>OY735243.1:29471909-29736909 GCA_963457665.1 Thysanoteuthis rhombus | reverse complement strand
CGCTGATTAATTCTTCAACCTTCCTTTAATGTATAATCGATTCTTCTAATCGTACTTGATTCTTATTATATTGTGAATACATTTGGGGTTACCTGTATTGCTGGAAAAACACAACCACTAATTTAACATAAATAACTTTTTGAATCTCTGGAAAATGGTAGACACAAAACGAAGGTTTAATATTCAATGTACTGCTTAGATTAACTTCATAATTTTTCCACATTTTGATCAGTATAGTCCCAAGCTCTGAAAATTATATAGTTTTTAAGGTGATAAATAGTTAGTAATGGTTAAATAATGAAAATATTCAACTGAAGTCACAGTGTAAATTCTCAATGCTGGGATTGGTTTTTCAATTCTAGGTACATAGGAAAAAAATCCATTTTTGTCACTTTTGAATCAAAGGCTATCATATTGTGTAAATAGTATCAAATTCAAATCAATATTTTCATTAGTGTGATTGGTCAAAAAAAAATAGTATAATCCTTAAACAAAAATTACATCTGAAAAAGGTGTGAGAATAAAGTGATTAAAACTATTTTTTCCTTCATGCCAGGCCACACCTATAAAGCTTAATTCCTGAAAATCTCAAACACTTACTCCTTCATCCATAGAAAAAAATTTCTTTCGTTTTTGTAAATTCAACTCCCTCAATAGATTTTTGGCGGTGTTCAATTTACAATGTACGTTTATGTTAAATTGGTCCCAAGTTCATGACTGGCTGCACTCATGTTTGGTTTTTTTTGAAAATTGAAACTTTTTAAGTGATTCATTCATTGATCTCCCCCTTTTCCCAATTTTTTAACTGATCACCCCCAACACAGCATTCTGCCAAAAGACATTGGTCATGTGACAATTTCCCTTTTTTTTTTTTTCATTTTTTTTTTTTTTTTCATTTTGCAGTTCATTTGGCTATTCAGTGTCTCCACTCTGGGGCCTGTGACTTACGGTGACGTCTCTTATCCCGATTGGGCTATAAGATTCGGCTGGTTGCTTGGGCTGATATCTTTGATACCGACTCCTACGGTAATGATTTATTCCATTTGGAAAGCAGAGGGAAATCTTAAGGAGGTAGGTGTGACAACTTTTCCCACTTCCACCTATGAGAACGTTGCATTTTTAGTGAGTTTTCTCCCCTTGTTTATGTATTAACCCCACAGAGAGGGTATTGACTTAATGTTGGCTGCTCTATATCAAAAAATGAATATAATAATTGCAGTTCATGATTATCTAAAATAGAAATAAAGCTCACTTTCTGTAATATGATTGATATTTTTCAAGTGAATGTGTGGCCCGAATAAAGATTTAAAATATCTCATGTGGCCTGTTAAAAAGTTGCCCTTGAGCAATATAATAATTTTGGCAGAGTTTAATTTTAGGGCTGTCCAAAATGAATCATCTCGTTAGGATTGATTTTCGGCAAGCACTGTATTCTTTTTAAAAAATTTTTCTTGAAAGATTGAAAAAGGATTTTTGATTAAGATGAATATTTAATGTAAGATTATAATTCATTCATTTAATTATCTATTTACAAAATTGTAAAAAAAAAATGTGAACCATAGCAATATGAATGTAATTTCTTTACATGATTATTTTATTTACGAGATAATTCATATGTGACATATTAAAGACTTTCCATAGTTATTAATTCTGAAGTATGTGAATCATTTTCTTTTTGTTATTAAAAAATAAGAGAATAAGGAATAATAGAATTGAAAGTTTATTTTAAATTTCATCGATCATTATCTTCATTTGAGCGTATGATGGAATTTCCTTTGGGTTATCTAAAGACTAAGTGGGGATGTTTTTTATTTTTGTCTTTCCAACATTAGAAATAAATATTTTTTCTTTCTCTGAAAAATTGCTGAGTTTTAGAAACAGTATAAAACACGGTTGCCAAATTTGTCAAAAAAAAAGAGAAAATCCAAGCTTTATCTTGGACACTTACCGCATACAGCCATTGGAATAGTGTCGAATTTTCCATGAATTTTAAATTCGATGCTACTCCAATACTTGTGTTAGGTATATCTCTGAGAAAAACTTTGGATTATCTCCCCTTCTGATCAACTCCAGCAATCCTGATACAAAAAGTAAAATAAAAAGTTAACATTGGTTGATAAATTACAATATATTTTATTATATTTTTTTTTCTTTTTTTCCAGCGTATCAAGTCACTAATAAAGCCTGCGCCAAACTGGGGACCGGCATTGCCAGAGAACCGAAAACTGTATCTGGCATCTCTGTGAGGGAGTTACAAAATGAATATCCTCTACTGACTCCAAGACTATTAATTTCAAAATTACGAAGAAAAAAATGCTTGAAAAAAAAAAAACATACTGAAAAATGTGAAGCAATAAGAATCAAGGTGTAGAAGAAGGCCAGACAAAAAATATCTAAACAAAAGATAAAAAATCAAATGAAAAGACAAAAAAAGCAAAAATTTGAAATAATAAAATAAAAAATTAGTATGGAAGCCCAAACGGTGAAACAAACAAGAAGATGCAAATAAACTTGTGCATAATTTTGCTTTTTGCCTTTGAAATCAAGAAAGGGAGGAAGAAAGAAAAAATGTGTTGATTATTTTACCATACATGTGATGTGAAACTGTACCGTGGCTGAACCGATTCCACAGCTTTCATCTTTTGTTTGTTAGCTTGGAAATATCGAAGAGCTATGGTAACTAAAAAACCTCAAATGCTCACAAGAAAATCACATGGCCAACATAAAATGAACACATTGGTTCTGTTTGCATAATTATCATTATTGTTAATATTGATTAATATTAATGATATTATAATTATTTCCAACCATGTAAATATCAGTCAGCAGTATTATTATTTTTTAATCTTATCATTATAATTTTTTATTTTAACTCATTAAAAATAATTGGTTCATGAATTAAGGAAGGAGTGGGAGGGTCAATTGAAAAGAAATCTTCCTTGTACTGTTTTTTTAAACTTTGAGTAAGATTTCAATTTTTAAAATTTTGTTTGAAAAAGAAAAGCATCATTTTATTTATATTTTTTTATTATCACAATCAAACTAGATGAGAAGGGAGATATAAAAGTAAATTGTAAAATAGCTTAGATTGATTAAAAAGAAAAAAAAATGATGCCATACCAGAAATATTTGGATTGGTTTTTAAATACCAAATTTATATGCATTGGTGCTGGTAAATTTAAGCCTTGTGTTATCGTTATCTGCCTATATCATCTGCTGAAGAATGTTCTGGGACATTCAGAATCACTTAGCAATGTCTCAGATCTCTTATTTTACCAGAAAATTTGATTAGAAAAAAAAAAAATATATATATATATATACCAAAACTGGCTTTGAATATTTTAAATATCATAAATTGTAACCATCTCTACCCAATTCTGAATGTTGAAAAATGGAAAATGTATTTGGAAAAAAATACAACAAAATTAATTTTGTATGAGAGCCAAGATTTGCTGAAAACGAAGGTGCAAAGAGAGAGAGAGAAAAATGAAAGACGAAAGGAAAAAAAAAAATGAAGAAGGGAAAGAAGGAATGTCGAATGAAAAACAATGAATGAAGGAATTTACAGATGAAAGACACAGAACGAATTTGAAAAAAAAAATGAAAAGAAGAAGAATATAAATCCTTCAAAGATTTTTGAGACATTTACATTTATTGAAAATATAAAGGATTACTGGGTATTACTATAACTATTATGATTGTTATCAAATTTCAATTATTATTATTATTGATATTATTATCATGATCATCTGCATCTGCATCATCATCAGCATATTCATTATCATCGCCATTATTATTATGATTATTGCTATTATTATTTTTATTATTATTACTACTATTATTATTACTACTATTATTATTATTTTTACTATTATTATCATGAATATTATTATTCTTACTCTTATTATTTTTATTTTTACTTATATTATTATTATTGTTTTTACTATTATTATTACTTTTATTATTATTATTATTATTTTTATTATTACTATCATTATTTTTATTATTATTTTTATTGAAGGAAGGCGAAAAAGAGGAGAAATGATCATTTTTATGTCTATAGAGTAGGCGCCGATATACAAGGGACGCAATTACTTTAATGAACAGTGAGGAGGGGAAGTAACTCCCATTTTTACAATAATATACGTGTTATCTTGAAACATACAAACATACATAAGTACATATATCACAGATTATTTACACGCATACTTACATGTGAATGAATTATTTTATGCGAAATACATTTTTTCCAAATTCTAAACAGTGCGAAATATAAAAGGGGAGACAAAAAAAATACCAAGTAAAATGAAATTAACAAAAATAATTATCAGAAAAATGTTTAATGATATTATATATAAATGCTATGCATTTGTGTTCTACAACAGCATGTATATATATATATATACATATATATATATATATTGATAAAAACTAGAAAATCATTAAGGTATATTATTGATGTCATTAATACATACATAACAAAATATGGTGTGAAAAAAGTTGACAATTGGGAAGAGAAAAGAATTTAGGTTGATTTATACATCTCAATTTCTTTATTGGTTATGCAAGCTAACGTTTCGTCCAAAATTTGGACTTCTTCAGAGTGTGAGCATGGTGTGAAAAAATGATGGTAAAACTACATCAGGCAAAGCTCAATTGAAATGTAATAGTTGTGGATATAATGACATCATTGATAACAAAAGGTGAATGTGCTAAAATACAAATATGAATTGACAATTTTGAATTTTTGTCTTAAATACAAACATGATTTATCAAATCCAGCCGCCTGATATCCACAACTACCACATTTTTATTGCACTTTGCCAAATACTGGCTCACTACCATCTCCTCGTACAATTCTTCACTAGAAGCTCGGAAGGAATCCAAATTTTGGATGAAACCTTAGCTATCATAACCAATAAAGAAATTGATGTGTACAAATCAGCCTCAAGTCTTTTCTTTTTCAAACTGTCAGCTTTCTTCTCATCATCTTGTTAGATCTGTATCCATTGAACCTTGAAGGACTGAGAACTAAACTGTTCTATATTCTAAACTAATTATATTTAACTGCTATAGCATCTTCCTCTCATATCAGAAACGTCTTTTTCAGCATAAATAAATAGATACATATATTATTGGCATTCCTCATAGTCAAGGATGTTTCAAGGTTTCTTTGAAACCGTGGGCCATTTACTAGAGAGCTTGATTAGTGTGAAGGAGGAGTCACGAGTTCGAATCCTCACAATGCTTGGTTTTCGAAAACCCCAATATCAATGACAGAACAGTGTTGAGTTGCTAGGAGGCCTATCTGATGGTAGAGAGATGCTGGTTCCACAGATTGTTGTGGTCCACCTAGACAAATTCTCTCGATGTATTAAGAGAGGAATACAAATATTAACATACCTCTAGATTCATAAAGCTCAGCTTGCACAGATTTTGTGATCAGTTCATTGTAACTATGATTGAAAATCAAGAGTAGTCACTTTAGCAAGTCTTGAGTTCATTGCAATCAGAATATTTGAATATTTGTAAAATCTACGTACAAAATCTTGCATGTACACCCATACATACACACACCTGATGTATGTCAGAATAAAATAAGATATATATAGACACATATATTTACATGTCAACACACTGATATGTATGGTGATAAATTAAAGGCACCCCTGAAGAGATTAGAATCACTAAAAACATCGCAGATTAATGTTGAACATCAACATCCATTTGTGAATAAGAAATACTTAGAATATTCTAGGCACTGAATTGATGGTCAGGACAGACTGCCATTTTTATTTCTTTTAAATCTATGTTGTTTGTTTTTTTTTAAACCTTATTTTTTAAAATATGCCATTTAAGCTTCAAATTAAGCTCCAAATTTCAATGAGAGAGAATTCTTCGTATTCCACCATTGAATCATACAAACTTCCTATTACCAAATTTGAATACCAAAAGGAAAGAAAGAATTTTTCTAGAATATTATTTCCAGTGACATATTAATCAGGAGGTACTTCAGGCACAGGCCCCAGACCCCCAAACTCTAAGGGGACCCAGGAAAGATTTAGGGGCCCCCTTCCATATATATGTATATACATATGCATATATATCAGTGTGTGTGTATATATATGTATATATATATATATATATATATATATGTATATATATATATATATATATATATATATATATATATATATATATATATATATATATAAAAGAATTGGGGTCCCAAGTTGACCTGTGGCTCAGGCTTCTATTAAGCTTGATCTGGCCCTGATTATTTCCTTATGAATATGAATCGGGTTCCTGGATTTTTTTTTTTTTTTTTTTAATTCTTTTTTTTTCTTTTTTCTTTTTTTTTTTTTTTCAACCAGGACAAAATTTAATTTATATTTCTGAAAGGGGAAAACTTGTCAAAAAACTGGAGCTTTAACTATGAAGAAGCTTCTAATATACTGATTTGTTATTGTGTCTTTCCTTTCATACAAATATTTTACAAAGTAAATTATTTTCATTGTTTTTAATAAAAGCAACAATCAGAGTTACCGATATATAAGCAGACTTGAGAAGATTTGACTAACAATATGGGATAATGAAAAAAAAAAAAAGAGAGAGAGAGGGAAATTGATTTATGTATGTATGCATATATAAGCCTGTTGGCATATAAATGAAATTTTGCGCGTGTGTGTGTACGCGTGTGTGTGTGTGCATATATATATATGTTATGTATGTATGTATGTTAAATATACACGTTTATTTTAATATGTGTATAAAACAATTTTTTTATAATTAGCTTTTATTGAGGGTGCCTGTAATGTAAAAAAAAGAATATTTAAAGTCATATGCTTTTTGCCAGAGTTCTCTCATTCATCCATCTAAAAGTTAATTATGAGAAAAAAATGTCAATTTTACAAGAATCAGGAGGAGCTGGAAATAATCACTCCCCAGTGAGTATCAATCTCTTTGATTATTATTTTTTCCCCAAACTTTATCCAATTTGTATTTAATGAAAAAAGTGAAAATACTATTAATAATTTAGTTGGAAATTTGGAAATTTTTTTTTTTTTTTAATTCTTGTTTATTTCTTTTCATCATAAATCATCAATTATTTCTGGGAAGGAGAAAAATACAATGAGAAAGATAGCAAAAAGACTTTTGTATTTCATTGTTAATATCATATATTTTATCTAGCCTTGATGAAGCTATTATCTGTACATCTGCCTATAAAGTGTAATTGCTCATATTTTCTAAACAAGAATGACTTTTTTTTTAGTTTTCCTGTTTATTCAAAGAATTCTTTTTCTTGTTATTCTTTTATTTCTGCCTGTCATATTTTAGCCTTTATTTTTTCCCATTACAAATGTACGTCTTCATCTACTGATGGAAATAAAATGGTAATTTAATGCTGAATTATAAATTTTGGAAAACGTGAAATTGACCAAGTAAAAATGTAGTTTGTTTTTCATTCTTCTACTGTGGAAGAATGCCATGTACCATCCATAATTTTATCATAGCTTTTTACTAACTGAAGCTAGATTAATGACGCAATTAACTGCTGTCAAGAAAAGCCTATTTCAAGTACATTCAAGTACATTAAATATGGCTCAACACGTATTAAAAATTAAATTTCTTGAATTGAATAACATAAAACTGCTAATGCTTGTAGAATAATGTATTACCTCACCAGTCTAACATTTGGTGTCAAGAATTTTGAGGTACAATTACCAGAATGAGTTACAATCGATCTTAGAATAAGTCAATAGTTTTGAATTCTTTACTTTATCAAGTCCTTGTTCATTTTATATTTAAATGATGTCCCATTAAGAAAGTAAAATTATTACTAGATGTTTATCCAAAGTTCTGTAACTGCCTTAAAACTAATGGCTATTGACAATAGAAATTTCTGAATTCATGTCAAGTATCAATATGAAATTTACTTTTTATATTGAGTAATCTGACCCCCCTCCTTGGTAGCCAGGATTGCATTATGTTACCTTCACAAAACAAAATAATAATCCAAAAGAAAAAAACTGTTTCCCATGCAAATTTTTATACAGTGAAACTCTTATTATTGATGTATGATATTCAAGAGTTGTGCATATGTACGCATACAGAAAAATTCCTCTACTTCAAAATGAATAAAATCAAATGAAATTAAATTTAAAAAAAGATGTTTTTTTTTTTATTAATAATGACCAACGACCAACTTCTTCTCAGTTTTATCAGAATTTGAACACTGATTACTGGGGTGGATCCAGGATTTTGAGTGGGGATGGGGGTGTCAATGAAAAAAATGTCTTTACAAATATTGTGGAAAAGAAAACAGATTTCTGACATAAAAAAACAAGTAATATTTAATCGAGCATTTTTTTTACTAACATTTGAGTTGTAGTTTTTTAGTGCTAAAATTAACATGGTAGTTAGGAGGAAAAATTAGTCAAAGAAATTCACCACAAAACAAATAGGTAGAAAAATTAAACAGAAAACCTCTGTACATATTCTTTTTTTTTTTTTTTAACAAGATGAATTTATGATTACTTAGGATTATTTGGGTTTTTTTTTATTAATAAGATTTTTATTTGGATATTCAGGTTTGTTCAGTCCCAACCTAAAAGAATGGAAAAGCTTGAAAGAGAATATAATACTCCGGAGGCTTCTTGTCACAGGGGTTTACCATTGGCCAACAGTGTTGTGCTTATTTTAGCAATTCTTTGGTTTAAAAGAAAAAAAGACATAGTTGGTACTTGAGTCAAACTTTTGTTACTTCAAGTTGTGACTATAAATCAGCCAACTAAGCTTACCTTCAGTGAGAAACTGCTGACCATAAATAGGTATCAGTCAAAAATGTTGAGTGCATAATAATGTTCTGTGCAGAATGTTGCAACATTTTTCAATCAGAGCTTTTTTTTCAATCTGCTCAAGATATTGAAGATTCTAAGAAGCACTTATAAAAAAAGGTACCAGAGCACAGTTACAGAAATATTTGAAGTTAGATGGGTAATTTTTTATTGTATGTAACATTTTATCTTAGATAAAAGAAAAAAATAGCAAGCAAAGTTGTGATAAGAAAATATATTCAAAATAGAAATACAAAAAAAAAGCTTTGTCTCACGAGTGATATATAAAGATTTAGATATTGGGGAAAATAATTTCTAAACAAAGGAAAAGTTAAAGGGATGGGATGAATTATTATGGAATAATCATAGATTATATAAATTATAATCATATCGGGTATTATTAAATTTTCAGCTAGACTTGAGTATTTACAATGGAAGACTATGCAGTGGGACATTTTTTTTTACTAGAACCAAATGTTAGTGTGATGGAAACATAATCACAAGCGTTTTTATTTGATTTTTCTTTAGCAAGGTTTTATAATGGGTGTTACCGTCCATATAATACTCCCACTTATGCCCAATTGTATCACAACCAATTTTTTTTTTTTTTCAATTGATTATGATGATTGGAATGCTCTTGACACCTTTTATTTATTTTTTATCTTTTGAATAGTTTTTGGTTGCGTACTGGTTTCAATGGTCTTACCAAAATATTAAATTCTGCATAATCTAGATGTATTGCCTGAAGCACTTGTCCTGAGCAGTTAAAAGCTCCAACTCTCATGACGATGGGATTTTTTTTAAATCCTGGAAAATTACTTCAATAGGGAAGATACCTGTGCGGATGTTTGTGTGTATGTTTGTAAAGGTTAAAATAAATCACAAGAATGAATGACTGCGTGTTTGATGTGTGTGGGGTCATATCAATGGCTCGATTCAAGATCAATATACATAACTGTATTTGAATATGTGTATATATATATGTATGCATATATATATATATATATATATATATATATATATATATATATATATATATATATGTATGTATATATGAATACACATGTGTGTGTGTATATATGTATGTATGTGTGTATATATAATATATATACATATATATAATATAATATATATGTGTGTGTGTGTGTGTATTACATATGTATGCATATACGCACGTATGTGCATGTAGATGTGTATATATATATATATATATACGTGTATATATCATATATACACATTTACATTTACATATATATATATATATATATATATGTGTGTATATATGTACATATATATATATATATATATATATAAGTATATACATATATGTATGTACATATATGAATAAAATGAAGTAAAGATGGAATTAAACGAACTATGTAGACATGGAATTGAACAAAGAACTAAATCTAAAATGTTCAATAAAATAATTTGGGAATGTATTCACTTCATTTTTGTGCTTTCTTTCAAATAAATATTCAAATGAATGAAGTGTATTCCTTTTTATATAGTTGGATCTGATCGGCCATTTTTATTTAGGAAATTTATAAAAATGCTGTTAAAAAAGTTTGAATATCTAAAACATTTGTTATATAGACAATTCAGCTTATACTTCAGTTTGGTTCATAAATCATACATTTTTATTCAATTTTATCCTTTTATCGTTGCAATTGGCTTATTTTGACAAAGAATTATATGTCATATTTTTTAAAATGATCTACATTTATTTGTTCTCATTTCTTTTTTCTTTTTGATTTTGTATGAAAAAATGAAAGACTAAATTGATGGAAGTGAAGCCCTTTATTCAGTCAACTGATTGCATATTATTCTTCAACTCATATTGAAATAACAGAATAATGGCCATTGAAATGATCTGTAAGTTGGGAAAAATAGGGTGAAAAGAGAATTATAAAGATCAATTTATTTGAATTTAGTAATTAAACAAAGTACAGTAATAAATTATCATGAGTCTCCAAAAAATATTTACTAAGCATAGCATAGTTCATGATAAGGCTTAATAATAAGTTAACAATAATGTAAGAAAAATAGATGAAAGATATCTATCTATCTTTGAGGGATAAGATGAAGAAATACATATTAAACATACTTTATTTCGCAGTAAGGAATTCTTTGCAGTTTTCAAATTTTACCAGAATGTCTCCAGGCCCAGATGATGCCTATACTCAATTATATTAAGTAACAAAGGATTTTGTTTAATTAAATTAAAAAGTAAAAAGTTTAGTTTTTTGCCTCTTTAAAGTAATAAATAATTATAATTATAAATTGAAAGCTTACCGTTAAAGAAAATGACACGTTTGCATAATTCTATAACATATTGCCATGTTTTGGGGAATTAGGTATATGGATGGATTTTTTTTCCAGAAACATTGTAATCAAAGTTGGTTTCATTCCTCTGAATTTTTTTCTACAGAGTTCTTTTCCCTTTAAAAAAAGATGTAAATTGGAGAATTAATATTAAACTAAATTAATTTTTTGCATTAAATATTCTTTAAAACAAGTTGATTATGTATAACTGCAGTGAAAAATAGTTTTCAGCAACAAACAAGTGAAAATCCCTTGAAATTTTGATTCATCCATTAAAAAAAATATCTTTTGATAATTTTTCAATGAAGAATCATAGTTTATTGTTAATTATTTGTTTGAATAAACTGAAACGGAATTATTATTTGATTTTTTTTTTTAAATTCATGATGTTTTGTATATTCTCTGAAAAAGTCTCAAATATGTCCTGAAACAATTTTAAAGATAGGTGTAATTACTTGCGAGAAGAAATTTTTAAACATGTTAGGAACACAACATTTAGTTCATCAAATTTTGATTTTAAAAATGATTTCAAATAATGCTTTTTTAGTATAATGAATAAAAATCAAATACGTACATTTGGATTTTTTTTTTTTTGTTAACTGTTTCCCCTTAAACTCTCTCTCTTCTCTCTCTTCTCCCCCTTTCTCTCCCTTTATTTGGGTATCCAGTATTACTTTGAAGGAAAAATATTCAGAATGTTATTATAATTCATTACTATATAACATTATATATTTGATATGATATTATTCGGCTATGTAACAATTGATATCATTTACTACTTTTCAACTTGCATTTTTTTTTTTTTTTTTAAATGATAAAAAAATGGACCTTACTCTCCAATGGAAAAAAGCTTCTTAAGACTTTTGAATGTTGTCAAAAAAGGCTTAATCCAATCATTAGTCAGATCTTTACAAAGGATTATAGAGTACTCGAAATAGGGTTAATCTTTTTCCAAAATTAATCTATGGACATTACTTATAAATTGTGATTAGGAAATAATTTATCCTTTTCTTTTAAATCATAATAATTAAAAAGAAGGAAAACAGCTACCTGCTATTATTAAAAATTTCATTTCAATGTTTCTTTACTTTTTCTCAAAGAAATCAGCGTATCCATATTTTGAGTATTTTAGAAAATGATTATTTCTCCCGACTCACTGTCAAGAACTCCCGATTTTGAAGAAAAAATTGTTAAATGACAAACAAAATTAATAAAAATGTATACTTCTTTTGCAATTTTACTGTGTCAATTTTTCTTTTGTTTTTGTTTTTTGTTTTTTTTTCTAATCATGTTTTTTTTTATATACTGTCTGTAGTCTTGAGAAGAATCATTTGGATTCAAAAAGTTTTTTGGACGATCAAATCCAATCCTGTTGTTTGTTTTGTTAGTACAACGTTTCAGCCGATCCAAATCTTCCGTTAATCACCATCATATTGAGATAGTACACCTGGAGAAGGCCGTAGAATGGACGTTGGCAACACAAACAGCAAGGCGTTCAATCGTCCGGAAAACTCTTTGAATTTCATTTTGTTTGTTTGTTTTTTTTTTTTTTGTTGTTTTGTTTTTCAACTCACTATATTACGTGCTACAACAATTGTTGGGCAGTGGTATTTTGTGCACGTCAAATATTCTGTGCACTCATCTTGGAACAATTCATCACCATCATATCATGATATAAGGTTTGATGTTAGGCTGTGTCAGTGTGACCTAAGTTGACATAACCAACACATACCACAACAACAACCACAACAACAACAACAGTAAAGTAATGATTGCAATAGTAGCAATGAATCCGCTAAGTGCTGAATTATACTTTCTCACAAAGATCTGTGACTACTCTTATTTCTCAAAAATGTTTTTACCCTTTTATTTTTTTTTTTAAAAAGGGGGGGTTATTGAATACTTGAGGCAGCAGTACTGCAACTTCCTGCCACTTGATAAAATATTTTGATCCCAAAACCATCCCTGCCCGTTCTTAATAGTACCAGTTATACAAATACTAATGAAATGTGTGGCAGGGAGTTTGTTCGTGTTTGAGAACTTGTAGGATTAAGAAGTGGCAGAGATAAAAAATACTGCTCTACTTTGGGTGTAACTTAATGGTTGACCTTTCATATATTTAAAAACAAGAAATCGCTAATCACTTATGGTTTCTGTGGGATTATATATTCATTTATAGTGTATGTGCAAGGAGAGCAATGATGTGCATGTGCACGAAGAAGAATGTAATCAGTTTCCCTCTCAGATTGAGCTTCTTTGAAGTTCGCCTAAAGATCAGGTGAGGGTTCAATTTAGGGAAGGTGATCCGGATTTGAATTCAGCCAACATGGTATAGGCACTTGATCCTTCGTAAATTGTCTGAGGCGAAAAAATTTGATTTATCCAAAGTGATATAATTTTTGTATTCACTTCTGTTTTTTGTTTTTTTTTTTTATTAGCCCTCATATTCTTATTTTATCTATGCGTTATTTTTGACATTGAGGGCGTGAAACTTTACGATTGGGACCACCTTTCCCTACATTGTGCCAAGATGAGGGCGAAGTAAGTTAACCTTCAAACCACCTGATTTATAGATACCTCATTTTGATTTTTAGATAAAACTATAAATTTCCAAGTATAGTAAATAAAACTTGTGTACAATGAGAGGGGAAAATACGTGAATTTGGGTCAAGTTGCTTGTGGGTTTTTGTTGGGGATTTTTTTTTGTGGATTTGTGATTTTTATTTTTTCGTAACTCTTCAAACATTTTGTGTTGTGGCATTCGAAGACGGGAGAAGAAAATCCAAGGTGAGAGATAAAGGATACAGAGATTGGATCATACTCAAGAAAAAATGGGGTAAAACATACTTCATAAGGAAAACAGGGTAATGATAACTGAAGGAACACTTAGTAGAATTCTTATAATTCCAACTGTAGCATAAACTTACATTACAAATTGAACCTCTGCTAAAAACCTTCTTTTTTTTTCTTGTGCAGGTGATTTCAAAAACAAAAAAAGTGTTTTTACTAAAGATAATAAGTTCCATTAGTGCAGCCTATAAGCATGATACATACATAGCCAGCCAGACCCACTTAAAAACTGAAGATACCTACGTCAACAGTTTTGGTGGACAGTTTCTAATCTTGATTACTTCTCCAATGTGATTAGAAACCACGAGATTCATTGGGGCGTTGTTGAGGACAAGAAAATTAAGCACCATATGGAAACCCTCTCGGTGCCGACCATGCATAACATATTCGGACCAAGTCTGTTGCAATACTTACCTGAAAAAGGAAGAACTAGCATAATTAGATAGAGTGGTAGAATATAGTCAGGGTGGTTCAAAACCCTTGACCAGGGAACTGGGGTGAAGAAGCTACAATGGAAATTTTTGTCTTTTTACCTATTTCTCTGTCTATCACCATGAAGCAAGAACTATAAGTTCAACAGTGTGTCCACCATCTGCGGTAGTAGTAGCAGGAGGGGGAAGAGGAGGATGTGTTTCTTTGAGTCAATTGATTCTCATACTTGTAAAATATTACAATGTGGAAGTATTCTGCAAGTATTATTTTCAATAAAAAATGTAAATGGCCACTTTTGGCATTTTTTTGGCATATTTGGATCTTCATAGATACAAAAATGCCAACCTCCTACATTCTATTATGACATTATAGTAGCTGGTTAAAAAAAATTGATTGGAATAGCTGTTTTAATCAGGTCATACCTTTTAATAACATCACATCTCTTCCTTCCTTCCTCTTTCTGTTGTTTAACTGTTAAAATGTTACTAGGATTAACCGACTAAAAAGCATCTGATTGAGATGTGCAGACACATCTAGAAATAGTTACTAAAATCATCAAAATATCTACAACACAAAGAAAATTCCTGTTCAATAGAAATATGAAATTTCACTATTAATTAAATAATTAATCAATTAATTTTGGAACATAAAGAGAGTTTGATAGAAGCTAAATGGTCTGTTAGGTGACACAAGGATGTAAAATCCAATCATGGGGAAAATAATAAAAATAACATAATTTTTTTTTTCAATTTGATGTTCAAACAAGATCTTTGGATTGCTGAAAGGAAGGAATTTATAATTTAAAGAAGACAATAGATTTAATCAATGTTACCATGTTTATTGCAATCATTCTCTCAACAAAATCTACATCTAGAAAGGATGAAAGCAACTCTAGAAAAACCTCCTTGTAGCTAATCAATATTTGATAAGCAAATAATCAAGTCTCCTTGATTTTGTTGGTATTTCCATCATCTTCAGAACATTATCTAAATCTAGAAAGGATGAAAGCAACCGTGGAAAACATCCTTGTAGCTAATCAATATTTGATTAAGAAACAATCAAGTCTCCTTGATTTTGTTAATATTTCCATGTTTATTTCCATCATCCTCACAACATTATCTACATCTAGAAAGGATGAAAGCAACTGTGAAAAACATCCTTGTAGCTAATCAATATTTGATTAAGAAACAATCAAGTCTCCTTGATTTTGTTAATATTTCCATGTTTATTGCCATCATCCTCACAACATTATCTACATCTAGAAAGGATGAAAGCAACTGTGAAAAACATCCTAGCTAATCAATATTTGATCAACATACAATGAAGTCTCCTTGAATTTTCCAATACTTCCATGTCTATTGCCATCATCTTCTTGAAGAATATCGTAAATGCTGTTCTAGGTAAGAGTCACGATGGTCCCAATCTGGTAAGTAGGTTAAGAGAGTGGAAGTACCGCTAAAGTGACGCAAACCTTGTAACAACTTCAGATTCTTTTAATATGCCCTGCCATATAATTTATATAAGGAATTTGGAAAGTGGCTACATATTTGAAGTCCTTATTGCTACGATTTCCATTTTTCTTCTCGGTGATTATGACCAATGTCTTTTGGCAGCATACCATGTTGGAGTCAATCAATTTTTTTTAAATTTTGAAAAAAAGACGATTGATGGATCTCTCATCTTTCGTTGGGTTGAATTTCCAAAAAACTGGCACAAGCTTGGGGACCGATTTAGCATAAACTTACATTGTAAATTGAAGCTCACACCAGCAAACACATCCCCGAAAACTTATTTTGGGGGTGAATTTTCAGAAAACAAAAAAAAAAATATTTTCTAGACAAAATGAAAGATGAATGTTTAAATTTTCAGCCCTCTATCTCCTTTTGTACAGCTTGTACAGGTAATAACATACATTTTGGGAAACAAACTGTCAGTAAAGTGAAAAGCCAGCAAATATGGGAAATGAAGAATTGGGAATCTGAGAGTCGGGAAAATGATAAAGACCTGAAACTAGCCTGGTGACAGTTTTGGTTGATGGTTTCTGATATAGACCTGTGTATCTATTTTACATCAATGACTTTTCTTTTTTTTCATGAATTATTAACGTACCCCCATCTTTGTAAATAATAAAATATAAAAGAAAGGCCTCAAATTGTCATCCTTTGTTTTTGGGGGAAATGAACAGTTGGCAAAGTGTGAGTCAGCTGAGTGATAAGTTGACCAATTGGCACGTGGGAAATGAATAGATGGGAATCTGAGAGTCAGGAAATGATACAATCCTGAGATAAACAAATACAGGTTTATGTCTGATTTTTAATTCAAACCATCCTTTCTGTGTTAAAAGTGGATCAGTCAGTTGTCAGAAACTTTGAGCTCAGGTTCTCAGCAATGAAAACAGAGTAAGTTCCAAATTAACTAAGTATTTTCTTAAAGATTCCGACTATCAGTATTTACTAATCTTAGCTATGGGTATAGCATTAGCTATTAGTATTAAATTAGTATTAAAAAGTATAATTTTTTTCAAATAAGAAATCATTCATTAGGATCAAATTAGTATTAATTGATTAATAGAAATTCATGAACGTTTATATAATAGTATTGATTTATAAAAAAATCATATCAAATAAAAATCAGTATAAAAACTTTTTAAAAATTGTAGATATGAATGAATATTGATTCATGAATATGTATTAATTGGTATTAATTAGCATTAAATTAGCATAGGCATTCATAAATATTAATCAAATATTAATTTATGAAATGTATAGATAAGTATTAAAATCAGTGTTAATTATAAATCAGTATTAATTGGTATAGAAATCAATTTAATGAATAATAACTTACGAATGTATTTGTTGAGTATTTTCATTCCATATTGAGTTAACTCCCTTAGACCGAAGAGCATTTGTTAATTTTTGATCGAGCAGCCATATTGGTTTGAGGAATTGTAAGGAACAGATGATGTAATTGAAAGAACAATGACTTTTGTTTGTGCTTCTGTCGGTAATAAATACAAAAGTTGATAAGTCTGTAAGTTATCATTTAGCAATAGTAAAAGAAGCATGGATAAAACAAACAAGTAACACAAGTTCAATGATGCGTCCACCATCCTTACATCCATAGCAGTGATTTTTTATTTCAAAGGTATTCTAAATGAAATATTAGTAGCATTACTAATTGTGGTTGTAGTAGCGGAAGGGGGAGGAAGAGAAAGGTGAGGGTGGTTCACCTGAAAATCTTGTAATTAAAAAAAACTATTTGTAAGTTTAAATTAAGTAAAGTGAGTATTTTTCATCAATAATTTGTATTCAAGACTTAATGTATGGTTACTTTACTTGATAAGAGGGCTTTAAATGAGTATATATATATATATATATATATATATATATATATATATATAATATATATATATATATATATATATATATATATATATTACATTTTTAGCTATAAAATCAGCTGGGAATTGAAAAATCTAGCTGATTTTAGCCATTTTAAGACAGTTTTAGCCATTAATAACCAGTAATACTTGGCAACACTGTGAAAAAACAAAAGCTGGATACATCATCTATTGGTCCAAACAGATGTTCTTTTGATGATTTTACACATTCCCTCCCTTCTTATTTCTGTTATTTAACATAAATGGAATTGACCAACCGACAGAAAAGCATTTTATTGTGACCTGTGGACACATCTGAATGAAAAAGGAAATGACAGAAGATATATCAATACTTGTGGATGAGAATTATTGCAAGCAAAGAGAAGGAATGGCTTAATATAAGACATTAACTAGAATTGGAAAATGTAAGATGGCTTCTACTGTGGTTTTTTGTCTTGATGGGCACTGCAATACAGGCAATTTTGGAAATAAACACTGGTGGATTTATGAACAGGTTATGGATTAACAAAAGAGATTTGACAAACTATTTGAAGTAAATGGTGTCAAAAGTGACAGTGTTTAAGCAGCTGCCAAGTATAAGAATAAGAAAAAAAATGCAAGAAGTGACTTCAGAATGAAAAATGGATGAACTTTTTGGAGAAAAATTAATAGGAAAAAGTAGCTAGTTCAAAAGTACAAAAAAGAAGTCAAAAACAGAAGAATGATAAATTAGAAACAAAAGTTAAAGGGAATTTTTCCTTGGAACTGACCGAAGAAGTTTCCAGGCTTAAAGCTGATTTAGAAAGGAAGAATTTAGGATCATCGTCTTCAGTCTTTTATTGTTCATCATTGGATGTTGACAATTCCCAGTAGGCATTGTGGAGCCAATATTTTCTGAACCTGTCAAGTTTGTCTCGCCATCTCATATACTGCCAGACTCAGTTCCATATTTGATACTTGGGGATCCATGTTGTCAGTTGTGATGCCCATTGGTTGTCCGCCATTCTTGCAACATAATCAGCCCATTGCCGATTGTGTATTTCAATGGATTCTACAATGTCTCAGACTATTGTTTCTTCCCTAATATACTGTGCTGTCTTGTGATCTCTCCACGTGAGGTTGAGCATGATTCTCTCATGTGCACGTTGCATGCTTCTCAGTTTGCAGGTCAGTCTCTTGGTTAGGTTCCATATTTCAGCTCCATAGGTGACTATCAGGAGGATGCATTGGTTGTATTCTCTTCTTTTTAGGACTAATGGTATTTTTTGTCCTTTAAGGCTGAGCTTGCTCTACCAAAAGCTTACCATCTTAGAGTGATTCTTCGCTTGATTTCTTTTTCTTTTGAGGACTTCATAGAAATTCGTTGTCCTCAGTAGATGTAGTGGTCTACTTTTTCCAGCTTTGCGTTTCCATTTTTTATTGTTGCGAGTTCATTTCCGACGTTTTTGTTGTACAAGACTTTTGTTTTGTTGAAGTTCATGTGAAGGCCAACTTTCTTGCTTTCTCTATTCAGTTTATCAAATATTAGTTGGAGGTCCTGGAAGTTCTTTGAGGTTTCTTAGGCATTTGCCATCTATTCTGATTCATTTCACATAGAATTAATTATAAGGTTGAAATTGCAGCAATTTACTAAGATAGCAAGAAATAAAACATTGGGAAAGTAAATATTCCAAAGTTTTTGAGGCATTAGAATACTTATGAGTTCATCATAAAGATCAACAAAAACAATACAATATCATTTGAAAGAAAAGAATCGTCTTAATCAAGCACTGAAGGATATTAATGATAAACAAAAAATACATATTCCAAAATATATTAAAGGGATAAGTGAAGTGCTTACAAAATCCTAAATAAGCAAAGTCATAACAGAAGATGAACTCTTTGTAATTCTGAAAAAAAACATAAGTTGAAAGAAAAATTGAAAGAAGCTGCTATTACTGGAGATAAGGGTGATGATGAAAAATCTCTTTGTGGACAAGGCTGGAAAAAAAGGAGAAAATTAATGGACAAAACTTCAAATCCTAAAGCTGGAAAGATTCATATGGAGATGGAGAAGCCAGAAACGTATTATGGTTTGATTTTAGTAAAGGTCAACAGAGAAAGAAATCCTTACCTGTCTTGTAGATGATAAAATAGTTGATACAGACAAGATTGGCACTTCAGTATTTTGAGATACAGAAAATGTCTGGAAATGCCAGACGCAGCCTGATTGGTCTAAGGGGACCAGACTAAAGAATGGGGATCCATGTAGGGAGTACCAACTTGAAGAGATGTTGAATGACCTTCATTGATATATCGAGAATGGAGCTAACTAGTATCCCTGTTGGACTACATTGAAATAACCAAAGATATTTGTCGCATGGAGGGAATTCCTGATGTTAAAATAATGCTCATTCTTCTCTCTTAAGTTCAATTTTTACCTGAATAGATTAACTTGAATATCATCTTAGATGTAACCCAGAAGTCATTGAACAAATTAACTAACAGACCAATATAAGGATGTTGTTAATAATTGGAAAGACAATATCTTTCATGATTTATTCTTGGATCAAAATGGGTTCTTTTTTCTCTTCAAGAAAGTATGTTAGACAATCAGTTTGGACTCCCTCAAGATTTTGATAATGTTTACCCGAAGCTTGGAGATATCATCTTGTTGAAGGACTGAATGGAAAATCTGCAGAAAAATATGATGTTTATTACCAAAGTATTCAATAGGATACAAGAAGACCTTTTTATTATTGTAAAGGCTCTGCTCACCTCAAAAAAGAAAGAAGAATGTGAAGAGCTGCTGAGTATTTCATTCAATATTTTATGAATAATAACTTATAAAAATGTATTTGTTAAGTATTTTCATCCAGTATTATGTCAAGTCCCTTAGACTGGAGAGCATTTTTTTATTTTTGGTTGGGCAGCCATATTGGTCTGGAGAATGAAAAGTTACAGATGATGTGATAAGAAGAACAATGACTTTTGTTAGTATTTCTGTCGGTAATAAATATAGTTGTTGATAAGTATGTCAGTTATTATTTAACAGGATTAATTGGTAATAATCGGTAATGAATTGGTAAAAATTGATAAAAATTAATTCAAAAGATAGAGAGTTACAAATTTTTTTAATTGATATTAATCAGGATGAATTAGTATTGTAGTGCCCACATTTTAGCACTAAAAATTAGACATATTTTGAATTATCTGCCCTTGGCAGAGATCTACCAACAATTACTAACACAAGAGGAAAAACTCCTAAGATACGATAAAGTCTTCGTTGCTCCCTTTTTGTGTTATAAATCGCAAGTAGATATCTGCCAAGGGCAGATAATTCCAAATATGTCAAATTTTTAATGCTGTTATGCCCACTTTTCAGACTAAAAATAGGACATATTTGGAATTATCTGCCCTTGGCAGATATCTACCTGCGATTCCTAACAGTATTAAAGAGTATAAAAATCTATAGCTATGAATTTGATAAATTTTGATTTGTCAAAATGTATTAGTGAGAATTAAATTATTGTTAGCTATTTGTGTAGAACAACTCCAAAGGGAATGAATGGAAGGGAGGAAGATTTATCATCATCATCTGTCTTTTAACATCTGTCGTTGGACATTAACCGTTCATATGATTTACTTCACCTCTCTATCATTGGCATAATGGAGCCAATACTTTCTGAATACAATTCTACTATACATTATTAATGTCACACTGGTGGATACAATAGATGATGAACCAAGTCCGGGCACGGTTTCGTACCATTTAACCCTAGTCTTGCCTTAATTAGTTGACTTAGAATCCATATCAGAATTCGTCATTTTCCAAACATGAAAATGCATAATTATTTTTTACGCACTATTCATTTTATGAGACCAGCAGTTTGGAAGGGATTTTCCCATTTTTTTTTTTTGTACTGTATGTAAGTTTTTTTACTGGACAAAACAAAATTGGTATAAGGTCTAATTTCTAATTTAATTACCAATTGTACATGAAAAATATGAAACAAGAAAGTGAATTGTACAGACAACCACCATTAAAATACAGGTGATGGGGTCCAAGAGAGCCAACTGCATTATAATCAAGTCATGATAACCAGGGTAAACAATTTAGCTATTTGGGAATTAGACCAAGCTGATTTAGAGCTAGGTATAACACTATTACAAAGTCATACTAAGCTTTATTTTGCTGTTATGTACAAAGTCATATTAACCACAATATAGTTGTAAAGTATAGTCATACTAAATTTGTGGTTTATAAGACTAGCATATTAACTTCCATATAGTTGTAAGGTACAAACTCATAGTTAAAAAAACACTCCATGAAGATGAAACTTCTAAATAGTGTTCAGTTAGACTAACATTATCCTCTATATAGTTGTAAGGTACAAAATCATATATAAAAATACCACTTAAAAATCAACCTTTTCATCAGTATGTTTAAGTGTATGGTTGTAAGGAAGAAAGTACATATATATATATATATATATATATATATATATATATATATATATATATATATAATATATATATATATATATATATATATATATATAATATATATATATATATATATATATATATATATATATATATATATATATATATATATATATATATATATATATATTAGTCTGGAAAGCTTTACAGTTTTAAACACTAAATATTTTTATTTTAATTTTCATAATTTTTTTTGTGTGTCACTTCAGTCACTTATTTCTCCGATATCTGCCAAAGCAATTTATATTTTCTTCAGTGTTTTTCCCTGTTTCAAATATACTTTGTTAATATGCCACAAAGTATGAATTTTCTCTTCATCAGATGTGTACCATTAACTGTTTTGAGGATTTTAAAAACAAAACAGTTATATTAACATGGCACCTCAACAGTGTTGATCAAACACCACCTCTCTTTCAGTTATGATTTTAATATATAGCTTTCGTCATACATGTATTTTCTTATTTTATATAGGGTATTATCATAATGTATTGTACATAAATGTTATTTTATACTACACATCAAGTGATTTTTTGAAACAGGGTTTTTTCAAGTAGGTTGGTCAAAAAAATGTATTTAATAATGAGGGATAAGTAAGTATAAGAACAGAAATGACTTGCTGTTTGTGTCACTTCTATTGAATGTTCACCCACGAGAATGTCAAATCCATTGATATACTTTGACAATTTGTTACTTAGTATTACATATTTGATCTCCTAACCTGCCCAACTATCTATCAATCAGACAAATAGACCAGAGTAAAATGTTTTCCCCTTTCCATGGTCCCAGTTAATGCAATGATCTTTCACACTGACAAAGACTGGATCCATCTATTTTGGTTACCTAATTCCCCTAACATTAATACAAATTGATTCATTTTAATATGTATTATTCATTTATTCTATTTTATACTTTCATTAACATATTCTTTAATTTTTGTAATTATTTCATTAGGGGATGAAGATGTTGAGTCATGGCTTTATTAAATTATCCAAAAATCTTACTTATTCCAGTTCCTTAACTGACCATTCTTACATATGTATATATATAAATATATTTATGTTAATATTAATCTATAGATATGAATACATCATATGTAAACAGCATAAATATACATATATTTATATACATATACATTATATATTTACATATATGAATATATATAATATGCATACATGTATATATACACTTATTTATTTATATAATGTGTATACAGCATGTATATATGTATACACTCATATATATATATATATATGATATGTATACAACATCTATACATAATTATACATAATATGTATACAATATTTATATGCATGCAACTACACACACATGTTGAGCATATCATATATATATGTATATATATGTATAAAATAATATTAACAAGGACATATACCCTGTGAAAGTGAACATTTTGTGCCTCTTGCACTCATCAGCAACTGTCTGTTGTTTCCTCTGGATTCTGAAAATATTGAGTACTGTGAATCAACATTTACAATGGATAAATTCTGTTTTCATTTGTTTCACAAATATATGCATAATGTACTTTATATATATATATATATATATATATATATATATATAATTTGGACAGGGGTTATAACAGGCTAAGGTGAAGTTTTTCCTATGGGTCTAGGTGACTTTGAAGCTTCCACTGATGATGGGAGAAATCCCGAAACATGTATGGACTATTGACATATAAGGATTAATAAACCTTACCACCAAAAACTTCACTCCCAAGTCTGTCTCACTCTCTAAAGTACACATTATATATATATATATATATATATATGTACATGTGGTAGCTGTCACAATGTGGCATTGCTCTTAACACTTAACATATATATGCAAAGGCCCAAATAACTGTTTTTACTCCAAATTCTTATCTTGTTTATTCACGTCCTATATTTGCTCTATTTGTTTATTTCAACGTAACAATTATGTTATTAAGAGATGGATATATGATCAGACAGAATGATTGTAAATTGCATTATATTGAAACTCTTATTTGAAATGGTATCCTGTTATTACATGGTAGATGTATCATTTGGCTTAAACAACTTAAATAGAATAAACAATGAAAGAAAATCAGGCTGCTGCAGGAATCAAACCTATTCAACATATAGTAACAGGAGATCATTTCAAATGAGAGTTTCAATATAATATAACGCAATTTATGATAATCATTCTGTCAGATCAGGTATATCTATTTCTGAATAACATAGTTGTTATGTTGAATGAAACTAATAGAGCAGATATGGACTGTGAATAAACAAGATGATAATTTGGAGTTGAAACCATTATTTGGGCCTTTGCATATATTTACAGATATATTTATATAAATCCCTGTAAAAGTTACATGGTAAATATCTGATATTTCCAACAAGAAAAATTTACACATAGTACAATAATATCTAATTCTGTGTAAAACATAAATCCCTTTAGAAAAGCTTACCTATATTGCATAAACAGATATCAGGAAATAATTGACTTTAATGACATAAATCTTTGGATAATTCTGTAATATCTTTGGTGTTTGAAGCAGTAAAGCTTTCTTGACTAAAATATACATATATGTATTAGTCTGTATATATGTATATGTGTGTGCATATATGTATGTTTGTATGTATATATTCATATGTGAGTATGTGCATGCATATATCAATTTACATTATTACAACAAACATCTACCTAAAAAAAAAGCAAATGAATCTTGTAATCTTATTCTCATAAATTTTACCTACAAGTAGTAGCTGAGATTGTTGGAGACAAAACAAAAAGTCTGACCTCTCAACCGTGGATCAGAGGTCAAAATCAGAAAGAGGAAGTTGAAATCAAAGGGTCTGAGAAGAGCAAATATCAAAATAATAAAAGGTTAAGGACAATATTGAGAACCCAAAGTATGAGAAAGAAAAGTGAAAAGAAGTTGGTATATATATATATATATATATATATATATATGTATATATATATATATATGTTTACCCTAATCAATGCCGTTAATTTGTTCCAAAATTTTCGATATTGTTCATGTTCATATTATAATTTAATATATTTTTTCTAGCTTATACTCAGTCACACTCATCTGTACAGTAATACCTTCACTGTACTGCATGAAAACCCGCTCTAATCAAAATCGCAGTTCAGTTTATTATGATTTAATTTGTTTTTGTTTTCATATTATTCTTAGTTAAATTAATTTCTACAGCAATACCATAACCATAGTATGGTTAAGTTATTGTTGTACCAATGAATATACCTGAGGACAGCAATACCTTGAACAGAGTGATTTTGATTAGTGCGGGTGTGTAATGTAGTACATTTAAGGTATTACAGTACAAATGAATGTAAGGTGAAAACAAAAATGCATTAAATCATAGAAAGATCTTGAAATTGTTGTTTTGATTAGTATGGGTTTTGATGTAGTACAGTCATTGCTGTAGAAATTAATGAAACTAAGAACAGCGATACCTTGAATAATACGGTTTGGATTAGTGTGGGTTTTGATTAGTGTGGGTTTTGATGTAGTGTGGGTTTTGATTAGTGTGGGTTTTGATGTAGTGTGGGTTTTGATTAGTGTGGGTTTTGATGTAATGTGGGTTTTGATTAGTGTGGGTTTTGATGACGTGTGGGTTTTGATTAAAGTGGGTTCTGATGTAGTGTGGGTTTTGATGTAGTGTGGGTTTTGATTAGTGTGGGTTTTGATTAGTGTGGGTTTTGATGTAGTGTGGGTTTTGATTAGTGTGGGTTTTGATTAGTGTGGGTTTTGATATAGTGTGGGTTTTGATTAGTGTGGGTTTTGATTAGTGTGGGTTTTGATGTAGTGTGGGTTTTGATTAGTGTGGGTTTTGATGTAGTGTGGGTTTTGATTAGTGTGGGTTTTGATGTAGTGTGGGTTTTGATTAGTGTGAGTTTTGATGTAGTGTGGGTTTTGATTAGTGTGGGTTTTGATGTAATGTGGGTTTTGATTAGTGTGGGTTTTGATGACGTGTGGGTTTTGATTAAAGTGGGTTCTGATGTAGTGTGGGTTTTGATGTAGTGTGGGTTTTGATTAGTGTGGGTTTTGATTAGTGTGGGTTTTGATGTAGTGTGGGTTTTGATGTAGTGTGGGTTTTGATTAGTGTGGGTTTTGATTAGTGTGGGTTTTGATTAGTGTAAGTTTTGATTAGTGTGGGTTTTGATGTAGTGTGGGTTTTGATTAGTGTGGGTTTTGATGTAGTGTGGGTTTTGATGTAGTCTTGGTTTTGATGTAGTGTGGGTTTTGATTAGTGTGAGTTTTGATGTAGTGTGGGTTTTGATTAGTGTGGGTTTTGATTAGTGTGGGTTTTGATTAGTGTGGGTTTTGATTAGTGTGGGTTTTGATGTAGTGTGGGTTTTGATTAGTGTGGGTTTTGATTAGTGTGGGTTTTGATGTAGTGTGGGTTTTGATGTAGTGTGGGTTTTGATGTAGTGTGGGTTTTGATTAGTGTGGGTTTTGATTAGTGTGGGTTCTGATTTGTGTGGGTTTTGATGTAGTGTGGGTTTTGATTAGTGTGGGTTTTGATGTAGTGTGGGTTTTGATTAGTGTGGGTTTTCATGTAGTGTGGGTTTTGATATAGTGTGGGTTTTGATGTAGTGTGGGTTTTGATGTAGTGTGGGTTTTGATGTAGTGTGGGCTTTGATTAGTGTGGGTTTTGATGTAGTGAGGGTTTTGATGTAGTGTGGGTTCTGATTAGTGTGGGTTTTGATGTAGTGTGGGCTTTGATTAGTGTGGGTTTTGATGTACTGTGGGTTTTGATGTAGTCTTGGTTTTGATGTAGTGTGGGTTTTGATTAGTGTGAGTTTTGATGTAGCATGGGTTTTAATTAGTGTGGGTTTTGATGTAGTGTGGGTTTTGATTAGTGTGGGTTTTGATTAGTGTGGGTTTTGATCAGTTGGGGTTTTGATGTAGTGTGGGTTTTGATTAGTGTGGGTTTTGATTAGTGTGGGTTTTGTCTCGTGTGGGTTTTAATGTAGTGTGGGTTTTGATTAGTGTGGGTTTTGATGTAGTGTGGGTTTTGATGTAGTGTGGGTTTTGATGTAGTGTGGGCTTTGATTAGTGTGGGTTTTGATGTAGTGTGGGTTTTGATGTAGTGTGGGTTTTGATTAGTGTGGGTTTTGATGTAGTGTGGGTTTTGATGTAGTGTGGGTTTTGATTAATGTGGGTTTTTGATGTAGTGTGGGTTTTGATGTAGTGTGGGTTTTGATGTAGTGTGGGTTTTGATTAGTGTGGGTTTTGATTAATGTGGGTTTTGATGTAGTGTGGGTTTTGATATAGTGTGGGTTTTAATTAGTGTGGGTTTTGATGTAGTGTGGGTTTTGATTAGTGTGGGTTTTGATGTAGTGTGGGGTTTGGTTAGTGTGGGTTTTGATTAGTGTGGGTTTTGATTAGTGTGGGTTTTGATGTAGTGTGGGTTTTGATGTAGTGTGGGCTTTGATTAGTGTGGGCTTTGATTAGTGTGGGTTTTGATGTAGTGTGGGTTTTGATGTAGTCTTGGTTTTGATGTAGTGTGGGTTTTGATTAGTGTGAGTTTTGATGTAGCGTGGGTTTTGATTAGTGTGGGTTTTGATGTAGCGTAGGTTTTGATTAGTGTGGGTTTTGATGTAGTGGGGGTTTTGATGTAGTGTGGGTTTTGATGTAGTGTGGGTTTTGATTAGTGTGGGTTTTGATTAGTGTGGGTTCTGATTTGTGTGGGTTTTGATGTAGTGTGGGTTTTGATTAGTGTGGGTTTCGATGTAGTGTGGGTTTTGATTAGTGTGGGTTTTGATGTAGTGTGGGTTTTGATATAGTGTGGGTTTTGATGTAGTGTGGGTTTTGATGTAGTGTGGGTTTTGATGTAGTGTGGGCTTTGATTAGTGTGGGTTTTGATGTAGTGAGGGTTTTGATGTAGTGTGGGTTCTGATTAGTGTGGGTTTTGATGTAGTGTGGGCTTTGATTAGTGTGGGTTTTGATGTAGTGTGGGTTTTGATGTAGTCTTGGTTTTGATGTAGTGTGGGTTTTGATTAGTGTGAGTTTTGATGTAGCATGGGTTTTGATTAGTGTGGGTTTTGATGTAGTGTGGGTTTTGATTAGTGTGGGTTTTGATTAGTGTGGGTTTTGATCAGTGGGGGTTTTGACGTAGTGTGGGTTTTGATTAGTGTGGGTTTTGATTAGTGTGGGTTTTGTCTCGTGTGGGTTTTGATGTAGTGTGGGTTTTGATATAGTGAGGGTTTTGATGTAGTGTGGGTTTTGATGTAGTGTGGGTTTTGATGTAGTGTGGGCTTTGATTAGTGTGGGTTTTGATGTAGTGTGGGTTTTGATGTAGTGTAGGTTCTGATTAGTGTGGGTTTTGATGTAGTGTGGGTTTTGATGTAGTGTGGGTTCTGATGTAGTGTGGGTTTTGATGTAGTGATGGTTTTGATCAGTGCGGGTTTTGATTAGTGTGGGTTCTGATTAGTGTGGGTTTTGTCTCGTGTGGGTTTTAATGTAGTGTGGGTTTTGATTAGTGTGGGTTCTGATTAGTGTGGGTTTTGATTAGTGTGGGTTTTGATGTAGTGTGGGTTTTGATGTAGTGTGGGTTTTGATTAGTGTGGGTTTTGATTAGTGTGGGTTCTGATTAGTGTGGGTTTTGATGTAGTGTGGGTTTTGATTAGTGTGGGTTTTGATGTAATGTGGGTTTTGATTCGTGTGGGTTTTGATGTAGTGTGGGTTTTGATTAATGTGGGTTTTTGATGTAGTGTGGGTTTTGATGTAGTGTGGGTTTTGATTAGTGTGGGTTTTGATTAGTGTGGGTTTTGATTAGTGTGGGGTTTTGATTAGTGTGGGTTTTGATATAGTGTGGGTTTTGATGTAGTGTGGGTTTTGATTAGTGTGGGTTTTGATGTAGTGTGGGTTTTGATTAGTGTGGGTTTTGATCAGTGGGGGTTTTGACGTAGTGTGGGTTTTGATTAGTGTGGGTTTTGATTAGTGTGGGTTTTGTCTCGTGTGGGTTTTGATGTAGTGTGGGTTTTGATATAGTGAGGGTTTTGATGTAGTGTGGGTTTTGATTAGTGTGGGTTTTGATTAGTGTGGGTTTTGATCAGTGGGGGTTTTGACGTAGTGTGGGTTTTGATTAGTGTGGGTTTTGATTAGTGTGGGTTTTGTCTCGTGTGGGTTTTGATGTAGTGTGGGTTTTGATATAGTGAGGGTTTTGATGTAGTGTGGGTTTTGATGTAGTGTGGGTTTTGATGTAGTGTGGGCTTTGATTAGTGTGGGTTTTGATGTAGTGTGGGTTTTGATGTAGTGTAGGTTCTGATTAGTGTGGGTTTTGATGTAGTGTGGGTTTTGATGTAGTGTGGGTTCTGATGTAGTGTGGGTTTTGATTAGTGTGGGTTTTGATTAGTGTGGGTTTTGATTAGTGTGGGTTCTGATTAGTGTGGGTTTTGATGTTGTGTGGGTTTTGATGTAGTGTGGGTTTTGATTAGTGTGGGTTCTGATTAGTGTGGGTTTTGATTAGTGTGGGTTTTGATGTAGTGTGGGTTTTGATGTAGTGTGGGTTTTGATTAGTGTGGGTTTTGATTAGTGTGGGTTCTGATTAGTGTGGGTTTTGATGTAGTGTGGGTTTTGATTAGTGTGGGTTTTGATGTAATGTGGGTTTTGATTCGTGTGGGTTTTGATGTAGTGTGGGTTTTGATTAATGTGGGTTTTTGATGTAGTGTGGGTTTTGATGTAGTGTGGGTTTTGATTAGTGTGGGTTTTGATTAGTGTGGGTTTTGATTAGTGTGGGGTTTTGATTAGTGTGGGTTTTGATATAGTGTGGGTTTTGATGTAGTGTGGGTTTTGATTAGTGTGGGTTTTGATGTAGTGTGGGTTTTGATTAGTGTGGGTTTTTATGTAGTGCTGTTATGGTATTGCTGTCGAAATTAATGGAAATTATACCATTCAAGGTATTCCTGTATTGATTTTTTTTTTTGGTGAGATCCAATTCAGGGTTATGATTGTAAGTTTAATTCTCTCGATTTTCACATTCATACGTACATTTATTCATCTATATATATCAAGAAATAGTCATAAAATCTAACAGAGTATTTATGAATGTGTTACATTATTTGAATCTCTATTTGAAATGACCTCCCATTGTTACACAGAGAATGAGTCATCTGGCCTGAACAGCATAAAAAGAATAAACAATTTAAGACAAACGGGGCTGCTGCAAAAATCAATCCTGCAACCGTTAAAGTAGCCGCTTCAACGTATCATTGCTTGGAAAGGTATTAGTGTTCCATAAATGATATATATATACATGTATCTCTTTATGTATCTTTATATAAATATATATCTTCTTATATATCTTTATATATACATATAGTTTCTTATCTATCTTCACATATATGTATATTTATATATATACATCTTTAAACATCTTTATATGAATTATAAATTGTGTTATATTATATAGAAACCTATTTGAGATGATTTCCAGTCATACGGTAAATGTATCACTCGCCCTAGACAACATAAATAAAATAAACAATTAAAGAAAATAGCTCAGCTGCAGGAATCAAACTTCCTACTGATAGAGTAGCCGCTTCAATGTAGTGATACTCTTACTGTTAAGCTAGACAGACGTCAATAATGCAAAGGTCCAAATAACTGATTCCAACCCGAATTCTTATCTCATTTATTCTCAGTCTATTTGTCTCTATTCTATAGATATATATCTTTTTATATATTTATGTATTAGAATCCACCAACTAAAATTCTCAACATAGGTTTCTACAGTTTTTAAGTTGGTCTGGTTGTCTGGCTGGCTAGCTATCATCATGTTTATGGGTCACACCACTTTTTCAGTGTCTTCATGTGTGTGTGTGTGTGTGTGTGTGTGAATTGAATAAATACGAGAATATAATTATAAGTGCATTATTTTTATTAGAAACTCTATTGGAACCAAAAGCTCATTCTTATTTGGGGAATTTGCCAAGTAAACTAAACAGCGTAAATAGAATAAACAATTACAGAAATGAGCTGTTGCAGGAATCGAACCTCCCTCCATCAGGAGGTCGTCTTGAAGTGATGCTTCTCTTACCATCTGAGCTGAGCAACCAATTGGTAAGTAGTGTGTCCAATTAACTGCTTTATACCCATATCTGTTCTTAACCTTTGTCCACATGGACAAATCATATTATGATATGATATTATTATTAGAAATGGATATATAATGTGGGAGAATATTCATAAATGTGTTATTTTTATTTGAAACTTTATTTGAACTGATGTCCCATTTTTACACGGTGAATATGCCAGCATTTATAGCATAGCATATTAGTTGTAGTAAAAAACTATTACATATATATATATATATATATATATATATAAATATATATATATATATATATATGTATATATATATATATATATATATACATACATATATATATACATACATATATATATACATACATATATATATACATACATATATATATACATATATATATATATATATATATACATATACATACATATATATATACATACATATATATATACATATATATATATATACATATATATATACATATATATATATATACATATATATATATATACATATATATATACATATATATATATATACATACGTACATATATATATACATATATATATATATATATATATACGTACATATATATATACATATATATATATATATATACGTACATATATATATATATATATATACGTACATATATATATACATATATACATATATATATACGTACATATATATATACATATATATATATATATACGTACATATATATATACATATATATATATATATATATACATACATACATACACACACACACACACACATATATATATATATATATATATATATATATACATTGAATATTCATTGATCATTCCTTTTTCTATATTTTAGTTGATCACCCAACACCGCATGCTGCCAAAAATCGTTGGTGCCTTGATGGTTCCTATTGAGTGACTAATGAGACCTGGTTCTTAGTATATCACATTAAGATTTATTTACAGTTATTCATCTCTTTATTGTCATATGTATATCCTAAAGTACCGAATTTGAATAACTACTGTTTACTTGAATAAAAGAAGACCCCTAGCCCTTAAAAAGAAGACCCCTTGCCTTTGAAAAAGAAACCCTGACCTACAAGGTTAACTCATGATTTTGATTAGTGTTTCCTGTCCTTAAAAGCTAGACAACACTTTTAAGGTGGTAGCAAACACCTGTTACTCACAGGGTCACCATCTCATCACATGGGCACACTGGGAAGTTGTCTGGGGCTTTGTGATTTTAGGAGCTCTGAAGTTTAATTAGAAAAATAGAAGCTTAATTTTGATGTTGGGGGTCGGGGGGGGGGCTCCCGCCCTAATACATTTATTCGTCGATGGGCTTCAAATATACTTAAGATGGCCCTGGTTATACAGGTTTTTTTTTTTTAATTATTTTAAAAGACAGGTCTGGTTAGTCAGATAGAAAATGTCCACATGACTGACATCTTTAAGCAGCATGCCATGTTGAGAATGATCAATTAAAACAGTGGATAATTAATGAATAAATAAATTCTCTTGCCTTTTATTTGAGCTGTGATCACTAAAAAAGTCTGAATTTTCAAAAAATAGGAGGGCACAAAGCGGTGATCAATTTAACATAAACTTTCATTGCAAATTGGACCCCATCCCACTATAAAATCTACTATGGGGGTAATTTTCAAAAAACAAAAAATTTTTCGTAGACAAAACAAATAGTATATGTTCAGTCCTCTAGCATCATTGGTGCAGTCTGTACATATTACATATGCATACATATATATATATATATATATATATATATATATATATATATATATATATATATATATATATATATATATACATATACATATATATATATACATATATACATATATATATATATATATATATATATATATATATATATATATACATATATATACATATATATATATATATATATATATATATATATATATATATATATACATATATATATATATATATATATATATATATATATATATATATATATACATATATATATATATATGCATAGTGAACCAGCCAGGAATAGGCTCAAGATGTAATTCATTAGTGATATTTGAAGTAATAACCTTCAAAGATTGAATGTCTCCAATAAGTATCCTGTCACTTGAGAGACAATTTCCCACTGAGTATGGAGGTTGTTGACTCACTCAGTAGAAACCAATATTTTTTGGTAGCATGTTGTGTTGGGGGTGATCAGTCAAAAAAATGGTGCAGCAGTGATCAATGAATGCTTTTCTCGCATTTTGTCAGGCAGTGATCACTAAAAAAGTCTGAATTTCAAAAAACAAGTAAGCACAAGCTGTGGGATGAATTTAGCATTAAGTTACATTGGAAATCAGACCCCCCACTAAAAAGGCAGAGGGAGTGAAAAAAACCCATTTTTCTCGACATAATAAGAAGTAAATATTTAAATCTCCAATCCTCTAATTCCATTGGTGCAGCCTGCATGTGAGCCAGCCAGCCCAACTTAAAAACTGAAAGAAACCCATGTTGACAGTTTCAGTTGTCAGTTACTAATATTTTCAAGAAGTAGGATAGTAATCTATACTAATATTGGTGCCTTTTGAGTGTTCATGTCGCTATCGCACTAAAATTACAAGGCCTGCTGACCTAATATGAGGCATGAAGACTCCCAAGATATCTAGTTGTAACATACACTATGTGGTAGTGCATGTTTATTGATTGTAAATTTTCCTTTTCCATCAAATCTAACTAAATCAGTAGTCCCCATCCTTTTCATTACCAAGGGCCCCATTTTCATATGGCTTTTGAAAGATCTGCCAACTTGACAAGCTCACAGACGTCGGGCTTTTGGAAAGACTGCCCTCAAACCTCCAATAATACCTTTGTGGACTTCCAGGGGTCCATGGCCCACAAGTTGGAATCCACAGTCCCAAAGAGCCAAGCCCCTGCCTCACCTCCCCAGGTCCCTAAATCTCCAATGACCTTGACTATTATATCATATCTATAGTTAAACTCCAGTTCTAGTTAGAGTTGACTTTTTTTTCTTCATGTAACTATAAGAAGAACAAGAATTGATCTTCACCAAATTCAGGGGTGTAAACTCTTGACTATTTGCTTACCATGGAGCACTAAACCAAAGTGACATATAAAATTAGGATTTCCCTACCGTGATTTGAAATGACGACCAAATGATAGCTAGGCAGCTCTCTTATCAACTGAGCCAAACTAACAGGTTCTATGCTGCTACAAATTTATTTATCATATCATTATATATACAATACAAAAGATGCAATAAGCCTGAACAGAAGTTAGAGAGAACTTTGCTGCAGCCAAGTTTGTCATTACTATATCAGAAACGGTCTACCAAAAGTGTCACTAAAACTGTCAAAATAGGTTTCTTTCAGTTTTCAAGTTGGTCTAGCTGGCTATTTATGTATGTATGTATGTATGTATGTATGTACGTATCACGCATACAAGCAGCACCTATGATCTTTTAGTTTGTGTCCCCTTGTGCAGGCTTTTCCAGTGACCACTGCCCAACAAAGGGCAAGAGAAGTAACTTATTCATTGTTGACCCTTTTTTCCAATTTTTGAACTGATCACCCACAATACAGCATGCCAAAATATGTTGATCACATGACAATTTCTATTAAGTGACTAACCAGACCTATTTGAGGGTAATTTTAAGAATAAAAACAGAATTCATTTTTTAAAAATTTTCCATACTTTCAACATTAACTCGAATCCTTTGGATACCCATAGATGTTTATATAACCCAAAATGTCAAAGGTATATTTGTCAAAAAAATACATCAAAAATTTGATTCACTATAATGGCACAGGAAATGCGTGAAGCATTAGTTAGTCACTCGATTGAAATCATCATGTGATCAACGTCTTTTGGCAGCATACCGTGTGGGTGATGATCAACCAAAAAATTGGAAAAGTGGTGATTGATGAAAAAGTTGTGTCTCTCGCATTTTGTTGCACAGTGATCACTAAAAACATGTGGATTTTCTCGAAACAAGTATGGGATCAATTTAGTATAAACTTGAATTACGAACGGGACCCTCACTAAAAACCTATTTAGAATTGATTTAAAAAAGAAAAAAGTTTTTTTTCTAGACTGTTATGGAGTAATTGTTGAAGTTTTTGGTGCAGCCTTTTCACATGACACATATATACATAGCCAGCCAGACCAACTTAAAAAGTGAAGAAACCTATGTTGACAATATCGGTTGACAATTTCTAATAAAGAAAGTAAGCAACAGCCAGTTTTTCCGGTAAAATCAGCACATAAATAGATTTAGCTAATCAGGGTGCGGGTAAGTGAATAAGTGTAGCAAGGGTTTTTAGCACCCCCGGGGCAGTTACACTAAATCCTAAGGGAGGGCCAAAATATGAGCACCTCTGGAATGTATTTGACCAAAATCAATCAACAGGCATTATAGGCCAGACAATATTTTCTGTCCCCATACACTTGCGACCGGGGGGGGGGGCAACCGTCCTCTCTCAACCTTTTCTTGCTACACCTCTGGGTTATGATGATAACTGTCATCCTAGCTCAGAAAACAAAATTGGCGAATCAAGTTTGAATTTCAGCTGAAGCTGTTCATGTTCACTTGACCCTATCGCCTTGGGAAAGGCAGGAATTCATATCCCTTGTTCAATCCTATCAACCAATATTGTGACAAAAAATGACATTACTAGTATGCCACAAATGGTTGATTTTTTTAAAAATGTATGAGTGAGTAAACCACTCTCCCATAAATATCTTAGTGACCACGCAATGGTAACTGATAGTTACAGTTAATGAAGGAGCTACTGATTGAATACTTCCGCAACACATCATACGGTAATTTAGAAAGAGGAGGATTTCAAGACTATGTTATATTTCTTGATAGTGATGAAGGAAAATGTTTGACATCATGGCAGTCAAGATAGGTCAGATGAATTTAAATTATCAAAAGGCGGTTGGTTCAGATCAAGTGCAAGATGGAGCAAAAGGGACAAAGTACAGTGTTCGCGTTGTCACCAAAAATGAGATAAGTGAAAAAGTTGCAGTGTTTGCATAGAGTAGCTATAAAGCTCTTGCAGATTCTCACATTGAGGAAGATTAGTGACAAAAGACGATATATATAGACTTGATTCCTTTGTGCCGACTATCAGTTGTCTTTTGTAATCAGTTTGCTATCTACAAGTTTATCAATGGATTCTTGCTTTGGTTTGGTGGCAGCCCCCTTTATGTTTAGTTGAGATTTAATATGAAACTCTACTCCTAGTTAGATTATCAAAAGGCGATTAGTTTGGGCTAGGTGAAAGAAGGAGCTAAAAGGGGCCAAATGTTAAGTGCAGCATTTGCGTTATCATCAAAAATAAGTTACGTGAAATAGTTGCAGCGTTTGCATTGGATAGCTATAAACCTTTGTGGATTCTCACAATGAGGAGGATTAGTGACAAAAGGCAAAATTTAGAGTCACAGTCAAGGAAAGGAGTTAACAGACAGAAAAAAATAGGGCAAAGAGCAAATGAACACATGCGTTCAGAGCTTTTACAGGGAATTGATGGAGGAAAGTACATTTTGTATACATAGCTAAATTTAGGTCTTCATATTCAAAGCTAATATTAGATTATTTTCATATTTAATTTTAACTAAAAAATAACAGAGCCTCTTCAGATCTTTTGTTGAGTCTGTGTACTTCATCAGATAAGGCAGCTGTGGATAGATCTATCTGCCCTTCAGGACATGATTGAACGGAGGGATAGCCATGCAGTGTCCTGAATTCAGTCGATCTAGCCACTGGCCAGAAGTTTCAATACAATAAGCTCCAATGATAGACTTCATTTAATGGTTTTTGTGATGCCATCAATGTCGCCTGAACTTCTTCAGTAACGGTAAAAAAAAGAAACGGTTACACCCATTGTCAACCTTGAATGGAACACAATAAAAAAAGTAAACATAAAACCAATAATTTAAAAAACTTGGTTATTCAATATTTATCGATGTTTGTCTAGAAAACTTACGAACAATGATAATTTCAGATGCGTGCCTTGTGATATCACAGATGGTTGAACGAGTCAATGCAAGGTAAATTGTTTCTTTTTCTTCACCCAGTCATCATTTTCAATATTATGAATCACTGTCACCCGTGTAAGCTTTCTTTCACCTCATAAATTAAGCAGCAGTAGTAGTAAAATTAATTTACCTTGATGAAAATACTACCAGTATTGTTTAAACCATAAATTCACTGCCAGACTGAAACTAAAGGACTAATTTAGCATAAAACCATATTGTAAATTGCCCCCCATCCCACTAAAAACTTATTTCGGAAGGGGATTTAAAAAAAACAACAAAAAACAGTTTTTCGTATTCATTCTAAGAGGGGCAAGCAAAAATTCAAGTTTCATCTATGATTGGGCAAAATCTGGATAGATAAATAACATTGATAGACAAATAGATGTAGATATCAGAACACATGAATAACCTAAACCAAGCAACAGTGTTTGAACCAGTCTGTTGTGGATAGTCGTGACTAATAATCTCTATTTGGACATTTGTGTAGGAATGAATGATATTCGTTTTTTTAACTTCTATTTGAATTTAAAAACTCATTCCATATTCTTCCTGCTTATTCATGTCACCATTCTAATGTGTTATTTCATTAAATGTTAACTTAAATTTTTGCGTCCTTTCTTTCTTGCTATTCTATAACTACATTATGAGTTCCCTACACTTTGGGGTCTAGGGTTGGAATAAGCAGCGGTGGGAGGACGGTCTGTCCCAATTTAATAAGCAGGAGGTGGGTGGGGGGTAAAAAAAAGTTCTTTTTGAGGAAGATCTATAGTGAGGATGGGGTAGGCACATGGGAAGTAAAAACATACAGTATCAAAGGAGTAAAAAAATTCTTTTGTTTTTTCAAAGAAAAATTAAACTGAAAAATCATTTGATGGTACAAAATGTTAATAAACACAATTGGTTCAACCAAGTTCTCCCCCTTGCATTGTTTAATATTTGTTTTATGATGAGGAAATTTTGACAAATCTCTAGTTGTCCCCGCTCACGGCTATCAAAGATGAGAGAGTAGAGATGGACTCTCAAAGATTAATTACCAGGGTTGGGGATCCTAATGAGGGTGGGGTGGGATGGTAATTATGCACCCATGAGTATATCAATATTCTATTCATTTTTCCCTGATATTTACATGTGTGAGGGAGTTGTTCCTGGCTTGGGCTCTACCTATCACTTTACTACTTACTTGCGTTGTTTACAACATATGAAATAGACTCAGAGGTGAGAAGCACCTGGAGTCACATCACTCACTTAATCCTGCACAATTTTTCTATATATTAAAACCATTCTATCGAGTGACTAATATATAAGTGACTTAAATAATCGCAACAAATAATTTCTATAGTAAGAAATAAATCTGAAGCCTTCTTGTTCTTCTTGGTAAGCAGTTGTACAGTTTCATGTTCAGACTGAGCAGTGAAACCAAAAATGGATAAAGGAGTAATTAAACAGGTCTGGTTAGTCACTCAATAGAAACCGTCACATAACCGACATCTTTTGGCAGCATGCTGTGTTGGGAGTGATCAATCAAAAAAATTGAAAAAGTGGTGATCAATGAACAAGTTGCTTCTCTTGCTTTTTGTTGGACAGTGGTCACTAAAAAAGTCTGAATTTTCAAAAAATAAGTGTGCACAAGCCACAGGATCAATTTAGCCTGAAGTTACATTGGAAATTGAAATCCCTACTCAAAACTTATTTGAAGGGTAATTTTTTTTGAAAAGATAAGTTTTTTCTAGATCTAATGAATATAATGATAATAGATGGTGAATGTTTAGATTTTGATGCCCCTGGCTTCTTTGATGCCATCCGTATAAGTGATACACATACCAATAGCCAGCCAGCCAGGTGGACCAACTTAAAGAATGAAGAAACTTGTGTCAACAATGCCAGTGACAGTTTTGATTGACACTTTTTGAAATAAGAATGTTTTGGAAAATTTGACTGTATGGAAGAGGAAAAAGTCTTGAGACTACTTAGTACATCTAATTTTTTTGTTTCTATTAAAGATTGTCATAGCTTACGTATGTTTCCGCCGTTGACCCCACGTTTTGTCAGAGTAAAGGTTGTTTCGAGAGAAATGAAAAAATTACAGAAATGCCCAGATGATAGATGGAGTAGAGAAATTGCTGGGTTTTTGGGTGGAGAACAAGTGACTATTCCACAAATGTAGTTGGTGTGACAAGAAACCAGAAAGGAAATGTTCAAATATTTGTGACAGTATTGGAAACTGTCAACCAAAACTGTCAACTTCGGTTTCTTCAGTTTTCTATTTGGTCTGGCTGGCTGACTATGTATGTGTGTATGTATGTATGTATGTATGCATGCATGTATGTATGTGTGAATATGTATGCATGTATGTATTTATGTATGTAATGTATGTATGTATTTATGTATGTATGTATGTGTGTGTGTATATGTATGTATGTATGTATGTATGTATGTGTGTGTGTATATGTATGTATGTATGTATGTATGTATGTAATATATGTATGTATGCATGTATGTATGTATGTAATATATGTATGTATGTATGTATGCATGTATGTATGTATGTATGTGTACAGGCCGCACTAATTTTTTTTTCTAAATTCCCTCCCAAAATAGGTTTTCATTGGGGGGAGGAGGAATTACAATGTAAGTTCATGCTTAATTGGATCCTTAGTTTGTGTCAGGTAGCATTCACACTTCTCTTTTGAAAATCCAGACATTCTTAATGATCATAAAGGCAAGAGAAATAACTCATTCATTGATCACCTTTTTTTCCCATTTTTTTAATTGATCATCCACCAACAAGCAAAAAAAATAGCATTGACCCAATGCCATGGAATACAAAAATGTTTTTGACCACACAGGTGGTAGACGGGATATGGTCAAATTGGATAGATGATAAGGTCACTAGAGGTCACCAGAGGTCAATTTTAGATTCAAATAGCTTTTTATAGCCAAACAAAAGAGCCCAAAGGCTAAAAACTTGATTTTCTTCTGTTTTGTTTGTTAAACATTGAAATGTCTTCAGACAAAAATTCTAAAAAAACAATCTCTTCATACTGCACCTGAGAGGGAACTCACTAATTTTGTATACCAAGAAGCAGTATCAAACTAAAGGACTATATCATTTGTTTTGTTTTTGTGCATCAGAATATTTTTTGGTGACAGCTACTTTTTTATGAGTAAGTAGTGTAAATAATCTTTTTCTCATTCATTGTGTTGTGTAAGATGAGGAATAGTAAAGAACATGTTTTTCCTGTTTTGTCATATTTGAAGTCATTTTCCTCCCGGCAATGTAGGGTATTCTTGCTAGAAAGTCCTTGATTAAAGAGAAGTCACATACAGTAATTATACAAATTAGTAGAAGATATTGACAAAATACATTTCTTCACAGAAATGTTTTTAAATTGTTATGATACATTATATTTGTCTATTGCATCACTGCAGCCACGATCACCAACCAAACCAAAAACATAGGCTACAGTGATTCCTTTTTAGGCAGAGGTGGCAACATATCGATATTTCTCGACCAACTGAAGATTTTCAGCATCTTTTTAAAGCAATTCATACAAAGTATAATATTGTGATTATAAGCAGCCTGTCAGATAGGGACGGTGGATAAATAAGATAAGATGTGGGTATAAAGCAGTTATTGAGCCTTCGATTTACTCAGGTGGTAAAGAGTGGCATCATGCTGAGATGGCTTCCTGGTGGATGCAGTTTTGATTCCTGCAGCAGCCCATTTTTTCAATTGTCCATCTATTTATGCTGTCTAGACCAATCAACATATTCACTATATAAAAAAGCGTGTCAGTTCAAATGAAGTTCCAAATAAAAAATAACGTATCTACAATAATAATATTATAAAGTACCAGAGTATATATGTTTCTGTGTGTTTGTACTCTAAGATGTCAAGAACTACACAGCAATGGACAGGGAAAAGGCATATTTGAAATCCGTAGGTCTCAAATTACCTACAGCAAACATCTTCCGGTTAAATTTTGCGAAAGAAAATCATCGATTTCTATGGGGTCTGCATTCGCAATCTCAGAAAGCAATTTTTTCTGTGTTTTTTCATCTACAATTTTCTCAAAAACTATTTGAGTTAAATACATAAAATCGAACAATTTGTATATTTTGAATCAGAATCATCCAGAGATATTTTTTCATCGTTTATTTAAGCCTACTCACTTGGGTGTGTGTATGTGTGTGTGTATGTGTGTGTGTGTGTGTGTGTGTGTGTATGACAGGAGAAAGTCAATGTTCTTTTTTTTTAAATTTCTTTTTGAGCTGTAATTCTTAGTTCCTAAGTCATGATGGTCCAGTAGATAAATGATTTGAACCTTGGACAATAGAATTGGCAGACCAATTCCAAGCTCCAACATAAATTTTTTTTCTTTTCCTTTGAATTTCATATACTTTCAAACTATTTGAACTTCAGGCTTCACAGAAATTTGTCAGTCTTGATGAAATAATTTTTCAGGTTTTTAGATGGGTTCTATTTACAATATAGTTGTAATGCTAAATAGAACCCCCACTTTGGGCATATCTAAAATCAGTAGGTCACAATTTGCTTGCGGCTCACACTTTAGGGTTGAATTTCACAAAAACAAATTTGTCAATTTCTATAAGATCTGTGTTTGCCCACCAAGAAAAAAAGTCTGTTGAAAAAAAATTTTCTCCATGTTTTTCTCATCTAGGATTTTTTCAAAAATTATCATAGTTAGATCAATGAAATCAAACTATATATATATATATATATTGGATGAGCATCATTCAGAATGTTTTTTTCATCATTTATTTGAACTTACTCAGATGTGGGGGGGCATTGGTCAATACTTCTTTCAAATTTCTTTCTTGACTGTAATTCGTTTCAAAGTCACGATGGTTCAATATCCAAGTGCTTAGATCCTCAGAAAATAGAATCGGACGGCCAAGTCCAAACTCTGACAGTAAAAGATTTTTTTTTCCTTTCAATCTATTTACTCTCAAACTATTTGTCCTCTAAACCTCACAAAAATTTATCAGTTTCGATAAAATATTTTCATCAGATTTTAGAAGTGGGTTCTATTTATGATGTAGTTATGATGCTAAACTGAACCCTCACTTCCTTTTTCACTCAGTGCAAATATACTTTTGGCTATGTCTATCTATATCATAAAGTCCTGATGTATTTATGTGTGTGTTTACACTCTAAGATTTTGGGAATTACTCATCAAAGAATAGAAAACAAAGGCATGTTCAAGATCAGCAGGTCTCAAATTACCTGCAGCACACATCTTTTGGGCGAATTTTGCAAAAAAATATTTGTTGATGTTTATGGTGTCTATCTTTGCGCTCTCAGAAAACAAGTCTGTTGAAAAATGTTTTTCTTTGCATTTTTTCATCTATGATTTTCTCAAAAACTGTTAGAGTTACATTCATAAAATCAAACTACACATATTTTGAATCAGCATGTTCTGAGGAGGGTTTTCATATCATTTATTTGAACCAACACACATGCGAGAGAGGGGATGGGTTAATGCTTTGTTTTAAATTTCTCACTGATTTGCACTGATTTACAGGATACAAAACATGCAAGCTCAATAACAAAGTGCTTAGAGGCTTGGGAAATGCTAATGGCAAACAGTTTTCTAAATCAATTTCATATGTTTTCAATGGCCAAAATGTTGAAGCACACCTGCTCTGATTTATCACTTTTTTTGCATTGCCAAAACAAGAAACAAGAAACACACTAAATTTAATGCAAAAAGAAAGTCATACTTACATATTTGACTGCTAAAGACCAGCCACATTATTTACCTTGTTTCAAAATGAAAAAATATTCAAAAGTCTTTGTTGCTTAATCATCAAGCTATATAATTTAAATCAAGAAATCATAGATATGGATAGACAGAGAAAAAAATTTCAAACAACTAATGTCTTTTTGCAGCTAGCTATGTGATCAATTAAAAAATTGGAAAAAAGGGTGATCAATTGATAAGATATTTTTCTCGCATTTTGTTGAACAGTGATCTCTAAAAAAGTCTGAATTTTCAAAAAGTCAAATGGGCTAAAAATGAACTTGCATTGTAAGTTGAACATCCTGTAAAAACTGATTTGGGAGGAATTTTCAAAACACAAAAGAGGTTTTTTAAAACATCATCAGTTTTTTCATGACCATAGCTGGACATGGACCTTCCCCCAATTCTCTATTGTGGGCGTCGCGAAGCCAGTATTTTTCAAATTTGTCCAGTTCATCTCTCCATCTTGTATTCTGTCGGCCTCTGTTTCACATGTGATCTCTGGGGATTCCTGTTGTGAGTCGTGAGGACCATCGGTTGTCTGTTATTTTTGCAACATGGCCTGCCCATTGCCATAATAAGGAGTGAATATGCGCAGTACATACAGATAAAATCAGCCAGAGCAACTATAAAACTGAAGAAACCTATAGTGACAGTTTTGATTTACAGTTTCTAATAATGCATCACTTAATTACTGTGCAGCATGATTAACACAAAAACTACCAATACCTGAATTATCTACCCATCTATTGATCTATTTCTGTCTCTTTAAATTAATTTTTTAATATGTATATCAGTCTGTTCCATTCCAGTCTTCCCAAACCTAACTTTATAGATCAGTAGTTTTGAAACTCAAAGACCCCTTCTAAAACGGAAATATTCTGGCAGACTCCTATTTTTGGCATTTACTTTTTAGCCTGATTAATGAACTACAATGATAGACAATTTTTGACCTCCGAAAATCAAATTCACTCTGAATGGATTACATTTAATAAAATTTTAATAAATGGTATAGGTCTGAGTACAATAATTAAGTTTTTTGATATGTTTGTCTGCCACAAGATTTGCAATGTCAGGTTTAGACAAGAACGCTTTTGTGGACACCAAGCATCATTTAACGGACCTTGTACAATTTATGATGTAAGTGTACTTTTTTTACTTATTTTAAGGTCAAAATCAAGAGTGAAATATCTTTCTTATTTTAAATGGTCAAAACGAGGAACTTTTTTTTCATTTTAAGGTGTCAAACCTGTGGGGAACTTTTTTCTCTTTTTAGGGGTCAGAATCAAAAGAGAAACTTTTTTCCCCTTCATTGATCAAAGTCAAAAGGAACTTTTTTTCACTTGTAGGCTTCAAAAGCAGGAAAAAACTTTTTTTCTTTTTTTTGATGTTACCCCCAACATAACCCTTCTTTTTTTTTATACTATCTTCACTTTCCTACCATTAATCCTGACCGAATACCCATTTTGTCACTATCAGCCCACTCTTTGAACATAGTATGCTTTTTCCTAAAATTAAGCCCCTCCTTTCAAAACTTCAACTTTTTTTTTTACCTTTACCCCTCATGCACTTTTAGAAAATAAGTTCCACATTTCATAACATTAACAACCCCTTTAATGATTTTAGTCCATCAATCACCTCTTTTCCTAATATTACCCCATTTTTTTACGAGCTTAATCACATTTCTTTACATTAACCTGACCCCATTCTTTTAAAATAGCCTAACCACATATTTTTCATTAACATGTCCTCATTTTTTAGCATTAACCTAACCACATATTTTTTCATTAACATAACCCCATCTCTTTACATTAACCTACACCCATTTCTTTACATTAGCCCAAACCCATTCTTTTACATTAGCCTAACCCCATTTTCCAACATCGACCTATCTCCATTTGTTTACTTTGACCAACCCCATTTTTTTACATTAGCCTAACCCTATTTCTTTACAATAGCCTAACCACACATTTTTTCATTAACAGAACCCCATTTCTTTACATTAACCTAACCCCATTTTTTACATCAACTTACCTCATTTCTTACATTAACCGAACTCCATTTCTTTACATTAGCCTAACATCACATTTCTTCACAATAGCCTCACCCCATCTTTTACATAAGCCTACCCAATTCCTTCATATTAGCCCAACCCCATTTTTTGACATTAACTTAGCCCCATTTCTTTACAATAGCCTAACCATATAATTTTTCATCAACATAACCCATTTCATTACATTAGCCAAACCCAATTTATTTACATTAGTGTGACCAAATTTTTTCACATTACCTTAACCCAAGTTCTCAACATCAGCTAAACCCATTTGTTTATATTAGCCTAACTCATTTTCCTACACAAACCTTACTCCATTTTTTACATTAACCTACACCATCTTTTCTCATTAACCTAACTCCATTTCTTCACATTAGCCTCACACCATTTTTTACATCAAGTTAACTCCATTGTTTACAATCTGCCTAAACCTATTTCTTCAAATTAGCCTAGCCTCATTTTACATTAGCCTAATCGATGCTTAAACCAATTTTTTACATTAACCCAACCCTTTTCTTACGTTGACCTGACCCCATTTCTTTACATCAGTTAACCCAATTTCTTTACACAAGCCTAAGCCTATTTTTTACAGTAACCAAACTCCATTTTTTAGAATCAGCCTAACTCTATTTCTTCACATTAGCCTAACCCTATTTTTTCACATTAACCTAACGCAATTTCTTTACATTAGCTTAAACCAATTTTTCACAGTACCAAACCCCATTTTTTACATTAACCTAATCCATTTTTTAAATGTTAACTGAGCCCCATTTTTTATATAACTCAACCCCATTTCTTTACATTAGCCTAACACTATTTTTTACATCAAGATAAACCCATTCCTTCAGCCTAACCTCATTTCTTTACATTAACCTAACCTTATTTCTCTACATTAGGCTAACTAGATTTCTTAGTATTAGCCTAACTCCATATTTTTACATGAAGGTAACCCCATTTTTTACATTAACCTAAACCCATTTCTTTACATTAGGCTAACCCCATTTCTTTACATTAACCTGACCTCATCTTTTTTATACCAGCCTTTTTACATTAACTTAGCCCATGTTTTTACAATGACGAAAGCCCATTTCTTTACATTAGCTAACCCCTTTTATCATATTATCCTAATCCAATGTTTTACCTCAGCCTAACCCCATTTTTTACATAGCCTAACACAATTTTTAATGCTAACCTAACACCTTTTTTCACATGAGCCCAATGCCTTTTTTATATCAGCCAAACCTCATTTTTTACATTAACCTAACCCCATTTTTTGCATCAGCCTAACCCCATTTTTAAACATTACCCAAACACCATTTTTTTACATTAACCTAACCCCATTGTTTTAAATTAGCCTAACTCCATATTTTTGCATTAATCCCCTCTTTTCAACTTTAGCTTCCCTTTTTTTGAACAGTCAAAAGAGAGAGTAATATCTATACTATAATTTGTGAAATCTGTGTGTGTGTATCCACCAAGATGACTCGACAACTGGCCATTGTACAAAGTTGATATTCATCAGATATGTTGGTATGCGCACAAGACATTGAAGTGCCAAGTCTGAAGTAATTTGGATGTATGGTTCTCAATATGAGGTTGGCGCTAAAAATTCATTTTGGAATATATTTTTTTGCCTGAATACATCACCTCCATACAAGTGTGTGTTTATGAATTTAAAATGCTTGTTGAGTATGGAGATTGAGCGTGAAAAAGAGCGAGAGAAAGAGAACGAGAGAGAGAGAGAAAGAGACAGAGAGAGAATCAGGTTTTTTTCTGCCAAATCTTTCTGTAGAAAGAGATTAAATTATAGTAAGGAAGATATGACAGCATTTTTAAAAATTCCTGTTTTGTTAGTGACTATTAACATCATAAATGAATTCTTTGTTTTTTTCTTATTTTATCAAAACTCAGTGTGAGGAACAGAATCGCCCTTTTCTATTTATTCAATATTGATTTACAATTTTTTTAATCAGAAAAGACAGTATAAGAAGTAATTTCTTCATCAATGTGAAATAGATAAGAGTATATATTCTCACATTTTACACATAGATCTAAATTTAAATATAATATATATAAATTGACAACATTGAAGTGAAGTAACCAAGTTTGGTTATTCATATGACAGACGGAAAATGATCTTAGATGACAGTTATGGCAAATTGCTCCACATACCATTAAGTCCAACCCCTTTCAAACATTCACCTTTTAAATGGACATATCCTAGTTGAATTTTAAAAACATATCAAATTTAGTGTTATCTGATTTCCATATATTTATCTTTCTATCCCATAAATTCCTTTTTTGGACGGCAATTTACTCCGCCTGTCTAAATCTTTGTCTAGTTTATCTAATTTTCTAAGACTTCAGTTTTAGGCGTTGGGATAAAAAAAATCAAAGGTCCTTTACAACCATGTGTGTGCGTGTATGTCACACTATTTCTACTATAGCTTTTTTCTCTCAATCTTTTTTGTTTTTATCAATCACCCTCTCTTTTTACTAACCTTTCTTTCTCTTTTTTTCTCTCATTCTCTTCTGTGTTCTCTTTCTCTTTTTCTTTTCTGTATTTTTTCCCTCTCTTTATTTTCTGTGTTCTCTTTTTCTCTCTTTATTTTCTGTATTGCTGTTTTTCTCTCTTCCTTTTCCGTTATTTTTTCTCTCTTTCTTATCTGTATTCTTTTTTCCCTTCCTTTTCTGTGTTCTTTGTTTACACTCATTCTTTTTTCTGAGTTCTCTTTTTTCTCTTATTCTCTTTTATATTTTCCTTTTCCTCTATTTCTTTTCTGAGTCTTTTCTCTCTTTCTTTTACTGTTCTTTTTTTCTTTTTCATGTTCTTTCTTTCTCTTTCTTTTCTGTCTTCTTTTTTCCTCTCTTCCTTTTCAGTTCTTTTTTCCTCTTTCTTTCCTGCTTTTTTTTCTTCTGACTTTCTTTTGTGTTCTTTTTTCTTCTCTCTTTCTTCTGTGTGTTCTCTTTTTCTCTCTTTATTTTCCATGTTCTTTTTTTTTCTCTCTTTCATTTCTGTATTCTTTTTTCTCTCTCTTTTTTTCTTTGCGTTTTTTTCTCCTTTCCTTTCTGCATTCTTCTTTCTTCATCACTCAATCTCTTTCTCTCCCTTTCCTCATCTTCCTTTCTCTTTTTTACAGTCTCTCCCGTCCTTTCCGTTCTCTCTGTATAATTATAAACAACAAAGCAATATATATATTATACGGCACACAAACTGTAAAAATGAAATGAATTGGGCAAAAACATTTCTGTAGTCAATACCATCAGAGATAAACTGCAGGACAGACAAAGTTTACAATTTTTGGTAAATGAATGAAGATGGCCTGGAACAACGAATACCTCAGTGCAGAACTAGAATCAAAATATATGAAGTATGAATGTTAAGCTCACTATTACATGGATCTGAGACATGGACAACGTTCGAGTTATACGAGAGAAAACTCCACTCTTCAACCTATGGGAAGGATCCTTGACATTGAATGTAAAGATAGAATATTAAACACAAAAGTGCTCGAACACGTTTGCAGATCACCAGCTCAGCAACAATCTCAAACTAGAGAGGACTGAGGTGGCTGGAACATATCAGCAGGATGGATAACATGTGAATACTCAAATAATTCCTATTTGGCAGGAATCTATCAATATGAAGACCACCTCTGATCAGAATAGAAGGAGAAGATCAAATGATAGAACCAATCTCAAGGTGTAGAGATGAATCAGTACAGAGATATCATGCAATAATGATCAACCATAAGTCCTGGGAACAACTTGTGTCAGACTGAGCCACCATGGAAAGCAATGGTGTAGGTAGGAATCTATCAATAAGAAAACCACTTCCGATCAGAATGGGAGGAGAAGCGCTATTGTAGAAAACACTTAAACATCCAAATAGTGGCTACTGTAGTCGCCTTTGCGTATCAAATATTGACCTAATCAACCATGACAGGTATTACAGAAAAATATAATCATAGATGTAAATAGAAAAGGTTTGAAAAAAATTGGAAAATTTTTAGAATGATCTCCCCCAACATGACATGCGGCCAAAAGATGTTGACAGTTGCAATCGAATGACTAACCAGACCTGTTATGTAACAAACTAAAAAGAAAGATGTACAAATCATCATTATTTTATCATGGTCAATACCATAATGAATAGCAATTTTTCTTTCAATCAAAAAAAACTTTCAAGTTGTTCCCTGGTGAACATTGCCAAAGCTAGTCCTCTGGGCACAAGGACTTTGCATTTGTCTAATAAACATATTTCTTGCCATTCTTTCTTTTTGCTGATTTTGTCCCAAAACAGGGACAAGATGTGTTTGAAACTTAATATTAACAATTTTTCTCAAATTTTTCAGAATTATACGGGAAAATGTATTCGTTTGTCTTTGTATGTTGTTTACTTCACAAGTTATGCGATTTTCTATCTTTTCAGAGTCCAGATCGAGAACCGCGCATGGTGGTATATGTATTGTTGAGAATGAACTCAATGGAACATTCTTTCAGCTTGGAAACAGGCAGAATCATAAAATAGACACTTCAAGGATTAGGAAAAAGTGGGTTGCAAAAACAAATCCGGAGGGATCTGATGAACCTACTTCTCTTAATCCAGTATAAAGAAAAAAATGCTCCGGAAAAAGCACTTCTGGTTTAAATAGATGTGAAATGGTTTTCAAGAGATATGTGCTATCTCAAATTGTGGTGATGAATGATAAACTCAAAAGTTATTCCCAAGAAATCGGATGATTAAAGCAATCAGGGCCAGACAGAGCTTGTTATAGGCCAAAGCAAGATGGGAAATTTTTTTTCATTTACTCTTTGTCATAATTAGCAAAGCCTTTTGGTCACTTCTCACATCAAAGAGCTACAGATAGGGGAATTATTTATACCACAGGATAGTAAAAAACAGAGTTGAAATAGCTTATTGACGTTAAAATTGTAAAGTTGGAAACACTAAAACATGTCATGTTTATAATAAAGACTAAAAAGACTAAAATTGAGTAAGACACTTGTTCACTCTGGATTTAGAAATGTCGAGATTGCAGTCGTCAGGAAAACATTCTGAAGGAAGTTCATTCCGCCCGGCAGATTTTCTTCAAAAGAGGCACTTTGTGTGGAACTTGCAGCGAGTCCTTGATACATCTAAAAAATCATAGATGTTTCTTGATTGCAGAGTGAGTTTTAACTGAAAATCCCTAGGCAGGAGGGACTAGGGAATGAAGTTTATTCGAACATTTTAGTTAAAAATGTGCAAGTTAAAGATGAAATAGTGTTTGGGGTGTAAGCTCCCTACCCACTAATTCCAAGCTGCCCATTAAGTATTTTTTGTAATCAGTTCTAAACAAATATGATTTGTGATTGGTGTGTGGGTATGTACACATATGCCTCTTGAGTAGAACCCCTCAAAACTGTGGTACCTAGGCTGAACACCACACCACACTCCACCCCATCCCCATGAACACTGGATAGGACTGATGGGTGCAGTGGAGGAAAAAGTTTGAGAACCCTGATGTAAGTCATTTTAAGAATTGATAAGCAAGCTAGTCTCAAAGACAATTTTGTCAGTGGAGTGAGTTTGATCAAGACTAGGTGCTCCATTATCATGGCCTCATGCCAGGCTAAATTAAGCTTGGTTCATATGTAGACCATTTAGAATAGAGTAATGGTTTCCACAGACTGTTGTTCATGAATTAAGTTTACTCTCCAGTGATGCCCCACTACTGTGGCTCTCTGTAAGACGAAGCTAAGCTTTGTAAATATCTACTCAGGACACCAGCTATAAAATCATGGTTAAAAAGTTGGTTCAATGAAGTCAATCCACATAAGGTGCATTATTATTGTTGCTATGTGGTAGACCTTGCCCCTTGGAGGGGGCATTGGTTTGCTTCAAGGTTGGTATTGAGATGATCAAGGACCTTAAGGAGGGCATCTGAGCTTCTAGAGGGAGCGTTTTTGAGATTCCATAAAGATCTATGATTCTGATTTTCAAATCTCATATTTCAACGATAGTGGGGGGTATAAACATGTACCTAGATATCATAGGGGAACTTAGAGCTGAAAAGGTTTGAGAAACATTGTGCTAGACTAAGCTTATGTCTATGCAGGTAAATCAATGTTTGTAGCTTAATAATGAAAAGAACCATTTTACTTGACAAATATTCATTTTTCGACATAATCTCCTTACATTTCTATACACTTGATTCAGTGGTGAATATTAATCACATAGATCAAATACGACAAAATAAAAATTTCAAATCAAAACTCAGCCATTAACTGTGTCAGGTGACGGACTCATTATACCTTATATCAGTGGTTCACAAACTAAGAGTCATGGCACAATAGTGTGCCACAACTATCTCTCAAGTGTGCTGTGTAAATTCTTCCAAGTATGCAAATATGAATTTTTAGCCTCTTGTCCAGTAAGGGTATTATGTCTGTCCCAATTCCACCACAATCTAGTAGTTTTATCACAAGATTTCATGGGATCTGAATCTTTTTAATGACAGATGAAAAGAATATGGGATGATGATATATATCAGTATACTGCTTACATAAAAGTTTCATTCATTGACTATAACTGAAATATTATTTGTACAATTCATTTCATTTTTACTGTTGGTGTGTGGTAAGACAAAAATATTTCTTAGTATCTTACATTTAAGTAGATCCACCAATGACAATGTAAATTCTAAAAGGGTATAATCAAAATTATTTAGAATTGCATTGCAAATTATGCATTTACTAGCAGTTCGTGTAACCTTTGATATGATGGGCAATATTTTACAAATATGTCAGAAGTTTGAAGGAAAAAATAAAACAATAATTATAAAGAAAACAATAGTTGTATACCAGTGCCGGTTTCCGTTTTTTATTGCTACCCATTGTTTTAATCACTACTCCATCACACATCAATGGCATAGCAAAATGGGCGGGGTAAAAGGGGGCTGTCACCCCTGAACTCACATATTTCCTTTGGCCTACAATGCTTTTTAATTAATAATTATGCCCCCCTCTCCACATTATATAGTGCAACTGTCCCTAGGTGCTATCTCTATCACCAGATACTGTCTTTGTCCTTAGGTACTGAGAGCCCTTGTTATGCCATTGTCACAATAATGCGTCCATCTTTTAAGAGACAATTCCCATTGGAGTTTGACTGGCCGGCAATGTTGCCAACTCAAAAAATTCTTCTCTGCTAAATCATCCTCAAAAAGGTGTTGAAAAAAAATGCCAAAGCTTGCTGAAATATACTGGTAGTCTTTTTTGGCCATTTCAAATAGCTGAATATGGCTAAATCCACCCTAAAATGACTAGGAAATAATTTATAATTGCTGAAAATAGCAATAAAATTGAACTAGAAATAGCGCTAAATGTTGAATGCCAAAAATGTGCCAAATTTATTGTGAAAAGCTCTAAATTGGCAAGATTACTGACCAGTGATGAAGTTCTGGTCTCTATTGTTCGAGTCAGCTTAATGATCCTTGCAAGTCTGAAGTCTGGAAGAGACCAGGACTTTATTCTTACAAGTTTTTGTGACTATCCCCTTGATAGATGCAAATCCATCGAAGGGATAACTCCCACCAAATCACACAGCTTAGAGAGCACAGGGAAATTAGTCCTAATGAAGAGTTTTTCCATGCTAAGAATGGAACCCAGGACCTTCTCTGTGTAAGGTAGGCATGCTAACCATACACTATCTGAGTGGACATTTTCTAAACTAACAATAACTATTTGGGGCTGGGAAGAAGAAAAAAATCATTGATTAAGCAGTGAATAATGCAATTTTTTAGCTAAAATTTTTTTGTATATTTCTCAGCAAAGGAAGACAATGTATATACAGTAAGTAAACATATAAAGCTTTCTTCTGGTCTTATACCAATTTACTCCAAGTACCTTCGAACCAGTGATGGTATTTCAGAGGTTCATACTTGTTTGTGCGAACCCATTTCTAAAATTACAGAAGTTTACAGAACCAGTTCTTGAATTTCCTTGTCTACTTGCATGTTGCTATACTTAGCAAAAATCTGTTGCCATAAGAGCAATAAGTGGCTATTCCCCTTTTCATCAACTACTAAAAATTCCAACACATATGATTCAACTATCGTTGGAAGTTTAAAAGAAATATTCTTCAAATTTGTAAAACTAATTAAACTAAATTATGCAGCCAATTTATAAAATTTATCACTGTTTCTCTTTGTCTTTTTTTTAAATTTTGAAATATTAAGGCAATAGAGTTGAGTGAAAAATGAATATATTCTTTACTCTTTTTTACTCTTGGAGCAAAAAATGATGGCATATGAAATTTTCCTTTAGGCCTTCATTTAGAAGGTTCCAACATGCAACTCATTGAGGGAAAAAAGTGGTGATGAGTATGTATAGGGTGTGCATGGGCCTGTGTGGGTCTACCCTGGAGTGTGCATGGGTCAGAGAGAGAGAGAGAGAGAGAGAGAGAGAGAGAGAGAGGGAGAGAGAGAAACAGTTCCTAATTCCAAAGACAAAAAATTAGGAATCTAGCAAAAGAGAGAACCAATTTGTGAGAATTTTGAATCCTACCACTGCTTCCGATCTTGTTATCGAGCAATGATTGGCAAGTTGGTCTTGTGGATGATTACAACAGGAGTAAACACTTGTGGCTTTGTAACAATACTGGTGATGTAATAGTTAGAAAGCTAATGAACCAGGCTATCATGAGTTCAATATATATAGTGATGGTTTTGTACCAAACCATTGATCTATCATTTAAACAATTTTTCGGGACGATTGAACTCTCACGTGTAGTTTGTGTAGAAAAAAAAAAAGCAAAAAAAAAACCCACCTGAATCCAATGTTGTAGAGTTGCCACCATTAGTAAAAATTCAGTTCACCACCATCACCACCATTCAGATGGCACACCTAAAGAAGGCCGTTGAATGGATCGGCCGAAACTCCATGTTAACAACACAAACAGTATGAATGAGTTCAATAGTTCTAAAAACTCTTAGAATGTCAATGACCCTTCTCAAAGTTATAGACAGTATTAGGCTGGACCAGATTAAACTCAGTAAGCTTTTTATTGAATAAAATATACTTTCTGAATATGCTTGTACATGCACACAGATTTCGTATACTCGGTACACTGATCCACATACGATGCGGGGGGGGGGAGAAAGAGAAAGTTGTAGTTGTTACCGCCTTGCTTTTTCGATTTTTTTTTTTCCTGCAAAATTATTTCCATCTCTGAACGAACCATCACGTAGATTCAGCTGCTGAACTAAATGCCGCGATAGGGCGAATATTTCTCAGAATGGGGCAACTCAATCTATTCTAAATATCTTTTTTTAAAGTCCATCCAAAAAATAAAATAAAATAGAATAAAATTAAATTACATCTAAGAAATGTTTATCTTACATTGCATAAACTTTAAAAAAAAAATGTAATTTTAAATCATAACGAAAATAGATACTTATCATTCAACTCATCATAATCATTATTTTCTTAGATGCTTTTTTAAATTCAATTTTCAAGTGATTTATTAAATAATTATGTTATTAATCTAATAATTATTAAAAAAAACAGACTCCCCGTCACGTGGTTGTCGGTGTGTAATTGGCGCCAATTTTAAGCAAAAAAAAAAGAAGAAAAAAAGAATAAGTTATTTTTTTGACACGGTAGTAACTCGGCGATCATAAATTTTGTCACTCGCATTCTTGCTTATTGATTTCACACGACTGAACATTTCATATCTTCCACACTTTTCAGTAATCAACTCATCAAGAAAGGTTTGTATAAGTATATATATATATATTTTTTTTTATTGATTGATTTCCGTTTAATGACATCATTTCTTGTGTTTGTTGTACTCTACGCGTCAACGTACCTGCCATGTGACTTACTAATTCAGGCTTCTTTCTACAATTACGGAATATCGTACATGCTATAATTAAGTCCTGATATCTTCTAAGTTTCACTCAAGTTGACAGGATTTCTGAGAGAAGACGATTGCCAAAAAGTTGGAATTTTTAATTTTTAAAAACACACTCGAAAGTAAAAAGTTAAAGTGATTTTTTTGTTGTTTTTTCGTTAATCTATTTGTTTAGTTTCTTTAATTTAAAATGAACAAGTTCCCTTTCATGGCTTTTATTCATACCTTCATTAAAAAAAGGAAATTAATTACTGCTTCCTTCCTTTAATGTGATAATTTTAAAAAATTGTATGTTGGGATTATTTCATTTTTTGAAGTAATTTACGTTAGACTTATTGCAGGTGTCAAGTTATCAAAAATACAATCCTAAAGTTACTGCAAACTTTGAACTCACCTGCATTTTAGGAAAAAGAGTCAAGTCATCTGAAGCTGTCGAACTTTCGTTCGGACAGTCCAATCTCTCATTTTTTTTTTTTTTTTTTTTTTTCTCGTGTTTGATGTTAACACTACGTTTGGATCAAATCATTCTACGTCCTTCAATCATCTATTTAATCATCTGAACTGACTCCGACTTTTCAACATCGTTTTACATTTGAGACTGAATCATTGAGCAAGATGAGAATATTAAGTTTTGACAAGAAAATGCATCACTTTCAAAACTGAAGAGTGAGGGATTTTAGGTACTTTTATTTTCTTTTTTTTCCACATAATATTTTGGGTAACAACCAATAAAGGTAAGGTGTTTCTAACTTAATGAAAAGCACGCAAGAGGTTACTTGACTTCTACAATTCCAAACATCAAAGCCTTTAAAATATGTTGGTAATCTTTACTTTGACAAAGATGAACCTCTGTCGTTGTTTAACCGGAGCGTAGGACAAAAACGGGGACCGGACAAATCTTTGGCTTGATTAAAACCTGACAACACTCAAGTGACTGTATACATGATTTTTTTATGGGTCACTTGAAAGTTTTTTTGCAATTACAAAAATTAAAAAATAAACCACACGGTATCGAATTCATTTTGATTTTCATCTGACCTCGTACTCAAATCTGTCCAAGCGACTTGGCTAAGTCCGAACCTGTTTTTGACAGCATGGGGCCTCCCAGGGCCATATACTAGTTCAGGTGTGCCCAGCCTGGTGCAGATAGATTTTAACCCGTCCGATGCTGGACGGTGACATTGTTAGCATCTCAGTTCAGTCTTTTCGAATCCTGGGCTAGGACTTGTGAAATCGGCATCTGACATCCCTAAATTGCCAGACATTGGTATTGAGAATTATTAAGGTTGTGGACGTGGCTAATAAGCATCCCTACTTTCCGGACGTAAATGATTCTCAATACCAACGCCCGGCAGTATAGGGATGCTCTAAGTTAACGTCCGAACCCGAAATGATAACGTCTGGCAATGAAGTGATGCTATAATGTAAGATGCCAAATTCTCAAGTCCAAGTCCTGGTTTCGAAAAAAACGAACATAGCGATTCTAAAAACGTTATCGTCCAGTTTCGGACTGGTTCAAATCCGATTGTACCATGTTGGACATACGAATTGGTCAGTATACGGTCCTGGGAGCCCCCCACCTCCTCTTGCTGTAAAAAACGGACAGATCTTATCAACACCATTGAAACTGTTTCAAGTTCTGTTTCCTGGTTAGTTTCAATAGATTTTTCACCAGATCTCATAGATTAGCTTTTTGATTTTCAGAGTAAATTATGAAAGGAAAAAAAATAATAACGTTCATTTAGATTATGAGACTTGTAAAGAAAAAAAAAATCATTATTTCTTACTGCCACCAATTAAAACTTTTGTCATGTTTTAATCCAAGAGACTCTTTTTCTATCCATACTCTGTTTCGACAGCCTAGAGAGGCCTCAAAAGTCATATGTAGGGTCTAATTTTTAAAAAGATTATAATGTATAACTAACGTATCCATCAGAAATCACAGTAATGATCAAAATTAAACGCACGTCTTTAACTGCGCACCATATAGTTCAGCAACGTGTTACCTCCATGTGACATTCTATCTGGTCACCGGTTCAACACCGCCATTGGTTTATGGAAGTCAATGCTAAGATAACCAATAAATTAGATATATAGTAATATTTTCTAAATAATTTTCTTTAATTAAATGATTCGGGGGCCCTTTTCACATTCTGCACCGTTCCTGTTGGTTGTGACATCAGATGTTTTCCTAGTAACTTCCCCCTGACAACCTAACATGCTGGTTCCAGTTATGGTTGTGTTGATGTAGGTTAATTACGCGAAGCAGAACTCAACTCAAGACCACAAGTGGAGACCGCTCAGTGACGATCGAAGTCACTACAATAACGAATTTGTCTTCAAGGACTGTTTGCTAACCATTGCGCCATGGTGAGTGATCGGAAAATTAAGAAGCGAAGCATAGCTAGCTGGGCATAAAGGCCACCAAGTTGGTTAGGCACCCACGAGGATCGAACTCGCCACCCAAAGTGGTCAGCGTCCGAATCATAACGCATTTATATATTTACCGAGTTTAGCTCGGGCTCAAAGCTACAAGCATGTGAGATCTACTCATTAAATGGCCTGCTTTTACTAGTTCAAACTCCACAAACGGCGAGGCGATTTTAACTTTTTTTTACTTTGAAATTAAACACATAAACTATCAATTGCTTGTTCAAATTGATTTTCATGTGCTTGAGGTATTCAGTTTTGGTGGGGTATCTTAGCTTTGACAATATCTCAAACTTTTTCTGAAGATAGAATTGAAGGAAAATAGGTCCGTTTTCGTTACTCCCCGCTTAAAAGCTAACAATTTGTTACAGTACAGAAGCTTAAAAAAGAGCCATATGTACAACAATGCGTCTACCAGTCTCACGTCCATATCTGATGTCCCGATTTCAAAGCTATTCTAAACGAAGTAGTAGAATTACTAGTTGTGGTAGTAGTAGCTGGGGGGATTCATGGTTCTACCCGAGAACCTGTTGATTAAAAATAACGGTTATCCATGTTTATTTGATGTTAGCTATAAAAAGGCTGCTTCCGTTCAACTTTAATGATTGTATTTATGATGACTTATTGTTAAGTGTTACTAACGGTTGGGTTATGATTTTTCTTTTGTTACAAAAGATTTAAACTTAAAGAAGCCTTGCATAACAAACAATCGTTGCATAAAGAAAAAAATATTTCATTATTAGTCAAGAAACTTTTCTTCTTTTTTTTTTTTTGTCAATTTTATAATTCAAGGATTTTTTTTACCATAATGTAAGGGAAATGGAGATAGAAAATGATGCACCTCAATTCTTAATTAAAAGGACAGTGTACCGAAAAAAATCTATTCATTGTCAAAGAAGCAACAATTAACTTTATTTTGATTATATATTACATGGTTCAAACAAGATGTTGATCATCTATCAAAGTTATAATAAAATTAAGTTTTGTGTTTTAGTACAATGTTTCTTACTTTTATGCACTCATCTAGGTAAGAAGGAAGAGACTCATGGGGAGTATCAAACTAAGCAGAGTCTGAGTAGCCATATTGCTAAAGTTAGCTATCTTATAGCTAAGGTTATCTTGGTCTCTGAGAAGCAAGGATAACCAAAAAACAATTAAGTTTAAATTAGAGTAAGTACAGTTTCATCAATAATTTGCTCTGGAGTCTTACTATATCGTTATTTTACACATATTTTTCTTAGTGGGCTTTAAATGAGCTTATGACTTTTCTTCTTTTTTTTTGTTTTTTTAGCTATAAAGTTAGCTAGATATTAAAAGATTTAGTCTGTCTTTAGCTATTAATCACAAAGGATATTTGACAACACTGAAAAAAAAATCGCTTGATAAGTCATTTACTATTTAGACGTTGTTTTTGTTTGACATCACACATTCTCCTCCTCCTTATTTCTGTTGTATAACGTAATTGAAACCGACCGACTGACCAACGTGTAATAGAGATGTGTTAACATATCTGAAAAAAATGAGTTGCGTTTTCTTTGTCTCTCCTAAAAAGATCCAGCATTTTCTTTTCTTTTTCGTCTCCTTACCATAAGAACGAAAACCCTGACCCTAAACAAGGGTGGGTGAGGAGTTACGAAATAAACTTATCAATTCCCACTAGTTGCGAAAATTTAGGTCTGGGGGCGACTATGAAAAGTGACCGAAATGCTGTCTTATAGTTATTTTTTTTGAGGCTGCAAAAAAATCTGACAGTTTGGAACCCAATTAAATAAGACTTAGTTCGGGGAGAAAGTTTTAAATGTTTAGATTCTTCAAGATCAAATTGCTATTCAAATTTGAGTAATCATATAGTTAAGTAGTGTATAATTTTATTTTTCATTTGTGCACTGTTTTTTAACATCGGTGGGTAGGGGAGGAGAAAGTTTACATCATTGTGCCCCCCCCCTCCATGATGTAAAATTCATATTACCAGATGGGGAAATGAAAACTTAATGAGTTGTTTGTCCATCATCGTTATCAATTTGTTACTATTTGCCTAAATCTTAACGTTTGTTACCTTTTATCGTAATTTACCAGTTAATAACAAACCTGGAGCAGAAGAGTTCGAGGTAGGGGATGAGTTTAAAGGTTTGATTTAGACTATCGCTTGCCACTCTCCTTTAACTCGGCCACAGCGGTCGGACGGTAACCAAGCCAACGGCATAGTGGGTCGTAAGTTCGATTCTCATTGAAAATCGAATTCTTTATTCCGATTATTTGCGCTACTGATTTATTGACTCATTACTGAAGAGGAATCGGCCTGGGTTTAGTTGCGATGAAAGGTAACAAAAACTATGATTATAGTTGCAAAAAAAATTAATGATTTACAGTAATTAAATAAATTTGTTAGTCTGATTTTAAGATAGATAAAATTATTTGGTGGTAAGATATATCATTGATGATCAAACTAGAATAATTCACGCCATTCTAACAGAAATTGCTAATTAACACTCCTTCTATGATTACCAAAATTTAACCCTAAACAACAATTCGAGTTAGTGATCGAGAAAAGTAATATGTTCAATCTGTTTTGTTTTTTTTTAGGCTTCCATACTTGCGAATGTTGACTGTTAGTAAGGAATAGAGAAACACAAGAAAAAACGGAAAATCAATCGTAATAAATTTAAAATGTAAAAATATATTCCCTACTTCTGCTATGTGTTACTTTATAACTTGGAATACAAACTTTGATTTTCCTTGTGCTATGTTAAATACTTGATTATTGACCAAATTTTTTTTTCTTTAATAACTTGAAGCTAACTTTTCAATCGAGGCTGGAGGGGGGGGGGGCTTACATTTCAGAGAAAACTAGTTTAATTTGTATCTAATATGTTTTTCTATGTTGAAGAAAAGTATAGAATGTCTATATAAAATAAAAGGACACCTCGAATAATCATTTTTACACAAATATTTATTTTTTAGTATAATCTCCTTGTCAATGCACTTAATTCAGTGTTGAGTATCAATCACGTAGGGCAAACATTGAAACTGAAAATTTCAGGCTACGATCTTGTTGATCCATCCTAGTAAGTTTTGATGTTAGAGAAAATTAATAGTTTGGAGTTTGTTTTGTCAGATTTGCAAAGGTCACAAAAGATTTTTCATAAGTTAGTTTAAAGAAAAATACTTTTCTGATCTCGAAAGTATAAACAAAAATGACAGCTTATTTTAGTTTCAATCCGTCAGTTGATAATTTTGATAAACTGTCAAAAAATGTGATAGGAAATGATTGATGTTTATTATATCAAAATTGTCTGAACCATATTGTACTTAATCTAGGATTTAACAGAAAAATCACACTAGTTTCTCTGAGTCGATGTAGATAAGGAAATATGCACTCTATTTTTTTTAATCTGCTAAATTACTTTTTATAACTATTTTCTTCTCACTTATAAGTGGCAAAAGTGTAAAAATGATTACTTTTGGGCCGTGCTTTATTTTTATAAATAGATTTGCAATTGAATACGATTTATCTTCATTGAAACTTTAATTTTTAGAATTGAATAAAAAAATTTTTAAATTTTTGTTTCCCCGATGACTCTCAAAAAAGGCGTTGAAATTGATTAGTATTGTAAATAGCTTTTTTGTTCTTTCTCGGCAGGGTTATATAATTATATCAGTATATATATTGAGTGAATAAATGTAAATGAATGTCAGTTGAACAAGACAATTTCTTTTTAGGAAGAAAAATTAAACTGTTTAAACTTTCTTATTTTTCTCTTTTCCCCAATCAACGCTAGTTTTCTTAGCAACCATATCTTCTTGATTGTTTTTCAAATGAAAATTTTGAGCGTCAATTTCAAATTTAAAGTTGAATTTTAATGAAAATATTTATCAATTCTGTTTCTTTTTTGATTATCGGTTTTTTTTTTTTTGTTGGGGGGGCAGTTGAAAAAATAAAAACTGAAACATATTTTTTAAATTCTTTCAAGTACATAATTTACTTGAATGAGATTAATGTCAAACAAAATAGATTCATTAAGTGTGTACTCTCTTCCTTTTTTTTTTTTTTATATGCATTGAAAAACAAGTTGATTTTTCTTTTCTCGCTAAAATTTTTGAAATACTGGAATAAAATGTAAAGGAATAAAATTAAAAAAAAAAAACAGTGTGAGAATAGATGATTCTAAGAATAATATTTTGATCTAATGGGTTTGGAAATAAATCCATGGGGTAAGTTATCAGTTGAAATATATTGATAAATTTAGGGGAAATAAATAAAACGTGCCTGGTAAGAAAAATCGAGTTTTTTTTTTACATTTTTATGTCTTGAATGTTTCTTTTAATCTTAGATAAGTATTTCTGATTTTGATTGTTTGAGGAGATAGCCATAGAGGCGTTTTTAATTTTATGAGTTAAATTTGAACCATTTTTCAACGTTTCATTTATTTTTATGTAATAAAGTCTTGAGATCGTTTGTTTCTTCGCAATTTTTTTATATTTCGCGCCGTAGCGTCCTGGTGGTTCTCAGCGCATGCGCACTCGCTGCACCTTGTGGCCTTCAAGTGTCGTTAAGATGGCGGGAAGCAGCAGAACTGTCTGTCGTCTTCCTTATTTTAATGTCGGCGGCACTTTTGCCTCTTTCTTCTTCAACGACGATAATAACGCTACCATTTTCCAAAACTCCCGTTGTTCCAGCGTCAGTGCAGAAAACTTTGAAGAAGTGTGCGCCTCCATTGTCGCCGCTACGGCCAGCAGTAGCATAAATATTCTTCTTGCCCAGGCAGAACAACTACCATCAGTAGTTTTTATAGTAGCGGCCGCCATATCACAGAACTACAGCCACTGACACATTCTCTGCTGAGAAGAAGGAGGAAAAAGAAAAAGAAGGCTTCTTAACAACAATTATTATAAAACCCGCATTGATATTTCTATAGTACATCGCATACACAAATTTGTCAGATACATTGATCTATCTATATATATATCTATATCTATATATATATATAGTTTATATATACACACGCAGGTGCAACTTCATTTTTTTTTTTTTTTTGTTTCAAATATATTTATATATATATATTTATATATACATATATATATAATATATTATCCTATACAATTCGCGCACACATACATCCGTACTGTTATATACACGTCGTATGCATTCCAGGTAGGTAGCATAGTTGATTTTTGTTTTAAATATTATTGCATGCATTTTATTTTCTATAAAAAAAAAATAATAATGATTTCCACCTGTTATATTTTTTTTCTCTTCCCCCGCACTATTAGAAGAAAAAAAAATGTACTAAATTATCCTGTGAAATATTTAAAATTTTTTATTTACTTACTAGGTCAGGCTTGTGTAAGTACTATTTTTAAATTCAGTCTGCCACTATTATGTTCGTTCTCCCTCTTACCTGCAATTTTTTAAAAATTTTATTCAAAGAATTTCCCGATTTTATTCATTTTTTTTTTCTCTAAAATTATATTCATGAAAGTTTGATTTATTTGGGATTTATATTTTTTCGAAGTAAGTAGAAAGTAAATCTTTGATCTTTTTTACTAGGTCAGTCGTAGTGTTGTGTACTATTTCTTGTATTCAGTGAGAGAGAGAGTGAGAAATGGTTGACTACAATCCGGGCTGCACTATTAACTATTACGCAGCCACTCCAGTTTATGCAGAAAAAATAATTGAAAAGGAGGGGGAAAAAAACATAAGCAAGCTTCATTTATTTATTTACTTATCTATAAATATATATTATACATACATCAACTGTTTGCGTGTGTGAAATATAATAATATATTTAACACACGCAAAACATTTGATGCACGTATTAACTTGCTGCAAAACGTATGCATCTCTTCTTGAAAGAAGCCTTTTTCTGTTCTGATCACTAGAGTCTAATTATTTCAATTATATATATATATATATATATATATATATATTGGCAATTTTATGATCATTTTCTTACATTAATTCTTGAAATTCTTTCTTTGGCAAGTAAACGACGCACAATATATCTTGATACTTGGAATCGGGGTTTATTAATGATAATGCTTACTGATAAGTTTTTTGGGTTTTTTTCAAATGGTTATGATGAAGGATAACTGGGAATATTCCTGCACATTTCTTTTTCCTACAAAAAATATTAAAATCAAAGATGTGTGCGACATGAAATCCATCTTCATATACAATAATCAAGCTCTTTTTTTTTTTTTTTTTAAGTCTATTTGATGAGATATCTATTTTACAAAATATATTAGTTCACTAACGGGAGATGATCGAAAAATGTAACACCTTCCACGGGTTCAATTTTTGCTAGCAAAGTGAAAGTAATTAACGTATTAGAAAATGAATAAGACTGATTAAGAATATTATCAACAGCTTTTCTGCCTTCAATTATAAATGCATGTGAGGAAAAAGACTTGTAATGATTCTGCTCTGAGCAATATTTCAAAATTGCATTTTACTGCATATGAGTTGGTTCAATTAATGACTTCTACGCTTAATCACTCAAGGAAAATCTTGCAAATGGGATTCTTCTCGAAGCTCAAATGATTTGACTCGTTCCTTTCGGCTAACACTCCCATTCTATAATAGAATCGAAAGACTCTCTCTATGTACGTGTGTCTGTGTGTATGTATGTATATATATATATATGTGTCTGTGTGTATGTATATATGGGTATATATATATGTATATATATGTGTGTGTGTGGGTATATATATATATATATACGTGCATATTGTGTGAGTGTATATATATACGTGCATATTGTGTGAGTGTATATATATACGTGCATATTGTGTGAGTGTATATATATACGTGCATATTGTGTGAGTGTATATATATACGTGCATATTGTGTGAGTGTATATATATATACGTGCATATTGTGTGTGTGTATATATATATACGTGCATATTGTGTGTGTGTATATATATATACGTGCATATTGTGTGTGTGTATATATATATACGTGCATATTGTGTGTGTGTATATATATATACGTGCATATTGTGTGTGTGTATATATATATACGTGCATATTGTGTGTGTGTATATATATATACGTGCATATTGTGTGTGTGTATATATACGTGCATATTGTGTGTGTGTATATATATATACGTGCATATTGTGTGTGTGTATATATACGTGCATATTGTGTGTGTGTGTACATGTGCATTGTGCGCGCGTGTATATACATGTGCATTTTGTGCGTGTGTATATATATGTGTGTGTGTGTGTGTATATATATGTGCATTGTGTCTGTGTGTATGTGTATATATATGTATTGTGTGTGTGTGTGTATATATATAGATGCATGGTGTGTGTGTGTATATATATGAATGGTGTGTCTATATATGCATTGTGTGTGTGTATATATATATATATATATGCATTGTGTGTGTGTATATATATATATATGCATTGTGTGTGTGTGTATATATATATATATATGCATTGTGTGTGTGTGTATATATATATATATATATGCATTGTGTGTGTGTGTATATATATATATATATGCATTGTGTGTGTGTGTGTATATATATATATATATGCATTGTGTGTGTGTGTATATATATATATATGCATTGTGTGTGTGTGTGTGTATATATATATATATATATGCATTGTGTGTGTATATATATATATATGCATTGTGTGTGTATATATATATATATGCATTGTGTGTGTGTATATATATATATATGCATTGTGTGTGTATATATATATATATGCATTGTGTGTGTATATATATATATATGCATTGTGTGTGTGTATATATATATATGCATTGTGTGTGTGTATATATATATATGCATTGTGTGTGTGTATATATATATATGCATTGTGTGTGTGTATATATATATATGCATTGTGTGTGTGTATATATATATATGCATTGTGTGTGTGTATATATATATATATGCATTGTGTGTGTGTATATATATATATGCATTGTGTGTGTGTATATATATATATGCATTGTGTGTGTATATATATATATATGCATTGTGTGTGTATATATATATATATGCATTGTGTGTGTATATATATATATATGCATTGTGTGTGTGTATATATATATATGCAGTGTGTGTGTGTATATATATATGTGCATTGTGTGTGTGTATATATATATGTGCATTGTGTGTGTGTGTATATATATATGTGCATTGTGTGTGTGTGTATATATATATGTGCATTGTGTGTGTGTGTGTATATATATATGTGCATTGTGTGTGTGTGTGTATATATATATGTGCATTGTGTGTGTGTGTATATATATATATGCATTGTGTGTGTGTATATATATATATATGCATTGTGTGTGTGTATATATATATATGCATTGTGTGTATATATATATATGCATTGTGTGTGTATATATATATGCTGTGTGTGTGTATATATATATATATATGCATTGTATGTGTGTATATATATATTTATATATGTGCATTGTGTGTGTGTGTATATATGCATTGTGTGTGTGTGTGTATATGCATTGTGTATATATATATGCATGGTGTGTGTGTATATATGTGCATGGTGTGTGTGTATATATGCATTGTGTGTGTATATATATATATGCATGGTGTGTGTGTATATATGTGCATGGTGTGTGTGTGTATATATATGCGTGTGTGTATGTATATATATATATATATGCGTGTGTGTATGTATATATATATATATATGCACGGTGCGTGTGTGTGTATATATATATATATGCACGGTGCGTGTGTGTGTGTGTGTGTATATATATATATATGCATGGTGTGTGTGTATGTATATATATGCATGGTGTGTGTGTATACATATATGCACGGTGTGAGTGTCTGTGTATATATATATGTGCACTGGGTGTGTGTGTGTGTATGTACACTGTAGTAGTTGTTGCGGCTGGAAAAAGACTAATACATTGGTCCATTATTTTGAGCCTAATCGTAGTAGTAATGGTAGCAGCAATTGCAACATTCATAAAATGCCTATTTTCCTAGCAAATAAACATCGTGTGTTTGTAGCAAATAAACTAGTAATAAGCTATGAAATAGCTATCTATTTTTAATTTAAAAAATAAATTTTGATCCATATATATGTCTATAAATGAGAAATAGATATTTATTAGCGATGATGATCGATGGAAGTCTTTCGTGTTCGTCAATTATTATTGACCATATGTTTCAGATCAGTCGGTAAAGCCGTTCACAGATCCGAGATATCCATTTACAAATCGAAAAATACCATTAGAATCAGGAAAATGTATAAACCACCAACCTTTCTGGTTTGTTTTTACTAATCTGCATCCTGTTCATTAAAACAGATTCTATTAAGTATTGAGTGTAATTATTTTCAATTTGATTTGAATTAATAATTGTCATGTTAATAACAATCATTGTAATGTTTCATTTTCATATAAGCCTTTCTCTAAGTCGTCACTGGAAATTTGTAAGGATTATATTTAGAATCTATCTGCATTTTATTCCTTGAAAACTCTATCTTTTTTATCGATTTTTGTTTGATTTTGTTTGGATATTTTAATTTACTCTTTAGTGTTTGAATCGAACAGCAAATTGGTTTTATTTTCATTTTAAAATTGATTGTTAAAGGTGTCATTTGATGTTTCATGTCCCACCCACCCTAGAGAATGCCCTTTATTAACACTTAACAGGTATCAATCTCAATTTAATGGTCCTTCTTCCTTTGTGTACTGTGTATTCATCGAAGGAAATACAAATGCAATGTCGATTCTATATCTTTTTTTTTTTCAATTTGGTCCACGCCTTTTGAGAAAGAGAAAAAATGTTTTGCTCTACAACAGGTCATGGCGTAAATGGTTATTCACGACGAATAGATAATTCTTGTTTTTAAAAAATATATTTATTTCTATCGTAAAGTTTACTTGACTTCTACCTAACTACTATTTTAGACTTGTAATAATGAGTAATGGTAGGATTATTTTCCTGCTCACCTTTCATTTAGGTGTATTAAATAATCTACAAAATTTATTCATTTTCTTTCATCTCTCTCTCTCTCTCTCTCTCTCTCTCTCTCTCTCTCTCTGGTGGTAGCAACGACTTAAGGCAGGTCATCGTGTAAAATTATGTTTTTTGAAAGATTTTATTTCTTTTTATCGTCCAATTTAATAACAGATCCAGTGCATAAAATGACCCCCTGACCTTTTTTAAAGGCATCGATTTGATTTATAAAAGTAAAACTATCCGATTGAATATCAAACCTTAGTCGTTTAGGTCTTGTCTTTCTGTACACGAAACATGAAACACGTAACAACAACTATTTGTGGAAAAGGAAGTGCAACACGTTGTTAGAGGTTCGCAATGGGGGTGAAGGAAGAGGAGGTTCAACACATGGGCGTATGGGGACTCTTTCTTCGGAAGGGAGCCAGGGGCGCAAAAGACTTGGTTTATCAGAAATTTCCACAATTTCGCCCCGATGTGGGAAGGGGATAGACACTTATTGGTCCGTACGCCCATGACCCCCACACACACGCACAATTTAAAAAAAAATTGAAATTCAAGAAATAGCCATTGTGTTTTTTGTATCAATTGTGATTCCCCTCCTCCTTCACATAAACAAGAGAAAAGTAGCTCCAGCTGACTACACCCCGGGGGCACCCGCGACCCGTTGTCTACGTTATTTTTATTAGAACAAGTAACTTCAACGTTTCTATTCGTACATTCTTAAGGCTTCCTCATGATACATTGCGATCTCCAGGAGGGGGTCAAACCCCCCCCCCTTTTTTTTTTATTTCACTTCTCTCCTTCAGAAATCTTTTTAATGTCCTAATTTCTTAAAAGAAATGCTAATAACAATTCATTATTACTTTTCATGTCCTCCAATTTCAAGTTGCATTTCAGTTTTTCTTTTATAGTTTCTCACATGACATTTGTCTTATTTGTTGACAGAAGTCTGTTCAATAAAAACTTGAGGGTTTACGAGAATTATCTCCCAAATCCTTCAAACAAGGAGAAAATACACTTGGCGTAGTCTTTATTTATGTTGATTTCCTTGTTGTAGTTTTCTTTCCCTCTATCTTTACAATAATCAAAGATATTTAGGTTGAAATATTTTTTTAAATCCAATGACAAAATCGTGTCTAAAAGTGACATCTTTACTTGGAATTGAACCGGTGTGAGATTTAATTCATCAGATTACATTGTTGTCAATGTCCTGAAATATTTATCGTATTTTCAGCTTTGTATACAATTATCTTACGTGCAAATATTTTTGGGATGACAAGAAATGAAACAATCAAGTATTTCGGGGTATTTATAATTTCTGATGAAATAGTAAAATGATTATTTAAATGAATTGAAAAAACAAAGCTTTGCATTAAGGATTAACAGACAAAATATTGAACAACATGAAAAATATAAAATATTTTGCGAGGCCTTGAAATTTGAAAGCTTGAAAATTAAAATCTAAATTTCTATCGTAGGCATTTGCATACTGCTGTAAAAAAACAAAATTTTAAATTCATTCTGCCATATTTTCTTCACTTTAGTGAGTTTTTTTTTTCTAATCAAAGGCTAAGATTCTTTCAAATGTTGAATGCAAGTGATGAACATTTATCAATTTCTCTTTTTTATTTATTTATTTTATTTTTTATTTTTTTTAATTCCAGGTTGTGCCAATTAGCTGAATAGACCATGGCTAATGAAGCAAACTCTCCGGCTTCATCACCTATTTCTTCCCCGGTACCTAATGAAGAAAACTTATGCAAATGCTGTGAAAAAATATTAAAACAGCCAAAAGTGTTGAACTGTTTGCATGTCTTCTGTCAGGAATGTCTTCAAAATACTTTAGATAATGTTTGCCAAAGAACAGGTGCAATTCCAGACACTATTGAATGTAGTGTTTGCTCTCAAGAGACCAGAATTCCTCCAAAAGGAATTGCTGAACTTCCAACTGACCATGTCATGTCAGATATGCTTGAAGCAAACTTGGTTGATGATAGTCTAATAGTATGTACCAGTTGCAAAGCCAAGAAGAAAGCAATTGCTAGATGTTCGGACTGTGCCAATTTTCTGTGTCCTAACTGTGTTTCTGCACATCAATATATGAGATGTTTCGAAAATCACAAGGTAAGTTACTCGTGATTCTATGCTTGTCTTATTACATACTTTTATATTCTCTCTTGCGTGGTTTACATTTACTTTTTACCATGAATAATGTTTGGAGCACAAAATGAGTTTTTAAATCTTGGGATAATTTACTGTTCAGATATGACTTGTACGTTATATATATTACACAAACCCACATAGTTATCCCTTGTCATTTGCGGGATGGGGGGGGGGGGCACAAGTTCTGGAAAAATTCATCCTTTCCCAGCCCCTACCCTTTCAGTCCCATGAATGAGTACAGTAAAAACAAATTTGAATTTCAAAATTCAACTTAATTTTTTCTGACAGATCCGTCAATTATGACAGGATCTTTTTTTTTTTCCTTTTTTTCCCCCCCTTCTTTTTTACAATTAGCTATGCTATTTTCTTGCAGTGGTAACCGAAGTTAAACTCTCAGAAAATATTTGATTATTGTAATAAATTTTACAAAAGCATTAGGAAATAGCATGGGAGGTGCTATTAAAAGAAAATGTACAGCTAATTAAAGAAAACAAATCTCATAAAACTACAGTGCAGTGATTATCAAGTTTTTTTTTGTTGTTGTTTCTTTCTGTTTATGAAACAATTTACCTTTCATCTGAATATTTTTGTTGCTTTTAAAAAAATTTATCTGGTCTTACAGAAGTTGTGAGTTGAAACAACAAAAATATTAAGATGAAAGTATTGCTAGCGGAAAGGTTTTTGATCTGGTGTGTGTAGTCTACATGAGTAGTTTTTGACAATGTTAGGAACAAAAATCATTTTGATGCATCTAAGATTTTATTAATTTTTTACGCTTTGTTCATACTGAACCATGTGTTCTCTTTGTGTTTTATTTGTTTTTTGCATTACACCTCAATTCTAAATGATGTTCCTGGGTGGAACCCAAGGAATAATCAAAACCATGAATAGCAAGAGATTGTGTGTGTATGTATTGTGTGTTCAAATATAATATATATTTGTATATATCATGTTTATAATATTTGGGTTGGTGGTTGGGGGGGTGTATATATGTATGTATGTATATATAATATATATATATATATATATATATATTATGTTTGTGTGTGTGTAGTTTATGTATACTGTATATATTATGTGTGTATATGAAAATATACAATTTTCTCTCAGCTCGTTTCAATTTGAATTTTCACAAATTAATTAATTTTAATACACTAGCTATGGACTTTGGTGTAAAATATAATATTTATTTTCAAAACTGCATACCTTAAGTTATAGCTATTTAGTGACTCATTTTTGTGGATTATGCCGTGGGATGAGGAAGAAATTGTGTAGTTTTGGGTTGGATCCACGAAAATCTGTTGCTGTTTCTTTTTTTCTTTTTTTCTTTTTTTTTTTCATTCACTACCAATGGTGTTTTCAGCTACATGATGAGCTTTGTGTACTTTTTAATTTGATGAGTTATTGCAAGGATTTTTAAGAAATTATTTGCCTTTATTTGAAACATATTCAAAGATTTGTTTTTGAGTGGTGACAATTTACCTCTCAGACGATTCAAAGGTCAATTAGTTATCCAGTTACCTTCCTTTCATCAAAGCTAGTCAGTCCACGTATAGTTCATCTCGTTTTTCAGTGGAAATGTAGATGTCCAAAAACGACTAATTTCAATAAAAGTTTTGATACTTATTTATTATGAGTGGATTCGTTTATGGAACTAATTTTTCAAGGAAAATTTGTGGAAATATTTCTTTTAGTTGGTCAACTTGACATTCAATTGCATGAAAAATCTCAGAAATGGCTTGAAACGTTAGTTTTGGAATCTTAATCAAAGCAACACTAGGCACCTTTTGAAATTGAGATTGAGTGATATATATTTTCATACTATCAAAAAAAGAATTGGAAAAAAAATTGATTGAAGAAAAAATAAATGGATTTTTTAAATTTAAAAAATTTTTTTTCTTCCTATATTATTAAAATCATATTTTTATTTGAAATGTCTTTTATTTTGTGATTTCATGGTACACTTACTTTTTTTGTTTCGATAAAGAAAAGAATTATACAAGATAATAATTGACAAGTCTTTGAAACGGTTCCCAAAATACAAAAGTTTGAGAATTAGTGAAGTGCATTAGTAGATTCTTGAACATTTTTGGTCTTCTCTTCACAAACCAAAGTTTTATACCATGCATAATGGCCAAGGGATATAATAAAAATTATCTTGAAGAATTCAAAACCTCTAAATTGTGTAATGTTGGTCCTTTCAACAAATTATGACCATTGGATTTGATGAAACTTCACCTGTTTATAAGAATGCCCTCATTAGTTGATCATTCAAAAGTGTCAGAAGAAAAAATTGACGGCAACATAATTTAAAATGAGTCCTTCAGGAAATAGTTTTTCTTTTTTTTCTTTTTTTATTCTTTATTATTCTTTACAACCATTATGTATAATCAATACTCAAATTAATGAAACAAATGAAAACTTTCCTAGCAAAGTAGAATCTTAGATTTATTGCAGCTTTTATTTTGATGTTTTGAATGAAATTTTGACTCATTCATTTTCTCCAGAGATTTATCCTTATTGAAACAAAAGTATTTTTAATGTCTATATGATATTTTATTGGTTTCATAAAATGAAATGGGGAACAGTTTAATGTATAAGTCTCCTGAATGAAGGCATTTTAAAAAAAAAAAAAATTTTTTTAACCTGAAAATGGAGGTAAATGTTTTTAACCACTTGAAATTTTACAATGTTCAAAAAAGATTGTTTATGGTTGGAAAATTATTCAACTACGTTTATTTGTCGTACATGTTGTAAAGAAACCTTGAATTAACTATAGCTATTTTTCTTACAAGATTAAATGTCACTGACTTGAAAGATTACTCTGGATGTTAATTATAAACATTTTCTCACAGGTTGTATCATTTGAAGATATGCAGAATGGAGATGGACCAAAGTTTCTAAAACCGATTTTTTGCCAGAATCACCCAAGTGAAAATATAAAATATTTTTGTGTTCTATGTCAGGTAAACTTCTTTCTTTTTCTAGGGGGTTTTATCTGTAAAATGCTGCAGTGTTATCTTTGTGGTTATCAAGAGCTAGAAGATTTTACTACTGTAACTGATTTATGAAGTTTTCAGTCCTGAATAATTGATAGAATAGTTGGGGGGGGGTTCGCAGGAGTATTTCAATCGTAATCTGTGTATTGTTTTGGGGCATAGCTGGTTGGTTTGACCTAATATCCTCCCAATTAGTTCTGCAGTGACTCAAAATATTTAATATTCAGCTTGAGAAATACTTTGTGCAATTGATAACATTAAAAGTACGAGGAATCACATCAAAAGTGAGTCTTGATCTTAGATTTCATGATCAGCAACTTTGAAAATAGAATTGATTCTCTTTTTTTATTCTTCATTTTATTTTGTATCATTATTGTTGCAGGTGCCCATTTGCAATGACTGTATTTCAAGTGATCATAAACAACCAGAGCACATGTCTGAAAAGATATCTGATATTGATACAAAACTGACTGAAGAGTTGAATAACCTTGTATCAGATAGTAAAAATAAGATTGTTTTCTGTGAAGACGCATCTAATAGTCTGGGGAATGCTCTGTCTGAGATGCAGCTGCAGCGGGATAATACCAAAGGATTGATTCAAGAGACATTCCAGAGTTATAAGGCAGTGTTGGAAAACAGGAAGGTAAACTCATTTTTATGTTCATAAGCAATTTGGATTCTCTTTCTCTCGTGTGTGTGTATGTATATATATATATATATATATATATATATATATATATATATATATATATATATATATATATATTAGATTTGCTACACAAATACATTTGGGCCTCTTCAGGTGAATGATAATGTATGTTTTAGATTCCTCTTTGGAGAATTCGGAAATTTTTGTGGGTCTTGCTATGGTGGGTGGTGTTTTTTCTTTTGTTTTATTGTTATTTTTGTGGTGTATTTTGCTGATGATTACAAGTTGCATGTCAAGGGCTATGGACTGGATGTAGGAGTTGTCTATAAGTGGATGCTGAACCGAATGTTCTGAGGGATGTTTTATTTTTATATAAGATTTATTGCCTATATTAGGGTCCTTTATGACCATAGTGGATTGGATTGTTCTTAGGTAGACAATATTGATTAGATGGTTCTTTTTTATTAATATGTGGATAAACTGTCTGTTACTTCTAGTGTACTAATGTACAGGTTATTGAATTATATTTATTAATAAAATTTTGAGCAATGCCGGCATTTTAATGTTATTTCATTTTTCCTGTTTGATAAATCTATTTTCGTTTTTTTTTTGTTTTGTTTTGTTTAGCAAAACTAAGTATTTTGAATTTCTCATTTAGAGATAACATGTTCCATATTTTAGCATGTATAGGTTTGTCTTGAAATTTTCTATTTTACTCATTTTGCACATTTTCCAGTGATATGTAGATAATGTATCATTTTTATATTTTTCATTCATAAAAAGATGTGTGGTTGGCTAATCTAAGTTTAAATGATGTTTTAGATGTTCCAATATAATATTTTACCTCTAAGGATTTTTCTTGGGTGGATATTTTTGCTTGGTATACTATATTTGATCAGAGACCTTTGTTTTGCAGAGGGCAACTATTCTTATTGCTACAATTACAGTCTTGTTTCTTTATGTTTAACTCCTACAACTAGTCCATACCCCTTCAAATGTAATTTATAACCACCTGTAAAACACTCACCACAAAAATAACAATGAAACAAAAGAAAAAACTCCTCCCACCATATCAAAACCCACAACAATTTCCCTGAATTCCCCCCAACAGGAATCTAAAGCATACATGACTATTCGCCTAAAGAAGGCAGAAGCATAAATGTGTTTACATAGTGAATCCACTTTCTACTATATTTCCAGCTCTACTCCAAACCAACTTAACACTTGGTTTTTAAAGTTGAATGTATCGAGCACTCTATGAAGTAAATCCATCATATATCACATTGCATTATAAAATATTATATTGCAAACCTGATTTGTACTTGTATGTATATATATATATATATATATATATATATATATATATATATATATAATCTGACAAAATGATTATAAATCGCATTCTATTATATACAAACTTTTTTTAGATGATCTGTTACACTTGCTATAGACGATGTAGCTGCTGCAGGAATCGAACCTGTTGCCATAATACACACACACACACACACACATATACACATATATATATATATATATGTGTGTGGGTGTAATATAAAAACAAAAGAGATTTTGAAGTTGAAGCAATCTTATGATATTGCAGGATAAAATGTAGTAGTTGTTTGAATAAATCCTCAATTTTCTAATCTGGTGTTTGTAATCTCGATAAGATCCCCTTACATTTTGAAGGTCGACTAGATTTGAAAGATGATCTTGTCTTGAAATACTTGATGAAGAGGGAAATATTTAATATTAAACTGTAATGCACCACAGAAATGAAGTAAATAAGTAGATAAAAGAATTGGTGCATTGTCAGTAAAAGATCAAAAATGAACTCTTCTGTAGGAAAATATTTGTGTGTGTGTGTGTGTATAATCACTTTTATTATACATATTGGTTTCATATACAAAAGATTTATGGCATCATCAAATTATCTTCCCAGACTTTCCTGTGACCTGTTAATTTTCAGATGAATTGTTTATTTTCTTATAAAAGAATGATTTTGATTGGATGGGTTTTTTAAGGGATTTTTCAGTATCTTGATCTATTGGAACCCTCTGAGGGGCGTTCTGTGGAATGAAAGTGATAGTCTTGTGGTGACAGGTATGGAGGATATACCATATGCAGGAGAACTTCCTATCCTAGTTCCATGATAATATGCTGCATTGCACTTTCAAAATCACAGATAAACTTAACTGTCCTAAGAAGTTCTTCCAGTGCATGATTCAAACTAGCCAATTGCTCACTTTAGCATTGTTGAGTTGGTTTGTCCTAGTTTCTGTAATTTGTAAGCAATACCTTTTGAATTTTACCTCATATCAACTGAAATTTTTAAAAATGTTTCCCCTTTTGTAGATAATTAAATAGTAGGATGAATTACTTACGCTGAGATGTTGAAGGGTGACTTGGATTTAGCCATGATTGTCTGTTTTGAATCTTTGAAAAAAATCCATTTTTATCAGTGACTATCGTGTCTAAATATGACTTGTGTGTCAAGAAGGAAAAGACATGTTTGAACGCTGATGTTGTTTCCTCAAAGTTTGTATGGAAAACTCAATTTGATTAGCTAAATTTAGAGAAAAAAATTTCTAGGGTTCATGGACAGTGTTCTACAAATAGCTGATTACTTAAAAAATGCTTCCAAGAATTCTCTAAATGTACTATAGAGGGTACTGCAAACTTCACATCAATTTAATATCATAGTAAGCTTGACTAAAGCACAGGATACAACATTACATATGAGACTGGATAATTGATAGTTAATATCTATGTATAATTGTTATTTGATAGTGAATTATACCTGCTTACAAAAATGTTTTTGTGATAATTTGATGCAGCTTTGGTTAAAGTTCCTATTGAATTAGATATTCCATGAAATTTAGTTCAGCTTCCAATGTAATTTCCATTCTATTTTTTCAGGATGAATTGCTGAAAGAATTAGAAGAAATACATAATGCGCAACAACTTTCTATCATTGAATTGTGCCATAACGTGGAGAAAACTATTGAGAAAATAGAAGATGGCTGCAAATTCACTGAAAGAATTCTCAAAAATGGAAATAGTATCCAAATCTTGATGTTGAAGAAGGTGATCACTAATCAGCTGCACTCTCTAAATGCTACTCCTAAACTAGAAGTGCATACTACAATAGAATTCAAGACAGATGATGTTGTCTTTGCAGAATCTATTAGGAAGACTTTTGGAACAACCATATTGAAGAGGGATGATCAAAAGGTAAGACTTCGTAATATCATAAGGTAAAATATCTGGAAATTTTTGATAGTTGTGGTTTATTTGTGATTTATCTCTTCAACTCTTGTGAATAAAATAGAATGTATATTTGAATTTTTCATTTATCTATTTGTAAAATTGGATTTTTTATTTTTGCATTTCTCTAGGTTGATCCAGCCATGTCTTCTCTTCATTCTTCTTTTGAGAATGAAGGATTTAGTTTACCCCCTGGAGTTCTTAGTCCTGACTTACCACAAGTATCTTCCACTGACCTTCTTCCCCTGCAAACTGTAACCCCTGTACCAATAACTGGCTGTGGTTCACTTGTTAACCCGTTGCGGGTTTCTTCTGATTCTTCTCCCATTGGGATCGCTATAACTGGAGCCCATAGCATTCCAGAAATGAGCTTGTCACGCAGCTCACACAGCCCTGCTATGTCTGATAGCGGAATTTCTGTTGATGCAGCCAGTACAAACAGTGCACCAAGTGCTCCTTTGTTCAACCTAACTAATCTGGCAAAACTAGGTAATGGCACATTTAATGGTCAAGGTAAGTCATCTGTTTCTAAGTGTATTGATGTCTCTTTTTTGATCAGTTTTCATTTTAGAATTTTAACTTTTTCATTTTTTAATTTGTCCTGTCCTTTTTAAAGAATTATTCAATTTTTATGTGACATGAGATATAGTTAGACTAAATTGTAAGCTGTTATATTAGGTCTTTGTTTCCATATTATATCTTACTGCAAACTTTCTTTGGGTATTGAATGAATAATTGAAATTAAATCTTTTTACTTTTTAGGTTCGTTGGCTTTAAATGATCATATAGTTCCTGCACTAAGTATGAGCAGCATTAACGGACAAACTACCCCAGGCAGCAGAACTGAGACTCCAGTGTCTCAAACTGACTCTAATCTAGCTAGTATCCTTAGTCCAACTGCTGCAACATCACCCGTTCAATCAACAAATTTTGACACGTTGGTAGGACTCTTTAACCAAATTCCACAGAATAATGTGATGACCAATCTCGGAAATCTGAGTGGTCTTGGGAGCCTTAGTGTTATAAATTCTCTCAGCAATGTGAACTCCATAACCACATCAGGTAAAGGAAAACCTTTCAATGTTTGCAATTCAATTTAGATTCTCAATTTCAACATACTGTATTTACTTGTGTATTCTGTGAGAAATTGGATATTGAAAAATCAGATTCAAAACTATGAAGTAGTATTATATTCAAGTGGGGTGAGGGAATTGATGACTCATACATTTGGTGGGAGGGTCTTATTATATTCACAATCACATTGTACTCTTGTGTTAAACAGCAGTGGTCATATTTCGTATAATCATTGCCTTTCTAATCACCACACACACGCACGCACTCACAAGTACTAGATAATCTTAAAATCATCTAGATCATTGTGAATCTTTCATTGGTTCCATGACTCAATGATTTATCTTGATGGGTCATATTGCAACTTGTATGTTAAACAGCTAGTATTTGAAAATATTTAATCTCTTTATAAATAAACCTAAAGATTTCTTTATCTGTTTCTACAATCAGCTTAACCCTTTAGGCACCAAGTTTGAGGAGATTTGTGGGGTTTTTTTCTACCGAGAGAGAGAGTGGTTCATGATTGAAGGTTGCTGTTATGAAATAATCAGTATGGCACAAGATTTATGTTGGAGAGAAATATATCTTTTGAGGGGGGGGGGGTCACCTCAGAAATGGTGGCTAAAGGGTTAAGTGGAAATATCATTCTAGCTAGTTATATGAGAAAAAAACAATTTCAATTTATTTTTAAAATTCAGATAGGGAATCTAATTGTTTGTTTTGTTTTTCTTCAGATTCTGAACTTGATTTGGTACCTGGAGGTGAGTTGAGTTGAGTTTTTGTTTAATATAATATGCAACTTTACTTCTGAATTAAATTCTTGTCTGTTTGATTTTTCTCAATTTTAAATCTTGGAGAATTCAATTGTATATTTTAAATTTTCAGGAAGCCTATCGAATACATCAAGTGTTTCAAATAGTTCTTTTTCATCAAATGCTCCTCCACCATATCCTCCTGTACGCAGGAGTAATAAGATGAGTCCTATGCAGATCAGGTAAGTTCTGATCTAATGTGCTGATATCAAATCTGTGGTTTTTCACAAACAATACAGGAAATTCCTTGAATCATGTAATTTTAATACAGTTGAGGAATTGCTGTACAAATTAATGTAGCTAAGCATAAGCTGGGGGGAAAAAAATTAAGATTTTGGACAGCACGGAATTCAGGAATTAATCAACTGTACTAATTGAGGTAAACCCGTACCTTTTTTTCACTTGGTAAAAATCTGATCGACATTCTAGAATATATAAGTGAAGAAGTTTGTTTTTGTTTTTTGTTTTTTTTTTATGAAATGAATATGGAATTGTTTACTAAGATTTGAACTGTTATGATTGGATTTAGTAAGGTCAGATTGGCAATGAATATATTGGTAATCGAGTGTCAAAAAGTATTTACAACCTTTAAAGAATGTCTCAGATCATGTTGCTGATCCAGTTGAAGCAACAGAATTCTATTCTATTAGTAATTAATAGTGTCTATTTTTACATTTTCAAGAAAATTTTATATGCTTTTATATTTTTTGCCTCATTTTTGGATGTAAAACTGACATATCTTTTCAGTTATGAAAATTACAATTAAAGTTAAGATTGGATTAGACAATTGCTAAGAAATAGTTTTCTCATAAATTGTGTGCATTTATTTCTAAAATATTGCTTAGTGAACAGGTACATGGAAGAGATAATTTTTGTTCATTTAATGAAAAAGGTTTTACAGGAGGGGGTGAATAAAGTATTTGAAAGTTCCACAAATTACTTGCAAAATGTTTTTTTTATCTATTTATTCTCAAATATGCAAGTTTCGTTACTTTGTAAAAAAAATTCAGTTATTTTTGTTTTGAATAGATTAAATTGAGATTGATTAAATTATAACTTTTTATTTTTCATTTTTTATTATTGTCATGTGATACCACACTCTTCTGCAGCAATTGAGAGTTGAATTGTGGTGACTTGACTTTTAAATGTCTCCAATTTGCTATTAAAAATACAAATCAGCAACACTACAAAAACCAAGCTGAGCTCAATCGGTCATAATTTGCTTAAAATCAAAATAAAGCCTTTGGTAATGTTATGGACAAGTTCATGTTACCTGTCCCTCCCATTAATTCATATAGTAGGATTTTGGGAAGGACTCTTACATTCAGTTTGGAAAAATATGAAGAATTTTAATCATATAGTGATTAATATGATTATCTTTTAATAATTGCTATTTCTATAACATGATAATTTTTTAGTTAAAAAAAATTTTTTTTTAGAGTTGATAAACATTCCCTTGATACTAAGTTGTATCAAATAAATCCAAATATATATTTGTATAATCTCACTCATGCGCTCTTTATTCTTTATAGGTGTAAGTTTGGTCAGTTGGGCCCAGGAAAAGGACAATTCAATTCTCCTCATGGATTTTGTCTTGGTTTAGAAGAAGATATCATTGTGGCAGATACTAACAATCACCGTATCCAGGTTTTTGAAAAGAATGGAGACTTCAAATACCAATTTGGTATACCTGGTACGCGTTTTGGTTTCATCAAATACATATATATTTATCTCTCTCTCTTCAACTGTATTATAACCTGGTTGTAGTAATATTCAAAATTACATCTTCCTTTTTTCTCTATTCCCAAAAATGACTTACCTAGGAGACAGGTTAGTTATTAAATTAATTCAAGTATTGCTTTTGGAATTAAATGTTTTTGATATGAGCAGTCATTATCTTGAAGTAATGGACATATTTTCCTATGAGGAATAGCTTTATTACGCATACAGCTTAGTTTTATCACAAAGCAAATAGTATAGAGCCTCTGGTGAGGGTTGAACGCACAACTTAGTAATGGTTTGCTAGGTTAACTTGCTAACCATTATCACTTCCTATTAAACCGTATGTCCTCTTTGCAATTGACAAATACTTGAAATTGAGTTTTAGTGCAAATTTCACAAAAATCAAATTTTATTTTTGCAGGGAGAGAAGAGGGCCAATTATGGTATCCACGAAAAGTTGCTGTAATGAGAAATTCTGGGAAGTATGTTGTCTGTGACCGGGGAAATGAACGTTCTCGTATGCAGATTTTTACCAAAAATGGACATTTCATAAAGAAAATTGCTATACGCTACATTGATATAGTTGCTGGTTTGGCCATTACTCAACAAGGTATTTTGTTTAAGTTTCTACCTCATAATCATTTCCCAACTTTGAATTTCCAAATCATTTGTGAGTGGAAACCATGAACCAAATATGAAAATTTTCCTTTTCAACACCTTACATTGTATTGATTATTCCTAATTCAGTTTAGAGAGGCTATTTTTCTGTTATTCATACCATTATCCTTCAAATTAAAGAAAAAAATAAATTACTGGTGCCTTAACTGATGATAGTATATGATCTATCAACATTTCAGTTCAATAATTACTTTATATAGTTCACTAATTTACTTGATTTTTCTGCTAGTATGTGTTTTTATCAATTTTTTCAAAAATATATATTAATTTCATTATTTCATCCTTAATTTCAATTATTAACCATTTTATATTCAAATGCTCAGTTGAACTTTATGAAATGTGTTTTCTAATGACGTTAAGCAACATACTTTTTTTTTCCCTCTATTTTCCCTTCTATTTGAATATCCAAAAGTCGGATGTTATTCACAAATTTTCAATTTCACTGTGGGGTCTGTCCTTCTGACACACAAAATTCAAGGGATTACTGTATATAAATTATACTTGAATTTATAATTATGAATTGGTTTCTAGAAATAGTTCCACAGCTGGGTTAATGAAAAAATTTAGTTCACCCGTATGATTTTAAGTTTCTCTTTGCAATATTGAGTTCTTAAGTAATTTTGACTTTTGCCATTCATTTTAGGTCACATTGTTGCAGTCGACAGTGTCTCTCCAACTGTATTCTGTATTGCGGAAACAGGAGATCTTATTAAATGGTTTGATTGCAGTGACTATATGAGAGAGCCATCTGACATAGCTATAAGTGGAAAAGAGTATTTTGTCTGTGATTTTAAAGTAAGTTTTTGTCTGGAATTTTATTAAGTATATGATAAATTATTTTGTGTTTGCATGCAAGTTTTTAGAATTGAATATTTTTTCTTTTAGAGAATGTTTTCAATGTAGCATTAACATTTGAGTTTTATATACAACTTTGGATCTGTATAACATTTAATCAGTTTTTCTATACTTGATACAATGTGTGATTTTACGTGTTTAAATTGTAAGTTTGTGAAATTGTATAGATGGTAAATAACTTACGAAGGTGTCTGATAAGAATGCTGAGGTTTATCAGTATCATGATTAATACCGACTTGATTGAGCAGCTTTTATTTAAAAAATTATTCTAAATAGAAATTATTGTTCAAGGATGTCTTGTTGGATCTAATTACCAAGTAGGTATGGATGTGAAAATTGACCATCCCATTCCACCCCCACCATAAAAACTTTTTCCTTTTTTTTTTTCCTTTTTCCTTTTCGCATTAGGTTTTCAGATGCCCTTATCCTTTTTCTCAAATTCATCCTGTAAGCCAATTTTCAAGATTTATTCAATCTTGAATAAATCACAGATGGTTCATTTTACAGCACAATGGCAAAAATAAGACTGAGTCAGATTTTATAATCCTTTTCATGTAGGCAAAGAAAATTTAAATGATTGTTCAATGTTCAAAAAACCCAATGTATACTACTACTTTGTTTTTCAACCTACCTAACATTTTTCCTTATTTGGAGAAGAAAGAAAAATTAAAATAACCGGGGCATACCTGTTTGAAATGTGTTGAGCAGTCTGCCATAATTATCACGTAAAACAGATAAACAGGTCTGGTTAGTCACTCAATAGCAGCCATCACATGACCATCTTTTGGCAGCCATGTTAGAGATGATCAGTGAATACTTCTCTCTCTCCTTTTGTTAGGCAGCAATCACTAAAAAAAAAGTCTGAATTTTCCAAAACAAGCGGACATAAACTGTTAACCAAATTAGCATGTACTTCCACCATTGCGGATCACACACACACACACACACCCCTGTTTTCAGGTGTAGTAGACTACCGATGTAAATTTCAAGGCTGTAATATGAAAAATGTATTCTGTACAGCTTCCACACTTTTGAAACCCTAAAAAAAATTTTTTTTTTTACTGTCAGCGTAATTCCTGAAAATTGTTTAATGGCACTTGTCAGGGAGCCATTCTCAAATAACTTTGGACCATAACTTCTGAACCATTTGTCCAATTGAGTAGAAATTTTCTGAGTTGACTTGTCCCAGAAACAAATCGTCGTTGAGATTTCAATGTATTGATACTCATATACTAGGTCGGAATTATGATGGGGGTCTCTGGAATATAGCTCTTCCTTTGGCAGTTAGGCCTTTAAATTTTGAACAATGCAAGAAGATGGATTGAACAATAATTCAGCAAAATTTGAATCTTTCTTTTCTATTTTCTTTTTTCCTCTCCCCAACTGACTTTCAAGTTTTGAATCGCAAAAAGTATTTGAACGTTTTTACACAAGGCCAATACGTCCAATGAATATACTCTCATAGAATTTTCATTTTAACACTCTCAGATTAGTTTCTTCAACCAGACAATAGTTAAACCCTTCCCCCTTCCCTGAAAAGACATTATTTACTCATTTTGAGGGACCCATAACTTCCAAACCACATGAAATAGAAGTAAAATAATGCCAGAAATGGGTTGTTTGAGTGAAAAATTACTGGGCTACTAAATTTCAACTAGATATCTCCTGTGAAAAGCAGTTATAAAGTGCCAAATTAGGCAAAATCATGCTTGCAACTTATGGCTGGAAATTCCAATTTGTTATTGCTCCTGAAACATTTGTTCGCTCAAGCTGAAATTTTAAGGGTTGAATTTTCTCTAGAAAAGGTGTCCCCTCCAACTTCATTAAAATCTAAGATTGTGCACATGAGGCCATTAGATTAGTTGCTATGGAATGATACACTCAGAGAGAGAGAGACACACACACACACACACACATATATATATATATATATATATATATAAAACGTTCCCCCTATTCAGGGTTGAGCTCTCTTTAAGTGAGGTAACTCATTCATTGTAACCTTATGCAATGCTCTTCCATAGGAATAGAGCATTCTGGTGGATGGGAATATATGCTAAATAAATATATCGTTTATATTCAACCTTACTGACTGTCCAGTTCCATGGAACAGATGTAGGATACCGGCCTCGGGGTCTGAAGCAAAGGTTTCAATCTTTTCTCGTACCGGATTGGATAATAGATGGTCTATAGCCACACTGAAGAGTTGTAATACAACGAAACAGCTGTCTGTAGATGACACAGTAATTAATTATGCATATATATATGTGTATAGATCAAAATTCTATTTCAACATCAAATTTAAGCTAGAATTTATTGCTGTCAAAAAAGGGATCTTTCTTTGACTATTGAAGAAAATTTTGGTTATGGGGGGGAAAATGGCGGGGGGGTAAGCATTCGTTCCCTACTACCGCACCCCACCCCCACTGTAAAAGAAACATCCCCTCTCCCTCAGAAAAAATTAACATTTTCTCTTACTTTATCAAAAGTATCCATTGATTAAGTTTAAATTAACTTTCCATAACCAGAATTTACCTTGAGTATCGATAGATTTTACAGAGGTTGAGCCAAAGGCAATGCAAAGCCTCTGTCATGAGAAACGTGTCTCGTATCTAACAGCTTTGTCTTTGAGTTATCAGACACCTTTGCTACAATTAATCAAGGTGATATATAAACTATTTTATTAAAATTTGGTAAAAATTTACTTTATTCTTGACAATTGGTTTGAAATATCTATATCGTGGAGTTTGTATTTCAATTACATGTTAATACACATGTATTTTCAATCATTTTAAATTTTTTAATGGGAAGAATTTCAAGTTCTGTATAATTCTTATTTGAAGGAATTTTGAAAAGCTTTATTTATCTGGTTTGAAAGGTGGTATGAAGTCTGTATTCAATTCAACTAGTAGATAATTTCTATGACCTAACAGTGCAGGATTACTTGTGTAAATGTGATAAATTATGATTTTTTTTTTTTTTTTTTTTCCAGGGTCATTGTGTTGTTGTTTTTAATGAAGATGGTCAGTTTCTGCGGCGCATTGGGTGCGAAAATATCACAAATTACCCGAATGGAATAGATATTAGTGATGCTGGTGACGTGCTAGTTGGGGACAGTCACGGAAATAGATTTCACGTGGCTGTGTTTCAATGTGATGGCTCTTTGATTGGCGAGTTTGAGTGTCCCTATGTGAAAGTAAGCCGTTGCTGTGGCCTGAAGATTACCTCAGAAGGTTACATTGTTACTTTGGCTAAAAATAACCACCATGTCTTGGTTTTAAACACTCTTTACATTACATAGATCTCCTTAAATGGAGATTTTTAAAAAAAAGAAAGAAAAAATCTTTTTAAATTTTTTCATTTATGATTATTCAGTTTATTGCCAAATTAATTCTGGTATGGTTTTTGTCCTGAGCATCACTAAGTGCTTAACATTTGTTTCGTGTTTTTCCTTTTTTTTCATTTCTTTTCTTTTCTTTTTTTTTTCCCCCTCCCTTCTTGGAGTACTAAATTTTTTAACATCAATTAGATTGTTACTCCAGTTTTTATCAATTTACTGCTGACACAGAAATGTGCTGCAAGGCACAATCTTTTACCAGAGTTAATATGGACTGAAAAAATTAAAGGTAACTATTTTTCTTTTTCTATATATAAATATATTTATCTTGAATTTTTCTCTCATTTTCTGCTTAACTGCTTCCCTCCATCTTATTTTAAGGCAGTTTTGGAAGTGACTTTACACATAAATTTTGTTCAGAGAGAGATATATATATGTATGTATATATATATATAACATAAGAATTTTCTTCACTCTCACACAAACACGCACACACATACATACATACATGACTATAGAAGTACAAGGAGGACAGGTTTTGAACTCTTGAAAAAAAAAAAAACGTTTTTTGCCAGCTTTATCTTTAGTTGTATATAATTTAAAATTTACATGGTTTCAATTTGTTTGGGTAGGGGGGTTACATTTCATAAACTTGTTTTAAAAACTAACTTGTAGTTTTATTTTTTATTTATATTTACAAATGAGTATAAATAAAGCTTTACATATTCATAAAGTCCTTATTTTTTATTATATAACTTTTAAAACTCAAATAATATGATCTAGTAAGAAAAAATTCCTCTCCCGGACTAAATCTAACTTATGCGGTTTTTGTACACTAGTTTCGCATCACTTCAATACAAAAATTTTTCATCGTCATTTTCTCTAACTTCATTAATTCTCAATTGACAATTTATAAAGTGCAATTCCTAACTTATACTTGCATTTGAACGTTCCTCCACCCTCTATTTCTCTTGCCTATGAAATTGACATTGTTTTGTTTATGCTCTAGCGTAATCCTTGATAATAACAAAAATAGTTTTGACATGTTCTGACTTAGCAAATATGTTTATATCTCACTTGAAGTTTTCAGTTAGTTGCTTCATCCTGGAAGAGTATTACCAGACATTTGCTCTCCCAGAAGTTATCAAAATACAGTTTGTAGTGATTCAGGAGGATTTAGGAAATAGTATGAAAGCATTCATTACCTTACATAACACTATCCTGCGTTAAACTATTTATCAAGTGTTAAAATATTTATCGAGTGTTAATACCTGCAGGAGATAAAAATCCTGTTATGTAAACTAATGTAGACTTGTTCTGCCTGCATGTTAATGTCAAACTTGTCATTGTGGCCATTACAGGCAACCTCCGTCCCTAGGTAAAGTATATCTGTTATATGCCCCTAGATGTATATTAATATACCCAGGGATAGGAGTGAAAAATACTTATGCTTCACAGTGCTTTTTTTTTTTTTTTTTTTTTTTTTTTTTTTTAATACCAATAGTTGAGTCGGAATGAAGCACTGTACATTTGCATTGACTTAAAAACTTTACACTTGAAAGATATTTGGGTTATATATTGCCCTGTATAAAGCTTATGAGTGCAAAAAGTATGCATGTCATTCCTTCTAGCACCATGGTTCTCTTAGTTTCCCTTATAGTTCGTGTAATAAAGTTTACTGGTTCAATTTCTTTTTCTTCTTGAATTCTTGTTAATTGTTAGTATTATGATGGGACCAATTTTGCTTCCCATTAGTGTTCTTTATCCCCCCCCCCTTTTTTTTTTCCTTCCAGTTCAAATAATGGCTCCCTAGTAAACTCATGAATGTTTGTGCCATAAACTGTCCAGAAATGTAGATCTGCCTTTCATTTTTAATGTTGATATTAGATTCATTTAAAATGTGTATACTCATATCTAACGTTGAATATTGATTAGAGAAAACCTGTCCTACCTGTTATTGAAATGCAATTATTTGATTTGTAGATTCTGTTCTTCCATATAAATGTAAGGTTGTGCTAATGGAGCTATATTGTCTGAGCTAAATAGCTGTGGACTCCTAAATGTTTTCCCCCCAAAGATCCTGAAATTTTAATATCCTGTACTTCTTTAACAAGGTGTAACTTCTAAAGTATTAGAATTTCTATCATGGCTCTAGACTTGTCTAGAGTTAACATTTAAATATAAAGTTTTATTAGATTCTATTTGCATCAAGGGATTTTTCTCAACTTACTGCAAGTGTTTTCTCTCTCTCTCATTAAGTTACTCCTGCAGTGCTATTGTAGCCTTTTTGTGTCTAGAAATATTCTGATATAGAAATATTGGCTTGGAATTTAATTGTGAGTTTATATATATATATATATATATATATATATATATATATATATATATATATATATATATATATATATATATATATATATATGTGAAAGGGATGTTTTTAAGCTGAAATGTTTAAAAGGAAAATTCCATAAATAGTTTTTTACAAAATTTTTGTAGGACCTGGAGTACTTGAATTTGTTGACTTTTGTCACAAATTTTACAGAGGGACTATCTGTTGTAAACAACAATTCTAGTCAGACCATTTGAATATTTCTGAATAAATATCATCTACTTGCACCTTGTCAAAAAGGATTGTTCTAGTGATATTCCAAGCATAATTTACATTCAGGTCATAGCATGTTTCTGTCATTGAACATGCTTATGATTAACTAACCATTTGATATATCAAGTATTTTCAATATTTTTTTCTTTTTATTCAGGAATTCGTCTGACCTAAAAGCACCTAGAAGAAAAAAAAAAAAAAAAAAAAGTATACCTTTCAGTTTCTTCAGGTAGTCCTCATTATCTCCTGTGTATTTCCTTTTGATCAAAACCTGCACTTCCAATGGAAATGTGGCACTTAATGAGAAGTTGCCTAAACTTTCTGTTCCATTGCCAGACCAACTTTCTTCTTTTTCTTTTTTTTTTTCCCCCTTCTCCATAGGTTCTTCTTTTTTTTTTTTTTTTTTTTTTTTTTTTTTTTCCCCCCCTTTTTTTCTTCTCAATCAGAAGTTTTCTAGAAAATACCTCTTGTATTATGCCCAACTCAAGAAATATATAATGTATTATTATATATTATTACTATTATATATATTATATATATTATATATCTAATTTCACAAAATGCTTAATTCTAGTCACCTCAAATTTACATGACAATTTTGCTGTGCCTTAAGGGATCATTTCTTTATTTTCTGTATTGTAGAGTTTAACGCATTAAAATAAATTATTTTGATTTTAATGTTGACCCAATTTATCTGCAACATTGTGATTAACTGTTTACTGTCTAATTTCATCTTCAACTTGCACAACAGATTTTGAATACTTTGTTCTTGTTACCACTTGATGTGGTTTTAAATTGCAACACATAACTGAAAAAAAAAAAATAAGATTGGAGGAAAAACGTTGTGACCTTAAATCTTAACTAACCCGTTAAGACTGCTTAGATAGCTTCAACTATGTAAATTATCCTTCAATACATAATTTAAACATTTTTGCAAGTTTTAGATTATTCCATTGCTTTTCACTTATATATTTTCTTACCAATTTTTGCTTTAAGGCAGATGTTTCCCTTTTTTTTTTTTCTTTCTTTTTTTTTTTTTTTTTTTTTTTTTTTTTTTCCTTTTTTTTTTTAGAATTCATTACTCAAACACTGCCTTGAAATAAATTCTATTTTGATCCTGTCAAATCTCACTAAAATGGTTTTGGATTTCTACTGACTTAGCAAACTGTTCATTGGAATTTGATAGAAAAACTAAGTCTTTTGATTTTGAAAAAAAAAATCTTCAGGGTGCTGTATAGCTTTTACTGTGCAAGTCCTGCCACTCTTCCCTTCCATTTTTACTCTACACCATAAATTTAAACTCTTGTATAGCTGAAAGCAACTCATGTTTGCAAGATTGAAAACTTTGTATTAAAAGATAATTTTGAAATAGTGATTCAGGAAATGAATATAGCTCTATTTTGTCTAATTAGAATACTTAGATTATTGCCTAATGAGTTTTGATGTCTAAATGGACAGCTCATATACTTTATAAATGCTAAACATTTTCATGGGTAAACTTTCTATGTAGAGGAATGTGGTAGCCAGATAGTATTGAGGAGTGATCATTATAACAATAAAAAGTGGGCAGTAAATGGTTAGCACAACTAACCTTACCAAATATAGAAGCAATGTTTGCTCACTTTTTTAAATTTATATATTGTCATTGTTTCCCACCAAATCAATAATCAAAAAATCAAAAAAAAAAAAAAAAAAAAAAGATTTTTGGTAAAAGAAAAATTTTTTATTTTTTCCTATTTATTTTTACTGTAATGAATGAAAGGGGAAGGTGCCCCCTTTTCTTTGATAAAAATTTGACTTTTTAATTTCCTAATTAAAATGAAACTTATTGGATAATTGTTCTCCTTTGTTATTTTTTACTCATATACTGATTATACTATTCACCTATTTACAAGGCCAGCATGTTAAAAAAAAAAAAGCACAAAAAAATCTGGCACAAAACTACATTTAGTTTATTTTTATTTGCTATTTTTTGTCATACAGGATGTATATTTTATCTGCCAATTTTTTGTATCCAGTTTAATCTGAGTTGGGAGAAAAATTATGCTCCCTTTTGAGCATACTATACAACAGATTACTATTAAAAACATTTAAAAAATAAAAACAAACAAAAAAAAACAAACAAAAAAAGAAACAAAAAACCCAGTTCTTCAGGACAATCTGGTTTCAGTTGTATAAGGAAACAACGAGGATTTTAGTTTTTATCCACTTTTCACTTTTCTTCTTCAAATTTGTTTATTGCCCAGTGTTCCTATAAGGTAACAGAATTGGTTAGTTTTGACATAATCCCAACTTTTCAACTAAGCACTGTTTTAAAAAAGAAACTAACAAATACTATGGCAAACTAAGTTAACTGTTATAAAGTGGGATAATTGTCAATGCAGAAAACAAATTATAAGAATGATCAGAATTTCTAACAAATCTATTGAAAAGAGCGACATTAGTGCGTGATGCCATGTAAAATCTTTAAATTGCTTTAGATGTTGGAAAATGTATAAAAGGGTTACCATTTATAGGAGCACCTAACTAAATCAGGAAAAAATTATTGGATTTTTTTTTTTTTTTTTTTCTTTTTCTTGTTGAATGAAAAATATATTTATTGCTTATGGAAGTATTAGAGGGCAGTAAACATTAAATTCCTTCCTCCTTCAAAGGATTTATTTTAGATATCTTACATCTGTGGGTTAAAGATTTTGCATTTAAGTGGTTTAATGAAACATTTCATTTATATGTAATGTTCTGAAACTGCCTCCTTCTGGATGAATTCCATCATACAGTTAAGTATTTATGCCCAAAATCACATCAGTTGCCATTTATTAAAAAAAAAAAAAAAGAAAGAAAACAGGGATGGGGGCTAAATACCAGTGTTAATATTGGTTATCTTTTTAAAATATCTATTGATTTTAGTGCAGTTCTTGTGGATATGTCTGTATGTATATTTAAAAAAAAAAAAAAATCAATGTACTTGCTCGACATCCGGCTGCTGTTTTTGTTGGCATTTCACTAGTAATTTTAAAAAAATTCTTATTTCATTTTCATTTTTACCCTGGATGTTTGGAAAGGCCTGTCACTTATGGTTCTAAGAACTATTTCCTGCTGACTTCTGTTTGTGGCATTTTTATGACAGGAAACTTGTTTACCAATAATCTGTAGAACCACAAGATACAAACTTTTAATTTTTATCAAAAGTACATTGCAAAGATTTTTAATTGTAGTAATCATTATATGGAAGAGATTCTTCCTCCTCCTCCTTCATGTTGAGACTTGTGGGAATATCAGACAACCAATAATTGATTCCTTTCAAAGGTTAAAAGCTATTTGGGCAATAAAAATAATCGATTACTTTCCAAAGATGCACCACGGGGGTGGGAGTTATGGACAGCGTTATAACTAGCAGTTTCTTCAGTCATCCTCTTGATATTAATTGTATATTGTGGAGAGAAATATCTTCAATATCTGGTGGCTCCCCCCCTCACTTCCCCAGGGATTTATTCTATCCAGTTGGTGCTTAAATATCTGTCTTGTGTTGTGTATCTGAATGTATGTGGATGTATGAAATAGAGAACACACTACACAAATGTAACTATTCTTAGAATTTAAATACTTTAGTCATCAACTTGGTGAGAATATCAAAAGAAAAAAAAAATTTAAAGAGTATTTAAATATTCTCAGCTCGAGTTGTAGGGTTTATCATATTTTGAATTCAATTGTTAATGTATTGAATTCTCTATTTCAACTGTCTGCTGCTTTTATTGTGTGTGCATGTGTGGGTGTGTGAACTTGTTGATGTATAGCATCCTCAGCATTTTTTATTTTTTTATTTGTTTTACATCAGTCAAAATGAATCTTAAAAGAAAATTAAATCATTTTTCACTTTTGGATTTTTAAATTTTTAATATATTTTTTCTTTGGAAAATCCTGAAAAATCTTTGGATGAAACTCTCCCAAAGACTTGTTTTTTCTTCATTTTTTCCCCCCTTACATTACTGTCCTTTTTCCCCCAAAACCCTTTTATTTTTTTTCTGTTACCCCCACCCTCTCCATTTTTTATTCTTTATTAACCTATCTCCATTTTATTTTTTTATGATTATATTGATAAATATATATATCTATATCTAATCCTAGATATAGAGCACTGTTTCCCAGTCCATATTAAGTTGTCCTGGACAGTGATAAATAAAGACTTACTGTGAACAATGGTCTTATCAATGTGTCTCATTGCATAAATAGCCTCTCACAAATTTGGGGTCAAAATGGCTTGTTCGTGTGCACAGGAAAAGTATTTTCAATGTGTACTGGTTTAAGAAATGGACATTCAAAGCTTTAATAGGAAATGTCAACTCTTAATTTTAAAAAAAGTTTGTATTTTTTCTCTTTATTTTCTCTTATTTTTGTATTAATATTCATAACTCTTATGGAACCCTTCTCGTATATTTGTGGGTGGACATGATATAATAGATATTGTTGAAAGCCTATGCTTCATTCAGTACTTGTTTAAATGTTAGTAGCTGTCAAGATATTTAGTTTTATAAAACTAGTATTTTTAGATCTGTAAATTTTATCCTGTAATAAGCTTTTCTCTTTTCTTTTTTTTTTCCTTCTCTCTTTTCAAGAGTAAGATTTCTATTTTTTTTATTCTTCCTTCTTTCTTTTAGTGTGCCACAGTTAAACTTGTTGGCCCCCAGTATTGATGAGCTTGATGTAATGTAATGCATTGTTAAGGTCCATAGGTGTTTTTGTTTTTGGTATCTGTTTATTATTTTTGAAATACTTTACTATTTGACCACACTTTTCATATACAACTATATATTTAATATTTTGCAATGTTATTTTTTCTAATAATCCATAAAATATTTTGATTCCCGGCAAGATAAATTTATCAACAGCAGCACCACCATCTTAGGCCTGGCATTTATAATTCTGTAATATTTTTTTGCTGGTTTGAAAGAAAGGATTTGATCCATTTAAAAATATATGAAAAAAAAATATAAAATTTGTATTTAAAAAAAAACAAAAAAATATATATATAAAAATTTAAAAAAATAAAAAATAAATAGAAAATTATGTATACAAGCAAAAAAATTTAAGAGATTCTCAGTTTTTAGAGTTCCTATATTTTCACACCTTTTTGCCAGAGTTGAGGTCGCTTTGTTCATTTGACCAGTTTTGTATTTTGGTGTGAAAGACATACATGGTGGTATGTGCTTTTATATTCTGCCATTCCCTAGTTTTTGTTCAATTTTGTATAAAGAAAATATTGCAATGATATTATACCAGTTCCTCATATTGTAAGTGATTATACAAGGTTTTTTCACCATGTTAAATTTTTTTTCGAAGGTTTTTATCAGAAGAATGCCAGTTTGTGCTGCTGTGTTGTTTTTCTTCTTTTTTTTCTCTTTTTCTTCTCTTTCCTGTAACCCTCCAGCCCTTCATAATTTCCCCATTACTCCCTGCAAATTGCTTGTGCCTGATTGTTTTGCCAGCACTTATTTTATCTGACAAAAATGCCATGTTTTCATTTTGAACCTTCGATCTTCATCTTTGCAGGTTTGAATTTTTTTAAAATTTTAATTTGTGTTCCATATTTTATTACGCTCTATCTCAACTCTTTAAAATGGTTATCTTGCATGTCTTATACAGGGCACTTGGTGCAAGAAAACTTTAACTTTTGATGCAGAGGCTGTGTGGCCAATAATAACATGATCAAATATTTTATTTTGTATTTATTTACAGATATCATTGGTCATATTTGCAAGTTTTTAAAACTTAGTTTTTTAAAAAATATATAGTTTTAAGATATTTATTTTGAACAAAGTTGCTCAATATAATTATTTTTAATAGAATTTTTTTTTTTTTTTTTTTTTTTTTTTTTTTTTTTAATGATTTGGCATGAAGACTGGCTGTTTCATTTTATTTATTATTTATTTATTGATAACCCCCTAACCCCTTCTAAATTTAAATTTGGTTACATTTTGTTCTTATATTGATCCTGCAATACTTCGGTATGCAAGTATTAGTGGGTGATAAGGTTTTTTTTTTTTTTTTTTTTTTTTTTTTTCCCCCCTCATCGTTCTCTCTACTTACATGAAACTGATACTAACCCAAAGAATTTAACAATGGTGAATACCAGTATCCTTATACTATTTTTGGAGGATTCGTTGAATTCATAAATTGATTTTCTATTTACGTCTATTGGTATGAAAGTGGAATAAAGGTGTTTCATTTGGTTTTTGATTTTGGTGTTTTGTTGTTATTTCTTTCTCTCTGTTCATTTAAAATGGTATTCTTGATGCTTAAGTATTACATCTGATATCACCTGGGACACACACATTTTATATATATATATATATATATATATATATATATATATATATATATATATATATATATATATAAAACTTTTGTTTGACTCCCTGATTATTTGGTTTGATGGTATCAAGCTATTCAGTTTAATTACCATCTTGCTAATGAATGGTAAAAATGGCATTATTGAAAAACACGGAAGTGATCTCTCATTAAAATCAAGCAACATACATTTGAACAAATTGAAATGTGATTGGTGATTTTCATTCAGAATCTATCCAAATAATTACTTCTAATTAGAATTTTTTAGAAAAATAATTATAAAAGTGCAATGTGTCCAACCTTGTGAATTAACTCATGGATGTTCTTGCAATTTTAAGTTAATTCGAAGGATTGGATGCTTTTGCTCTTCATTATGTATATTTTATTTTCATTCACTTTTCTTGAATGAAATGAATTAAAAATGTAACGTGTAATATTTACTAAAAATCTGACAGTGAATACTTTTGTAATTATGAAGTAGGAGGAAAATACAATATTAAAAAAAATATTGTACATCAAGTTTGGCAACCTTGTGTACATATAGCAAAATATGAAGATGTCTATTGGCAGCAATTCATTTGATTTGGATTAGATTAGGCTTCATTAATCTTTTAATCTTTTCTTTCATCTAAAATTTAATTGAAAACAGCAACTTTGTAAAGTTTTTTTTTTTTTTAAATTTTTTTTATTTCCCCCTACCTGTTTTTCTCTCGTGCCATTTTTCCCTGTCCATCTTGCTAACCACTGTACTGTGGTCTGTTCTGCCCAGGAATCTTTTTTTTTTTTTTTTTTTTTTTTTTAAATTTCCACTCGAAAATGTTATCAATCATATGAATGCTATATTCATATTTATTAGGTCACCGAGACCTATTTTGAAGTGAAACTAATATTTCAGCACTTGAACTACATCTTTGCTTGCAGTATTTGATGATGAATTCACTAAAATCAACCTTCCTTCCGTTGGTTTGAGAAATGTCGATTGTATGTACTTCCGGCTGCTTTAAATATTAAGTTTATTTACTGTAAGGAAAGATTAATTTTTTAATATGAATAAGGGTTGAATAGTCAAGGTTGACCCGTATTTATTTATGATAGGAAAAAATAGCATCATTGAAACTTCTAAACCTAATGGCTGTTGATTGATTATTTAAGGTTCATTACTTAGCAGTAAACTTCTCTACTGTTGATTTTTGTATACGGTTCAAAAGAAAGATTCATGTCTGATCTTTAAAAATTTTTTATCAAATATCTACAGCTATACTTTAATAAAAGATTGAAACTATCATGAAATGTGATGTGTGTGTTACGTGAATCCAGGTAAGAAAAGTCAGTGTGTGGTACAAGAAAAAAGATAAAAATCATAGGAAGTAAACTTATAATTGGTTTCTGGATAAGAAAGTTTTTTTTGTTTTTTTTTTTATCAAAATGATATACTTTGTTTTTAAAAGATAATTTGTTTAAATGAAATTCATATTTTGATTACATGTTGATTAAAAAATCGTGTCTAGTTTTATTACATTTCATATGAAATGTCATTTTAGGTAAGCCACATAAAATATTCTGTCAAAGTAAATGTTAACAAGTAGTCACATCGAATACTTTGTTTCACATGAAATTTCGTTTTTGTTTTACATGAGAGAATAGTGAAATATTTACTTTGCAGTAAAATATTCTTTGTAAATAAAAAATCAAATTTATTTGAAGTTTTTTAACTGATGTTCATGAAATTGTTACAAGTTTTGAGCATGTTTATGTCAATTTTACTTTGATCTGTTACTTCATTGAAATATTTTATTTCACTGATCAATCAAAAATGTGTCCTGTGTAACAACATAACTAAAATTGAATATGATTTTAATCAACATTTACTTTTTTGAAATAATACTTAATTTTTGAGAAATTTATTAGTGTAAATTTATTAAATTTAGATTATACTCATCAAATATTTTAATGAGGAATACTTTAACTTGATGTATAACTGATGTTTGTTTTTTTTGTTTTTTTTTTCCTTCGTTCTTCTTTTCCCCTTCACCTACCCACCCAGAAACCAGTTATGACTCTTTCTGGACACCTGTATTGGATAGCCAAAAAAAAAAAAGAAGTCCTTTGTGTTAGCATTTAGTTTTAACTACTTTCAGAAAGATGTGATTAAATTGTGACAGATGTTATATGTATGTACTTTTTTTAAACAATTTATTGATTTTTTACATTTGAAGATGGACGGAAATATGCAACTTTTTCAGCATTTTTTTAAATTGATTTTTGGAATTATGTTAAAATGCAACTGAAATACAAAAGAGTTGTACAGTTGAAGTTTCCTGCTGGAGATTTATTGTTAAATGGTGGTTCAGCATTTTGTTGAAAGAAATCAGATGAAGATGTTACTTCATTATCATCAGTCAGTTAGCATCTGTTGTTGAACATAGTGAGGTCTGGAGATTCTTGGAAAGGTCTATCATGGCCATTTCTGAATTTATCTAGCTCGTTATGCCATCTCTCTGTTGGCCAAAGCCTTGCACCTGATTTCTGGGGATCCACATTGTTAGTTGTGATCTTCAGCAGTTATCTGCCATTCTTGCAACATGTCCAGCTCATTGCCGTTTGATTTTTGTAACAGTTTCTATGATATCTCCGACTCCTGTCTTCTCTCAGATCACTGTGCTATCTTCTGGTCTCTTCTTGTGAGGTTAATTCTCTCCTGTGCATAGTTCTTAGTTTGAGGGCCAATCTTTTGGTTAGGTTCCATGTTTCAGCTCCATATGTGACCATCGGGAGGCTACATTGGTTATATACCCTTCTTTTTAGAACTGGTGGGATTTTCTTGTTTTTGAAAGTCGAACATGCTCTATCAAAAGCTTGCCAACCTGGTGTGATTCTTCACTTGATTTCTTCTTCTTTTGATGACTTCATGGAGACTCACTGTCCTTTCTTCATCTCTGTGATTCCGATTTTGATTGATGTGTCTCTGTACTTGGGCATAATCAATGATGACCAACAATTAGAAAAATTTTTTTTTAAATATTCAAACCATGTGTTGAAATTTGTTTGTACCAGTTTGGTCATAGAAGCCACATATCAAAGCAACTCTCATAAGTGGAGGGTTGAAAAAATTATGTACTCCACTACATTTGAATTTTATTTTTCATCAACCAACTGCAATGTGTAAGGTCAAGTTGATTCTTGACACTGTGGAACGCAAGAGGCTAGTGAAGTGAACTATCACCAACTGTATCAAAGGCTGGTCTACATCCAAAAATGAAGCTTTGTATATGATGGAATTCAAAGGGTCCTTTACAATAATTGCCATCCCTGAGAGTAAATGATCGATTTAAACAAGTACTGCTCCCAGTTAGACTAACTGATGTTGGCAATCAATTGAAAGCATGTGGAATGAGTTGAGAGAAATCGCTGAGTAATATTCCATTAAGATAGTGCTAGAATGTCTGTTTTTTGGTGTTTGGGCAAAACAAGTTACAGCTGGATAGGAACCAAGTTCTCCAGTTGATACTCTACATTGATTTCAAAATGCAAGTGAAATGAACTATCACTAACTACCAAAGATGGTAATGCTGTGTATGTGGTGGGATTGGGAGAGAAACCTCTACTAGAATAGTGTTCCAGGGAAATGATTGATTCTAACAAGTGCTGCTCTGAATGGAAGGCAGCTATTAACAAAAAAGTGTATCTGTAATTAATTAGTAATGGTGTATTCCATCAATATAATGCTAGATTGCACATTTGGTGATCAGTCAAAACTAGTTACTGGTTTGAAAATTTTCATTCACTTTCCATGTCATATTGTACTTTGAGATTACCATTTATTACAGTTGTTACTGAATTCTCTTATTGAAAACAATTCCAATTTACTGGAAGACTGCCTAAAGCACCTGGTGCAGTTTTTTGCTGAGAAAGTTCTGGCCGGATGAAATTATGTAATTGGCAGAGATGGGTAAAAATGGTAGGTATGCTGTTTGTTTAAAATGAATAAAAAAATTTTTTTATTTTTATTTGATAGAACTGAAACTTTTTTATTTAATGTATAAACTATGAGGTGATGTGATCATCATTGGCTTTGAATCTGAACAGCTTTTGAATTTAATCCGAGACACTTGACTTTCGCTAATGCTTTTCTTGGCGTCTTGGCTAAGATCAAAGTGTAGTATCTGTTCTTTAACACCCTAGGGCTGAGAAGTTGATCGATTTCCTGGATTGCCCTTTATCCCAGAACCACTTACCAGCATGCCCAGGCTCGTCCTGAGAATATCAACAGGATCTGTCTTGTGAACCAAGTCAAGCCTGCCCTAATGACTCTGCAAAATCCTACATCGAGAGTTAAGGACTCTTGCACAACATCCTGGGGTAGCAGACATACTTGGTGTGTATACATATATATATATACATATATATATATATATATATATGTTGTATTACAACTCTTCAATATGGCTATAGACTATCCAACATTCCTTCCAGTACCACAAGGTAGAATTGAAACCTTCGCTTCAGACCCAAAGACAAACATTCTACTTCTGCCCTATGCAAAACTGGTAGAACTGAATTAAGCAACATATTTTCTTACGCATAATTCCCCATCTACCAAAGTGCTCCATTTCAGAGTTATACAAGAGAAATTGGAAGGCTGAAGCTGTTATTACAAATGAGAACTGTATTTAATTTGAAATGTTTCATTAGACAAGGTAACTTATTCAGAAACGAGAACACTATCTTTTATATGCTTTAAATGGCTCTCAGTAAAGTATCTGGTATTAGCCCCAGAATTATGAATCCAGCAATAAATACTTTTGGTCTTCCAAATTGTCTTTTGTTATGATACTATCAGATGAATTCTAATCCTCATGTATAAACTGATCATATAGATTTATACATGTCAATTCTGATATTTTAAAATCTTACAAAAATGGTTGCAAAATCATGTACGTGGGTAATTTGACCTCAGAGTGATCATGGGATTAGTGACACTGACTTTGGTAACCTCTATAGGTCAATTTTTGTATTTTAAAAGATAACTCTTGGCAGATTCAAACCCCCTGAGGGGTTGCGATACCTACTTTGAGAAACTCTGTTAGATTATACTACCTGACCTTTAAGTATTGACTATTTTAGTCACCTAGTACCCGAGCTGGTATATATGTGTGTGTGTGTATATGCATATATGTGTATATATATGCGTATGTGTGTTTATATATATATATATATATATATATGTTTATATACTTCCACTTTCACCATTGTCATGTATGATAATGAAAGATGGAACACACACTTGAAAAAATTCAAAGAAATATTCCAAGAATCATGTGTCATTGCTTACTGCAGACCAAAAACTTTTAAAGACATGATTAGCAATAACACTATAAAAAATAAGTCTCACATAACAACATCCCTAAAACCATTAAATTCTTCCAACCCTGCAACAAAAGAAATAGTCTATCCTGCAACCACCTTAAGCACATCAACATCTTCACTAGCTTTACCATTAACAACACTTTCTACATCTACCATAATTTTAAATGTAGAAGCAAAAATGTCATCTACCACCAAGAATGTAATGCAAACTGCAATATATTGGTAAGTTGGAGTGGCAATTCAACATTAAACTCAGTAACTATAGGCTCAAAACTAAATCACCCAATCCTCACAACCTACTCCTTGTAGAACAATACTTCCGTACCCCTGGCCACAATATTGGTGCAGATGTTAGATTAACCATTATCGAAAAAATTGACCTCATTGAAATTCTGGAACTACTGGAAGATATGTGGATTATTAAACTTGAAATTCTCTCTCGTAACGGACTCAATACTAAACATAACAAATCTAACTATACAAAGCTCTAACACCATAATCCTCACTCTTGTTATTACTCTATGCTCACCAACTCACTATCTTTATACCTGCACCCAATGCCATATTTCTACCCCCACCCATATATATGCAGCTGAACACCCTTCAATATACATACTCTTATTCTCCCCCAACAGCTCTACCCATATAATCTGGACCCCCGCCTAGATATAATTAAGATTACCAACTTATCTTACCCTATCCATACCTAACTTTTTTTTCATGTATATCAAACATTGACAATGTCACACATAGTCACCGAGGCCCCCTACCTACAGACACCTATGTGTAGCCCAGTTCACTTGTACTATTCAGAGCTGACCCTTCAGAACATCTACAAAGACCATCAACAACTCCATATACCATTATTAGAATATATATATGTATAAGGAGACAGTGTTTAATATCACTAGTGTAGTATATGTTTTCTGCCGTGTGTTTATTTACCACTCTGCAATTGTTGCGATGATGTCAACTTTGGTGAAATCAAGGTTAAGGTAATAAAAAAAAAAAAGAGGGGATTCATCCTTAACAATTATCCATGTCGTTGGCAAAAATCAGTAGACCATGCATTTTTCAATTGATGCTCACTCATACATAAGAATCTCTCCGCTCTAACTTATATGCCACCACTTTTATTATTACTAGGGATAGCCTCAACCCCATACCCCATCACTAGAATACTCATAAATGATTTCCAATACTTCATCCCCATTATTTCAAAACCCCTACCATACACACAGACATGCTATTAATACACACACAGTTTCACCTAACCACTGATCTCCAATCAAAAGGTTATGTATGAACTGATGGGTAGTTTAATATATAAACATATGTATGCAAGGACTCAAATAGCACAACACTGGACCATGACCTTTCCTGATAAGCATGACAACCAATTCTTATGAATCCCCACCTCCCATGACCAGTACAACCAATAAAATACCCATAACTCCTGCTATTACTCTCAACAAAAGATCCAACAGATTCCTTCGCATACATTAAACAGTCCAGACTCCCCACTGCTCCCAAAAATCTTTTTTTTTTTCATTTTCCATTCTTGCTTTCAAAGCAAAACATTCAATGCTATATTTGGTTTTAAAAGAAACCTAACCCTCTGGCCACTAAAAGGTACACACATGCTGCTGAAGATGGGGACCCTTCTCGAAACATGCACAGCGTACTAATTTGTCCATTATTTGATTGGCAAATAAAGTCTCCGTCCACTATTGCTTATGAGTTTGTCTCATTCCCAATTGTTCACTTGAATTGGTAGATCCATGCAAATCCAGCCTCTGCTGGTTAATATATTCACTCTGTCCTGTTGATGACTGAAATCAAAATTTAATTCTGAAAATGAATCATTGCTTGTTTTTTATAGAAAATATATTCATACTGGGGAGTATCATAGTAGTGGACTGTGCAAAAAAGGTGGTATCATTGTTTGGCAATACTTTTCAATGTGAGCAGTTGTTTTCAAAGATGAAGCATACTAAGAGCCATTTGAGAACAAGATTGACAGATGCCCATCTGGACAATGTCTCACTCTGGGCATCAACAATTCATATATATATATATATATATATATATATATATATATATATATATATGTATGGGGAATTGTGTGTAAGTAAATATATTGCTTGAATTCATTCTTACTGACTGTCCAGTTCTGCATAGGGCAGGGGTGGTATGCCAGCCTCTGGGTCTGAAGCAAAGGTTTCGATCCTGCCTCGTGGTACTGGATAGATAATGAATAGTCTATAGTCACACTGAAGGGTTGTAATACAACGGAACAGCTGTCTGTGGATGACTCAATTATTAATTATTATTATTATATATATAATATATATATCAAGCTTCCGATTAATTTATTGACTGTTTGTATTGAAATTTGGTAAATTACTTTCTTATTATATTTCATCACTATTTGATACATCATAATCATACTTTTTATGTTTTAGAAATTCTCTCTCTCTCTCTCTCTCTCTATTTGATTGATTCAAAAGATCCCCTGATTGAAATAAATTGCTATTAAATTGAGTTCTTTGATTACTAATTGTCATTCTTGGTTAAGCACAAATGTTTCCCTGAAATGCATTATTCTATTAATAGAGGTAAGATAAAACTAGGATCTATTTAAATGGATAATTCCCATATGTCGAGCTTTGAAGTTTCCGAATAACAAAAATTGAATTTCTAATTGAAGAATAAAAGAATTTGCAACTTGATCTTTTTCTTTCTTTTTTGGTTTCCAAACTGAAAAATTATAAAAATTAATTGTTGGTGGAAACTAACAAAAAAAGAGCTGCAATTTGGTATTATGTAATTTAATTTGATGTCTTTTTGAACGAATATTGCTTTCATTTCATTGAAACAAGTTGCCCAGCAAATAATTAACAAAGACAAAAGTTGCAAATTTTATTTATTGCCTCCCGCGAAACCACATATTGTTCAATTTGTCACTTCAACTAATTTAATTAATAGTGAGGTTTTGGCGTTATAATGACAAATGAAATTCATAAAAACTGTAGTTTTTGTCAACTTGGAAAAATTTTCAAATCGGATTAAAATGCATCATCATCATTTCTTTGTTTTATTGACATGAGAACACATATTCATTTGATCTTAACTAAATGCCGCAGAAATCAGCTTTCAATTTGGACCAAAGGAACGTGATAATGCCCCTAATCTTGATCCAAATCTTTTTATGACATTAATACGCAACCTGGCAGACAGGGGAAAAAAGCTTGCTATCCCTTTATTCATACATATATATATATTTAAGAAATGGACATATTTGGTCCAACAGAATGTTTTAATACTTCATTCCATTGACGTTATGGAGTAGCGTAGTCAACATACCTCTGGATTTCCGGCAAAAGTTCATCGAGGCCATATCGCATCCCTAACAGAAATTGGTGGACAACATTAAATTTCAACAGCAGACTTATTCTACCATTGCACAGTCCTAAGTAAAGCAAGTTTGACAACAATCAACCAATAAATGATAAATTTATTATCAATTTCTTTTTACCCACAATATATATATATACACACACACACATATATATATATATATATATATATATATCACAGTACAAATCAGGGATGCAATATAATATAATGCAATGTATGATGGGTTCATTTCATAGAGTGCTTAATACATTCAATTGAAATATGAGGTTAGTTTCAAGTAAAGATTGAAATACACACACACACACATATGATATATATATATATATATATATATATATATATATTGGTTAATCCAACAATGGGAGTAAAATGACAATAAGATTTTCCAAGACCTGATTCTTCATTCCAATTTTTCAAGAAAATGAAGTGTTACAAGGAACCAGTTTTTTTTTATATTTGGTTTGTGGGTAGGGGTGGTAGTGTGTTGGTAGACCATGTGAGTGATAAGTGTTGGTACGAGAGAAGTGTTGAAAAGGAAAAAAAAAGTCTTAAAAAGTCTAATGGCATTATCATTTTACTGGTATATTATATCTACTGCAGCTCTGTTCACTTAGAGTTGGAAATATTCCAATATAATCTTCCTATAATTCTTTGCTCTTCTCATTCTCCTGTCCTATTTCTATTAATATCTCAAGCTGTGACTTATACAGTTGATCACTGGTTGAAATTCAGTGGTTGGGGAGGTAGGGATATGCCACAACAATCTAGGAGCTCCAGCTGATGTCTACAATAAACAAGTAACATCTATCATTTGTATGCAAAAAAAAAAGAAAAAAAATTAAAAAGAAATAACCTATATAAATATGTCTAACAAATAAGTCATGCTTGATTCAATAATGGGACATTCATATCCTTCCCCAAACCATGATGAAAGTGACTTCCTTTGCCTTACAGGAGTACATACATGTTAAATAAATTTTTTTTAAAATTCAATGTAAACAGGTCGTGGTAAGTAACTGAAAAGAATCTATCATGTAACCAACGTATTTATGGAAGCATCCCCCATCCCTGGGGTGATCAATGAATGAGCAACTTCTCTAGCCTTTTGTTAGGCAGTGAGTCCAAATTCTCAAAAGATGAGCATGAACGCTGCCAGCTACAAACTAAGTGACCAATTTAGCACAAACTCAGATTGCAAATCTACCACACCCCACTAAAAACCTATTTAGGGAAGAAATAAAAAAAAATAAAACATAAAAGTAAATGTTCTAATTTTCAGCCCATTAGTATGGCCAATAAGCATGATACATTCATAGCCAGCCAGACCAGCTTAAGAACTGAGAGAAACCTATGTTGACATTTTTAGTTGGTGGTTTGTACTGAATGAATGGTTGAAAATGATAAACTAGAGATGAATCAAGCATTTAAGCAGCAGTTTGGTGTACTTTGTTTATTTCAAGAAACCCACACAAACAGCATTGAAACAAGTTTGTTTATTGTCAAAATCCTATGATCGAGTTTTGACTCTTTTTCTTTTGAATACAATTACAATGATGAATAACAATGACCAGTCAAAAAAACCAGTGATGTAATACACAAATAACAGTGGCATATGTAAAAAACTAGGGACAAATTCACTCCCATTTCAAAAGCCCAACTCAGGTTAACTTGTTCTGCTGAAGGTAAAAATCCAATTTACAGGAACAATTAATAAAGGATTCAAAATGAACTATGTTTTGTTTACATTTTTAGATTTTAATGAACCAAGGTAGTTTGACTTTGGCACAACAAAGTTTGTCTTCTTCATTTCATTCAAATAGATCTATTTTCAGATAACCACTGTTTTAATGTGCCATGTTAACCAAGATTCAAGGTATATATAACTGATGACAGAATGGAAAAGATAACCTGTTGCTTTTTATGATTTGAGCTGACAATAGGTTTTATATGAATTGCTGATATATTTCAACTGAATATTTATGAATGCATTATATCGTTTGAAAAGACCTATTATAACACAGAGAATGAGTCATGTGGCCTTGACAGCTTAATAGAGTAAACAATAAAAGAAAATGGAACTGCTACAGGTATTGAACCAGCGATCGATAAGGACAATTAAAGTTTCAAATGATATAATGCATTCATAAATATTCTGTTTGATTATATCAATTCTTTGTCCGTGTTAAACAGTTATTCGGGCCGTTGCCTTTCTGCTGGGCTATTTAGCTGAATGAGGAGTACGACGCTATGTTCAAGCAGATACCTTAACAGTCGCAGATTCAATTTCTGATTGTTTATTCTATTTATGCTGTCAAGGCCAAGGGACTCATCTCTAGTGTAATAAAGGGTGGTTATTTCAAGTAGTTTCAAATAATATAAATGCTTCTAAAGAGCCAAGAGAAAGAAGCAAATATTCTCAGAAGTTACGCGTTGTCAGGATAGCTGGGTTCATTCAGCAGGTTCAGGACATCATCATCGATGATCCCAGCAAGTCAATGATGGCCATTGCCGAGCGGCTGATCCAGCCTTGGATTGAGTGGGTGGCTGTATGCAATCCAGCGGAACTCTTCAGCATAGCCCATGTGTGGCTGCCGAAGAATTTCATGATCATGCAACAACCTAGCTCTCCTTGAATCCCTTCATCAAGAAGGAGACCAACCAGTGGCTCCACAAGGCCGAGTTTGCCAGATTCAGACTGAAAGGGAGATAATCCAGACTTTTTCTCAGTTTTACTCTGGAGGCAGAGGTTTAATAGGTTGCCTCTAGACTCACTCGATTTAAAATCCAAATGCTTGTTCTGAGTGAGTCTCTGAATGAGGCTTGGATTATCTCCCTTTCTGGCAAGTGAGGCTAAATTTTCGATAACTTTAAGGATATTTTTCAGACATACATCCAGTACCATAAAATATATGTAAATGAAAAAAAAATTTTTTTAAATAACAAAAAAAAAAAACCCCACTGAAAATTACATGAATTACTTCGGGAAATAAGTGACAAAAAAAAAAAAAAATTGTTCAAGTTTTTTAATGTTAAGAGTTTGAGGCAGTGAATTATATCAAATATATGAATATTTATTTCATTCACTTACACACTCTTTTTTCTCTTATTATTGTTTCAAACATCCAGCTATTCTGTGACATATTCATAATGCCATAACAGACTGATATCTCTTTTTAATACAACCCTATAATTCTTTTTAGCTCTGATAATCTATTTCACATGGCCCAATCCATTAAAACAGGATTTGGACAGGGCATACAACCATACAATTGAACACATCAATTTACAGGCAGATATATGAATTTTACAAATAATGAGACAATTAAAAAAAGAACAACAGATCAATTGGGTTATAAAAAGGAAGTTTTATTACAGAAATAATCTTTGTAAACATATTCTGATATTTCTTTTAATCAGAAAATAAAATAAAATGGTACAAATTGTGAGCATATTTATAATTTATGACCTGAGCCTTTCATTCAATCTGGACCATTTTGATTTTGAGAAATTCGGGGGGGAAAAAAAAAAGAAAAAAAAAAAAAGCTTGTCTTCAATGAAAGCTAACTTTCTCAGTCAACTACTGCTGTTCGGCTATCTTAATTTTCAAGTCCCATCTCAGGAGAGAAAAGTTGATGTCGGTATATCTTCACTTTTTCAATTTTTTTTCCCTATAAATAATTTCTTTACAATTAAAAACAAAAGATCTGTCCTCTTTAGTCAAAATGACAAAAGATTTAACAGAGAAAGAAAACTGGAATATTTCAACAAAAGTGTTTTGTTTTTTTACTTAAGAAGAAAAAACTAAAAGGAAAAAAAAAAACAAAAAATACTGGAAAAAGAACACTTGTCACAGAGCACCATTTAGAGTGCTAGTCATGCAAGCCATTTGTAGTGAGTTCATTCATCACTGGATACATCTATAAATCTGGCTTTCTGATAAAAATTGGTTGGGAGTCAGAGTGAAATCAATTAAAAAGATAAGAAAGTCACTTTCTTGTGTTCAAAAATATTCCTGAACAATACAGAGCTGTGAGATTATCTTGAATTTATTATTAGATGAGGCATTGTTACTTATTAATTTTTGACTAGTATTTCATTTTTTTTTTGTCACAACCATTCAGATTGTCATTCAATGATCGTCAGTAATATTAAGAAAATTATTATGGTATCATCACAGTGTTATCAAGTCATACAGCCTTTAAAAAAATCATAATTTAACTAATACTACTAGAGTATATGAACAGAGAAGATGGCAGTGTATCAGGTTTTTAAGGAAAAGAAAGAATAGACTACACGGCTAAATTTGAATGACGGTAACTAGTTGGCCTTGGTAAACTAATCAGAAAGCAGGCTCTTGAACATAAGGCATGATACAGAGACGAGTCTCACAAGAGGCCAATTCCTCACTTCCAATCCATACTGCCTATGCTCAATATGAACCTCTAAAGATGAGCCGCCTCGAGAGGCTGGTATTGAATCTCCACCTCCAGACTCACTCAATCTCCAAATTTAACGCTATCCCAATGCCAGTGTTAGATAAGTCTCGGAGATTAAACTCGGATTATCTCTCTTCTAGCCATATCTGGCAATAGATTGGAATAAAAAGTGAAATAAACACAAGATGAGTGAAGAATAAAAATTTAGAAAAAAAAAAAAAACTCCAAGGAAGATCTGAATGAATAAAAAAAAAACGTACCTACATCAACTTCACTTTCCTGAAAAGTTATATCATTCAATTACTAATTAAAAATTAAAATCCACCAAACACTTGATAGTTGATCCATGACAGATGCTTCAGTGATCACTAATCGTAAATTTTCATTTCGTAAGTCGCTGTTCATAATGACAGGAAACTTCACTAAAATCTGAACACGTTCCAACATTTAGATATGTTTCAGTACACAGCAACTGTACATCTGATAATTTTTTTTCTTCGGTCTTCATTTTTTATGAATAAAATATTTAATTGGTCTATTAATTAAGAATTATCATCACATTCCATTATAAGCAGGTCCCTCTCCACCTTGTGGACACACCCAGTTGATATTTTGGCTAGGGTCTTTAATATCACAAGTTTTACAATGTATACAGTTCTGGGCGTTGATTTGCAATCTCATCCCATCTTCACCTTCAATAGGTACATATTCGTAGACTCCTGAAAAATAAAATAAAATGATCGTTTTACAAAATGCATGTTATCATTTGTGATAGAGCAAATAAACCCAAAACCTCTACCAGTGTCAAGCAAAGGTTCTAAAAAGTACAACCAACTGGAAACTCTTTTGTTTCACTGGTGATTATAAGGAACAGGTCACACAATAGAAACCAACGTCAGGGTTGATCAATTAAAAGAATCAAAAAAGAAAAAAAAAAGGGATCAATAAGTAAGTTACCTCTTTCACCTTTTGTTAGACAGTGATCACTAAGAAAGTCTTAATTTTCAAAAAACAAGCATGACTGCTGGCACAAACTGGGGATCAATTTAGCATACATTTACACTGCAAACTAAACCTCACCCTGCACTAAAACACTATTTAGAGAAGCAATTGAAAAAAAAAAAAGAAAAAAAAAGACCCCAAACCCTTTTTTTTCTTGACATAATAAGGCGTAAATTTTGAAAATTCCAGCAAACTCCTTTGGTACAGCCAGCACACATAAAACATACATAGGCTGGCTGGCAGGCTGGCTGGCAGGCAGGCAGGCAGGCTGGCAGGCAGGCAGGCCATTTTGACAGCTTTGGTGATAATTTCTAATAGCAACTAATACTTAACCAATTTTTAGAGATATTTAGCTCGGCTTAGTTAGGCATAAGGCCAGAATCACAAAGCATCTTGTTAAGATTAAACCAACTACAGGAGTAATGGTCTGCTAGACTAACTCATTAACCATTACTCTATAGTGTGGCATCTTCTAACCAATTTCTGATTAAAGAGGAGTTGCTGTTATCAGCTAGAGCAAGGGTGTTAGCAGAAAAAATTGCAAAGATAAACTCAGTGTTGCAAACTAAAAGAATAGTTTTGTGCTACTGATAATGCTTTGTGACAGCAAAATAGTAATTTTTTTTTAAAAAGCCAAAAAACACCACAAAAAAGTTAACCCCCCCCTCGAAAAAAAAAGAAGAAAAGAAAAGGAAAAAAGAAAAAAGAAAGAGAAAAAAAGAAAAAGAAAAAAAGAAAGAGAAAAAAAGAAAAAGAAAAAAGAAAAAGAAAAAAAATTTAAAAAAATAAAAGAAAAAAAGAAAAAAAAATAAAAGAAAAAAAATAAAAGAAAAAAATAAAATAAAATAAAAGAAAAAAATAAAAGAAAAAAATAAAAGAAAAAAGGAAAAGGAAAAAAAGGAAAAAAGAAAAAAAGAAAAAGAAAAAGAAGTAAGAGGCCCGAATGATTAAGCACTAAATCAATGATTTAGTGATTTCTACACTGTCACACTTTTACAAGTCAAAGACTAAATTCCTCTGGAGACAGATTTAACATCCATGCTAAAGAGCCAAAAGAGAATGGATTACATAATTCAAATTTAGAGGTGCAATGTGTTCATATATAGAGGCTTCTCACTCCCTCTCTTGAGACAAAAAAAAAAAGAAAAAAAAAAAAGGACCTCTACCATTATATACTGGATACTAGACAAATCAACAGATATTCAATAAGCACTTATTTTAGATATAATTTGAGTCGGATTGTTCTTCATTATTTACTTAGTTAGGTCCACACACGTCTTCATGACAGGAGCGTGGGTAAAATTACTGGAAACTCTGCTAATACTTAGTCGTGAAACAAAGATAGCATAGAGAACTAGAGGTGTGTGTATATATATATATATATATATATATATATATATATATATAATGTGTACTTTAGAGAGTGAGACAGACTCGGGAGTGAAGTTTTTGGTGGTAAGGTTTATTAATCCTTATATGTCAATAGTCCATACATGTTTCGGGATTCTTCCCATCATCAGTGGTGTGTGTTGTATGAGTGTGAATTAAAATGTACCATGTGGAACCAGAGTCCACTGCCATATATACATATATGATTTAATGAGACATGTTGGAAAGATAATTTCATTCCTAAACATATATCATTATAGTCGTTTCAACTCTGCTTTTTATCTCTATTAAAATAGCCACAGCTTATAAATAAATATCAAGAGATAATGGTTTTAAAGAAATCCCAAAGACATTTTAACCATTGAGGTTTCTCTTTGTCAAACTCTTTTCTGCTTTAACTTTTTTCTTCTCAACACCAACAATTCCAGACATCCTGCTAAGACTAAAAAGTGATAAGGGATAGAGAGGGAAAAGGGATAGAGAGGGAAAAGGGAAGAGAGAGAAAAGGGATAGAGAGGGAAAAGGGATAGAGAGAGAAAAGGGAAGAGAGAGACATTCTATTCCTATGTCATCAATACATGGAAGGAAGAGAGAGAGAGAGAAAGAAAAAAAAATGGAAAGTTGTGGATGCTAGTTTTCAATTAATATCTACATTGCCTCAAACTATATCTGGAATTTGATGCCATCTATCAAGAAAATTACCTAGGTATTATTTCACTAAGTATCCCTCCAAACTTGAAGATCTTTTTCAGTTGAAGGAAAAATGTCTTTACAAAAGTCAAATTATTTCTTAAAAAACTTCAATCTGAGTGGACTTTGACCCTGGAGCAGACAGTCTCATTATTACCAATCAGCTGATCCACTTGCAAGCCTTCCTCATGCGTACAATCCATATGAAAGAGGAGAAGTCTATTTTTTCTTCAAGCTAATGGTAAAAAATAACACAACTTGTACATGTGAGGAAGGCTGAAGAATGGATCTACACAAACGTTGACAATACAAAGAACGAGGTAAATTGTTTTTGAAATGATAAAAAACTTGTCTTGAAATTACAGAAAGCAATAGAATGAAGAGGCCAAAATGTAGCAGTAACAATAAAAGCAACAGAAAAAAAAAAAAGAAAAAAAAAGAAAAGAAAATCAATTGTCTACTAACTACTTTTGGAATGATAACTCTTGACAAAATTACAATAGATATTTTTTGATCAAACCTCAAGATGTACCATTTACAAGAGTTGCAAAAATTTTCTTTTCCAAACTCAATTTATTATTTAATATATGGTGACAACAAATCCTGTTAATTGCAATTTCCCAATTATCTATTACATACCAGCAGGACAAAACCTTTGTTCAGGTCCATCAAATATTTTGAGGTTTCGATTAACAGGTACACTGTCATTCATCAGGGTCAGATGAGCTGGTTGATCGTGGTCATGATTGGTTCCAGTTAATGCAACAGAAGACAGAAGATCAAATGTGAGTTCTCCATCAGGTTTTGGATATTCAATTACTTTGCATTCTGCAGCTGGCTTCAGTTTCTTGTGGTCAGGTCCTAAAATAAACAATGAGAAACCATCAGTTTTATTTATCAACATTTCATCAACTGTTCTTAATTCATAATACACAAAAAGGTTTTGTTACTGATTGTTCGCTAACAAAAATATCAAAGGAAGTAACTGATAATCCAGGGACAAATGAAAGCAGAAAACTTGACGATTCGTTTTTATTAGATTTGATTATAAAGGATATATATTTTGATATCAGTTTACGAACCAGAAGCAAACCTTTACCCAATACACTTTGGTGAATGTCAAAAAGAAAATCATAATCAGAAGAAAAAGGAAGAAGATATGAGGTTCAAAGCTTCATTTTGTTGGACAAAAAAAAGAACAGAATCTTTTCGAAACCTGCAACATTGTTGATACAAAATTTGACAGCATTTGCTAGTACAATAAAAGTATTTGCTTCTGCAATAAAACCATTCGTTTCTGCAATAAAACTATTGAAAATTGAAACAGAATATATAGTCTTTATTGAACCACTGAAAAGAATCTTCACTCATTTTATAAACTAAGATATGTATAAATACATATCTTATTTTATTTGCTTATATATAACTACTTGAGGTACCAGCAATGCCTAGGAGAAAAAACTTCAAATACATTAACACAGGAAAGCAAATTATACTTCATAGATATTTAATGAAACTATTAACGGGGTGCACCTGATGCATACCCCATCCCTGTTGAATATGCACACAAATTTGCAATCCATAGGGTGCAAGTGTTTCCCACTGAAAATGACAAAATTGATCTGACCCTAAAATTACCTTTAAAGGTCCCCAGAAGTCAGCACCACCTATCCTATGTTCATCTTAGTGTCACATTACCTCTGTACACAAATTTGCAGAACATAGAGTGATGCTGTCTCTTTTATAATTGAAAATTTCTAAAGTGACCTGACCTTGAAGACCTAACCTAAAATAGACCTTTGGAGGTCATCAACAGTCAACACCACCTATCTTATGTTCATCCTTGTGTTGTTATCCTCGTACACAAATTTGGAGCACATTTAACTCAAGCATAACTATATAACCTACGAAATAACAGAAATGTCAATACTATGAAGTGCATCCAATATATACTGAATATAAAGCTTTCATTTATAGCTTTTATATGAATAGAGCAAAAATATGGTTCGGGGCTGCTGTCCATTGAGATAAGATGATTGATCTGCAATATGGCCAAATCAAATTATTTCAACAAAAGGAAAAAAAAAGACAGATTTCCTTCAAAGTGAACATAGTTTATCTGATTAGATTAATATTAATTATCGTATCACCCATTCCACCCACTCAACCCTGACTGTTACAGCTTGACTGGGAAGTTATCGATTGGACTCACTTATCCTCTGTACTAACAAGATAGCACAACTATTTTATTCCAGTCTCAACCTTGAGAAAAAAAAAGAACCATAAGTTCAACAATGCATCCACCGTCTGTAACAGTGGGAGGAGGAGGAAGTGCAAGTAATCTTTCTTTGAGTCAATTGGTCTACTTGTAAAAAAAAATATTGTGATATGGAAATACTCAGGGTATCATTTTCAATAAAACTCTTAAATAGCCATCTGAGGCTTTTTTTTAAAATACAAAATTGCAAAACTCATACATTTTATCATGACGTCATAGCACTTGGTTTTCTCAATGATATAACACCTATGATGTCGTCACATCTCTCACTTAAAAAATATTCTTCTATCTTTACTATGCAAATCCTATGCAAATCAAGTCACAAACACTGAAATCATTAATCAGCTGATGTTTGAAATACACAATTTTGAACGTACCTCCATGAGACAAAGTCCATGGCTCTTTCCCTCGAAACATCCAACAAAACAATCCAGTGTAAGCCAATCCTCCAAACAAGCCAAGTTTTGTGTGGAAAGAAGGACGGACGTTTCTGACAAGATGCAGTTCATCATAAACCCAACTATTCTTGAATGCTTCTTCATACTTTACGGGTTCTTTTCCTGTGCAAAGAAGAAAAATACAGGATAAAATCAACTTCGGGAACTTCTCGATTAACATTTAATCAAACATTATTGAGAGAAAAAAGAAGATATCAATATACAGTAATAAAAATATTAGGATAAGCGGAATCGCAAATCAAGTGATTTGTCTGACTTGACAAGAATCAATTACAAAATTTACAAAATTCCTGCACTACGATAAATTAAATCAACTTTTATTTATATAAACGTGTCCATGGTAAAATCGGTTTCACTATGTTGTTTCAGTCATATTTGTATCATTTGCTGGATAAGATAGAGGAATGTGCCATTGTTCCTACATAAATGTATTTATGAAATATTGTATTCATGTAGGATTTATCTAAAATTAGAAAATTAAAAATAGTTGGTATAGATATCCTAAATCAGTTAAGGCAGTAATTTTAAAATTACTGTCGATGCAAGTCATATGAACTAATAAGTTTATAATTTCATAGAAATTTTATGATTTCATTGCAATAATTATTATCTCTGAATCAGAATTTAAAAAAATTTTTTTTAAAATACTCTCATTTTAAACTAAAAAAAGATCATCCCCCAACCCTGGTCATCATTTTGGATTTTAATTTTTATTGCTAATTACATTCACTGTACAAAATAAATATTTTCACATTTTAATTTTATAATGAACTACGAAAATAAATGAGAAAAGTGAACAAAAAAACAAAACAAAAAACAAACATTTCTATGAGGTAAAGAATGTAAAAAAGACAAAAAATCTTGAAGGTCCTCAGCAGAAAACGATTGATATAGAGACGGAGGGTGGTATTAGGTTGTTTTTTAGGAGCGTTAACTCAAAGAAACCTGATTCTTTATTCAAACCATAAAATTCTTTAAAATATTTTCAGTAATTAGGGGCCCAAGAACCTGTATAACAATTTCCATTCTGTAGTTCAGCAGTTCCAAAGTTCTGTAATACTTCTATCATCTTTTGTTTGCAAGTGAAAGTATAGAAAAAATGATTTATTACCAGTTACATCTTCATCTGGGTTTTCAGCGATCATTTCAAAAATGGTTTCTGCAGCCAATATCCCAGTCTTCATAGCATTATGACTTCCCTTTATTTTAGGAACATTCATGAAACCTGGACTGCAGCCAACGAGACAGCCACCCGGAAATGTTAATTTAGGAAGACTCTAAGAAAAGAAAAAAAAAAAAAAAAAAATTTGGTTAGTCATTCGATAGAAACCGTCACATGACCATTATCTTTTGGCAACATGCTGCATTATGGGTGATAAATAAGGAAAAAAAAAAAAAAATCGAAAAAAGGATGATCAATTCATGAATTACTGTTCTTGTCCTTTGTTGGACAATGATCACAAGAATATCTGAATTTTCAATACAAGCGAGCACAATTTACAAACTGAATCATTAACAACTTATACTGGGGATTTAAAAAAAAAAAAAAAAAGAAAAGTTTTTTCAAGACATGATAAGGAGTAAATGTTTAAATTTTCAGCCTCCTCAGCTCCACATGTATGATACTTACATAGCTAGCCAGACCTATTCGAAAACCAAAGAAACCTATTTTGACAGTTTTGGTTGACGGTTTTCCAAAACAACAGTGTGGGGCACTCTAACTCATTACAATGTATTACCCAAGCCTGGGCAGAGTGGGATCCAGAGGAACCATTTGGTCTGAGCCTACAGTTTATTTTCTTGGGGGTTGGGTGCATAAAAGTATATATATATATATATATATATATATATATATATATATATACACATAAGAGTATGTATATACCCATACATAAATCATATGTATTTAGCACTGATAACAAAAATGCTTAACGAGTAGTTTGAAATGACCAGATGGGAAATGTAACCCCTAGGGGTTATTCTTCACAGATCTGAGGGGGGAGGGTAATCTTTTAAGCAGAGAGTTTGTTATATCCGATGAACGTCCCTCGTTCAGTAAATAAGAACGATGTTCAGTAGCTCGCTGTATGCTGTATTTAACGAATATATAGTAAGAAAAAGATTATCCTGGAAAATTTCCAGGTTTTTAGTGAAATAACTTTGATGAAGAACAACTTTCAACTTCTAAGAGATACCTGTGAACAATATACTTGAGACTTACTTGGAGACCACCTTCATTTAATGCCCTTGCACCATAAGCAATCCTGTTCCCTCCTTTGAAGAGAGGGGCAACACTAGGATGTGTTTTGAACCTCTGGAATTCTCTGAATGGATTCAAATAGGGATTTTGGTAATCCAAACCGACCTAAAGAAGAAAAAAAATTAAAATTTTTCAATCTAGTTTTTCTGAAAATTCAGTCAAAGTGGGATGAACAAATTTGAAAATTTAGAAAAAAAAAAAAAAAAAAAATTAAAATTTTTCAATATAGTTTTTCTGAAAATTCAGTCAAAGTGGGATGAACAAATTTGAAAATTTAGAAAAAAAAAAAAAAAAAAATTAAAATTTTTCAATCTAGTTTTTCTGAAAATTCAGTCAAAGTGGGATGAACAAATTTGAAAATTTAGAAAAAAAAAAAAAAAAAAATTAAAATTTTTCAATCTAGTTTTTCTGAAAATTCAGTCAAAGTGGGATGAACAAATTTGAAAATTTAGAAAAAAAAAAAAAAAAATGGAACAATAAAAAAATAATATTTTTTCAAACATACATTTGAAATTTATTTTTAAAAAATTTTAATAGTAATAACTATAACTGCTTCTACTATGTTTTGCAAACATTTGAACAACTTTTTCCGGGGAATATTTTGATAACTAATTCTCGTATTAACATAATCCCAAAATCCATGAGTGTATCCATCCTTGGGAGAGGGGGAAAGAAAAAAAAAAAAAAAAAATTCAAACAATGAGCAGTGAATATTGTATCACCCGACTAATTAGAGGTGTACTGCAATCAGTGTGATTAATTCTTTTCATAATTTCTGAACTGTTCAAAACCGCACAGTTCAAGGTCTTATTCTAATTAAATGATATTAGCTTGTACTTAATCATGTTAATTTGTATAATGATACCATAATTGTACTACATCAAATCCTGCACAAATCAAAGTATTCTTGTATTTAAGAGCAATTTGAAGTGTTAACAGTTTACTTAACAGAACTTGTGATGCCAGCCTGGGACTTGAAACAAATATTATAACTCCCGATCTATAATTTACACTTTCTTCCCCCCAAATATTTTGAGCTAAAAAAATCCAAGTGCATGTTATCTACAGAAACATAATTGCCAGACATTACAAAATGCACTTTGGCTAGAATTACTTAATTTTTTTTTTTTTTCACAGAAATGTAGATATTTATCTTCATTGGTTTCAAAACTGGGGTCAGACAAATAATCCATAGAGGTCCACAGCAGGATTCTCTCTAAACCTGACATTGCAAATCTTGAGACAGAAATGATATCATTCATCACACAGCTATTATAATATTCCATTATTGTACACAGACCTGTACCATGAATAAGAATTCAAATAAGTATAATTGATTTAGGATAAATATGATTTTCAAAAGTTAAAATTGTTTAACACTGCAGTTCATTGATCACAGAAAATAAAAATCTCAACTTTAGGCATTGTTGGCTAGTTCAAAATAACCATGGAGACCAAGCAAATCATTTTTTTGATGAAAAACAAAAAAGCTTTTTCAGATGGTGCCTAATGATGTTCTCATATAAATTTTTGAGGCTGTAGCCCAAGAAATGTGACAAGGAGAGTCCGCAGACAAGCAAGGAGAGAGGGTAGCCCACTTAACTGTCTGGGTGGGTAGGACATTTGTGGGGCTAATGGTGATTCAATAGTATATAATACAGAGGTTTTCTTTCTCATGAATTCTCCTATTTACACTGCTACAAAATTTACATACAAGTATATAATAGAAAGGCATAGAAAGTATATAAGATAGGTCAAGATTCATCTGAGCAGATGTACATAAACAATTTTTCCTATTTACTGATACATTGTTGATTGAACAATTTACTTGTTTGAAAACGAAAAATTTCCAGGAAAAACAAAGGTCAGAGTCGGTCGAAGCAGTTAATACTATATAAGAAAAATATTTTTTCAATTTTATTCGACTCATTCAAAAGGTGTGCATGTACACTTAATATTTTTCTGAGATAGTGAAAAAGAAAAAAAAAAAAATTCATGAATATCATTTTTTGAAAACAGATCAAAAATACCTCATATAAATGAATCACCATAGCCCATGTGTGTATCAGAACTAATTACCTAAAAAAATTATCGCTTAAAAAAGAAAAAAAAAGAAGAAAAAAAAAAAAGACTTGGCCACTGTTGATTCAAAATGAACATAGAAACTCTCAAAAGCTCTCTATGGGGGGAAAAAGAAGCCTAGAGGTGTACTTGGTCAATTTTTCGAGGTTGTAGCCCCCCAAAAATGTGACCAGGAGCTCCTGTAAACGCACACAGATGAGCAAACTTGGCTGGTTGGTCAGATGGACCATTTCCATGTCTTTGGTGATTTGATTAAACACCACCTGATATACATCTAACTTTTCATTACCATATTTCTAAACGTATAACCTGCATTTTTCCCTGAACATTTTGAGCAGAAGAATCCAGGAGTGTACTACCCATGGAAATATAATAGTTAAACATATTTATATATATATATATATAATTGTATACACATGATGATGCATTTTTCATTCAAAATTGAAGATCAATTATAGGGGCGGGATTATACATGGTGAAATACGGTCATTATTATTTTTTTTTGACAGCAATTTATATTTATGCATATTTAGTAGAGAATGTTTATTTGTCTTGTAGAAATCTAAATGTTTCCTCATCAGGGTAAAGACAGAAGCATTTTGTCCAGTGCATATGAGTACAGCTTGTTCGTAATAAGTATAACGAACCAGACCTGAATTGTACATTAAAATACAAGTTGAAATTTTTCTCTTTCATCAAAATGGGAAATGATAACAGATCTATTCATTAATGTGATTACTACCACCCCTTTGAATCATGTCGTGGCGTAGACCACACTGCGAGAGAGAGAGAGAGATGGAAACAGTCACTGCTGTATACTGCCCCGCCCAGCCCCTCCATCAGCATGATAACCCCCAACCCGCAGAAATAAATTGGCAGTGGGATGGGCAAAAGATTATTTTGTTAAAGAGTAAAATACTGAATTTAAGAGTGTTTAAAAATTGAAGCCAACAGAGTAAAAGATACAGAAAGAGAAAGAATGTTGAGAAAACAATTCACTCAAAAAGCAAAAAAGAAATGGAAAGATGGAAGAGGAATGAGAAAAAAGTGGGGGGTAAAGAATAATGGTATCAAGGGAAAAACGAAAGAAAAAGAGAGAGAGAAAAAAAAAGAAAAATCAATGATATTGAAGAAAATAATGATAGATAAATGTGGACAAAGTTTCACATAGTTTAGACCTTTTTTTAGTTTAGTTTAATATCTTTTTTTTTAAACCATTGAATTTCCATGGGTGATGCGAGTAAAAAAAAAAAAATTTCTGATGTACTTACCACCATCCCCACAGCCACTAAAGGCTCGTCTTCACCCAGGTGATAAAGAAAAGATCCTCCATAGGTGTGCATATCCTAAATAATTCAATCAAATAAAAATGAAATTAAATAACAGTTGTACCTCTTCAATCTGCTAACCTTTGGATCTTGCCACAGCCAGACCAAAGAATATACAAAAATACAGAAATCTTCTTTTTCTATAATTATATAAATTATAGCAGTTTATCGATAGTTCAGAAAATCAAACAACATATTTATACAATTCATATAATGTAAATTATAATGAATGAAAATTATTTGTATCCATTCATGCTTTATAATTTGATGTATTAAAAATAAATTATAAGAATCCTGAAAAAATTATTGAATACAAGACTAATTTTATGCTATAGCAAACATTAAAAGTTGTTTAATCTACATTTCTTTCATTCGGTTCTAAACTGTGATAAGGTTTTTACACGTTCAATTATATTGTAAAATTCAAGAATATGACTGGTCAATCAGCTTTTAATATTAGAAGCAAATTTTGCAATCAAAATAGTTGTATGAATCATAAATCTAATGTGAATAAATGAAAAGCTTGTAAGAAATTATCAGTAGTTTTTATAAATACACTAGCTGAAGTACACAGAGTTGCCTGGGATACATGGATGTAAAATAACTACAAAAATAGCTAAAAAGAAGAAAAAAAATGAACATACAAGAGGCCATCCTATCGTGTGTTCTATTGTGCCTGGTTTGTGTAATTCTGGATCGATTTCCCATAATTCTTTAAAGCCAATTCCATAACTCTGTGGTTCACAGTTTTTCCGCAAATCAAAGTTCTTATACAATTGTTTTGCTAGATGTCCATGACAGCCTTCAGCGAATATGGTCATTTTGGCATGAAGTTCCATACCTCGTTCAAATGAATCCTAGATTTAAAGAATAAATAAATAAATGAATGAATGAATGAATATAAAATCTAAACAAAATAGAAGAAAAATATAAAAGAACATAAATTTAGATAAATCTACATTTGTAAACATTACAAAGTTTTGAATATAGACCTAGAGACTTACTAGTATTTACAATAAAAGTAGTCAAATGTCTAAATATTACCACAATACCGATAGATGGTTTGGGGATTTTTTAAAATTTCTTCAATGTAAAGAAAACAAGAGCATCACAATTATGTGACAATCACATGAGATGGCTATAATCCTTAAATGGAAGTTGTTTGGTTGAGGTTTGCAAAAGATATTACTCATTTAAAGACATACAAGAAAACCATGTGTAGCATCCTTAATAGTTTCCTTCCCTTTTTTTTTTTTGTGAACCTCAACCAAACTATTACCAATTAAGTTCTGAGATCATAAACTCATGGCCTCCTTCTCTTGTCATATTAGCAGTTCCTTTATGCAACTCAACAAAATAGACACAGAATAAAAGTCAAGATGACATGCTATGACAGGGTTGAGATTTACCCAACACAGGCATTGGAGGCAGAAGTTCAAAACCAGCCTTTGAAGTAAGTCTGCCTCCAGCTGCTAATGAACCTCTCCCTCCAGACTCACTCCATTCCAAAATTTGATGCTATTATAATGCCCATGTTGGGTAAGTCTTTGAGATAAAGCTTGAATTATATCCCTTTCTGGCTAAGTCTGGCACCCCTACGTCAGGACAAAAAAGATTGAAAACAGAAGCAACTAGTTACCATGTTGGTAAAAATATGATTACATTGAGACGGTGGTAAAAAAGAAATAACAGATATTATCAGTTGAATATAGGACCAGCAAGTCTGTACTAGTGTCAGTGTTAGTTGAATCTGAACAACGCTCTTCAATTGATAACATACTTTTCAAAAATACTCCTGAAATAGAATGGAAATAAATCATTCCTTGGTTCATCAGTTCCACAACACAGAAGATTATTGTGGTGCTATATTAGATTTCAGTCCTTTATGATATCTCCAAGTAATATGATAGGTATATACTGCATACTGTATACACTGACATATAAGTGAACCCCATAACTAAAGTTTTAATTAGAGTCTAGTCCAATATTCATTGGATAAGTTGACTCTCCTGCATGAAGTAGTATTGTATGCATCAGTGTCAAGTTCATAAGGTCTGAACCTACTAATTAGAGAAAATGCTCTATGCTTATAAAAATGGCTTACACGCCAACACTACCGGGTTACATGGTAATCCCTGACTTGATAGAGGTCTCTGCTCTGTCAAACACCGAGGCATGATATTGTTGAGACAGAATACCTGACGATAGGATAGTGCCGAGAGGGATAGATACACACATGTCTTTCTGAAAAATATCAGAAGAAAGTGAATGTGAACTTAGTCATTTTTCCATGCTCATGAGATTCACCACACTGAACACCTAAACTGTTCATTAAATCAAGTGGGAAAAGGATATACCTTTGGTGATCCATCTTTGTGGATTCCAACGTCATTTGTTGCAACACCTTTTACACTTCCATCTTCATTAAACAGGATCTACACAAGAAAAGAAAAACAGGTCAGGTTAGTCACTTGATAGACACTGTCACATGCCCAACACCTTTTGAGAATATGCCATTTTGGGGGTGCTCAATCAAAACATTGGAAGGAGAAGTGATAATTGAATAAATTATTCTATAATAATGGACAAACAATTAAAAAATGTTATTCTACAATAATAATGGAGAATTAATTAAAAATTGACTATAAAATAAAAAAAAAGTTATTCTATAATAATAATGGAGAATTAATTAAAAATTGACTATAAAATAAAAAAAATGTTATTCTACAATAATAATAGACAATTAATTGAAAATCAACTATAAAAAAAAATGTAATTCTATAATAATAAAAATTGACTATAAAATAATAACAATAATGTTTGCTTACTTCACTTGCTGCTGTTCCAGGATAAATCTCCACTCCTAATTCTTCTGCCTGTTCCCCAAGCCATCGAACTACATTTCCAAGCCTTACTATATAGTTACCATGATTGACCATAGGCATACCTGAATACAGAGAAAAAAAAATTATAAATAAAAATAACATAATACATGTTGAAAAGAAGAAGAATAGGTTTTACAGTACATTGATATCATGTGTAACACAGTACAGGATATGGAGTAGGAACTTGTAAGAGAAATCATAACGAAACAGGTTCAAGTCTTTTGGTCTTAAATCACTTTGGTCTACAGATTAATGAGGATTAAAGACAAGGCAAAGTCTATACCAGAAACTCCTGCTGCCATTGTTATTGAAATATTTGATGGATTACCAACTTCATCATAAGTGATTTTAGATGAAACAGATTTAGATGAAATTAATGAATCCAAACAAAACACCTAAAATTGGTATCACACTTGAGAAACAACTGGCTTTAAAAATTTTCAAGAATAAAGATAACATTGTAGATTTTAAAGTTAGCCAATATCAGTCTAAGACAAGATCAACAGGGTGCTCAGTAAGGTCTGATCTAACAAACAATATTACAAGACATTCATTAGATTAAACAAGCTATGACATAAAACCCAAATTCATGGAGGAATTAACATATTGCTAATGGCATGTAAAACTTGCATGATAATTTTCTATAGAAGGTGTGTGTTGATGGTATCATAATTCAGTTTAAGGCATGAGACTGTTTTTATATATTGCTTTTTATTATTTGCAGATTAAATACATTGATCACTTAAAGTCAAAAGTTTGAGCTTACCTGGCAGAACAGGGATCGATATACGTCCCTTTTCGGTAAGATATGCAAATTTATCTGCAGTTACAGGTGTCAGCAGTGGTGCCTGCAAAATGAAAAATGTAAGCTCAATAAATATTATTTAATGAACAAATTTTGAAACAAACAAAAGAAAAATCTTTCTGTTCCTTGCAACTACCCTGAAGATTTTGAACCACATAAAAATGCATTAATAAATTATCAAAAGAATTGGTAACTAATTTAGCAGACAAAAAACTATGAATCTGAAAACACTTCACATTTATACCACTGAATGGACCAACAATATCATTAGTGAAAATAGAGATGAAAATAAAAGCAATTTCTTTGTCAGTTAAAAAAGTTTCAAAGGATATTCTCAATGTATATTCCATTTTGGTTACTGGGGAATAAACATTCAAAGAACTGTAGGAAGGATAAATTTATAAAAACTTATAATGATTTTTCAAGTGCGTTGCTTTAAAATAGGAAAAAATAGAATTAAATATTTGTATAAATATGCAGTATATATTACTTATTTGATTACTATCATTTATCATTATCAATATCATCATTATTTATTGTTTCATCTTATCAAATAAAAAGAATGAATTTGCAACTTGTGTGCAAGAGATTTGTATAAAAGATATTATATAGTCAAAATATTTGTGTTATAAGAAGAAAGAAACAGGTTATATCGGATTTAATCTGAGAAAAAATCTATAGAAAACGGAGATATTTCTGAAACTTAACAAGTGAAAAGTTATCAATTTGTAAATATCAAAATGTTACTTTGGCATTTGAGAAGTTCTTTGAATTTTATCATCATGGAAAATATTACATTTATTTAATAAATGTTCTGCTTTAACAATAAAACCTAAAACAGTGGTTTCAAAACTTTGAAAATTAAAAAAACATTTCTATCAAGGGAATATTCTGGAGGAGATCTACTTCTGGTCAAAAGGCATCAGATCAAAAAGACAGCAGTGTACCACAGACAACTGCAAGTTATAATCGCATTTGAACAAAAGGATAACACACTCTAGTTACAAAAATTCACAAATGAATTAACATTTTATTATGATTTTGTTCTAATTTCATACCATATGTCACAAGATAATATTTTTAAAAAAATTCAAATAATAAAATAAATAATACTTTTATATGAAATAAGTAATATTTTTAAATATTTTTTGACAACTATCAAAGTTAATCTTTGCTTTGAAACGGCCCTGAAATTCATACGAAGACTGTGATAAGTAAAGTTTTTAATCATAAGGCATACTAATATCTACATTGCCACCATGAAATCATAGATTGAATAAAAAGGTTTAAATTTCATTTTGTTCAATTAAAAAAATAAATATAAATTAAATGTGGCTCTTTCTCTAGGGCTGTGACCTTTTAGAAATGCCATTTATTTCTATACTGAAGGAACAATTCAAAAAAATGTAAATACGAATATAGGTTACAGTGACCTATTATTACTGGTTGAATCCTGTTGAAAAAACAATCTATACTTACATATATCTTTTAAAATATATGCCAAGGAGTACCATTATTAAGTAATCATTAAATTGAATTTAATGTTGCATAATTCTAATTTTTGACTTGATTTATATCATCTTATTCTATATCTTTATAATATACAGAAGTAAGAAAAAAAAATCAAGTAGATATATTCTGAATCAAGTTTAATATTTTATGTGCATTTCCTAATAAATCTTTCAATTTTCAAGTCAACTCATAAAATAATCAGAAAGCATCATTCAATATTGTTATCATACATTATAAAAAATAAACAAAACATTTCATTCTTTTTCTATTATGATAGAAGTAAAGCTTCTTTTTATTTATGGCTCCAGAAACTGATATAGAAGAACAGAAAATTGTCAGAACAGGTAACAATTTTAACAGAGACAAAATGCTACATAAAATATTTAGGAATGTGTCAATTTTTCACCCCCCCCGAATAAAAAAAAACAACAAACTATTTCGTGCAAATAAACAATAATGGCATCTAAGTATGATGTTTTATTAGAGCTATCTTGGGAGCTAAATCTGGCCAACTCTTGATATCAACCACCTAAGGTTTCAGTGGTTTGAGGACTTTCAAAACATTTAAATGAGATTTCATTCAAAATGCCACTCGAGGGGTGTTACTAGGGGTAAAAAGGCATCAAGTCCAAAGACATCAAGCAAAAGAACAACAGTGTGTTACAGATTACTGCAAGCTAATATCACATCTAGGCAAAAGGCATCAGTCAAAAGAATAAAAGTAGTTATGAATATTTGAACTGAATTTGCAATTATTATCAAGTAATTTAATTCATTTTTTTTTTTTGTAAATTCTTATGAATAAACATTTTATTGCTCATTTCATACCCTGGATTTGTATGTAATTTTAGATTAAAATCACGTGTTTCATGTTGTAAGTTTGAAGGGCTAAAAGTTTTTGTTTTTCATTTTCGCATTAACATCTTAGGAATATATTGTTCGTACTTTTATAAAAAAAATAAGTTAGGACGTTTTTCAACAATTAAAATTTCTCTGTTAATATGGTATTCTTTGCTTTAAATTCCTTAAAAAAGGGTTTTTTTTTTAATTAAAAGGAATAACATAGTTGTCAGGATTTATCTTTTTTTGAGATCTAAGAGCAACTCTGAAGCAAAGAATACCATATTAACCGAGATATTTTAATCGTAAAAATAAATCCCAATTCATTTCATTATAAAACTATGATTTGAAAAATGTAGATTAATAATTATTTTAGTCTTCCTGTAAAGAATTAAAAAAGATAAGATCTCTATAAAACTTTCACTCATCTAAACTTAAAAAAAAAAAAAAAAAAAATCATACATTATTAGGTAAAAAAAAAAAAACAAAAGAAGTTCATATTTTAATCATAACATCAAACAACATGTTCCAAGTATGTTTTAGCGAAAATGAAATTATAACAAAAACCTTTTTTCCTTTAAATTAAGGATATAAATTCTACTAATGAAGACACAATTATACTTTTCATTTCAAAATTTTGTACAAATCCAGAGAACAAAATAGACAATGAAATGTTAATTTATTTGAATTTATAAATAAAAAAAATACATTAAATCATTTAAATATTACAAATTCAATTAAAATACTCATAACCACTGTTATCTTTTTGACTGATGCCTTTTGCCCGAATGCAATAGTAACTACACTGCGGTCTGTTTGCCTAGATGCCTTTGTAACTGGATTCAGTTATTCAGAATCCGGTCCAAAACCAAATCCAAGACAAAAGGCATCAATCGAAACAGCAACAGGGTAATACGGACTACTGCAAGTCGATTGGTCTAAAAGCAACTGAATAAGTAATAATCTAATTTTTATTTATCAACTGTAATTTGAATGAATAAAAGGTTTTACAGTTATTTTATTTTTCTTTTGTGGCATATGTCACAGGAATTAACACAATAATGAAATCGAAACCTCATATTTATATCAAAAACAAAACAAATCCTCTCCACAAAACAAAGATTAATAAAAGAGAAATATTTTGATAATTTATTTGATTCATACAATGAAATGATCATCAAATAAGTAACATGAATTGACAATTATGAGTAGAAAAAAATTGTAGGATCTTAAGATTAAAAGATGAATAAACTGAGTTCTAACTGAAACCTTTTTCAACATGAATTCTTTAGGGAGCCAGATAAAAAAATTTTAAATTACATTATTGAGGATTATGTTGTGATATCAGCAAATCCTGATATTACGGAGCTAACATGCCAGAATTACAACCCCCAATCCTTGAAAGAGTTGTAATATCAGCCATTATGAGGGATCTTTAGAATTGAAATCAACAGAACTACCCAAAATGTGTTAATGCTTAATGTTCATATTCTAATCTATAGAATTATGGGTTTGGATATGAGGACTTTTCAAATCTATATATTGCCACAAACTGAGTTAATGCTAAGGAAGCCAAGAAATGCTCCACATACAGTATTTATTAATATCACTTTAGAGTTGAAAATAATGAAAACTTGATGGTTATTTTATTTAAACCATATATTTACACTCTAGATTCAGTAAATATTTTTTTAAAAATTCTACAGAAGTTAAACGTACAGACTTTTAGATGAATCAAATCAGATGAATTCAATATGAAACTGGAAATGACTATTGGAATTATTTGTAATAAAATGATGCTAAATATCTAAACACACTTTCTTTCATAAATAAAGACATCAGACATTTAGTTCTCAATATTTCATTAAAAAATATTTCCTATAGCCTTGAACATGGGTGACTGGAATCAAAGTCACAACATAGCCACCCAAGAAACATAAGCAGATCTGGAGTCACCACGTAGCTACCCAAGAAACATAACCGGGTTTAAAGTCATACACTCATAAGAAAATATTCGTTCTTTTAATGAAATAAAAAACATTTCGTATATTTCAGTAAATAAAGGTCCTTTCACGATTTATTTCTATTTATTATCCATTGCTTCACTTTGAAAGAGAGATGTTCTGCCAAATGGGCTACAACAATTTATAGGGATAGAATAAGTATAATTTTAAGGCAAATCTTGACAACTAAAATAAGTAATACCTTAATCTATACTAATAAATGAGTTGACAATTATGTTTATTCAAAGTTGATTAAGGCCTTTCATAATCGTCAACTTATTTACTTTATTAAAATGCTTATTTCAATTAAAGATTTTATTGCAACAAGGATCGATTTATCCAATGACCACGATCAAGATATCTGATTTTATTCATTAGATTATTTTGCGTAGTGGAAGTTTTTTCCAAATATAAAAATTTTCTTTACTAATAAATTTTCATGAGTATACTCCATTTGTAAATTTTAAATTCAGTTTCTGACACACACACACACACACTCATATGAGGCCCGGAGAGGGCAGAAACATGAGCTAGTTTGTGTAGCAAATCCACATTCTACTATTTATATCCAGCTCTACTCTAAAACAACTTAACTTCAAGAGTAAAAAGTTGTATGTATCGAACACTCTATGAAATAAATCCATTACATTTCAGAAGTGGCTTTATATTATTGATATATTATTATATTATGTTATATTGCTAGCCTGATTTGTACGACATATACTGTGTATATATATATATATATATATATATATTCTGACCCCTTCATAATTTGTCCATGAGCAGTAAAAAAAAGAAATTCTACAAGATAGATAAGTAAAGGAAAGTGAAAAAAAAATAAATAAATAAATAAATAAAAAATTTAAAACTTACACCACGTTCTTGCCAGTCCGGGAATAATTCATTCAATGCTCTTGGTTCCAGGCATGCACCAGACAAAATGTGGCCGCCTGAAAATAAGAAAAAAATTAGTTACAATCACAATACTGTGAATTCTTGGGTTATATAGAATATTTTGACAAATTAAGATATTAGGAAAGTAATTACGTATTTTGGTGTTCATAAAGTAATTATGCATTGATAGGTGATTTAAAAAAATACCAGTGAAGTTTGATTAAATACTATTAATTAATAATATGATCACCATCATAACCAATGACAGCAACCTGAATGGAAACGCAAATTTTTGATTCCTTGTTGAAAAAATTCATTGTTTCAGTTTTTTCAAAATTCTGCATTGTTTTTCTTCTTTGAAGTCTCTATTCTCCAAGATGTTGAACTTTACAATACACTATGAACAACACATGAATCCAAACCACTTCATACCATTCAACCCTGGTCTGGCCTTGGTTGGCTGGCTAATAATTTATAGCCGTGAAACATGTAATTACTTTCCGAACACTTTAATACTTCTTTCACCTATGCAGCTTCATCAGAAGTTCCAAATAAATAGTGTTCCGCTCACATTCTGCATCATGCTATTATGGACAAGACAGATATTAGGGATTTATTTAGGTTCCCCCATCTTTGTTTTTAACTGTGGTGGCTATGACGTTTTGTATGAATGCTTTTGTTGAAATATAATTCATTTGAAAAAAGAGAAAGAACAGATAGAAAAAAATATCAAATATTATTTCTTACAAAATAAGTTTGATGGCAATTATCAGTGGTTAATCTAGAAAATTCCATAATAGATTATAAATAACTGTTGTTATTTTCACTTGATTGTTTCCCCATCAATAAAAATGACAATTATAGCAACATTAGGTCAAATTTTGAAATTGTTAAGATGAACCACTCCCTTAGACCCAAAGACCTGCGTTATAACAGGGGATGCCTGTATTAAGTAAAGAGATATCTAATTTAATACAAAGTTTCAGCTGATCTGATATAACTAACAGTCGTGTTATTGTTCAGTACACTGATGTATTATGTAACTACAAAGCATCTGCTGCTATTGTCTGTCACTCACTCAAAGAAATGGATATGACATAGGAGAGGTAAGGGTGTATCGATCCACCCACTAAATTTAATCACTTCTTCCATAGCCTATAACCCACACTTCTAAAAATTTAATTTGAATTCATTGAGAACTTTTTGATATATTAGACAGGAAGACACAGGGTAATACATATGCCACTCTAAATTTGTTGGCAGAGGGGATCTATTTACAGTGTAAATTCATGCTAAAACGGACACGTTTTGTGCATACTTTTCCAGCTGAATTTACTGTGCTGATGGAAAACTGCTGAATTGCAGAGTGAGTGGGTACCCTCTACCATTCATAGAGAGGAGGAGAGAGTAAATGGTAGATATTGGCTTCAAATTAAAAATGCTCTATCTCGCTAATAATAGGCACTTGGGGTATTGTGAATAGACAAGTGCTGAGAACGAGTGGAAGAAAGACTATGCTTGATTTATATTAAAAGGTGTGCTGGTACATTCAACATTCCTCCAAAGTTGCAGAAAAGAGGGGGAAAAAAAAACAGCAAAAAACAAACTCTGAAAGTTAATCACTTTTCAAAAACAAATAAAATTAAACACTCACACACAGCTCTCCAAACTTTTTGCGTCGACAACACTTTCTAAGAATGAAATGTGACACATTGCTCAAGTTTTATTAGTCGAGTCATATAATGTCATCCTAGCAGTTCAACTGACTCAGGTATCTTTTGGTTGAAAGATTTGCAAAATGATGCTCAATTTTGCAACACCCCTAGGGATTGGAAGCACATAGAAATGTTTAAACAATATGGAAAGCTCTACACAATCTGATTTTCCATCCGTCTATTTTAATCCTTACTTTTTTACCAGCAAATTATCCCACTCAATAGGACGGGTATTCAGCTAATAATATTAATAACAACAACAACAACAACGATAATTACTGACCAACTTCCGCTGCTTTTTCAACAAGACAGACTCGTAGTTCCATTTCATTCTCATTTGCCAGCTGCTTCAGTCGACATGCTGCTGTGAGACCGGATGGTCCACCCCCAACGATCAAAACATCAGTTTCATCGGCAAACCTTTCCATGTCGATGTCTATAAAAAGAAAAAGAACATTCAAAGATAAAAATAAATTGGATACAAGAGAAACAATACTTATTGTTGCCCAGAAAGTTTAGGGTCATTCTCATTTAGCATAAAGAAGAGATAATCAAAGCTTTATCTCTGATTTAACCAATATAGTGCAGTCAAATCTGAGTTGGTCCAGGAAGTCAATATACCATTAGCAATTTTTCCATGAAAAATTGCACCATTTCATTGTGAATAATAGATAAAAATTCCAAAGAATGTTTTAGGGAAAAAAATTGATAGCACATTCAGGATTGTCATATCTTTTTGTATTTTTAACCACTTAAGTCGACTCAGTCAAAAATACAAAATTGTCAATAATGATACTAATGATGCCACTAAAGTACTTTTACTAACCAATATGTAATATAAACTGAGTGCAATCGATATTCAATGACTCTTGGGAGATATTTCATGATAAAAAATAAAAATCCAGGTAGGGTTGTGTATGACTAAATTGACAATAAAAAAAAACTATGACATTATAGTCCACCAGAAAGTGGGAATTATCATGTTTTGGGGTAGGATCTTGGCCATCAATTCATTTTCCAACATTTTGACTCCATCAACGACTTCCACTGAATAATCTGCAAGTGAACATGCCAGGTGTGGCGCTAGCTAGGTGTGGCACTCAGTATAGTCGCTTCTCGGGTAGTAACTTGGATGATGATACAGTCATTATCATGACATTTGCAAACCTCAAACCTGGTAGAAAACCATCAAGCTTTTCTCCATAAATCAGAACAATGAGTCTAATCCCAGCAAATACAATCAACTACTCTTTGCATTATGGCCACTCATAGCAAAAAGGTTAATCATCTTTCTTAGAGCACTCAAATGTATTTCCTGACCACTGGTTCTCACCACTCTGATGAACTCTTTCATAGTATCAATGTTGGAAACTCCATCAGACACCAACTGATTGTTTTGCAGTTCATCAAAGTCAACATCGTTAAATTGGCATGTTTCTTCTTGAGTCTCTTGGCCAAGTGATTCGTCCAAATTTATTCTGTCTATTACTTCTTCATTTTCATAGTTTTTATTCCTCTTCTCTAACTCTATTTCGTTCTGGATGCTGATTTTCACGACAAGAAAGAGGGTCATATCTAAGGCAATATCAACTAACATATCCTCTTGGATCTCTTATGGTAGCTTTTCCGGTCACCATGTGTCCAACGGAATTCTTACCATATACCTTTTGCAGTTTTGCAAACGTAATGAAAGGTGTTGATATGCTTTACACCTTTGTTTGACCTTCTATGAAGACATAAACAAAATACGTGCAACAGTAATCAAATGGATTAAGATCGATTTAGGAAATATCATAATCATTGATTGAAGGAAGGGCACTATCCCTGGGAAGCATGTTGCGTGAACCTAGACCAGTTCGGTCACAATAATCCATCTTCTTTAAAGAATACTGCCGACTGGTAAGTACCGATAATTCTAAAAATGGCTGATTTCAATTCCTTTCCTGTTTTGGGGAAATTGTTACACTTACTTCACAATCATATCCTTTACCCTCACATAACTTTCTTCAGTCTCTAAATCAGTCTACCTTGGATTAAAATATCTTTTTTCTAATTCAGTTGATAGAGCCATCATTCCCATGTTATGGTCTATGAATATCCAACCTATAGTGTAGAACAAGCACTAAATGCAATGGGGAGAATATCTTCTACATTTGTGTTTTGTCATTCCTGCAGGTGAATTCAAAACTTTTCTGCACCACTTTTAACATCATCATGTGAGTGTATGGAAAATTCATGAAAAAAAGGTAATACATAAATCATATTGGATAATCCATAGATTCTAATCTCTATTGTAATGTTAAAAATGGTACGCAAAATTTATGCACCATTTTTGAAAAAAATAAAACTATGCCCGAATGAGTTGATAAGGAAACTGAAATGTAAAGAAAGAAAAAAAAAAAATCCAAACATACCATCCCACCTCTCATCTTCTGCTCTGGGGTGGACTGTATAGTGAGTGGTTATCTTTGGGGTGGCCTTTTCTGAATATAATCGCCTGAAGTTTTTGCTTCCATTGTAACCTAAAAAAAAAAGAAAAAAAAAAAGAAAAATATATACACATATATCTTGTAATGAAAAGGTCAGTTTTTATAATGAAAAATAAGTTTTTCAAGTTGAGTGTTGGAGCGTAAAGTCCCTGCCCAACAAATCAATTCTATCCCTGGAGGAACCATGCTCAAGTACTGTTGGGGATACAAACTTGAAAATTTGCATGAGAACACCATGTTTTTTTGTTTTTTTCCAAAAAGTGCCTTTTGGGGTCTCTACGGTCATTTTGGAGCAACTATGCCCAAATATTGTGCTGGTATTTTGATTTAAATTCAATATGTTACTCGAACTACAAAAAATTCAGAAGCTCAGGAAGTGGGTTCTGCATCAAGTTACTGAAAGGCACACCAATTGGTGTTTAAAACATTTTTCTTTCTCTTCTAACTTTTCACTTAAAAGTCATTTTTGAACAAGATAATAGCTATTGGTGAAAAACAAATTTCTTAAACAAAAAAATCTTTTCTCTGTGTGTGTGGTCTTGTAGTGTTAGGTGGGATTCAAAGAAAATTCTTGGTTGCTCAGGAATTATAGACAAAAATTTAGCTCATTCCGAAATGAACTACCTTTTTTTTAATACACTGATGACATCAGCTACAACATCATGTCATGCTAAATAATTTGAATAAAAACAATTTAAAAACAAAACAATTTGGGTGTTTCTGATTTCATATTAATTCTTATATATTATTCAATAAACAGAACTTTCTTCATAAAATGAAAGGATGTCAGAATTCTGTTTAATTTTATGAAAAAAAAAAAAAAAAAACCGAAACATGATGCAGAAGTTTCTTCTTATGTATTTCATGAAGCAGCAGGTTTTACTTGAAGAAAAACAAATTTATTTTTCATAGATGTATTATAATACTAATAATTCCTTACAGCATAGGTCATAATATGATTCATAACATTTCTGGGCGATGCACATATCTTTTAAAATTAGAGTAAAACACGGACAGTTACCGTAACAAAAAGGCAAATATAGTTCTTTTTCAAAACTTATAACTCTAATCTCAATTTTCAGCAGTTTTCTTATATTGCTAGAGAAAATTAAGATGAAACTGAAAAGTGGTCAAAATTAATTGGTTAAAAGTTTTGCGCTCTTTTGTTTCTGTAAATGTGCATACTTTTTTCTAGTTTTCAAAACAGATGCTCACTACATAAAAATGTTATGAAGTACATTTTTCCCAAGACTATAAGAAAAATTACAAGATATCTATGAAAAAAAAAAAGATTTTTTTGTTTTTGTCTAAGCAAAGCATGAAAAATATATTGATAAAAAAAAATTAGAAAAACAAGATAGTGAATTGTGTGTTTTTCATTTGTTTGTAAAATGAAAGGATGTCGAAATTCTGTTTAATTTTATGAAAACTAAGTCTTGTTTATTACAAGATATAAATATGAATGATTAAAATATTTGTTTCCTTTTTAAATATATTCAATAAAATATCTTTCAATAGTAAAATACATTGCACTGAAAGATTAAATTTTAATAACACCCAACCATACAAGCCAACATTACTGGAATTAGCCAAATTTGGGTCCGAAACAAGCTACAATTATGAATTGTCGGAATCAGAACAAAGTGTTACTTCACAAGAAAATGATTTTGCTGCTTGACAGTGCCCATCTAGTTGCAAATCCTATCCACCAAACTATCTGGGAGATAGGATAGCAAGTTCTTCTACATGCAGTTTATACTTGAGACCTGTCACCTTCAGCCCACCAGGGTAATGTAACACTTCTTGTTTGGTCAGTACTCCTGACAAGAGCAAGATATTAAAGAATTAATTGAATAAAAAAGAAAAAAAGGAATCATTCTTTTATGATAAATATATTTCACCTGAAAGGTGGTGAAATAGAAATCCTTGAAAAATACTTTTGATGATTGATAACGAATGCTAACTTGAATTTTAAAAATTGAAAAATAATCTGTTTTCTCAGGGTATAACCATTACACACACAAACGACATCTGATCAAACATAGTTATCTCCCTTTTAATATAGCTAAGACACAATTGTGTGAGTGAGTAAGTTCTACTGGTGAATGCCATATTCAAGGATGAATTGAATTCTTTTGGGGCTTAGTTCCCTCTGAGCTGTGCGAGCACACACATGTTTTACAACCTGCACACAAAAGACTCCAGATTATATAGATAGCTTACTGAGTTTACAAAGAAAAAATATTGATTCACTATCTCGAATTCAAGTACACACATACTTTTGTCATGGGGAAAAATATTTGTACAACAGAAGACTTTTGTACCCACCGACTACAACAAACTGAAGGAGCTCCCCTACCCATACACTGACAACCACAAATCAGAGGGAACAAATATTTGGGATTGGACGAAAAGTGAATTTATCAGATATCTATGTTTTTCATATTTATCTCCAGTGGACTTTGCATGTTGATTTTTTCATTTTTTTTTTTGATAAAAAATTCAGAGGGTTAAAGGGTCAAATTCTCTTGGCTATCCTTTGTGATTTTGACTTCTTGGATATAATAGGACTGCTTAGTCACTCAGCAGCATGTCACCAACATCTTTTGGCAGCATGCTATGTTGAGGATGATCAAAAGCCTGAATTTTCAAAAAATAAGTGTGAACACTGACTGACACAAACTGAGGGAACAATTTTGCATGAACTTACACTATGAATTGACCCCCCCCCCCAAACAAGCTGTTTTTATTTAAATGTAATAAGACGGAAATATTAAAATTTTCAGTCCTCTAGCTCCATTGTATGGATGACACAAAGTTACCTAGACAGAACCACTCAAAAACTGAAGAAACCTATGTTGGTGCTGCCAACTTCTTATAATGGATCAAAGCAGTGATTCCCAAAATGTGTGCCGTGCCCGCCTGGGCATTGCAGTTAGCTCATGGGGGCTCTGTGGAGTATTTGAAAACCTGAATAATTCCAAGCAATCATAACTCAGTGCATTGATGGTACGATCACGATAGGAGGCAACATCCAATTAGCTCATCATGGATCAATCTTGATGGCTGTTTGTCAACAGACAAGGTCAACCTTCCGGATTGTTCAAGAATCATATTCAAACTTCTCAGTTTATAGTACTTAAATACAAGTAACCAAAAGTATAACTTTTCTAGGAATATGAATAAAATGATTCATAACTGTTTTTAAAAAACAAACTTAACCACATAAATTTAAGTGCAATTGTTCTGTATTTTCTGACTTGGAGAGTTGGGAAAAAATCCTTTTACACTAAAAGTGCCGTGATTTGAAAATGTTTGAAAATCATTGAGTTAAAGAATCAGATTGAACACAAATTTTTCCTCAGCTGAACAACAGGTAAGTCCATAAGGAGCCATTATCATTGTGTAAGATATAGGTTATGAAATCTATGCTAAATATCTGGAATGTCTATAACTGCAAAAGATTTTTTTAAATCATTAAGTGAGAACGACTTTGGAAAAACGAGACTGATCACAGTACTCATTAATAATACAATGAAGATAACATTGCGCAATAATATATACCAACTATGAGGGGACAGTGCTGAAACCATCAACCATAAGTGAATGCAGCCACTTAGTTCAAGAGTAAGAAAGCAGACATGACTGGGTAGAAAAAATGATCTGCTCAGAATAGTGCAAATGATTGGAATCTGAGCATGCAAACCAGTTGTATAGGCACAAAGCAGAATCTGTTTTAGAGATTATAAGAAAGAGAAATTCGTTGGAACTCTGAATTCAAATGGATCACCGAATCCAGGTTAGAAGCCCAGATCCAATTATCATAAACAAGGAGAAGAACATTTGCCAGATGGTAAGTTTTGCTGTTCTAGCTAAGAAGAGTAAAATTGACACAAAATGAAAAGCTAAAAAAAAAAAAAAAAAAAAAAAATGTCTGGACCTTGTGAGAGAACAGGAAAACGAATTTTCAAATATGAAAGTAACTGTTGTGCCCATCATTACTGGCATGCTTGAACAGTCCAGAAGAAACTTTCAAAGAGGATGGAAAAATTAGAAATCTGAGAAATAACAGAAACTATTCAGACAACAAACTTGAAATCAAACAATTATAATTTTGAAGAAAGCGCTCGAGTTCTGAATCAACCTATTTCTAGCGTAAGCCACCGGATACTACTGGTATGAAGACTCAGTTTGTATGAGCTATTTCATTATCATAATCATCAGGGTATAGTGATGAAAGAATAGAAAATGAAATCTCAATCGTACTGGCTCCTTCCCCCTTGTTGTACATAACCTTCACAAGCTTGCCTTTTATCTATGTAGTGTGTAACATGTATCTCAACCTGTCAAAATGCCATCCTACTAGTCTAATACTGCTGTGTCAATGACCGAGAGACCATACCCATCAGTCTGAACTAGGCATGCCTGCCCGACAATGAAAGAAGTCTGGAATCAAGTCTACATCCCAACACAACTGATTGATTCTTGCGGCTGGGAACCTTCAAAGCCTCTTGACCGCTGCAAGTCGCAGAAGGAATATCCCAAGGACTGAGTGAAGAACTGGAGAAGCACAGGACCAAGTGTGCCTTCGAACTATAAAACAATGAAACATAGAACAGCTGATAAGAGGCCTGGTCATTAATGTAACTACCTCCAATACAGGTTTGCATCATGGAGCCTGTGTCAGGTTTGAAAAGGCGTCAGGGCATTGGCTCATTTGGATAAAAATCGTACCTGCTCAAGTCTTTTCATCAATTTTTGGTCCAACAAGTGGCCCGCAAACTGGCCTTTTCAAGAGATTCAAAAAGGAATGGCAAAAGAATTAGTCCCAGGACTGGAAGGGTTGTTCAATGCCCTCAACTCAAACAGATGAAAAAGAAATGCTTGACCATCTACCTTCTATATTGTATCCAACTCATCCTTGTCACGACTACGAGGGATTCTTTGGTGTTGAAAGAAACAAATAGAGAAAATATAGACCATGAACAAACAAAACAAGAATTTGGAGCCAGAACAGTTACTTGAGATTTTGCATTATCTAGCAACTGTTCAGCTAAATAATCAAACCAATTCTATGTTGGAATGGCTACCCTATTGGTTGCAGGTTCAATTCCCACAAGAGGCTCTATTTTCTTTAGTTGTTTATTCTATTCATGTTGTCTAGGCCATGTGATGAGTTTCAATATGATATAACGCAGTTTATAATCATTTTAACGCTCCCCTATTTAGCGTTGAGCACTCTTAAAGTAAGGTAATTTGTTCATCGTAAGCTTATGCAATGCTCTTCCATAGGAATAGAACACTCTGGTGGATGGGGAATATATGCTAAATAAATATATCGCTTATATTCAACCTTACTGACCGCCCAGTTCCGAAGCGCAGAGGTAGGATACCGGCCTCCGGGTCTGAAGCGAAGGTTTCAATCCTACCTCGTGGTACTGGATGGTATAATAGATAGCCTATAGCCACACTGAAAAGTTGTAATATAATGAAACAGCTGTCTGTGGATGACACAATCATATATATATATATATATATATATATATATATATATATATATAGTGAATTCAATAGATGATATGTTAACACAGAAGTGAAAGGAAAATAACCATGTATAGTTGTATGTTAGTTTCAACAGCATTTGAATCATAGTCACTACAGAGTTTTGATGACTAAAAATAAGTCAGAGGTCAAATTATAGGATGAAAAAAAAGAAAAAAGGGAAACAAGTCAGGAGTTGATCAGAAACTAGGTCAAACTATTTAGCTTCATGTTAAGACAAAAACCCCAAATAAAAGCTGAAATTGAAGGCTAACATATACTATGGAGGAATAAATTGAGAAATGAGCTGACATTTCATTGAAAAAAATGAGATGAGATATTATTATCAAACACAGGACTAATTAAACATACTGATATTGAGTGGGTGAAATTGGGATATGATTAATACAAAATGGTATAAAAAAAACTAATAATAGCTAGTAACTAGTTCTCAACAAAAACCCATAGATCTGCAGTCAAGTCAAAAACTAGGTCAAACTATTTAGGGTAACTAAACTCACTGGAAGCTGAAATTGAAGTTTTACATAAAATCAGGAAGTATAAATTGAGAAATGAGATGAAAAATTTGCAAGAACAAGATTTGATTTTCTATTTCTCAAGTTCCAAAGACCAACCCTATTCAGACAAAATTTATTTACTGTTTCTGAAAACTAGGTCAGTAGTCAGTTAGGTATATGGAAAAATAGGTCAATCAATGAATAGGTACCAACTAAAATTTGAACTTGATGAATGTAGGTAAGGATTTTGGTTCTTCTCATTGCTGTAAACTGACTCTAATACTATTCTACCACTCTCCCATTTTTAGCTTTAGTCATGTTCTGCTCTAACAAACTGAATATTCTTGAGAGTAGACAGAGAGGAATTTAGCAATTTTCTATCTAAAAATAGTCTTAGCAGATCTCAGCACTTCACCTGTATGTGTTGAAAATCAGGAGGAAAGGTATAGTCACGGATAGAGTTGCCGTTCGGTATTTTCCAAGAATCCAGGATAAAAGACAAGACTAGAATAATTAACAATTCATATTTTTCTAATCATACTTTTATAATGAAATAAGATATTTCTATCGTAAAAAAAACCAACAAAAAACATCCAAGGTTAATACGGTATTCTTTGCTTTTAAGATGCTCCGAAGTATAATTTCCGACAACTACATTGCTTAATCATACCTTTTAAATAAAAAAAAATAGGTATGCTTTTTAAAGACTTCGGAGAGACTTGAAAGCAAAGAATATCATCTTGACCATAAAAAGCGTCCCAAATTATGAATATCATTATAAAAGTATGAATCGAAAAATATAATGAGTCATTCTAGTCTACCTGTGCCATACAGAATGGAATGAAAAAAAAAATCAATGTCCTTTTGCCTAAAGTCTTTGGACATGATGCCTTTTGACCGGATGCCTTTTTCAAGACCAAAATTAGGCTTATTTGATACTGAACAAAGCTATTTCTGAAAATGAATACTTGTAATCCCTTTATCATGAATGTTATGATGATATAAATGAAGATAGGAAAAAATTTCTATTTCAATCCATTTTTCTTGAAGGTTTAATCTGATGATGGTTGATCATTTTGGTACTGAAGTTATTTGATTATGGTCCCAAGAACTTGCTGATTTAGTCTGATGATGGATTTGAAGTTATTTGATTATTTTGGAACTGAAGATACTTAATTTGGTTCCCAGACCATACGAACTTGATCTGATGGATTTCAAGATATTTATTTATTCGGTACCAAAGCTTCTTAATTCTGTCCCAAGACCATTCAAATTTTGTCTGATGATGGATTTTAACTAATTGGGTTACTTCGATACTGGAGCTACTCGATTATGATCCCATAAAAATTTAGTTTAGTATAGCAAAAGACATCTGATAATTCTGGTCAGTGATCAGGAATTTAGGCAAGTATTATAGACAAAATAGTACTATTATACATGTGATTATCAAGAAGGATGTCAGTATCATCAATTCTCACCAATGTCTGGGCGGTAGCAATTTTGGTGTGATTAGTTTCAATTAGAGTGAAAGTTGACATGTTTAAGGTAACATAACCTAACATTACCCACAGGAACTATCACACAAGTAAGCAGCCTGAACAAAAGGTGTCTCTTTACTGTCGTCCTTTTATCGAGACAACATTTTTGTGATCACGGGTGTGAGCGGGAAGAAAAATTGACTCTGAAACTCTGTGTTTCCGACTAAAAAAATATTTCCAAAAAATTGTCCCCAAAAAAATGGCTGAAAAACACACCAAAATGCTAAAAAAAAAAAAAAAGGTTAAAAATGTTTAAATACTCCTCCACTAATTTACCGATTTCTGCATTGCCAAATTTTTGTCAGTCAAAGATTGACTTCAGCCTGAAGACGGAGATTTGGTACCCATGAGTAGGTGAGTAGCTATTACTGCATTCCCTCCCTAAGTATATTCCAAATCTATTCCCGAAAATTTTGAAATAAAAAAATTCATCCACAGAAATTTAATTGTTATAAAAATTAGTTTTTACAGGATAATGCATTTTTCCTTTGAAATCAAAGCTCAATAGGAGGCTCCAGATTATTTACAGTTGAGGATTATACACATTTCATCTTAGATATTTCAAAGGACATAAAAATTAATCAGCTAAAATATGATAACAAAGATGAAAAGTAGAGTTTGTAATATCTGAAACAAAGTTGGTATCTCAAGACACTTCCTAAATTTATGAACAATTGATTTATTATATTTGTAACTAAAATAGTTAAGAAATGTGGAAGTCCATTAGATATTGATAAAGCTAAAAGATAGGTAAACAGATTTTGATGCTCATTTGGAACATACAAGTCATGTGTCCCTTGACAAACTTGGAAAATCAGGTCAGATGTGGTCTTAGTAAACCAGGCACTGCTTCACCGTTGAGTAAAGATACTGTGGAAGACCACATGCTTTAGTAGAACCAGTGCACTAGTAATCACCTGCATAGGTGCGGTATTTTTCTATATCTGCGTACATGTGCCCACGTACAATCATTTACATAAACAAGGCCAGGATAAAGTGTCCAAAGTTTCTGACATTGGTGATAAAAAAATGTACTCAATATACTTTTGTGCAGCAACACCTATCAGTTTATCTATGATTAAACCATTCCTTCTAAAACGTGCTCTGTAAACAACACACACATACAATCCAAAATCACTATCCTGTAAAACCCTGCAAACTTTCGAATTGGCATCATAATATAAAATAAATTGGGATATATCAACAAATAATTTGACGGGATTCTGATTCAAGAAGGAGTTTCAGCAATTGTTACCCCTACCGCACCGTTTTAAAATGGCCACTGTTCCAGATGCATAATAACCAACACTGATGATGAAATACTAACTCCAAAATTACTAATGGCCACCATTTTAAAACTGAAAAGGTAACAATTGCCCAAGTTTCAAATGACACTTGAAAACCTGTTACTAAAGACTTCCTACATTATCATGCAGTGTTATAGCACAGACCACATTATTTGTTTAGATGGTGGACACCAAAATATTAATCTAGCTACAAAATAACAAGATTTTGCTACAAAATGGCCTAATTCATTGTGATTTGGCTATAAAGTAGATTCATCTTTCTTGGACTCTAACAACCACAATAAAACTGAGGATGCCAGTAGTCAAATTTTAACCCCTATAGTCGCACAAATATCATGAGAACAAACTGGAGAGTTTATGATATCAACTCAGGCTTAATCTTCCAGACAGTAATTCAAGCGTTTTAGGTCTTCTTTGCTCTTTTTTGCAGGTTAGGATAATTATTTGTGAAAATTTAGTTACTTTATTGTAGAAGAAACCATGTTTGTTTGCAATTATTTACCTATGGTCAATGTTACCAATTTAGTATGTTTTTAACTCGTTTTGGTGGGATTTTAACTCTTTTTCAAGGTCATTTTAGCACAAAATTCTTTTCAAGTTGGCAACACTGCCTCTAGTGTTTATAATATCCAAAAAAACAGACAGAAATCACCTCATTATACTTGGATCCTACAATGATTCAACCAATGTTCATAGATAAATAGATCTTGAACAAATGCAAGATTCGGGCATTGTTGGTCTAGAAAGACTGTAGAGAGCAAAAAAAGATCTCTTTTGAAAAAACAAAAAAAAAATCTTTAGATTGGGCGTAATGGTATACCAATGCAAATTTTTATGGTTGTAGCCCAAAAATGGGACCAGAAGTATTCAGAGACGTACACACACACGAGGAAGAGAGAAGAATCTATAGTCCACTTGGCTGGTTGGTTGATTGGGTAGGCCATTTTAGGGGCTACAGTGATTCGTTAAATGTTTAAAATTTTAGCCCTCTAGCTCTATTGGTGTGGCCAGTGCACTTGATACATACATGCATAATCAGCTGGACCAACTAAAAAAAAGTTTTGGTTGACATTTTAAAATAGAAACTTGATTGCACTCTGTTTAGTCATCTACTTATCTCTCGTGTACATTAGTATTTTTTTCAAATGTTCAAAACACTCTTCCTGGCAAAGACAACTTTTCCAATCAAGTTCAAATTGAAGTCAGGCCTTGCAGAGAAAAAAAAAAAGAAAAACTCATTAAGATAAAGGGTCATTTGAACTGTTCTGTCCATATTGTCATCTCATAAAAGCCCAACTCTCTCCCAATGGTACCGTTACTTTCACCATGATTAAATCTTTCAATTAAATATCAATGTCTAAAATAATTTCTTTCACTCTTTTTTCCACTCTCAGTAATGGTTGCATCTCTCTCATTCTTAGACGTGATTAGAAGGACAAATATTTTTCATTTAAAGAAAACAATTGTGTTTACAAATTATGGAAATCAAGTCTGCAGATTTTGAATGTTCACAGAGGCCATGTGCTTTAACATTGGTAGATTTCTGCTATACGTGCATAATATTGCAAAATATCATTTCACAATTTTTCTTTTTAACAATTTTTATAAACAGAGAAATCTAACATTGGATAAAGTGGTTTTAGAAAGTAATATAATGTTGCGTTTCTTTTGAGAAATGTACCTGAATGGACTCAATCATTTTCTCTGCGGAATTATTACCTTTCCCTACTGAAATCAGATCATGAAGATGAAATGGCAAATTTTTTTCCAAGTTTAATGCCAAACTTATAGTCAGGTTTATATCTAGAGTCAAGAAGCATAAATAAAAAATATCATTTTGTTAAAAATCATCTACATAACAATTTCTGACGCCTAGACACAACCCAGAATATCAGAATGTAGATCAAAAACATCAACAGTGGATTTCAGTTACCTCCCTTTCTGTCGTCTGCTTTTTTGCGTTAAACAAATTGACACTTCAACTGTCCTATTGTAGAAGAGAGACTTATTGCCTCGCTACCAATAAGTGTTCGTAAGTATCACTCGGAAACAAGATTTATCTAATTTCTCTGTGCGAAGTTCATGACCTAGATAATCTTACTCACAACTTAATCAGGAGAAAAAAAACTTGTTTTTTTTCTTCTTCAAATTTTAGGGGTCAAAATTGAAGGGAAACATTTATACTTTTAAAGGTCAAAATTGTGGGAATTTTTTTTTCTCCTTTTAGGGATCATTACAGTTGGGAAACTTCTTCCCTCTTAACGTTCAACTGTGTATAGGACAAATAGATTGATAACTGTACATATATCATTTTACAATGGTCATTTTTCGCATTAAACACAAGGCCAAGTAGTATTGGGTTGATTCAAATGGACAACACCATCACTTCTTCAATTTGGCATAGGGGTAGATATTAAAATTTTTAGTTAAATCTGACCAATGGTTCATAAGTTACAAGCGAGGTCATCGCAAGGTAAAGCGACGGGCTCACAGTTTTCTTGTTGGTTGTAAGTTACAACTATAAAAAGTATACATATTTGGAATAAAAAAGATTTGTAGATTAAAAAGAAATGCCACTGTTTAGATTGTAGGATAAAATATAAAAATTTCATCAATAAATGAATATTTAACGTCACCTCTCAGATACTGGATTTCAGAAAAAACTCATTGATGATAAAAAATGTTCCGCAATCATGTCAATTATGATCAGCTTTTTAAAAAGTTTGAAAATAAGGGAACTTGCCAAAAAACTCCTCCGGTGTCCCCTTAAGAACCATAGAAAATAGCTCTGGCCGTTATAGAGTTTTGCTAACATGGACAGACATTTGATGAATCATCAAGAATAGCTGGCTTCAGCAAAACTGATGATGAGTTGATGATGCTACTTCCCAATTTTTAGGGGTGATTTGTCCTGGAATGGCCCATTGATATCATTTCCTGAACCATTCAAACCAATATCCTTATCTTTATTATTTTGATCTTTATGGTCATTCACAATAGTGATCAAAACAACAAACATGAGGATATTAGTCAGAATGGTTCATTGAATAATGACATCAACTTGTATTAAAGGTACCTAGGGAAGGTGAAGATGGCAGTCACGTTATTTTGTTCATCCATTTTATTAGAAACCATCAACCAAAACTGTCAACATAGGTTTTTTTCAGTTTTTAATCTGATCCAGCTGGCTGACTATGTACATACACATATCACATATACAAGCTGCACTAATGGATACTCCTAATAGGTGTTTAAGAGAAAAAAAATTATTTTCCCAATATCCTCCTCCCAAATAGTTTATTTGTAAGGGGGGGGGGGGTTCAATTCGCTCCATTGTTTGTGCCCAGCTGCTTTCAGGCTTGTTTTTTCGAAAATTCAGACCTTTTGATTGATCACCTGTAACACAGCATGCTGCCAAAACACGTGGTTGACATGAAGGTGTCTATTGTGTGACTAACCAAACTTGTCTCCTTTATTTTTTTATTCAAACAATTCGTCAAAATCCACTTCTAGGCCCATCAAAGCTCCACCAGGATACCTGTTTCTAGAACATGTTCCCTACTATGTCTGTTACTTACTCCTCATGACACTTGACAGGTGAGGTTGGACTTCCCCCAATTCCTAGACTGGTTGCCAACCAAGACTGAAGAGCCCAGTCTCTCTCTGCTATTCATCCATAGCTATAGAGAGAAGAGATGGATTCATGCTTTTTTTAAGGACAGTCATGCAAAGTTAATTTGAACTATCTCAGCTGGAAATTGAACTTAGTTCACTGTTTACATTTTCTGGGTTGCTAACCCTTGGACTCTTTTTAGCCCCTTAGTAGCACAAAGCAGAAAAGCAATTAGTCACTCAATCGAAATTGTCACATGACCAACATCTTTTGGCAGCAGGGTGGTCGATGTATAAGTTACTCCTCTCACTTTTTGCTGGGCAGTGATCACTAAAGAAAGTCTAAGTAAAAAAGAAAACAAAACAAGCAGTTACAAACTATGCGATCAATTTAGCATAAACTTAACTTGCGAACTGAACCACCCACTAAAAACTTATTAAGGGGAGAATTTCCCCACGAAAAAAAAAAAAAAAAAAGTTTTTGTTTCTAGAAATATTAAAGAGTAAATGTTGACATTTTACTTTTCAGCCCTCTAGCTCCATGGCTATGTATGTATGTTTGGTACATACATAACCAGATAGCTGGAAAACTTTGGTTGACAGTTTCAAATTGAGGCAAATTTAGGTCAGTTGGTAAGAGAGCAGCCTAGCAATCACTTAGTTGTGATTTCATATCACAGTAGAGAAATCTTAATTTTTTATATGTCTGTTTTAAAAAGACAGAATAGATTTTATCCAACTGAATCAGGTGAGGATTGTTCTTGTTACAGTGGAAAAATAAAGTAAACCTCAAATGTCAACCTTAACTAGAGTAGGACAAGAATACGGATCATCTCCAGTGTATAAAAAATATGAAATTGTTTCTGTTACACATATTGCTATGACTAAGACGGTACAATGATTGTATTTACCTAAATAATCACGTTTTCAAATATCAGTCCAGGAAGTTAGTCATTGATAAGCTTGTCCTCCAAAACAGATAAGACCTGATGACAGAAAATCCAGCCCTCAGACAGCTTGAGAGAACCCTCCACTGCACTGATAGATCAGTTGGGTCAGGGATACATCCTCATGTCTGAGGGAGCTGGGCTATTATCAATTGATCAGCAATGAATTGTGACCAAACAGTAGTGTGTCAATTCAGGTATGTATACAGATTCTCCCTTGCTAATAAAAGAACATGTGTCGTATTTTGCCTTTGTTGGGTGGCAAATAAATACCCTTGTTTACATGACTCTCCCTGTGCACTTCTGAGCACCTGGAAAAAGCTATACAATGAACCGGCTGAACTTTTGGGGTAGCAAAAAAAAAAAAAAAAAAAAAAAAAAATCAATAAAGAGAATGAATTCAGGAATCCAAACAATTCCTGCAATCATGATGATCCCCTCTCTCCACATGGATTAGACCCGAAGGATACCTAAGAATGGATCTGATGAAACATTGCAGTAACAGTAAAAAGAATAAAGGTGAGTAGTCTGAACAATTCTTGGAATGACAATGACTAATCCCAGAATTACAGAGGGTGAAAACAACAACTTTTTTAAAGATCTCGGTTAATTCTGAATTCAATGAGTCCACTGTGGATGCTAAGTACACAACTAAATAACAGTTACAATTTGACAAAGCACTCCAATACACAAACGTGTTTTTTTTTTATGACATCCTTGTTGACACATACCATAGAGACTGTCTTGAAAGGAAATAGACATCCAGTCTTCACTTCAGAAAGCCTTGAAAAAAAACTTCTAAAAATGATTAAGCGCTACAGATTTTTATTATTCAAGGAATTTTTACGGATAATTGAACTGCTTACTGTTTGTCTTGTTAATGCAATGTTTCAGCCAGCTCACTCTACGATGTTCTTCATGTGTACTTTTTGAATGGAATGGTATTTGGATAAAAGACCAGATGGAAAGTCGTTGAATGGGTCAAAATGTTGCATTAACAACACAAAAATTGCAAAACTTTCTGCTGAAACCTATAGACATATCTTCATCATCTTGGAAATGAGTGTATATATTTGTGGGAAAAAAGTGTTCTTGATGCAAATGAATTTCCAATAACCAAGCAAGATTCATGATTGGTTTTGTTGTTTATTTATACCATCTTCAGATGATAATATTTAGGGGGAAGTGATTTTCTTTTTCATTACACAGAAATGGCTCTATCCAAATTCTGTAGTCTAGATCGTAATGCATCTTCTGTAGCCTTTAGCAATCAAAATACAATTATAATGTTTAAAATTGATAATGGGAAGTTGATGTAAACTTTTGAAAACACAAGAACAGATACTACACTTAGATTGGCTGCATTTTTTTTACTTGCGCTCCCACAGGGGCGAGATGTGACACAAGGTCGAGTTTAACGTGGGATTGGAAACCCTAAAAAATACCTACAGTCGATGCAACTGATGTCACGAAAGTATCAGGACAAGCTTGACCTGTCCCTCTTAATGCAGTAGGACAGCAACACCTGGGCTGAATTGCTTCTCCGCAGCAGGGCTAATAACAGGGGAACCCAAGGACAAGTCCAAAGGTTCCCAATGCACTTAACAGCGCTGAGCCCCAGTAACCTTCATTGGCTATGGTATGCACCTGCGCACTTGGTCTCGATGCTCCCGTGCTACACTATCTCCAGCCCATTCGGCTGGCAAGTGTCAGTACCAGCTCCCCGGACAATGCCATGGGACAGATACTACACTTTAAATCAAACCAAAAAGACCAGAATAAAAATGGGGAGGCGGCTGCATATGGAGCATTCCAGTCTTGAACATGAAAATAGGATAGTAGTTATGGGAATATATACATACGAAATAGTAATAATAAATAGAATCAAATAGAACAAATGCTACAACAAGGGAGCAGATTGAATTCTAAAACAAAATGAAAAAGATGGATTAAGATGAAAAGAAACAGATGCCATGATCAGATTCAAAATCCAGTGCAGATCATTAATTGAGGAATGGCCTGTTCTTATGTTCAGGGGGGATAAAATGGGATATATATATATATAAACATAAATAGCTCACACTTTGGAGTTTGTTAATCAAATGTTGATTAGCTACAAGGATGTTTTTCACAGTTGCTTTCATCCTTTCTAGATGTAGATAATGTTGTGAGGATGATGGCAATAAACATGGAAATATTAACAAAATCAAGGAGACTTGATTGTTTCTTAATCAAATATTGATTAGCTACAAGGATGTTTTTCACAGTTGCTTTCATCCTTTCGAGATGTAGATAATGTTGTGAGGATGATGGCAATAAACATGGAAATATCAACAAAATCAAGGAGACTTGATTGTTTCTTAATCAAATATTGATTAGCTACAAGGATGTTTTTCACAGTTGCTTTCATCCTTTCGAGATGTAGATAATGTTGTGAGGATGATGACAATAAACATGGAAATATTGACAAAATCAAGAGACTAGATTGTGTGTAAATCAAATATTAGTTACAAAGATGTTTTTTCAATAATAATAATAATAATAACAATAATGATAATAATAATAATAATAATAATAATAATAATAATAATAATAATAGTGATAACAATAATAATAGAAATAGCAATAACAATAATAATAAGTTACATAATTCTTAGTTTTATAACTTATAATAGTAAAAGAACCGAGTTAACGTTTTAATGCCCTTGAATAAAAGATGAAACTTTACCCTGGGATATCCGATCTAAGTGATAAGTTTTATTTCAGATAACATAATTTAAAAACTCTTTAGAGTGATTCAATACTGGGGGGTGGACACGACACTTCGATATTGAATGAAAAACAAAAATGTAAAATAATGTGGCTCCATGTGATCAGAAACTAAAGTGCACGCAAGTTACTATATTTTCATGTTTTGGTCTTCCATAATTAAAAAAACAAACAAAAACAGCACTTTTAAAGGTTATAATAGGTTTATGAATACCTAAAAGTCCATCATTAACCTTCGTAATTTCAAAAGAGTAAAAATACTTCAATCTTTCTCCATTTCTTTCAACATAGAGAACTTTGATTTATATAAGACTGAAGAATATAAATTCTCTGAAGAAAAAAAAAACAAAAACGAAATGACCCGACTTATATAATGCCCACAAAATCATCACAACAAAGATGAAAAAAACGAGAGCAAGTTGAAATGAATAGATAATTAGGGACCCTTAAAATCGAAATTAATGTTTATGAATTTAATTTGAACACCCCAATAAAATTCATTACGGTCATTTGGTTTTAACCCTAACTTTTTAAAAGGCTTGAATTGATAGATGAACAGATGGAGTGAGAAATAAACGGACGAATAACCCTAGTAATTATCTAGACGAGGAAAGGTTTCAATAGACGGGACTTATTAAAACTTCATTCGGGGTAATAAAAAACCAAAACAAAAGACAAATGTCTATTTTGATTATTATTGATAACATAAAAAAAAAGAAATTGAAGACTTAAACTGTAACTAAACCATTGATCGACTACAATGTCGGTACAAGTTACTAAATTTACTGAAGACGATTCAAGTTACATAACATTAAAATACCAAGTTCTAGTTAACAACTATGTAGGCAAAATTAAAAGTGGTATTAAATTACATTCTGGTACATGAAATGAAATAAACAATTAACTTAATAACCCCAAAATAGTCATTTTCATCACGTCACGAAATATAAACATTATAAAATACATACACATAATTATATAAGATGAAACATTGAAGTGTTGTTGGCGTGTAAACAAGAAGAAAATTTCGTCTTAAAATAAATCAAAGTTGCTTTATTATTTTAAAGAGCTAAAAAACGAAAGTAGTATTTGAAAATTGATCATTGTTTTCAAAGAAACGAGATTTTATTTCTGATTGATTAAAATACGAAACTTGTTTTCTGGTAAAATATAAAGAGGGGCACTTCTAGAGCAGTTGGACCCTCATCAAAATGCCTTTCTTGGGCGACCTTAGTTCAAGATCAAAGTGTACTACCTGTTCTTTTCACGTCAACGAAAGATATTTAAACGATATGATAGTATTTTATTTGTTTTCATGAATTTTAATTTTTTTTCTCGATTGACAAATAACAAAAGTTGCTCATGAATTTTATCTGATGCCTGAAAAAAAAAACAAGAAACAAAAACAAACAAACATGTGACATAGTACTCCCATTTTGAATTTTAAACGTTATTTCAAAAAAAGGTTTCTTTTTCATAAATTTTCTTATTTCTTTCTGCTATTTTTTTTTTAACATCGAATGAATGAGCGAGGGTGTGAAACCCCGGACTGATTTTACCGGCGAAACTTCACGATTTACGATCAGAACCACCTTCACAACATAGTGCAAAATACAGTCAACTATTGAACTTCTTGGAAATCGGCAGTTAATGCCATGTTCCATCGTTATGAGGGGATATAGATACTACACTTTGATCTTGAAATGAAGCCCGAAAAAGGTGCATTCCGATGAGGGACCGCACTGCTACGATAGTGCCGAAATAGGTAAAGATGAATCGACTTATATAACAGAAGCGAAAATCAAAATAAGAATCCCCAAAGCACATCAAAACATTGTACAATAATTCCTGAAATCATGGTATCCCAAAATTAAAAAAAAAGATATTATTTTAACAGTTACACAAAGCGAAAAAATGAATTGAGTTTACGCAAGACCTCTGATGTCCCATAATTTGACCTTTGAACACGTTGGGGGGATAAATAGGTGTTATGAATGAAAATATACAAAAAACCCAAACCATTTCTTGTAAAAAATGCACAATATAGACCATATATCAAATAAATAACAAATGAAAACCCAACTTACCAGTACGAATTATGGACCTTCTTAACAAGTAAGTTAACCACGCCGACATGTTGAGGTTTATGATGGTTTGGGTATGCTAACAAGTTTACGACACAATGTCGTAAGATAAAATAGCTTGTTCGCTTATCTACAAGATGTTTAAGGTGAAAGAAACGCTTATAACTGTGAAAAATTGAAAATTATAATAGAAAGACTTTGATTTACGGCTTAATTGTTCTTTTTTTCCTTAAATAAGAAAGCCGAAATACGGATAAATACGTGAGTGGAGGTTTTGCGACAGTCTCTGTAATGGGTTGCCTCCGTTCAGCTATTTCGGTTCCCTGCCCTCTTATGTAACCTACATATTCGCTATCCGAACTTAGACTTCGCTCGTCACATATTCTGACCTGACAGTTTTTCATTTCCCCAATTATCTAGTCCATTATTGATTTATTTATTTTTCTAATTTGACAATGAAATTAAATTCAGGAAAGAATGCTCGTATATAATAAACATTACTTAAATAATCAACAGTGTAATTTTCTTGGTTTCTCTGTCCGTAACCACGGGCTCTTCCTCTTGATGGTAATAATTTCGTTGTTGAAAATATCTCGAACCACCATTTAAAACAATGGACTTTTCTACAAAAACATTTCCAGTATTTTCTTTTCTGAAAAAAAAAATCATCTTCTTAGTGGTTGGAGTAGGGTTTTGAACGGGCTGAGGGGTCAAAATCCAGGATTTTTTGCGGGTTCCAAGTGGAAAAAATCTTTTTTACAAATATTTGCGCGAAAAAACACAACAAACTTTAAACATCAGAAACAAATAATTGATACGTGATCAGGTATTTTAAACTTAAATTTGAGTCCAAGTTTTTATTTTTACTCTAGAATTGACAAAAAATGGGTAAAGTAAAAAAAAAAAAAATCCAATAAATTTATCACAGAACCAACAGGAAAGCACTCGGGGCACGCATACCTCAGTCAACTCAATTGTCACCATAAACTGTGTGAAAATCAGTTCTTTTATAGTGCAGGGAGGGTAACTGTAAAAATTCCTGGATTGGCTCCAAAATTTTATCAGTTTTGCCATAGCCCACGGCATACCCCTCTACAAAATTACATTGCGAATCATTGAGAGCTTTCGGGATATTGTATCGACAAATATTTCATTAATTTCTCCTTCACTCATGGCCCAGGCTCCCAGAAAATTTAATTGGAATTGATCGATAACTTATATATTGTGGACATATAAATCCAATGCAGGGAGGCACATATAAATATTTCGTGGATCCGTCCCAAAATCCAGGTAATTTTTTTTTTCCCGCCAAGTTCCATGAAATACATTGCGAATTTTCAAAAATATATTGTGTAGTGTAAATATATAGCTGCGATCTGCGGTAGATAACCGTACATGGATCCGTTTCAAAATTCATATTTCAGATCCTTGCTCGATTCATGGTAACCATGCCGAATTTGATTTAGATCGACCGAATAGTTTCTGAGATGGATTTTGGGGGGACAAATAGCTGTGATGTAGGGTAGGTAACAGTGCCGAAAAACGACCGGAAAATTCAACCACTTCTCCTGTAGTCCCATTTCCCAGCCTTTCACAAAATTCCATTGAAATTCATGGAGAACTCGAAAGGTGCCGTGTGGCCAATAAGTAGACGATTGATTTACAGTGTACGTTCAATGTAAAACGGGGCACTTGTTATATGTTTACGAAATGGGACAAAACCCATTTTTTATGCAGCCTACGATATTCCCAGGGTTAGCTTACACATGCCTGCAAAGTTTCATACAATTCGGTTCAGTTTTTTGAGCGCACATTAAGTAGTAAAAGGAAACCAAAATATATCAGGAATTATGGGCTAGGATCAATAACCAAGCTTCACTAGGATGGAAAAAAAAATGAAAATTATGAAAGAAAAGCTTTAAAACCTATCGTTATTTGGTTCTGTTGGAAAGTAAACACACAAAATGCGAATAATATGTAAGTGAGGGATTTGCAACAGTTTTTGTAGTGGGTTGTCCGTGGTATAGAGTTAAGATCCGTTGGAAATATACTTAGCAATTCGGTTTCACACGTTTTTTTAAAGCAGTTTGAGCGGCACATGTAGCAAAATGGCGCTAGCTGTACAAGTGGCACCAGCGGTACGATCAGAACATGTAGCAAAATGAATGAGGTAGCGTAAATTCAATATGAATGTCACAAGCTGCACAAGTGTTAGGAGTGGCATAAACACCACCAGCGTAGCACTAACGCCTCAAGTTTCACAAACAGTACTAGTGTACCGAGAACGCGCCGAGTGGCACAAGCAGCACTAGCATAAAAAATGGTACACCGAGTATTACCAGCTCTAGAAGTGGCATAAGTAGCACAGACGTAACTCGGACACCACAATCAGCACTTGTGTCAGAGATGGCACAGACGATGCAATCAACACTGATGAAGCACGGATGCCACAAAGACAGAAAGATTTCTGAAAATTGAATGCCGGAATCTAAATCGATTCGAATCGATGTAATTTGATTGATTTTTAAATTTCAGTAGAAGAAACCGATGTTGATTTCAGTTTCTCTTCTCATATGTTGATGACAAACGCAGATTAAATTTTATTCTCAAATTCACGTTTCTCAATGAGTAAAACGGTTTCCCAACCATCTTTAATAATTTCATTTGCGAAATATTTTTGGTTTTGGAATCAAATTGCAGAAATCCAAATTCGATTTCTATTTGGTTGAAAATTTGTGTCTCATCGGTTTTGTGGCCAATGGAACCGTTGGAAATTCAAATTAAAATTTTTTTTCTAAGATTATAGTGGTCAATCATTTTTGTATGCGCCTATATATTTTTTTACGATTCCCTCTCCTTTTCTTTTATGTTTTTCGTCTTTCTTTCTCGAAAAGACAAAAGAAGAAAAAAAGAAATTAAAACGAAAAGATGTAAACCAGAAAGAAAGAGATTAAGAGAGAAAGACAGTAAGCTAGAAAGGAGGGACGGAAGAAAAAAAAAAGAAGAAAGAACCAAAGTTAGGCAGAAAGTAAAAGAAAAATAACGAACGAAAGAAAGACTGAGTACAAAAGAAAGAAAGAAAGATAGATGGATACAAAAAAGGAGAAAAAAGAAAGAAAATAAGGAAGAGAGAATGCCTCTTTTTTCGACACCTCGTACCGGCTGTGCGTCGATGGCAAGGTCGGTCCTAGGTACCGGCAACACAGGTAGTCACCCGGGGTACCAAATGCTATGGGGCGTTTGTCATGCTGCTGAGAGAATGGAACTCTTCAAATACAAGTGGGAAAAATGAGAAATTCTTCAATCTGAAGTTAGTCAGGAATAGGTATCATATTTTGAAGGTCATCTAAGATCAGCGTCCCTGGGGTGCCAGTGATCGCAGGGTCAGCCCCTGCGGAATATGGACTACGTACCAGAATCGCTAACCACTGAACACCACCAATGTTGCTCTTCGTTTTAAATTTAGGACGTTTCTTGTTTAGGCTGTACGAAAATCGCAAAATTAGCGCAGACATTTCGGTCATTTTGGGCCACTTTTGACCATTTGATGCCACTTTCGACCATTTTAAGCATTCTTTTGGTGCGTTTTGGCGTTTGCTGGCTATTTCGTTTTTACTTAGCGCTTTTTGGCTGTCAAACTAGTGCGAACATATGTTCTGAGTTGGCAATACTGGACACACTTTCGGATACCATGTGACCACAGAAACGCTATGGTCGATCGTTTGTTTGGCCGGTGAGTCTCATTATAACATTTTCTCGTCGTCGTTGTAATCCATATCATAATCAAAATCGATCATTAAGGAGATGCCTGGCTGTAAGCAAAATTTTCAAAAGGAGAACTTACAAGAATTTACGTGCTGTGATAGATTTGGCGATAGGACATCTAAAAATTCATGTATTCAAATGAGTGAACAATAACTCCTTTAAGTTTGTCAATAACTTTCTGTCTTTCTATTCTTTACCATCAGTTATTTTTCTTCTACGTGATTTGTTATTCTCGATACCTTCTTTCTTTCTTTTCCCTTTTTCTCCCTGTTTTCTTCCGATCCTTCTTTTCTGATTTCTTTCTTTCTCCCTTTTCCGTTTTCTTTCCTTTTATGTCCTGTTCTTTTCTTTTTAACTGTGAGGAAAGTTGACACTTCTCTAAATGGGAAAATTTCATGTTAAGACCAATTTTTGAATCGATTAACAGCGTCTATAAGGACTAAGTGACCCGAAGAGATAGTGGTTAAAGAGAGGCAGACAGCATTTTTTTTTCTAATCGGCCCATAGCGTCGGTAAAGATAGAAAGATACTATATAGTGAGTGGACAAAGAAAGAGGAATATTCTTTTTTTTTTTTTACGTAACCCTACGTCATATTATTCTCTGTTCTGGGGGGAGTGGGGATTGTTCGTTTCTTTGTTGTTTTTTTTCCCAGATCAGTTCTCGAGATAAAAATATAAAGAAATAAAGAGAAGGTAGAGAGAAAGACAGAAAAAACTAGACTGCACATAATTAATGTATACACTACACAGACACACACACACACATTGGTAAAATGAAAAAGAATATGTATCGTTTTCATTTGCCAATGAATGGTACTGCATTTTGGACGATATCTTGAACGAACGAAATGTTTTATCGTTCAAGCAATCATTTATTTTGTTTCAGGTATTTTAACGGAGGTTTGCTAGAAACATCAATTTGTAAGAAATAGTGATAGATGCCAGTACACTCCAAACCTTCAAAAGCAGTACTGACCAGCGTTGGGGTAAGAGAGGAATCACCCGTACCCACAAAGTGTATCAAAAGGAAGAGACATAGACATAATCAAAAGACGAGGTAAAAAAAAAAAAAAAAAAGAAAAAAAAAAAAAATTAATAATAATAATGATGATGATGATGATGATGATGATGATGATGATGATGATGATGAACAACAACAACAACAACAACAACAACAAATGTAGACAAATTATGCAAAATTGTATGAACAACGTCGCAGTTTTTGAACAGAATCTATTCTTTTTTGTTACTTTATTATTAGCCATTCTTCCGTTCTCTCTTCAATATTTTCTCCTTTCTCCCCTTTCTTCTTTTCTATTCCTTTTTCTTCTCTAACCGATTCTATTTTGGGAACTAAATGTCGAAATTCAAATTGCTTTTTTATAATGAACCTATTAGAAAAAGAAATCTGAGTTGATGATATTTTACCAAATCAATCAACCAATCAAATTGCTCCAATTCGAATTCAAAAAAGCTTCACGCTTGTTAAATGCCACGATGAGAAGATAAGACAATCTTCACTCCCAAGTAAAAAACATTTTCCGAAAAAAAAAAAAATTTTTTTAATTCAAGTTAAAATAAGGGAGGTAATTCAATTCTCCATTTTTTTTATAAAAATCATTTTTCAAGAGTTATCTACCTTGATAAATCATCACGAGAGGAGCTTATATTATAAAATTTCCTTTCAAAATGACCTTCTCAGCGCAGAAATGTCTTCGAAGTAACCTATGCAGTTTGCTCTGTGTGTGTGTGGGGGGGGGGTAAAATTGAAAAATTGTAACAACTACTTCAGCTCTCCACTACGTTACCATGTACATAAAATATTACATCGAATAGATTAACATTGAATTGATTTACATTAAATAGTTGCTTCCCTTAGCAATAAAGAGTAGCTTCCCTTAGATTGGACGACCTATCTGATATGATTGATATAAGTATGACCAGTAGTTAATTTTAAATCTTTGTAGTCGACCAACTGTTTAATATTGCTCTTTATATCCCCACCCCTCAAAAAAATTAATACAAGGTGTTCCAAAACCATCCATATGGAGAAATAATTGGAATTGAAATGAATGACATGAATATACTAAGGATCCCTAAATTAACCATCTCTATTGGTGAGATGAGGTGATTTTGAGCAACTGTAATATTGTATGCATAATTTCATAGATTTTGTTTCTTTCCTTTTTTTTTTAGTAACATAGGGCACTCATACTAGTTCATCAACTTTTCGTCAATTTTTGTTTTATTTGTATCATCGCAGAGTGGACTCTGACACCCGTAGGCGCACATCTCAGCACACCAGAATGACATACCTTATTCGCCTGCTGATTGTTACATTCATATCAGAGAGAGAGACACAGAGAGAGAGAGAGAGAGAGAGAGAGAGAGAGAGAGAGAGAGAGAGAGAGAGAGAGAGAGAGAGAGAGAGAGAGAGAAGGGGGGAGAGGGGGGGGTCCTACAAAGCGTAAAGGCAATAATATATATACTAGTTAATTCATGGATATACAGGTTCCCCTGCAGGCATCTCACATCTTATCTGCCATTACTCTAAACTTTTCTCTGTCTTCAGATAGCCTTCTATGTTCTTTGGTGTCGACCTCTGTGTCTACCTTCAGTCCTCTTTAGTCTATGTGTGATCTCTTGGCGTGGGATCGGAGTTGTCAAGTTTATCCAGGTCACTTTAAAATTTTACTAGCAGTTTCTTTTATATATTTTTTTACAAGTTCACCATTTTTAAGATTGAGTGAGCGAGTGTGAGAAATTACAGTTCACAATATGGATGCCTTCCCCTAACACTATGCTAAAATTGTAACAATACTTCATTCAATGTCTTTCATTTTTATTGACCTACAAGAATGTAATGATTATTTGGAATAGGTAAGACTTTAAAAAATGCCGATATTTGGTAAGGAGACGCTAGCTGCTTGTACTGTCAAATTACTACGGAGAAAATTTTTTGTATAAGCCATTTTAATAGCTAATAGAGGCTAGATTTTTACCGATAGTCCAATTTTGTCGGAGGGTGGGTAATGGAGTAAGAAAGAGTTTGTAAAATATTTGGGTGGATCCAGCGATTTTCTTCGGGATGGAGAGATATATTTCCGTTTCCCCCATCCCGTAAATTTATGAATACGCTCATTACTCTCCAGACGATATCTCCATTAATCTTGAATTAATTTCAATGAAAATTTACAGGAGAATGGACAATAGGACATGGAATAAGTGATTAAATTTTGGGGCAGATCCATACTCAATTACTTCCCCTGATAACGACAGAGGATGCGTTCTTTGAGTGTTCTTTATAACTTTTTATGGTCTATTGTAAATTTTTTAAAATCATTTTTTATTTGATTTAACGGAAATCTACTCAGAGCTAAAATAAAAACTTGGAGTTTACAACATTCAACTTTTCTCCATAAAATTTTTTTAAAACACCAAATATATTCCTGCCTGTCAGACCATTACCAACGTTCAGTCGATGATTCCGTCCAGATTCTATATATCGGTAAGGAATTATTTTGAAACACGATGACGTTGCGTTCCAGTCTGAGAATAACAATCAAAGTCGTTGGAATTGAGAACAATGACGTAATCTTCAGCTCTAAAAATTCCATAATCTCTGGTTATATCATTTGAGCGATATGAAAAGAGTTCATTTATTTGCATCCCCACGACTACAAATATGGCACGAGGTCGGGATTAAGGTGGGGTACCGCACGTTTGAAAACGTGTGGGCACAGGGTGCAAGAGAGCCCGAGTCTTTGCACATGATTTCGCGAAGACGTCGGGACAAGCTGGACTATGTCCACGGGACGAATCCTTTAGTGCAAGAGTTCCCAAGTCTTCGCACATGATTTCACGGAGTCATTAGGACAAGCTTGACTTTGTTCACAGGACGGATCCCATTGATGCTCTCAGGACAAGCATGCTGGTCAGTGATTCTGGGATGGGGACAATCCCAGACAATGATCAACTTCTCAGCCCGAGGGCGTCAAAGAACAGACACTACACTTTGATCTTAGCCAAAAGGTCGAGTTTATTTATCCAAAAATGTATAGTTTATTTCAGAAAATTACATAAGTAGTTTTATAATGAATAAGAGGATATGAGAATACAAAGTAAAGTATAAATACAAATCAGTTCAAAGGAAATATGCAAAATGCAATTTGTGTGACAAATGCACGATCTGGATGTGATACAAGGTCAGGGGGTGAGGAGGTTTTGGTCGTTGCTAGTTTCAATCATTGAACATTCGCTTGACAATTTTTAATTCCATGTTAGTCCGAACATCCGTCAATTTCCGTACTCACTTCACTCTTAGCCTAAGTTTTCTCCACCCGATGGTGAGGTATTTGCAGGTCAGGATCATGGAGATGAAGATGAAGAAAGAGCTTGGGAGAAAACCCGAGGGGAAGCGACCATTGACTTCTCGGAGGCACGACAGCCTCACTCTCCTATGCCAGAAATCAGCAGTGGCCCATCAATAAGATGGGTGTCGGGGCTTTTTGGGTGAGGAGATTCATTGGGGATCGGGGAGTGGATTGTGGTCTGGGAGCTACTTTCATCCAACTGCTTGAGGGTACCTGCGTTTCTTTAGTTCACTGGCGGGGAGGCTTGGGCGTCCCGGACAGAACTTTCACCTCCTTCCGGCATAAAGCCACTAGAGATGGCAGTCGATTCTGGACCTTTTCACGTGTACCAGGCTTACGCTGTTCATTTTTATAGTAGATATGTACTGAAAGGTTGTCATTCTCAGTTTAGCCATAAATCTGCAATGACAGAAATTTCAGTCATCTGCTGTTAATGGGTTAACGGTTACCAGAGGTAAGCAATAAGTGAGTTGGTATAAAGGAGGGAAGAAAACAAGCCGAGCTGCTGAAGGATCGAACTCCAATCCTACTTTAATTTCGATCGAAGATGATTTCTGCCACTTCTGAATTGTATATATCTATTCTAGTATTTGAGCCTTCACTTAGTGCCTCTTCCCCGCTAAAACTAAAACTGAGCCCGGCCTGGAGAATAAATCAAAATCGACTTCTCACATGGACTAACCTTCGAGGTCATTCTCTGGCCAACCTTTGGGCCTTTGTCATAAAACAATAACTTTTTATACCAGGATTTTCGCCATTTTTTCTTCTTACGAACGATGCACTTATTTATTGGTGGGATATTCAAACGCTGTAGTACTGTGGAGTGTTCTGACGACCCAAATGGAAAAAAATCTCTCTCAATCGGAGATATTCCAAATTTAATCACTTCCAGAGCCCATGGTCAACCCTTCCATATAATCTGTGTTCACATGATATCTCAAAAAAGTTTACCAACATGGGGCCATGCATAAATATATCAAGAAATATCTCAATTGAAAGGAAATTACTGGATTTGCCCCCAAATTTGATCACTTCTTTCTTAGCCCATGGTCCATCCTTCCACGAAATTTCATTGAAATTCATTTTGAGAGTATAGTGTGGACAGACAGACAGACGAAAAGACACGGGGTAATGCATATACCTCTCCAAACTCTCTTTGTACCGTGGGGGGTTTATGAATGCCCTACCTTCAAAATTATTAAGAAGTAGTGAAATTTTTATTGTTTCATAGTGTCAAAACATACTGATCATATATTACAACATTTTCTGGCTGATGAAACTTTTCCAGGAAAAGGTCAAATAACCTTGCATCTTAGAACTGAAATGTCAAGTTGTTGGGAGCAGTTTGCCCCTCCAAACTATTCAATCCAAGTATTTTTCATAAAAAAAAAATGTTCAACTAATCGTAGAGTCTTATCAGACAGAATATTGTTAGGAAACTTTTTCAATAATATACTTATTGTCCTCAGCAAGTGCTTATTAAATATATTTATTTAATATCATGAGGTACTTGCATATGTTGGATAAATTTTGCACATATGTGAGCCTTGGTAGTTTGGCTCCGTCGGTAAGAGAGCCTGCTACCACCTACTTGGTTATGATTTCAAATCATGGTAAGGGATGTGTTCATAAATAAGCCTTTGCATATATCTAACAGAATTTGGTAAATATAGGTCAGTTAGGGATCAATTGCGGAAGGGGAATGCTAAATTTAGTGAGGATTGATTTTGTAATTGTTGAGAAATAAAATCAACACAAAGGTTAGACTGGCTCCCCCACCAAAAAAAATTAAAAAAAACCAAAAAAACCCCAAAAAAAACAACAACATGATTAACAGGTTTATTACAATTTTATTTTCTGTATCCTAGTTCTTACAACATGCTGTCAAAAACATATACAGCCAACAGTTGATACAATAGTTTCACAATATTCCAACTTCAATTTTGACAATCCAAACTCACATTCCCATACTTGATGTTAACACAACATTTTGTCCAATTCATTCTACAGTCTTCTTCAGGAGTAATACATAATATCTGTAACAAAAGAAAGTCTCTTCCTCTGGTAGTGTAAAGTAAAAGTAGATTAAAAAAGAAAAAAAAAAAAAAGTATTTAACAGAAAATGTATATTAATGGCAATACTTGTAGAATAAGTTATTTTATACTTAGCAATGCATGTAGCACAACTTGTTTCATAACTTTTCAACATGGAAACGTACTTGGTTCCTTTCTTTGTTCAAGAAAGAATTCCATCTCGCGTCACTCTTGAACAGAGAAAATTTATGGTCATTGATGTACCAGCCAAAATAAACCATTTTTTTGTCAGCATTAGGTACTGGAACTTATTTATATCGCCATTCTAACTTGAATTTTCTGTCTGATAGCATTTTTTGCTTTGCACTATCAGCGAAAGAGACCGGGAAAAAAGAAACTCTTTCCTTATGATTATTACGTATAACACCTGAAGAAGGCTGTATATTGAATTGATTGAAACAAATTGACAACATCAAAATAGGGAGAAAAGATCGGATTGTCTGAACGAAAATTAGGATTTTAATGTCTCTTCTTAAAGTTATAGACAATTTGATACAATAGTTTCACAAAATTTAATGCCAGTCATTCAATTTAATTTGACAATACTAAGACTGACAAATCAGCATGAGACAAATACTGACAAAAAAAAAAAAAAAAAAAAGAAAATAAGTTTCTTATTTAACTACAGCAGCAACAGTATTAATAGAGAGGATTATAAACTAAGTTTCAACCAGAGACGTGCCGTCTGGGTAGGCAGTGCCTACCCGACTTAAATTATAAAGATTAATTACTAGTCATCAACCATTTTAAAAAATTATACGGTCATATTTGAATTCCTAAGTATTTATTTTATTTCTAATCTATATAACTTTTTAAATACTTCCAATTCATCTCATCTTACTTTTATTAAGTACCATTAACAGAATAACAAACCAAAAGTCACACTGTTCATTATATAGACAGGAGATGTATATTAATTTTTTCTTATAGCAATAAGGCGTTGGTTGACAATTCATTTCATTAGGGTCGACCAACCACCTACCCTGGGTATTCACTGACGGCACATACCCGGTTTTGAACAGCATAAGTGTTCATTGACAACGAATTCTGAAGCAATTTGCAACAATATTCAAAATCCTTACATTCTTTGTCTAACAGATAAGGAGGAGGAAGGGGACAGAGTTAGGGATACAATTGTCTATGGGGACATTTGTCATTGTTGCTGTAGACATTGACGAACTACTTGGTCCCTACTATCAGGGTGTATTTTGATAAAGCATGCAGTGATTGTAGGATTAATAATATGTAATATATTCCTAGATTATTTTCCAGGTATATACCTGGAGAATCTAGATCAGTGATTCTAAACGTGGGGTTCACTCCCCAAAAGGGGACAATTTGAACGTATCGGGAGTAGCGGGCATTTGGAATTTTGGCGAGGTGTGAAAAATGTTCTGTAGTTCCAGACTTAGCATATTAATTCATTTATGCCTCAAATCAGAATTGTTTCAATCAATTTCGGTATAATTAGAAATATAGGGTAAATGAAAGTATACTAGCAAGGTAATGCAAATTCATTTGTAAGAAAAAATGAAAGCATGTTTCTTATCTTGAAAGTGATCCTACATAATTTGATTTTCTTTCTCTCCTAAATATATTTTCCATGGCAATTTTTTTAGGGCAGACTAAATATAGGCCTATAAGGTTATGGTTTACCGGGTCCATTTCTAATTATACAATATTATTAATCTTATTATAGCTTCCATAGTATCTAATGCTGAATCGATTTGTTCTTGGTACTAATTTTCACATAAAGAATTCACAAAAATTATAGTGAATGTCTTAATGTTGATATACCAGCATTTTTAAAATTTTCGCTCATTATAAAGAATTTATTACTTTACATATAATTATCCACCCAAGTTTAAAAGAAATGATACTTGGTAATCAAAGATGTCCGAGATGAGTACTTTCTTGTTGCTGCATGATATACAATGGAATTACTTTTTTTATAGTAAGAAGGACATCAGATTTTTTTAAACTACCGAGGGGTGGGTAGGTGGTAGAATGGAGCAAAAAAAAAAAGTCAAGAACCACTGATCTAGATGTTTCTAGATGTTTTTTTTTTGACTCGATTCTGGATGTAAACCTGAAAATGAATTTAGCGAGCCTGGGTCACACTGTACTGGTTTTGATCAGAGCTTCTCAAACTTTTTGGGATTTGTGACCCCTTTTGATGTGGAAATATTTTGCGAGCCATCACTCATTATAATAAAAGTAATAGATACTCAGACTGAGATATATATATATGTAGATATATATATATATGTGTGTGTGTGTGAGTGTCTGTACGAGTCTAATCTTAAATCAATCATAGGAACAACTAACTAACAAGAAAGATTATCAAAAATTGCAACATATTTATGATCTGTATTAAGTTTTATGGTGCCTACTACAGAAGAAAAAAAAAATCTTCATGAATCGTATCAAGCCATAAGACAATATGCACCAAAACATTTTTATAGAAAAAACAAAAGTCACATAATTATTCTATAAGAAAAAAAAAATAGTTTACAAATATTTCTGTGACCCCAATAATCTTTAAATGACCACCGGAGGGGTCCCACCCCTATTTTGAGAAGCCCTGCTTTTGTTAATAGTATCAATATAGTAACACTTTAGGCCATGTCATCTCTAATGGATCGACATTCAGAGCCGACAGGTAAAAAATAGCTTTTGTGCTTCAGCAACGTGCGCATAATGTAGTGTTTGCATTGGAACAGGAAAGACCGAACAAAGAAAAAAAAAGAAAAAAAAAAAAAAGAAGACAAAGAGAGAGAGAGAAATATGGAATGGGGAAGTAGCTCAATCCATGATTTTCTTTTTCATCATGGCTTGGCTTCACGTAAAAAGAATCTTGAGGGTGTGCCATGATCTTTGCAGGCCCTCAGGTGGGCCCCTGAGGCAGGTCACGGAATATCCCTCAGGTCTGCACATTACACCAAAGGTTTGCGTGTAATGGCCCACGGGCTTCTGCCTAGAAAAAGGAAACATGAAAAAACCTACAACCTCAAAACCTCACTCCCATTGTCTCAATTTCTTTTTAACTCTTATATATTGCTATTCCCAGTCAAACAGACAGACAGGAATCAGGAGGGTTTGCCATATCCATTGCAGGCCCTCTGGTGGGCAACGAAGAAGTTTGTGGAATAGCCCTTATATCTGCACATTAACCTAAGGGTTTGCAGGTCATGGAGAAGGAAACTCCAACAGGAAACCTACTACTTTGGGACTTTACTCTAATTGTCCCAATTTCTTTCTAACTCTTAAATATTGCCACTCCCCAGTTAGATAGACAGGAAAGAAACGAAATTGGCGCATATGCGCATTTAGTTCAACGATAAAGCAAGCCAAGTTAATTCCGAAAGTTTCAATAAAAGTGTTATTGCACAGAATTTAAATAAAAATAATAGCATCTTAAATATTCAATTCTGTTAATTCTAAATGTTTTTCGAGTTAGTTTGTGAAAAATTTAGGGCATCTTTTTCAATTATCAATTATACCAGAGGTATTTCCCCCCATCCCAAAAGAGATTTTTTTTTTTTCATTTAAATGGAGGCAGTCTTTCATTTTAGGCTGATAAAATTGGAAGCAACTTCCAGTGTTGAAAGGATTGCCCAAAAATAATTACTGATAAATTGAAAACATATAATGGGCTGTAGAAACATGGAAATATATCATAATCATATCTTTGTTGATCCAAATGATACTACAATGCATACCAACAGCAGCTGATCATCTGTTAGGCTCAGTAGACTTAAATTCAAAGACTTGGAAAGGAGAGCTCAAGGCAAAAAATGGTTTACCTATGTGTACACAAGTATTTTGAACAATATTTCTGTACTTTTGAATACATATATGATACAGTACATTATACATGGTACAATGATGTTAGTAAGTTAATTTGACTCAACATCACCTGATTCTATTCAATGAAAGGTGGAGAAGGGGGCAAAATCAGGTAGAGCCTTACTAACATTCAGCCTTGGGGACTGGGAACCTTACTACCATTCAGCCCCTAGGCCACAATTGCGTATGGGTTGGGAGTGGGGTAAATAATTTGCGAATGAACCAGCATTGAGACAAACATGCAGGGCGCACATTGAATGGCTGGCAGAACACATGTACAAAAATTCAATTTACATTTAGTTCTGCTGGCAATATCTTAATTTTTTTCTTTTTAGATAGGAGACTACTTTTCCCCTGTGAACATTTCATTATCATCAATAAATGTCATTTATTTCAGAACTTTGGTTTAATGCTAAATCAGTTGCCTAGTGGCGGATTTTGCATCAATAAAACTAACATGATTCAGTGGCCCATTGTATGCTTTCTATCAATCCGTAACAATCATGGGGCGATTAGACTAACAAAGAGTTGCTTCTCATTTTACCAACACAAAAATAAAAACTGCCAAATCGAGAACTGGAATGAAAAATCCGAACTTTCGTTAGGACAATAAAATCTCCTTTGATTTCAATGTTTCGGCTGATCCATTTTCTAATCCTCGTCAGGAGAATAATCTAATAAAAGAGGCACAACTTTCTCCTCCACGCAAAGAAACTGGGCAAACCTTTTTTTCAAATCAAAAATTATGGTTATCATTATACCAACCAGAATAATTCATTTTTTGGCAGCATAGGTATGCAATTGATAATACCGCAAAGGACTCTGGTAAATCCAAAATTATAAGGGGGAGAGGGGGTCCCATCACCCACTTTGCTGAGCAAAGAAAACCACATGGGGTTGGAATCCATAGAGAAAAAGGTTTGCCTCTTTTTTTAAATTATAGGCCTGAGGAGGACTGAAGAATGGATAGTCTGAAACATTGTGTTGACAACAACAAAAAAGGCAAGAGATTTGATTGTCCAAACTACAGTTTCAATGTTGATGACTTTTATCAAATTTATAGACAAATAGAATATTGGTTTGTATTTCCCATCTGTTTAACAAAACTACCAGAGCCTTAGCCCAATAAAAGGAGAGAGACCTGGCCTAGAGGAAACAGAAGGCCCAAAGGGGAGAAAAAAAAGAAAAAAAAAAGAAAAAGAAAGCAATCAACCATTGGCCCTTACATGCAGATCAGTGACACATGCAATGATGAGAGCTGAGTTGTTAGGTGGAGAAAAATGAATTGGCTATTGTTACCATTCCCACTTCAAAATGGATGCTGCACCAGCCATGAAGGTAACAGTTGCCAATAAATCTAAGACAATATGCTACATGTATTTGTATATTTATTTTTGATCTGTAACACCCATGTCACCAGACATCACTGGCAACAAAACATCTTTCCAAGTCACCAGTGATCCCTGGTGACATAGAAAAATGTTAATTGCTGAATTTATGTATGAGAAGGTTACTTTGATAAGAAAAAAAAAAATTTAGCAATTCTTTTTTTTTTTTTTATTCAGAAAGGAACCAATATAATTTTATGACATCACAAATATCGAACCGAACAATTAACTCGGTTTTAATATAAATGGAGGAAAATAATTTCTATATGATTTCTCTCCAGTTGGAAATTATGGCTCAAACCCACTTTATGCAATCTAATGACATATAAGCCCGAGACAAACCAGTGTATGTCAAGGCTTTATAGTTGTTTCAAGTTTAATACAAAATGAATACCAGGATTTCAGTTATTGATACCTTGCATTAATCTTTCAAATTACTGTGTAAACATATTGACACAGAACACAGCTTTTGGTATACTGTCAGCAAAGCAACAGGCATTTACTAGTGACAAAGCCCCCAAACAACCAGAGTATGTCTAAGCTTTTTAGTGGTTTCAAGCTTTATACAAAATGGAAACAAGTATTTTAGTTAATGATACCTTGCGCTAACTTTTCAAATTACTGTGTAAACATGCGGACACAGTACACAGATTTGAGTATACAGTCAGCAAAGCAACAGGTATTTACTAGTGTAAAATAACAAGAACAAAAAGTATCAACAAGATCCACCCCCCTTTCTAAAATATTTATCTCGTACCTCAACTCGTCAAACTATCACCATTATTGTCACTGACTGATAAACAGGCAAAAAGCCCCACATTAAGGTCTCGTCAGCTCATCCACCACGACTCTTCTCTCCTGTTACGGTACAAGGTCAACTAGCAGCGGGTTTCGTACAGTCCACTCCTGCCAATGTAACGCACCCATTTTATCACATCATGGTCATTGTAGTTCAGTTTAGATTCAAAAACCTTAAGATAACGCACTTTGAAGCCTGAGGGAGCAAAGGGCACCTGAAAAAACAAAAAAACAATTATCAGTACTAACAGTTACCTGTGGAAATTTCATGGCTGAAAATTATATTCAACTTGATTAAAAAAAAAAGAAAAAGAAGTTATTTTGACACAATAAAGGATTTCTCTCTGTCTTACTCAGTGTAGCCAAGTATGGTACGTTAATTACAGTTAAAACTGTCCAACTTTATGGCTAGCTAACTAAAAGGCCCACCCATGAAATAAAATAAAAAAATTCTAAATAAAAATTCTAAACATCAGATTTTATTGGCTGTAGAAGTCTATTGTATTTTTACAGGCTAAATCGAGAAAAAAACAACAACAAACAAACAAACAAAAAAAACCCCAGCCATATTTAGTCAAAAAAGGGTAAATTTGGCAACTCTGAACACACACTTTTCATCATCTACCCCTTCGTCTTGCAAGCAGCAGGAAGCTTCTTTCTCTTCTACACTCTCATTAAAGTATCAATTCAAGACAGTTCCCTAAAAGCTGTTGTGTGCACACACATGCACAAAGAAAATAAGTGTGCTCACAAAAGGTTAGTTAGCTAAAATAATGTAATTAATACTAAAACTTACTATTATGATATAATAATTATACTAATTGGAAATAATTTATTGGTTAACTGTTTACAAGTTAGTTGTTTTTCTAAATACCACATTTGTACACATGGCACTTCATTTCTGGAACAAACTAAATAAAGTGGTTTGAAGTATATAATAAAAATCTAAATTCATTACTTTGTAGAATGCAATCACACTTGTATTATTTGTTTTATTACCCATGAGAGATGCGCTGCACCCAAACTACCTCGAAACAATTTCATGTTGACATTTGTACAAGCATTTACTTTTGTTACAAGACAATTTTTTTTGCACAGTATAAGATTTCTCATGCACTCTGACGACTGAAATTCAGAGGGAACTCTGTTATCATCCACATTAATAGAACATGAAATAAATCAGGCCAACTCTGGTTGGATCTCAAACAGGCATGATAAATTGAAGAAGAAAAAAAAAAGAAAGAAAAGGAAACACAAATACCTCAAAATTCATAGAAATGGGTGGCCTTGTCCACTTTTTCTTGTCGTTTGTATTCAGTAATTCAATCTCAGCACTTAACTGGCATTCCTTCATGCCACCCATTCTTTTGATCCTGAAAGAAAGTCAATCAGGGTTTAGTTTTGGTTTATGTTGGATGCAAGCAGATATAAAGTTTATATTTTGAAATAACAAAGTTTGGATAATCAGAATTTTCTGGAAATGAAAATATTAACCCAAGCTATACGTTCGGGTGTCAAAAGGGTTATGCACAATATAAGATTTTTTGCGAAACTCCAACAAGAAGAAATTAGAGGGAACACGGTCCCTGGGAGGCTACCAGTCTAGAAAGACAATCTTGATTTCGAAACCAAGAACTGGAGTCCCTGTGGCAATCTGACATTGTCTTCAGCCTTGTTCTAACAACTCCTGTGTGAACACAGGTGCCAAACTTCTGCCCTTCTTTTTTACAACATCAGGGCGTGGTGAGGGGGAGATTTGCAGCATGGACAACGGCTTGTCCCCAATAAAACCTAGCACAGGCCAGCGCACCCAAGAGAATGAATTTCTGGGTGTAGATAAAGTCTCACGAGACTGATGGATGCCACTAGAATGCAATACTGGTGCCCCCCCCCATATGATGCAGTTGGTGATATGAGATGGGTGGGTCATTGACCCCAACATTTCTATCTATATCACTACCCATTCATCTAGCAAATCAGGAAAAAAAAAAAAAAAAAAAAAAAAAAAATCAGAATTTCCCTTTGAACGTATAATCCTGGAATTTCATGCTGAGTGCTAATACATCAAACCATAAACCAATTCCCACCCCATCCCCTCTAAAAATATACATTTGACTTACATGAGAAAACCAACAGTAAAATTATATGTATTAGATAAAAACATTTATTTTCATCAATTTGAACAGGTATGGATAAGCTGGAGGCACCGAGGCCAAGGGCTCAAATGTTCAAGTCATTAATATAAATATTTCCTTTCGAAATACTGAAAATTGGTATATTTCATAATATATTAAAGTTATTTTGGTGGTATTACTTTTCGTTAAAAAGCAAACATCAAGAAATGCCTTTGTTTATTAATACAAATCTCACCAAGGTTTTATACAATATATGATGTTTGCTGCCCTTTGCCTACCGCTCGACCTTAGATATTGCTCACACCTACCCTGCAATTACTGTGTCTCTGTTATAATGGAGTTGGCTTTATTGGATCCCAACACCTGTGTTATAACAGTGGACACCTGTACCAATAATCAATGAATACTTACTTCCACACAATTGCATTCTCGCTGGCTTTGTATTTTGCTTTTCCCTTCATACAGATGACTTGGACACCACTGGTATTAAGTGGGGTTGGAATACGAACCTGAATAATAAAAAGAAAAAAAAAAATTGTTTAAAATGTTGACAATAAAAGTCGCATGAAATTCATTCAATAAGTAAAATGTCCATCTATCAAGAGGCAACTTCCGTATATGACTAAGTCCCAGTTTCCATTGCATGTGTCAGCTTTGTGTCCCTTGTGAGTTTCGAGTCCAGTTAAGACTACACCTTCAATCTTACAAATTTTCATAACCACCCTTTTGGCACGATCAAAGATCACCCTAATCACACAGCTTGAGATGTACTCAATTAGCTGCTGAATGTACAACGAAATTTGCTGAAATGAAAAGTTTTCCATATTCTTCATTCATATATGGTTTTGAAACCAGGATCATATTACTGACTATTATCTTCTCTGTTCAACAAAGGACACAAGATTGAATTCTTTGTTTGATGGAGAAAAGAACTGATAACATTTCCACACAAAAAACTATGAGAAATTATGGAACAAGCTGTACTGCACACATTACAACTCTATTTTATAAGCATTGCAGTTAATGTTCAATTTTTCTGTCTGATATCACTTTTCACTTTACACTGCCAGAGAAAGAAACCATCAAAAAGAGATTCTTCTCTTAGGAATATGACAGATTACACCTGAAGAAGGCCAAAGAATGAATCAGCAGAAACATCTTGTGTACAACATGAACATCAGAAAGGAGTTCAATTGTCCAAAAAACCATTTGAATATTAAAGACCCTTCACATAATTATAGGCAGTAAAGCAAAACTTACTTCTACTTTCTGAGCCAATAACGAAGGCTTAAAATTTGATTTTACAACAACTTTAACTTCCATCTTGTGACGCCCGACTTCCCTAACCAAAGGGATCACACGGAAAGGCAAATTAATGTCTTTAGTTGTTCGGTACCTGAAAAGTACGGGAAAGAAAAATTGTAAAAGATATGGATTCATTTTAAGAGTCAAAACAAAACCGGGATTAAAAAGAAGAAAAAAACCCCTCACAATTGCAACCGGTCTAGAGCCGAAGTCATTCTTATCAAACGTATATCTCTGTCAAAGAACTGCCCCATATCTCGGAAACTAATAGAGACTGAAGCATGTGGTTTTCACCATTTGATAACATGCTCTGGGAATTTAAAAAAACAAAAAAAAACACAACACAACCTGGCTTATTTGTCTGCTTTCTGAAACTTGATAGCTCAAATGAATCGATAGCCCAATATTTCAAGTCAAGATTTACTATGTACGTGGTAGAGGTGGTAGTTTTTCACAAGCAAGTCAGTTTTAGTTTATCTCATTTACATATGCTCATCAATTCTTGTTTACAATCATTTTGTAAACAAGGGAAAATTATATCCTCAATTTCAGTTCAAGCAATTAACAGAAATTTATACATACATTTATATATATATATATATAACACACAAAAGGATCGTTACGAAGGTTTGAGCAAATTTTTATTATATTTCAACAAGTTTCAACCACCATCAATTCATATACAAACTGTTCCAATGAAACTCAGAAATAAATCGATTTAAAAAAAAAAATCAATTTTTATGATTGACAACAATAAAATAAATGCATCAGGTTTCTAAATGTTCTTTACTGATTAATCCTTTCATACATGGAACAAAAGTTATAAAAATTCAAAATTGTACAAGGACACTTTCACTACCACATTATATATATATATATATATATATACATATATATATATATATATATATATATATATATATATGTAGGTTGATAGATAGATATGTATATATGACACCTTGATTACTAATATTTAAACAGAGGTAAAAAAACAAAACAAAAATAGAACACTTACCTCATTAGTTCAAATTCACCATCAGGTGGTATGAAACTGATACTGTGTTCCGTCTCAAATTTGCTCAATTTAACACATTGGTGGAACTGGCAGTCATCAATTGCAATAGAGTTTTTACCTGATGTAGTCGTTCTGTAAAAAGAAACAAAATTTCAATAAGATGTCAAACAAGGCTAACACTTAAAACTATGTTTGGTAACATGCCACAGTTGCCAATTAGGCACTTTTTGCGCTAAATTCATCAGGTTTCTTGTTTTGGTAGTGTGAAAAAGGTGCTAAATTAGAAGGCATGCTTCAACATTTTGGCCATTTTAAGTGTCTTTTTGGTGTGTTTTGGCAGCTTAGGAAAAAAAAAAAAAAAAAAAAAAAGTGTTTTTAGCAATCTAACTAATACAGTTGGCAACAATGTACTACAAACAAAAAATATGATACATTTTGGCAATTTCTTTTCAAATCTATATTTTATAAAACAGTTGAGTGAAATACTGAAATATATTTCGTTTGACTATGCACAAGATACCTGAAAGGTTGAGTAATATTCCAAACATAATACTAGATAGTAAGGGTAAAGAAGACCATCACAATTATTAGTAGAAGCTTTCCCCCATTATAACACAGATGTTGGTGTTAAATAAAGCTGACCACATGATAATCGAGTCGCAATTACTGCAGGATGAGTATGGATGGTAGGAGAAAAATGGCAAACATCATCTATTGTACAAAAACTAAGTGGGATTTGAACAAATAAACAAAGGCATTTTTTCAAGTTAATCAAATGTTTTATCAACATCAAACACCGAGAAACATCTAGATTCTCCAGATATATATCCAAAATCTAGGAAATATATTACAAATAAATAAATTGTACGTGACTTTAATCTTCAACATTTATTCTATTAAAACATTATTTTATTACAATAAATTTGAACAAAATATCAATCGATAAAAACCATCCAAGTAGCAATTTCAGACATTTAGACACAATCAATAACATCTAGACTCAGATTTAATACATCTAAATTGGCTTCTATGCAAGGGACGTAACTCACGTTGTGGTATGTCGGCCCATCAGTCACTGAAGGCAATGCTAGTGCATCTGAAAGGGTCGAACATTATACGAGTATAAACAGTTGAATGAAAATAAGAGATGGTGTTTAAACTTACCCACTTGTACGTCCACTGTCTTCAAGATTACCTTTGCCCTTTGTATCAACTAAAAGCTTATCGTTAATTCCAAACTTGCATTCTGGCATTCCACTCAAATAACTTTTCATTACAACTTTACCAGCAACATGAGCACTCAGAACCTGACCTATAAGAAAAACAAAACAAAAACCATGTTTATTGACTAAAACAAGGGTTATTGAACTGTGACACCTACATTTTTCAGGTATTTTTGAGTTCATGTCTGAATTTTGTTAGATTGGGTGTATCAATCATAATGAAAGATATGACCATTTTCCTCGTTCGTGTTTTCATAATGTTTCTGCCATGTACCCTCCAGCCTTTGTTGGGTGTTGCTGGTTCTGGAATGTGGATTCACTACTTGGAGCAAATGCTCAATAAGACTGGACACGTTGCATCAATTTTTTGTATGTTGGAAGTACATTAAAAACACAACCCAGATACACCAATAAGAAAAGGGTTCTGAGGTGTTCTGTCCAACAGAGTCTATGCCCTCAGTGGTGATTCTTCACTATAGAACCAACAACACCAGATGAAGAACGGAAAGTACATGGCCGAAACGTTGCTATCAAATGAACATTGACAAGGAAAATAGTCCAACCATATCATACATATTGATATTTGAGTTTGAACAATAAATTATTTCTTCAATTATTTCATCAAACTTTTAATTTTTCATTAGTCATCTTGAAATAACGATTTTAACTTTATTTTCAATTTTTGGAACAATGGAAAGAATTAGCGTTCAGCATCCTCACCCGGTAGAAGTTAAAAATGGTGTGCAAATAGAAACATTTCAATAATTCAATTTATTAAAAGCGATAACAGTAGGATTTAGATTTACTTATTTACTTTCATTAATTCTATCATTAATTATTAGTGCACACAGACAACAATTGTAAATTCCCATACAACATATCAGTCAGTTAAAAACTATTGAAGTTGGTATGAACTAGACAGACTTATGGTGAATCATAATAAGATATATTTACCTTGTGGAGACATGAGTAGATTGACAGACTCTAAAACGTCTAAGAAGAGTTCATTTCGTCTATATTTAATACCTTCCCGACGCCATCCAATCTGGCCAGTTACTTGTGATGTTATCTGGCTTGTCTCTTCCTTGCTCTGAGGGAAAAGAATTTTTTTTTTAAAGACACAATCCTTGATCAGTAGGAGGCATATAAATACGAGGTACGGCAAAAAAGTAACAAAATTGAGGCTGCTGATAAGCGACTCAGCAGCCTCACACAAATTTATTATATTATAGAGTTGGGCAACAAATGAAGATTACGTAACAGTATCAGTACAGCAATCAATAGAAACTGTCAATCTATGTTTCTGCAGTTTTTAAGTGATTCTTCCTCGCTAGCAGTGTGTGCCAATAGAGCTACAGGGCTGAAAATTTGAAATGCCTTTTTTTTTCAAAACTTGGACCTTAGTGAATTGATGAAAGGCAAAAGAAAAAACTAAGACCCTATTCACCATAGGGAATTGAAAGAAAAAGATAAAAAAATCAAAAAATCAAAAAAAAAATCATTTTCTTATTACACAGAGATTGGGATGGGGGGAGGGTAGGTTTAAAGGTTTGACCCCCTGCTTGTCAGCTATATTTCGTAGCTCAGCAGCTGGACAATAAACCTGGCTTCCCTTCGGAAAAGGGCGCGAGTTGAAACCTCACCAAAATCACTTTTTAAACTTATTATTGGCACTGTTTACTCACTGCTGAAGATTTTACGACCTGAGTAGAGTTGCGATAGAAATCAACTGAAAAACCAAGACAAAGGTAAATAGTAATGAAAAATTGATGATACTGATTCATAATACTTCATCTTTTAAGAATGAATAATAAAATGTAGAAATATACCTGAGATTTGACACCCTGCTGAGTAATAAAGGTTTTTAGAATTCCAGTATCTGTGTTCTGTGGATATCCGAAGTCCAAAATTTCTACAAAAGAAGAGTACAGAGTAAGTATATTTAGAAATTAAAAAGAATGAATATTTATATACATTCATCACAGTAGACCTTCATTAGTTTGGCACCTCTGGGACCAAGGTGTGCCAGATTAGTAACCATACTGTATCACAGAAGGATTACCACTAAGAAAATAGCTAACCAAGAAAAACAGAAGTTGTACCAAACGTTTTTATTAATGTATCTAGAAAAAAAAACAATTTATTGAAAATGAAGAGAAATAAGAGAATTCATACAAAGAAAAAAAAAAGTATGGACACATTCCTAATACTATGCCAAGCACAGGGAAATGTCACTTTCCTACACTTGAGGCTTAAAAAAGTCCATCATTTGTCAGTCTAGAGAGAGAAATTTGGTTCTTTCAAATTCCAGATTTGACGGTTATTGACTAATGACACAAGAAATGAATCTACATAAGATAAAATCTAGATAATCCTAGAAAATCTTTTCAAAATTCACAGAAAATAAGTCAAGTAGGAAATGTCAGTGAAGAGATTAAATAGATACAAAAGAAAAGAAGGATCAATTGAATGATTTGTAATTGAGAGAAATTTTTCTGAGATCAGAATTAGCTTGGTTTGTTAATTTTAGCACATACTTCTGTAATTATAACATAAAGAGGCAGATAAGTGATGTTCCTTCTAATTTATGACCCGTTTCATGTGATTAAATTTTACTATTCTACACAAGTATGGAGATAGATGGTTGTGAAACTAGGAAATTGGTAGCTGTTGGATGTAGGGGGCATAAATAGCAGGTACTAACAATTAAATTATATTCCCTTTTACACTATGTACAAAATCTCTCTTGTTTAGGTAACAAATATACAAAAAAAAAAAGAAAAAAAAAAAAGAAAACAGTTTTATACAATAAATGAAATATATAAAAAAAATTGAAATATTTTTATTTAAAAAAAATATCAAACTTTAAATAGTTAATGATCATAATCAAAGATGACTCAGATGAAATAAAGCAATTATTATTAGAAAAAGAAAGACTTACAATAAAATAGTATATTGAATTTCTACTGAACTTAACCTTCCAAAATCAAGTCATATTGATCCACTAATAAAACCCTGACGAGGATACATTTTTAAAAAATACATATAGATTACACCAAATGTGTTAAGAGGCAGGTAATTTATTAATGTAGTGTAATTTATTAAAGTTTTTATAGATCATTCGTTTACACTATTCTAATATATAATGTAACCATCTATATTGGAAGGTTTAGTTGACAAATACAAAAATTTACTTACATCTTAACTGAGAGAAATATTCCTCAAATTACTAACCAGCTAAAATCTCAAGATCAACACAAAAGCTGCTATTCGAATTTCATGGATAAAAACAAGGTACCTACCATCTAAAATCCTATAGGTCAACACATAAGCTAATTGTCAACATCAAGCAATAAAGCAGGGAAGTCTCTATTTATTTATAGAACCAAAAGATAAACATTTCAACTAAATCAAGATAGTGGATATTTAAATCTGGAAATGTTTCTTAATAATAAAGGTAACGCTTTTGAATAAAAATTCTACTCCAAGCTTAGAAAGCCCACTACACAATAACAAAATACAATTCATCATTTCTGGATGTTACTGCATACATTTACATCTTTAGAAAAGAAATATTTTCAAACATTCCATACTTTCAATATTTGATTTTTTCAAGTATCATTTTATATTTGTGATGATTAGTGCTTTAAATATTTGTTGTATGTGTTGTTAAATATTACCTCATGTAAATTAGGACATAATAATGAGAAAAAATGTTTTCTTCACAGAAATTTTTCTTTATGCTTTTGCAATTTTTTAGCCAAGTAAAATTGAACTGCTCGGATTAAATAGAACAATTCTGCACCAAGTTTAGACTGTAAACATCTTCTTGAAGCAATTGATAGCAAAAACAGGCAACATAGGTTATTTCTGCCTGTGTGTATATATACATACTGGATTACACCTGTCAAAAATGATAGGGTTATTCATGTATGGATCAGGAGCCTAAAGTTAATCCATTATGTAATTCATTCCCAATCCAAGTATCCAAATTTCAAGTTTTGTCAAAGTCTCAACTCAATTCAAGCTGTTGATCAGACATAATGTCTTGAGCATTCCTGTGATGTATTATCCATTACGTTATAACAGCCTATCTCATTTTATTACAACCTTTTGTTTTTTAGGCACTAACTTATTTAATCTATTTCACATGGACCAATCCATTATAAGTTTTTTAGTTATAATAGGAATAGGACAGGACAACCATACAACCAATTATACAGTTAAACATACAGGGCTCATATATTGATAGATATTTACCATCTAAAATCTCATAGATCAACACAAAGTTGTTCTTTATGTTCTCCTCAGAGATTTTCCCAAAATAGGACTGCATGACTTCACACATTTTTAGCAAAAATTCAAATACCATAGCAGCGTTGACATTTTGTTTAGTGACGGCTGCCAGCCAAATGTTCGATCTTCGAATGTGGAAAAAGCTCGTACGAGCAATGTTAGTGACTGGGGATCTCACTTGCTGTCGAGCGTGGATTACATTCACACGGAATGCATCCACTGCGTTGCGCCTGAAAGAGAGAGAGAGAGAGAGGAAGGAAAAAAAAGTTGAAAAAAGCAAAAGTAGAAATGAACCGAAGGATCTGCCCACCACCCCAGGACATATATTCATGTGGGGACAAACAGACAGACACAAATGAATGATGACTGAAGTGGAAAAAAAAAAAAAAAATCCCACAGTAGTGAATTTTCAAACTGGTAGTATATTCTTTTAAGCCATTTATTAAGCGTACCTTTTTTTCTCAAATTTTAATTTTGCAATATACAAGAGAGAGAGGGGGGGGGCAGTGGAGTGAGGGGTTGAGAGAGAAAGAAGAAAAAAGTGGAAAACATTTGAAGGACCTGCCCCTCACCTCCAACCAGTGTCAGTTTAACTTTGTAGTAGGAGTAGCACATGCTATTTGGCCATGCAATTTAGGGGCCCACATCAAATGCTTGCAAGCTATCAATTCCTTCAACTTCAATGACTGGGTGTTTAAGAAAATGATTCTGGCCAATTATCAGCTTTAATTGGGGTTAATATTTCGACACAGTGATCTACATGATGCATATATGACACGTAAATAGAAAAAGTATTTGAAACTGAAATCATAGCTGCAGCACAAACCACAAAATAAAAGCAAAGTAATACTATTAGTGAAATGTCAAAAGGCCAAAGCACAGAAGGATTGCCAATAACAAGAGCTAACAACTACATCAGATCTTTAAAACATGTAAATGAGCGAGATAATAAGGAAGAGAAACGATGAATATAATCCTAGTTCTTCATGGAGTGCTCGGTTCAATATCTTTACTTACACAGAGCTTAAACCACTTTATCATTATCAATTCAGTTCTGAACTTCATCTTTCATAGTCTTTCTCAAACACATTAAGTTTCTTGGATCCACTATCAGCAAAAAAAAATACAGCTGTTTTTCTTTGTCTCTTCATATCATACACTATAGAAAAACCAAAGTTATAATACTTGCAAAAGCTTTTTACTGATACACCCCCACCATCTGTTTTTTCAAGTGTTCAACCGTAATCAATCATTTGGTGTTTTTGCTTCACAGCACGGGATGCGCATCCTTTATTTACTTGAGCCATAACTGGGCTTAAATAAATAAAATTAATAAATGCTGGAATCATTCGCCTGTGTTTACAAGTAAGCAGGTTTAGTGCAACCAGAATAATGCGCATCAGGTGCAGTAGCCCGGGAAATTTCAAGTACAGAATTACAGAGGGATCCGGATAACAGGTAGCAAGATCACTGAAGATCTACCATAATATAAATACATACCCTATGTCATCTCTATAGACACGGGAAATCAGCACCTCGCCTTTGTGATTATAAATAAAAAGTCCGCCAATCATGGTTTTATAGAGGCCGTGTCACTGAAAAAAAAAAAGAAGAAAATATTCGATTTAAAATGTATAGAAAGTATTTTTATACCTTTCCAGGGAAAATTTAAAAATAAGGCAAGTAAATCAAAAAGACTACCAAACCAAATCAATAAATATAAGTAATCACATATGCAGTAATAGACCATTTATCTGGCTTCCAAAAAACCATCAATTTTTTTAACCTAGCAGACTGAGTAGTAAGTAATTCACCACTCAGCTTCAGTACGTTTTAATTTTTGTGGTGTTGTTGAATTGTCTTCTAATGAAGATTACTGGATTAATATTGATTAAACAGATCCTGATTTTGCTAAGAATTATTTGCGAATGTTATGAAGTTCTTCTCTTCATTTTTGATTGTATATTTTATGTCTTATTATTCAAAGTATTCTAATGGATCAATAAATACCAAACTAACCCAGCTTTTAAAGTATTCGCTTCACTTCTCATGGCTTGGTACAGTAGCTGCAAACATTCAATTTTCAAGTGAAATTGGTTGAAGCTTGACTCTTCCTATATTTTGTTCAAATGATAAACCATTTCCATTCTTGACTTGCATATAAAATTTATTACTTTTCCAGATTTACTGAATCAAGTTTTTCATGTTGGTCAGTGTGAATTCAATATAAATGATAAAATGAGTTATTTAAAAAAAAAAATAAGAGATAGTTGAAACTAATTTCATTCATAAAATGAACGTTTGCACTGAAAGTAGCACTAGTTGTATACATGTGATTACTCAATTTAGTTTGCTTAGCATACATAATTTGCTAGGATATATGTATGCCCATCCCCTAAAACTTTCAAGTGATACATGTTTTATTTTTACCATTTATACAAAATACTTTCACCCTCTATCCCTTCAACAACCTCCCCATTAGAGGGACCATATGAATATCTTTTTTATCGATTGAACATCCTCCCTCTAAAGCAGTCCATGGGGGAGGATTCTTAATTAACCATCACAATTTAGTAAAGGGAACTGGGACATAGGAATAAATTTATTCTATTAGTACTGTTGAAGATTGGAGATGTAGCTCCCTCATTTGCATGTATAATTTTTAAATCTTTTATTATATTGACTGAGATGAAGATATTGTTCTCTCATATTCATGATTTTTAAATGCATTATCATCACTAAATCTGTCATCCCACACAAGTTTTTGGACACAAAATATGGATCCAGTTTAGCAGTAGATTTAAATAGCAAATCCAACACCCGCTAGCAAAAAGATGGACACAAAGTAAGGGTCCAGTTTTCCATTATACGTCTTATGTAAATTATAGTTGTATTTGCATGAAGATGAATGCAAATCAGAATATCGGTTCTATGCAAAGCCATAGTTCCGTAAAGACAGACACAAAACAGTATTACATTTACACTGTAAATCGACCCCCCTCTTTAGAGCCTATTCATACGTTCAACATTACTTTCTTTTTTTCTAAAAAAAAAAAAAAAAAAAAGAAATGGGAGCCACGTTCATTCAAAGCCGATCAAATTATAATAAAAAGGAAATACTTATTCTTGACCAACCACTATCTAACAACAAAAATGACATTTTCATAAAGAAATACTCACGCAACGGTTACATAGCCCTGTTTAGGGGCCTGGTGTCCTTGAAGGGGGCATGGGCTAAAATAAATGAATTTCTGTTCTGATGTTGTATCCCCGTTTGACCAGGGGGAGGGGCTGGACCCTGGGGAAAAACTCTCAAGACATGAAAAAGGTTGTTCCGTGTCAGCATATCAAGTGACGCCCACTTTATATCTAAAAGCAACAGGCTCTAAAATGAGTGTTCGATTTACAATCTATTTATAAAATAAATCACATGCACGTCAATATTTTTTGTCTGTAACGCCAGTCAAAGGAAATACATTTTCAATGCTAATTTAGAATAGTTTTTTTGCAAATCATATGTGAGAAAAATCCGGGTTCATTCTGGTTGAACATAAACAAGAAAGTGCAGAGCAAGACAATGTTTCTGATACGTTCTAATTACAGTGGAATTGCAGAGTTATTCAAATTATTAATTATCATACTATCGTCATTTTTGAGGGCAATGGGTTAATTAGTCTATAATAGCTTAAAGGACCCTATTTTATGACTTTTGAAAGGGAGTGTTTCTTGTTGTCGGTCTTTAGTTTATTTTTTGTAGAAAACGTTCAGGAGTAAATGAATATGATCTTTATTTCTTCGTGAAACCTTTCCTTTTGAAAAATACTAAGTCTCAAACCTTAACCTTAGTTACGAAAGACGGGCACAAGAGGGTCCAGTTTAGCAATATATTTACATGAAAAATCAAATTTCAACTGTACCACTGTTAAAAATAGAGTTATTAAGTGAGTGTCATTTATTCTATCACAAGTACATACATAGTAAATCAAACCCCAAACTTATATCTACTAACTCGTTTCATTTTCAAAAACTTCATTTTGTCTCAAATGGAAAAATTCCCGATGACATGAAGGTCATATTCATTCAAAATACGTCAAATCTTTCCATAAAACCCTGAACTGACAAATAGCACATTGTAAATAGAATTCATCTCCTAAAAAGCTTCAACAATTATTTTCTCTCAAAACTAACAAATATTCACACGCAACAAAGGTTATTGGGAGCACCAACAGTTACAGGCAAATTTAAAAAAAATATTTTGTTTGAGTGGTCAAAATCGAAAGATCGCCCGATTTAACATAAGATCGTAAATTACAACCATGCACACAAAATCAGGGTTCAGTTTTTGGTCAAACGTAGATTGTAAATCCAACCCCCACTTTAGAGCCAATTTCAAGTGACGCCCACTTCATATCAAAAACCATAGTATTTACCTAAAATATAGTCAATTTTGAGACGATCTCAAAACGTAAACTTACATATACATATATACATTAACTTACCTTTACCGCAGCTGATTCAAAACATAATTAAATTCAAATCTAAATTGAAGAAACTGCTAGAAAAGCAGTTACGACATTCACAAGACGAGAGCAATTGTATCAATGATGGCGTGCGAAAACTCGGTGATTTCCGTAAGCTCCGGGTATTTCCGTGAACAAGTAAAATTTTCTATAATCGCCGTCCCATAATTCTTCCCACATTGAGATATACATTGATCCCAGGAAATCGGAGAACTATAATGGGACAGAGGATTGAAATTTTTTAGCTTTTAAAAAGTATCTTATTTTTTAGAATTCGGAATAGATTATCATTTTAATCTTAAAATCATGGGAACAACAGTACAGAAAATGAAAAAAACTCTGATTTTTTGTTAAATTTCACAAGTTTCACTACCTATGCACCATAATAGTTGTTGCATTTGCATATAAAACTACTACTATGTAACAACTATTATGGGACAATGCTCTGTACCATAATACTTGATACATTTACATATGAAAAATGACTACTAAATGTAACAATTATTATGGGATAGACTTAGTAATAATTATTGTGTACGTAATCGTAGATGTGCACGGACAAGGGTTTTTCTATCTTTTCAAAAGAGACGTATTTTTTTGATTTCGAAAGAGATTACCTCTTTAGTCATCAAGATGATATAATTGATGGTTCAGAAAATGAAAAAAAATCTTTAAAATTTTATTAATCAACCATAAGTTAATCCTTTTTTCCCTTCCTGTACGTAATAATCGCAGATTTGTGCAGAAAATTTTTTTCTATCTTTTCAAAAGTAATCTACTTTTTAGATTTCAATATTTAAACGCTGATTTTTAAAATCATAATTTCTAAGAATATAAAAAGATTAGTAAAATTTTAATTAAATCATATTCCTGTACGTAATCGTAGGTATATATTCGCAGAAACGGATTTTTGTCTTTTCACAAGATTTCTATTTTTTAGATTTCAAAAGAAAATATCGTTTTAATCTTCAAAATTAGATGGATAATCTCTCAGAAAAATGAAAAAAAAAGTCACTCAAAATTCATTGAATCATCTCTCCGTACTCAATCGTCGATTTACGTTAAAGAGTCACTCGTAACACTGATGGTGTGCAAGATTTACCTATGTTAATGAATTTCTTATCTTTATTGTATTTTCTTGTATGATTAGGTTTCTGCTTGGTGACACGGAAATGGAAATAACAACACAAGGTTCTACGAAGACAGGTTACCTATCCGACAAACTATAAACACCTCGGTCTGGTTCTGTCCTGTTGATAGGTGTAACAGTTGGGTGTAGGTCAAATTTGTCATATGTGTAACAGTTGGGTGTAAAGACAAAACCACATTGAGCGAAACTTCTTAAGACAAATTACAAACGGATTAAAATCATTACTAAGATTTCAGTGATTACTAACGGTGTAAATGTTTATTTTATTTTTACTTATAAAAAAAATACATCTCCGTTTGCTATTAAAAATACCTATTCAACATTCAAGTGGTAGAAATGTATGAAACTTCCTGTAATTTTTTACAAGTTTATCAGTACAGAGAAACACATTTTGTTCATTTTTCCTATAACTCTTCCAATAGCCATCCATTTCATATGATCTGAATTTATCCAAGTTATTATTGAAATTATTTACCCCTTACTGTTTTTTTTTTACGTAAGATGATCACCTATTTCAGTTTTTTCAAAATTCTCTGTCAGAAAAAAAAAAATCAATTTGTTTCTACGACTTTGTTTTTGTAATAGACCTAGCTTATAAATTTCCTGTCCTCTCTGACTCATTAAACATTAGATTTCCTTAATTTGTAAAACCATTTGATATCTTGAAAGTTCCAGTTGAGTCTCTTCTTGCCCTCATCTCAAACTAAGTCATGCCTACCTTTTCTAGTGTATCCTTATAACGTGAATCTCTCAAGCCATGTATAATTCTAGTGAACTTTCTCTGTACGGTTTATAATTTCAAAATTAAATTCCATTTACCGTACTAGCACATGGGGCCCAAGCCTGTACACAATACTTTTAACCAGGTCTCATTTTCTAATATATCTGAAAGCTTTTTTTTACATATCCAAAAATTACATCACATATTAACACAATTTTAAAGCTTGACATTTTTTTAGCTATCCAAAAATGAACAAATTCATGGGTATATTTGAATTTCTATGTGATGATTTTTATTTTAGAGAAGAAACTACTGAAAATTTTCTATGGAAGAGTCTATTATTCTAAATGCTTTGTAGGAGATATTTTCCATCAGCAAAATTCATGCTGAAGATTCCATTGTTACGGATAGAGAAATAGAAAAGAAAAATCACACTGCATTGGTAGCTTTTTAAAAACCTTTAAAAATCTCTGATTAGAAAATGAAACCAAGCGAGAAAAATGAATATTTGTGGCGTTATTTTCTAATCTTTGGATGCATGAAAATGCACATCCCTCCCTCTCATCAAATCTTTATACCAAGAGCAAGGGGGTTTAAAAATTGGAAACTTTTTTATCAATAAAACATAATGGTGCAGTACAATTGTTTTATGTAGCTCCAACCTAACGTTCCTGTATAAAAAGACTCTATTACTAGTATGCCTGATAAGCTATTAGAATATGACCAATTGTGAAATTTTTGAAAAAAGCATGAAATTTCTAACATAGTGCAAGGACTGGGCAGTATACCGACTTTACACCATATATTGGTATATTTTTAAACATGGTATTAGACTGAGCAATACTGTATACACCAATATAGCCACAATGATGCCAAATTAGCTATTTTGGAGCTAGATATAGCTTCTTTTTTTCTCATACTTGCCTGTCCCCATCCCAAATTGATCATGCAATCCACTCTCCTTCTGCCATGTACCATCTACCTAACTAGAAAACTATTTTTTGTTCTATTTACATCTTTATTTTTAGTTTCTTATAGTGAGAGTTTTCTGTAGTCTTGTTATTGTTGAAAAAGCAGCTTTCTCAGAGATATATGCCTATTTTATATTTATTTATTCATTGTAATTTTGATCTCTGTTTTGATAAAAGTTTTTGTGAAATCTCATGTGGCTTCGACTTACAACTGAACATAAGAAAATACAGGGATGTATATCGGTAGTCAGCTCGACAATTCTGGGATATGAATCTTTGTCCACAGTGCCCAGCCCTGGTTACATACCATAACATTAATTTTCAGATGTGGAGGAAAGTCAGATTAGGGTCTAATGTTCAATCGCATTCAATTTGTGAATCAAATAATGTAGAAAAACATTTATATTGACATTTCCAACTAAATTGTGAATGCCCATATTGGTGACGCTTTTGAGATGACTAGTTTAGTGTGACTAAGCAGACCTGTTCTTCATTCAATTCAAAACTAGCGAAGGCTAATCGAGACTGGATTAACCATTAAGGAAAATAAGCATGTGCTTAGGACATCAAAAGAGAATGGGGCTCCACAGGTTTCTTGCAGTTATTGAAAGTAGTTTAGATTGTTCAATATGAAAGTTTCAAATTAAAATTGTATTTTTTCTCTTATATACAGCTATTGATTCAAATATCAAAATGATTCAATCAACCACAAACTACTGTAGGTAACTGGTCTTTGTGCAATCACAAGTAGACAAAGATTTGATTTATTCTAAGGTATTTTTATGGGAAAACATGGCTGTGTAAGTCAATGAATCTCCAGGAAATTTGTTCATGATGACTTTGTTTATTTTATTGAGTTTCATTGGGTGGTGCCAAGATGGCCTTCTCTGATAGCTGGTCTATGTCCTGCTCATGATGTTCTACATTTGGGTACACTCTTCCCCAAAGATCCTTGGACCTCTTGACAAATGTTCTGGTTTCTAGATCAAGATTGATGATATCAGGAGCTTCAATGACTGGGTATTTACCATTTCCAATGGTCATCAGTTGCTTGGAGAATTTAGTGGCATTTTCATTTCCTTTAGATTCTTTGTTTAATGCTCTACTGTAACATCGTTCCAGGGATAAAAGCTCTTGATAGAAGCATCCACAATTTGGCCTTGCATCCTATTGCTCACTACAGGAAGTATATGTCTGAAGTTTCAACAGAATAGCATTGGAGTGCACCCATTGGTGCATCTACACCTCTGATCTTATGAAGGGTTTGATCAATGCCAGCAAATACTGTTCAGTGTGACATCAGGGTATTTGTGGAATAAGCAACCAAAATTTGATTCAAGTCAGGTCAAATGTTGACCTGACACTGGTTGTCACCTGGTACATCTGTTGCTCAAGCTTAAAAGTAAACTAATTCCACATTGAATTTATTAGCTCAATTTTCTTAAATAAAAAAATAAATAAAAAAAGTATCAATAATTTAATCGAAATTTAATTTAATTCGATTTAATCAAAATTTTTTTTTTTTAATGAAAAATAGTAATGAAAGTCTAAGATTTGATAAAAAAAATAATAGAAAAAGTAATTTTTGTACTTTCAATCCAGAATACTTTATTCACCTCAGGAATTTTGTCAGTTTTGAGAAAAACTAATTTAATTTGTTTTATCCATTAAATTCATGAATTACTTTGTAAACATTTTATCAAATAAATAAATGATAACTAAAGTAGAAATATGTCCATTTGTTTGAATAGAATGTTAAGACAAAAAGAAAGTGATAATTCCTTTTTTTGATCTGTAGATATACAGTGAGTTCACACGATAAAAACACAGACAAATAATGAATTTGAGAATTATTGTTTTATTCACGCTTATTTAACATTAACACATTTTTATTATTGTTGAAAATTTTTTTATTTAAAGTGAAGTGATGTCATCTGTGTCCATATGAAATGCCTTTTTAAAATCCATGAACTCGCTGAGTATTTGCAAAGCTTAAAAAAAGAGGGAGGTATCACTTCCTTTTCCTCTTAACATAGTTTTACACCAACAACTGGTGTCAGGTTAGAATTTGACCACATGACTTGAATCTAATTTGGTGTGCTTATTCTGTATATGATCCATTGGAGCTTCCTCCACAATGATGGCAGGACAGTCCTCTATTGCTGCACACAAGAATCTCTTTGAGATGAGAATCAAATGAGATCTTGAATTATTTATTCGATCACCAAACAGCAAAGTGGCTGCTGTCTTACTGGATGCAGTTGCAAGTACTACCTTTCCAGTGGCTCATCATTAGTGAGGAAAGTTTTTCCAACACCTCTTGGAGCATCAACAAATATCATCCCTCCATCTCTGTTGACCATTTCCATAAAACTATCAAAGATATCTTGCTGCTCATCTGTTGTTGTTCCGACAATGTCACCATCTTCCTCTTGGTTATAGTTGATTTTTGTGGTACATTTCTTGCTGAATCAGTATTGGGAGAAGGCGGCCCATCAAAAGGTAGGCATTTTCTTTCCATCATGAGAACTTTGTCTGCAATGTCAATAAGGCACTCAGGACGGTGACTTTGATGGACTGTCATATTACAACATTCATATGGCTTTTCATTTGCCGTTGCAGCCAGGGCGGGGGCAAACTTGGGCCCTTGGTGCTTTGGTCCCCTTTGGTACAGAGCCAGAGATTTGTAGGGAAGTACCCTTTGTTATCAATCTCTTGGTCTTTTCAATCATCCAATTCTCAATATTATTCAGCTCTTTTGTTGTTTAGTCTTGCCAAAATTTGAAAGGTGTCAAATTTGGATGAAAACATTTCCTTTCCATTTCAGTCTTCGAGGTGGATATCATAGCCATCATGATCATATAGAAAGAGGACCAGGTATTGGAGAGGATCATAGGCACTATGCAGCTTGTATATTTTTTCAGTTGACTATCATACAGGTGAATAACAATTTGACAATGACTGATGGGTTCACCTAACATCACAATCCTTACCACATTGCTCATTTGAGCATTGAATCTTCTAGAATGTCCTCTAAGAGGTCATTTATCCACATGAATTACCTTTTTATTTTAGTTCTCTGGATTTTTGGACTCTAGTATCTCTGTTGCCATCTTAATTTCTTGTACAAACTCATAATTCACATTTAGAATGGTATTCAGCTCCACGGCAATGGATTGCAATAGGTATCCAATTATGTTCATCTATGGTCTGGTCTCATCATTCTTATTGTTGATGAAGTAATTTCATTCAAACTTCCAATTCTATGAAATAAGTTTTTGGACACAAAAAGCATACCTAATGATTTGGGGGGGGTCTAGGCCTCTAATTTGTTGACAAAATGGGCCTGTAGACCTATAATTTGCCATCAAAGTTAGCAAGCAGGCCAAATAAGGGGGGAAAATTGCTGACAGAGGAAACATTGGGGTGCACCCTACCCCCTTAAGTACCCTTCTGCTGGACATTGAAGGAAGGATTCCATCCAGTGAGATGTATCTCATTGCATGCAAAACGTTTCAAAGACAGAATTTTTCCTGATGTTTTTGAGGAAACATTTTGAATCCTTATCTGTGCCATCTATCAAGCCTTGGAAGTTGTCAGGATGAGGTGGAAAATAGTCAATCGTGATTCTGCCGTTGTTACAGAACATTCTAGGTGTCTCCAGTTCTAACTCAATTTAGCCACGGTGTGGAAATGGCTTATTCATCAGTCCTAAACAGACAAATGTTTAAAAAAGTGTTGACATTATACACTTGTACAAGTCCTTTGAAGTCTGCGATGTTACTAGCACAGGACCTTGATATGGCAATTGGTTGGTGTTGGCATTAGGATTCAAGCCTTGTGTCGTTTCCTCTTCAATTTTCTGAGCACGCTAAATCATGTGATGTTGTTGATGGCTTACGAGTCATTTGATCCTATGTGCCTCACTCTTTGTATGCCCCGACCAAACATCCAAGCCACAAAGAAACAGCGCCTGAAATTGCCAACATTGGCGTGTAGAAAAGAACAAAGTGCAATGATCAGAGTCTAGACATTCGTAAACATCTATGAAAGCAAAGTGATACCAATGCAACTGATATCCCCGCAAGACTAGAACAAAAAAAATTATACGGCAGCAAAAGTGAGAAACTGGATCCTAAACAACATTCATTCAACTAGCGAAAGAAAGAAACTGGATCCAAAACAACATTCATTCAACCAGCAAAAGTAGGAAACTGGATCCTAAACAACCTTGAAAAAATGCAATAGACAATTACTAGGAAAATAAAAAGTACATGACTGGTTTTGGCATCAGATTGACTAGATGCCAAACATAACGGAGACAGTTTTGACCTCAAAAATACAACAGGGAGAATTGGACAAATTACAGCTTAGTGTCCAAAACTATCATAAGTGACTTGTCGATCTTCTTCTCAAGGTCTCTTAGCTTTCTCCTCAGTTTCTTGTTCATTCAAGGTCTTCGTTTTGTTAGTACCAGTTTGGCATTCAATTGAGTACAAATACTCCCCAACTGACAACCTCCTCTTGCATCCACACATACAAGTGACCAGAATATGTGGGTATGAAAAAATTCATGTAAATATATAAGTTACACTTGTAAATTGAAAACATATAAGTAAATATAAAAAATTGCTTAGTTGTATATGTGCATAAAAGTAAGAGAGTAAATGAATTATACTTATACATTAGAAAAAACATACGCACTATGTAAACACTATGAATAGATATTGTGTTGTGGATTTAAAAAAGATTTTTTACTAATAATATTTTTACTATGAAACATAATGATAGTAGATAGTAGTAGAAGTAGAATGGGTTGAATTTCAGAATCAGATAAACTATATCATAGAATGGCAATGAATTTTAAAAAATGCATAAAATCTTTTGATTTTGTGAATTTAGAAATGAATTCAAAATAAATTTGAAAAAAAAATCAAGTTGAATCATAATTAAAGATAAAAAAATTAGATTTTTTAATCGACTTTTCTTCCCATCACTTTTTCAAACTATCACAAAAATTAGTTTAATCAATTTTACACCAATTTTATATTTTAATTATGTAATTTTAATACAAATGTTTTATCATCATCTGGTCGAAGTTGTTTTGATCCCATCGATTCTTACACACAACCCATTTTGGTCCTGCGTTGGATTTTGTTGGTTGACAGGCTTATATCCTATGTCTGTGCATAGTCAGTTGACACATATTCTAGATGGGCGACCAGCACTTCTATGTCCATGGGGTAATGTCCAGAGGACTGTTGTGCTGAAGAGCCCTTGTTTTGCTCTCAAGTGATGACCATCAAAATGCACGGAACTCTCTCAGATAACTTTTTCTATTGCAGGAAGTTTCTCCTTACAGTCTTTGTTTGGTTGGGTGTAGCTTCCAGGAGATATCAAGTTCTACTTGAATTGATTTGTTTCATAGTAATGAAATAAGTAGTATTTTTGTTGAAATAATTAGTATTATAATATAACAATGTACTGTCATATCTAAATTATTCTAATTTTTAGTTTTGTAATCATTTACTTTTTTGTTGTGTGATTATTTTATTTTTAGTAATAAAATGAGTAATATTGTGAAAAATAGGTATTACTTTCTGACAGTAAATTTTGACAATTTTATCACTCTCAAATTAAATGAATAATAACATAAATTATTTCATTAAGAATATTACTTAATTTCTAAATAAAAAATTTGTATAAATTGCGATCTCAATGATGCGTTTTAATTTCCCTACCCTCTCTTCCATCCGCATCCATTTCAACATAATCTAAAGTGTGACAGCTTAACATGATGTAGAGCAGAATATTACTAAAAAATATTGAATATTTTATAAAAAATATTTCTCATTCTAATACAATAAATTAGATAAATCAAAATATTACTTATTCTAATACTATAGATTAAATAAATTACAATATCACTTATTTCAATACTATAAATTGAAAAAATTAAAATATTGCTTATTTGAATGCTATAAATTAAAAAAATTAAAATATTACTAATTCTAATATCATAAGTCAAATAAATTAAAATATCACTAATTCTAATACTATAAATTAGATAAATTGAAATATCACTTGTTCAACTACTATGAATTGAATTAATCAAAATATTAATTATTTCAGTACTATAAATTACATAAATTAAAGTATTACTTATTCTAATACTAAAAATAAAAAAAATCTAAATATAGTTTATTCTAATACTATAAAATAAATTAAAATATTACAGATTTCAATACTATGAATTACATAAATTAAAATATAACTCATTTCAGTACTTCAAATTGAATAAACTAAAATATCACTTATTTCAATACTATAAATTTGATAAATCAAAATATTACTTATTTCAATACTTTGAATTGAATAAATTAAAATATCACTTATTTCAATACTATAGATTTGATAAATTAAAATATTACTTATTCTAATATTATAAGTTAAATAAATTGAAGTGTCATTTGTTCTAATACTATGAATTAAATAAATTAAAATATTACTCATTTGAACACTATAAATCAAATGAATTAAAATATTACTTAATCTATTAAAATATTACCTTTTTTTATTATTGCAAATTAGATAAATTGAAACATTTTTTATTTTGATAAAAATATTCCTTTTCTTTCTTACAATGACTTGTTATGTTCGAAAAGAGACAAGAGTGAAGACAGTAATATAGTACACCTGTCAGAAGTAACGACTTGCTGCTACAACTGACACTAGTTGACAGTACTAGCAGAAATGAATCGCAGATATATTGCCTTTTGACCGATTGGCCTGGACTGTTTTTTCCCGGATAAGTCACAGGAGGATATTTTTGCTGCAAATTTTTCTACCCTTGACAATTTGGCTATGTTTTTATTTCTGAATGTGAAAATCACTCTCTAGATGAGATTCAAAGTGATCTAATACAAACTTATAGCAAAAATTTGTGCATTTTTGCACAGCTGGTATTTGAGCTTTTTGATTTAATTAAAATGTTTTTAAATTCCAGATCTTATTGAGTTGAATATTTGATTTAAAAAAAAAGTAAAAGGTTTCAAAGAGGGTGAACCACTGACTTTTGTAAGTGGGGTTTATGATGGGGCACTGAATCAACTATGGATGCACCAAAAAGGCAAAAACAAACACAGATAGCAAACAGAATTGACTGTAAAATTGTTCTGTATAAAAACAGATTTTTGTCTATTCAACATTATTATTTTAATATTATCTATTTACTCATTCTTAAATTTATCTATATTAACATTTACTTATTAATATTATTACCAAAAAGTTTTGATGGAAAACAAACTCATGTAAATATTAGTCCATGATGATTCTCATGGAAAAAAATACAACTAAAACAAATAAAGAGAAAGCTTAAATGTTGTATGATTTTAAAAAACCCTTTTCTGTCGAAACTGATATCACATTGCAGCAATTTAATTTCTCTGTGAAAACTTTCATCTCACAGCACCAACTTTATTTTTCAATCAACTCTTGTCTATATTGTGCATCCATAGTCAATTTCATCAATGGTTAAAATTTTCACCTTCCCAAGGCTATGTTTTTTTTTGCCCAATACGCACCTAGATTTTAATCTTCCACCAAGATTGTAATAATGATAAAATTTTAATAAAAGTTTTGGACCTAGTCGTAGACTTACAGTTCATTTGACCATTTCTAAAAATCTTTGGTCCAAAATCTCGTGGAATATGTGTTTTTTTTTATAAATTCTTTCTACTTTGTATAAGCTTATATTTGAGGCTAGCGAATCATAACTTTATCAGAAAATGCCTCTCTAAATGCTTTACATATATTTGTTTTTTTCGTTTTAGGAAAAAATCAAATATTTAACTCAATAAGATCCCAAACATAAAAACGTTTTGATTGGATCAAAAAAAGCTTAGATAACAGCAGTATGAAAGTTCACAAATTTCCATAATTAAATGAATGTTATAATACTGGAGAATAGAGCTTAAAAAAATAGCAATAAAAAGGTTTAAACATTGATTTGAAAAACTACACAAACTTACATTAACTTATTTTTATTGTATATTTGCATTATATGATTTTAAATTTCTTCTAGATAATAATTTTCATCCTCAAAAACAAAACACAACCAAATCGTCTGGGATAGAAAAATTTGCAGCAAAAATATCCCCCTGCAACTTATCCGGGTGAAATAATCAAGGCCGACCGGTCCAAAGCCAATATCTCCGCCTACCAGCTGAGATACAGTCGGAGAGGCTGCGGCAGAAGTGTGCATGGAAGGAGATGATGACAATAAAGAATGTTGAAGTGATAAATCAGGCACAAGTCTTACTAGCAAACCAGGATTAAGTCTGCCTACTTACTGCTAATCTAGAGCAGCATGAATTAAATGTTATATATCAATGCTAACACACTTTTCAACTCGCTGAATTAATTATTTTGTGTTCGAGAGAAATACTGTATTATTTGTGTTACAGGAACCCAATTAAACACAAAAATAGGCAATACAAAAATTAATACGTTAAATTTCAATACATATAGGGAAAACAATCAGGAATAATACTCAATATGGTCGATCAGCTGTTTATGAGCTCAGTTCTTAAATGTGACAAGGTAGGATCAATTTGAAGGTTCAGAGTCCCTAGATCTAAAAGATATGTTTATTACATGTATTTATAGATCCCAAAAACCTTTCAGATGAATCAAACATTAGACTAATAAGACAAGCAGAAATTGTATCTATATCATTTGAAAGAGATACGATTATAGTAGGAGATTTTAATCTGTCTGATTTAGATTGGGATAAAGGAATTGTGAGTAAAACAAAAGACCAAAAGGATTAGAGATTGAGTAATTAGATGTTTCGGCCCAAAAGTCTTGAGTCTGGATGTGGATAAAATTTCGTCCGTGAATGTTTCAGCAAAAGGACTAACTAGGTGTAATTTGTAAATGAAATAGAATTGAAGACAGAAATAAATGGTTTAAGATTGTTTTTTTATCAAAATGACTAAAAAACTAGAAAAGAAAATTTTAAAAACTTATTTCAGGTGCTTTCAATCAATAAGATCTTTATTTCTCCCATGAAATTTGTTAGAAAATTCAAATGCCCTTAAGAAGGTTGGGTTAGAGTAAGTCAAAGTTAGAATTAGGCTGGTTTAAGGTTAAGATGTATCAGTTGAATTTTAATTATTATTTTTGATTTTGTTATTAACATCTGTGGATGAAACATACAGCCCAAAACATTGGCAATCTAAACGTATTACAATCCAGAGATTCATATTACAAAATACATATTTAGACATTCTATTGGCGGGGTGGGAAAGGAATTTGCATTGGTTTATCGAAAATAATCCAACTTGAGTAAGAAAAGTTTGTACGAAAATATTTATTCTAGTAACAATAGTTAAGCAAATGAAGTGGAGTTATTAGCACCAGTTGGAAAAAAGTGATCATGTTCGTGTAGAAAGAGAATTAAATATGAAGGCAGATTTGAGTTATATTGAGAGTAAGAGGAAAGATTTGTATAAAGAAACTTATTTTAAAATTTTATTCTTGGATTAAGTATTGCAACTTGATTGTTAAATTTGACCAGTTTTTACCTTCATCCTAATTTTCAGTTGCTCTTTATCACAACTTTGAATTGGATTGTAATTCTATGGCAACGATTAAACAGCGCAACTGGAAAATAATGAGTAAGCCAAAAGTGAGGGTTGAACTCACACCCCCTATTCATAGAGGGTCCATAGTATGCCTGGCCACTTTTAACCATTCAGCCACAGGGACTTGATAGTCAAATTGAAGCTGAAACCTAACTCACAACACTTGACATTCCATGTTGATGTTAACATTTGAGACCTAGCAGTCTTTTTTTTAATACAACAATATTTTTTAATCTTTTACAAATTTTTTCTTGGATGAAGTATTGGATCATTACTGCTAATTTTCAACAGCTTTTTACCTTCATTCTATCTTTCAGTTGCTTTTAATCACAATTTTGAATCGGACCGAAATCCATGATCATGGTCTGATTCAAAATCGTGATAAAAAACAACTGAAATTTAGGATGAAGGTGAAAAGTTGGTCAAAATAATTGAGAATTAAAAAGAAGGAAAACATTGCTTAGGAAAAATCAAGTGATATTTGCTGGGATTATAGTATGAATGATGGCTTACATGTCGAACAAAAGTGGAGTGGGTTGTATAATGGATTTTTGCAGATGAAATGACAAACACTGTTTCGAGGATAACAAAAAATGATAAAGTTTTGAGAAAGCTTCTTTATGATAATTCAAATTCAGTTTGTAAAAGAAAGGAGAAAGATGAAGAATGCATTTGATGAGGCACCATCAACGTGTAACTTACAAACAGCATTAAATAAACAGGGAATTTGAAAATACAGAAGCTAAGTTAAAAGTAACCAGAATAGAAGTCACTGACAGTGAAATCATTGACCAAAAATCACAGTAAAAATGTTTTTTTTAATGAAATCCGTACGTACAGGTTAGAGTTGTCATATTCTCTGTACGTATGTCTATCTATTTATGTATCTCTTTGCCTGTCACACTAAGAAAAATCCACATAAACACAGGAACAGCGCAATCAAATTTGGCATGCATACTTAATGGACCCAGGGGAAGGCTTTAAAATAATTTTTGAGAAAAAATATTTTTAATGGTTTCAGTGGTGGGTTCTACAATGTAACTATGATGCCTAAGTGGAACTTCACTTTCCATTCAATATGCTTATCTTATTTCATATGCTTGTATATAATTCTTCAAGGGGTCTAAAGTGAAGGAAAACTCCCCCATTCCCTCTTGAGGATCAAAAATGAAGGGAAACTTTTCCTTCTCTGTAAAAGGACAAAAATGAAGGAAAACTTTTCCTTCTCTGTAAAAGGTCAAAAGTGAAGGGAAAATTTTTTTCATGCTTTAGGGTGTCAAAAATGAAAGAGTGCACTTTTTCTCATCAGAAGCAAAGGTCAACTTTTTTTTCACCTTCAATAGTCAGAAATGGAAGGGAAATTATACACATCCATTAAGGGTCAAAAGTGAAGGGAAACTTTTCTCATGCTTTAAGGGGTCAAAAACGAAAGAGAACTTTTTTTCTCATCTTCAAGGTGTCAGAAGCAAAGGTCAACTTTTTTTTCACCTTTAATAGTCAGAAATGAAAGGGAAATTACACACTTCCTTTAAGGGTCAAAAGTGAAGGAAGACTGTCTTTAAAAAGTTTCTGTAGTAATGGGAGAGGAGATCCTTCCTTCATGGAATCAAAAGTGATGGGGGAGCTTTTTTCCCTTCCCTTAAATCTTCAAAAGTGAAGATGGACTTTTTTTCACTTTTAAGAAGCCAGAGGAGAGGGGAAACTTTTTCCCAATGGGGGGGGGGGGGGTCGAAAGTGAATGGAGACTTTTTTCCCCAATGGGGAGGGGGGGGGGTCAGTAGTAAAAGCAGAGATATAGCTGGAAGAGGGAGTGGGAGTATTTTTTGAAAATACCCCCTGTGCCTTGATTTGGGGGAAGGGAAATTTTTTTGTAAATAGCAGTTCACCAACTGCATATTTACTAACATTATACGATAAGAACTCTCACTAAAAGTTGGAGAAGGGCCTTTCGGAGAGCCAAATCCACTCAGTCCTCAAATCTCAAGCTATGCTCCTGAGTGGATGTCTGGAAACCTGAGTCCTCTTTTTCTACTTTTTAAATATCTTACTCAACATAAACAGGTACATTTTTCTTTTTATTGATCATCCCCAACATGGCATACTGCCTAAAGACGTTGGTTATGTGACGGTTCCTATTTAACAATGAACTAGATCTGTTTTGATTTAATTTATGGCAATAAAATAATTGGAATTTACGCTGAGAATTTCCTTCCAATATTTTCAAGGCTAACTACATAACATGGGCACAACTAAGTTGGTAAATAAATGACAGAAGTAACTCACTCTAATGTTGGCCACATATCTATCTTTCAAAGCTACATGACACCCATGAAAAATTGTAAATAAATTACGAAAGAATCTTTATTCATTTAAATTAGGAAGAATATCCAATTAGTATGAATTAAATTAAAATACTACTCATTTTATTAGGAAAAAAGCTTTTTCCTATGACTATGTCGGTGACTTTCCTTCCTGCGACTTTAATTACAGTTATGCTTTATAGGTGGCTCAAGCGTAACCATACATTGTGACTTTACTTCCATGACTTTTGTTACTGTGACTTTAGTTCCAGCATTCAAATTAAAATCTGAAAACAATTAGTGAAAAATTTGAAACAAAATTGAAAACTACTTTTTAGCTATTAAAGGCCAAAGACCAAGATGAAGAAAATTACCAGTTCATTGAAAAATAACAAGAACCATAAGTTCAATGATACGTTCACCATCTGTGGTAGTAGTAGCAGTTGGAAGAGGAGGAAGAAGAGCAAGTAGTCAATTGTATTATTTTCAATAAAAAATTGGGCATTTGATGGTCATTTTTTGCTTTTCTAAATACAAAAATGCAGACCTCTGATGATTCTTTATGACATCATTAGCAGCAAGTGAGAAAAAATTGATTAGAATAAGGTTCTTTTAATAATGTCACACATTTTAATAATGTCACACCTCTTGATGATGTCACACCTTTTAATGACATCACACCTCTTCCTTCTTTCCTATTTCTGTTGTTTAACGTAACTGAGACCGTCTAACAGAGTTGTATCGACACATCTAGAAAGGAAAACTGTCAAAACTAAAGAAATTGCATAGATATTAGTTGGCTTTTTCGATCAGTACATTCTTTAGAGTTTTTAATTTTTCGCCAAAAAATTGTCACAATAAAGTATCAAATTCATTAAATGGCATGGATCAGTTAGTTTATTGTACCTGAAGAGGTAGCAAAATCATCAAGTCAATTAAATGTATCCAAGGCAGTTGGTCCTGATGAAATTCACACAAAACTGCTTAAATATCCAAATAGTGATTCAAGTTTTAAAATGGCATCTACTAAGTTCTTTATGTATTATTGAAGAGAAAATACCAGAAATTTGGAAAAGCACAATAGTTGTGACTCTTAAGTAAGTTTAGGCTGCACTATGATCCGACCAAATTTACCTCCAATTGAACCGTACATTGAACTCAGTGTCACAGATTTGTATTTTTAATCACAGATCAAGACAATTGATATTCATGTTGCTGCAACTTGACATTCAATCACTGCAAAAAAGTCTGGTATTACATGACCATAATGCATAAATAAAAATGAATAAAAAAAAGGTAGTTATTGTGGTGGCTCCTTTATTTTTAGTCAAAATTATATACGAAAATAAATATACATTAGCTTTAAATACAACACCTTAAATCTAGTCACATACTCAAAACCTCACTACCCTTCTCTTCCTTTCCTTCTCACAAAACTCCTGGTCATCGGCGCTTCCATTCTTTGATCGCGACTATATATCGTCTTTTGTCACTAATCTTCCTCGATGTGAGAATCTGTAAGAGCTTTATGGCTACTCAATGCAAACACTACAACTATTTAATTTATCTCATTTACGCTCCTTTCTGGTGACTCAGTACATCCACTTCATTTTATTCACTTCTCACTTTGCCCCTTTTAGCTCTTGGCACCAAAAATGGAACCAACCACATGTTGATAATCTAGCCTGGTCAAACCTAGCATGCATCATTACAGGCATTACTAACCAGGCTCCATTCGATAGATAAACTAAATGACATTAGACCTTTTATGTCACATGTTTCCCTAACTGATCATTCTCTCCTGGATTTCATTTTAATCTATAGGAATAACCTAATAACCAACACTCTCCTTCTCTATGAAGATGCTACGTAGTAATCTAATCCAAACAAACAGGCCTTTTCTATCAAGATCGATCCTATTAATGTTTGCATGTATTTCTTTTCAGCCTGTATTGTTATAAATATCTTTCATTAAATGTATATTCTATTTGTTTGTCAAAGGATTCGTATGATTCTATATCCATTTAATATCTGTGTCCACACTCGTATTTTACACGTCTGAATTCTCCCTTTTATCATGGTGATTATTAAGTACATTCTCTCACATATACTTATACTAACATCAGCTCGTGGTGGTAAAAATAAAAAACGTGGAGACTAATTCCTTGCCCACAGCAACTACACCTTTTTGATGCTACATAAAACCAATTACCATTAATGTTTTCTCTCAAACAATATAGGGACCATCAATTTATCATTTAATCAAAATTTTTGTATAATTTGATTTGTTCAAAACAAAGATAACAACATCAAAATTTTCCTTTCACAAAAAAGTGGTTAAAAAAGTCAAATATTTGAGAATAAACAGATGAAAAAAACTTTTCACATGTAATTTGTGGTACTTTCAAATACCATATTTACCCCCCAATTTTTCTATCAAACCAGCAAAAACTTTTTCTCCTCATATATCCATTTATCGGACAATATTTTAGATGTACCAAGTGCACAATTAATTCATGACAAAAGTACCGTGGGTTTAATATGTGTACAATATACAAAATTCAATTTAAAAAATGTATGATCATCTGACATTTGACGAAAAGATGAATATGATAAAGATATAGATATTCATTTATTCAACAAATATAACAATAGAAGATAATTTGTCTTTTGTTTGGGAATGCTACTATGTTTGTTTTCAATAAGAATCCATGATGAATTATAGTTTTATGAATCGTAATTGTTCAAAGAAGCAAATATCATATAATGGGGGTAGGGTAACTTTTCGAGTTATAAGAATGCATGTGTGCATTGTAGTAATCGCTTTGTTCAGGCATGAAAAGTCTGTAAGAAGTGAATTTGGGGAAAAGAAAGGTACTTGCTGTTCATATATCAATGTAAGTATATGTGAAGTGAAAATATGTCTCTAACGAAATTGTAGATGATTATGTATGATTCAAACTGTACAGACCCAACCTTGCTCAATGTAAAGGTTGGTCTGAACTGGATTGAACTGGAAACTTGAGTGTGTTAGTTCTGAAAGTTACATCAGCTTCCTTATATATATTTCTGGGGAGGCTCCAGCGAGTCCCAATTCGCCTGCTGTCAGACTAGCTTGAGAGTGGTCATTAATATGTGAATTTTTTATTTATTTAAATTTTCAAAAAATTCCTGTCAAAATTTTGGAGGGAAATTTCGGAGCCTATTTAAGCAGTGTTTTTTTTTTGTGAGTTTGAGTGATTCAAACACAACAAAGCAAATAATTATTTACTTTAAAATAAAACTATTTAGCAATTTTCAAATTCAATGTTTACTTTTATTGTAACTTTCAAATATCGAGCGGACATTGGTATGTCAGAGTTTAACATCCAAAAATGAGGTAAAAATGATACAAAAACATCTAAATTTTCCTGAAAATAATGTAAAGATGTGGAGATAGGCATTTTTAACCATCCGAAGTTTCTTGTGATGATACAAAAAGGTCTCCCATTTCTATTATATTTAATTGGAAAGGAAGTGATGTTTAATTTTGATTCGTTATGACGTCTGACTTGATTGAAGAAAATAGAACCTATTGTTATTATTCAATCGTCAATGTTTTTTAAGGTCGTAAGAATACTAATGTTGACTGTTGATTGCGGATATTTTCAATTCGTTTGGACTCAGAGAACTGGCAATTAGACAAAATCCAATCATGATTTTACATAAAAGAAAGGTTTGGTACATTCAGCATACAATGACAGATCCATGTCTTCAAAATATATATTGTATAAAGTTTATGAGAAGTTTGTCAGAAAGAATGTAATAGAATTTGTGAGAGGTAAAATTATAGCAAATCAGTATGGTTTCCTTTCTGATAAATCAACACAATCCAATTCATTAGAAACCATTCATATTACAGATAAATACTTAATACAGAGGTGGTATGATTGAAATGTATAAGTTATCACTCAGTTTTTATGATGAAGATTCAACGCAAAATTTCCTTCATTTTTGATCTAGTCACTTGTAAGATCACAGAACTGAAAAAAGGTATGAGAAGATTTTTTTCAAGTGTTGAGTCGCTGATCAAAGGGACAATCTTCCAGATTTGATAGTAGATGCACCAAGCCTAAACACATTCAAAAACTGACTGGACAAACTGTGGGAGTGAAAAGGAATTATTCATGACCTAAATGTTGATCTCTATACAATAACATCTGCTTGCCGATCAAGATACAAAAAGATTGATATATGTTAGAAGCTGGCACAAGAAGCCGTCTCTAAAACTTCATTCAAGAATAGCATTGTCAGAGAGTTGACTTTATCATTGCAATTAGTCAGATCTGGAATTTAAGATGTGCCAATTTCAGACATGGATAACAAAGAGAGAGTGGAAAAGAAAAAGTGATTCTTTGGTATCATGTCGTGTGTTTTTTTAAACATTGAATTTCTGCTATGAAAATATTTTTATAGAGTAAAAAATATATATTTTATTTTAATTTCAATTTTTGGTAAAAATTACCTTGCAACAAAGGATGTCATTTAAACAGATAAAATAATGTTAGAACCATTAAATAATATAAAACCATAAAAATTTCAAAAAGACTATATATTCATCCATGATTTTGAGGTTTCATCCAACCGTGTCGTTTATGATTACAATTAAATTACAATTTTCAATAGGATTTCTATGGCGCAGTGGTCTAAGGTATTCTGTCCAACATCAGTAGATTTAGGATCGAATCCAACTAGGAGCAAAACATTTTTTTCATTTTCCTTGCTTTCGAGGTCAGTGGTGAATTAACCATGAGGCTGAATAGGCCTTTCCCTCCCTTCTTGTTTTTGATGCTAATGGTAGATTAACCCTTAGATTGAGTAGGCTTTTTTTTTTTTTTTTGTCAAACTATTACTGTTGAGTTTTGATTTTATTTTTATATGTAACAATGACAGGTGACAATGACCAGATTAAAAATGAGTGACCACATGCACAAATAACAGTGACATCGTGACATATGAAAAAACTGATGATGAATTCACTCCCACTTCTAAAACTCAACTCAAATTGAATTGTTCTGCTCAAGTTAGCAAATCCAATTTGCAGGAATTATCGGTAAAGAAGTTGAAATGAGACGTATGGTTTTGGAATAATATTGTATGGAGAAATGGATTCTGTTTTGTTTACTTTTTAGATATCAATGTAGCAACAGAGTTTGACATAAGCACAGCCAAGCTTGTTATTTTACATTATTAAATCAATGGAAAGTTGTGCAGATATTTTGTATTTAGATTTCAGTAAGGCTTTTGATGGTGTCTTATATTATAGATTACTTGTGAAAATAGAAAATTTTGAGAATTTAAAAGAGCATAATTGGCATTGCAAAAGATTTTTCAAAAGATAACAAAATGAGAGTTGAAGTTGATGATGCTTTTTCTCACACACAACCAGTTATGTCTGAGGTATCACAAGAGTCTCTTTAAGGAGCATGATTGTTCCTAATGTTTATAAATGATCTTCCAGGGAAATTAAAACGTATAATAGAAATGTAAAATGATAAGTTGGATCAAATGAATGTAAAATAGCATAGGTCGACTTAAAAGAGTTAGATCTGAAGGAGTCTATGTAAAATTAAAATTGGAAAGTAATGCACCTTGCCACCAGAGAAAAAGTCACACATGTTCTTTGGGAAATTATCCATTACAAAAAGTTTTGGAAGAGAGAGAGGTAGGTGTTCAATTTAATGGAGAATATAATTTTGAAAAACATACCTCTTCATTCATAGTTGAAGCAATCTCAAAAATTATTTGGATTAGCAGAAATATTTTATCAAGAGATTCATGTTATGCTGCAAATTTATAAAACTATAATACAACCATATTTGGAGTATTGTGTACAGGTTTGGGCCCCATGTGTTAGACATGATAACTGGAATTTAATTTTGAAATTGGAGGCAGTACAGAGAAAGTTTACCAGAATAAGTGGCATGAGATATTAGAGTTATAAGGATTGACATAATTACATTGTTTGAAGGGGGGCAAGAGGTGATTTAATAGAAATTTACAGAAATTGAATGATTTTAAAAGTTATAGAAGTCTAATGTTTATTCAGTGAGAAAAAAGTGTAAATAATTTTAAGAATTTCTTTGACAAATTTAGATCATCTAGGATAGAGAATCAATTAACAGGGTATTTTGGGGAGTTATCAACTGAAATATTTTAGAAAATTTAGGAGGAAAAATGTATCTTGTAATGTTGAATATATATTTTTGATATACTTGTAGATTGAGATGCCAATTTAGACACTTTATTTCATGAATAAATCAGTAAATAAATATAAATTAAATTTTTCAGTTGATTCATTACAAATATTACTTATTTCATTTTTATAAATGAGATGAAATAGAATATTACTCTTTCTATATTTCTATGTAACTTTTCTATAAATTCAATAAATATAACTATTATATTAATTGAATAAATTAAGAAATTATTTACTAACTGAAACCTGCCCTATCAGGCAGTTTCCATCTAGTTATTACATAAAATGAATTATAACATTTTATATTGCCATGGTTCATTAATTATTGGAAACGAACAATGAGTATACAGGTCTGGCTAGTCACTCAATAAAAAATGGCATGCCATGTTTGGAATGATCAATTGAAAAATTCGAAAAAGGAGTGTTTAACGAATAAGTTACTTCTCTTGCCTTTTGTTGGGCAGTGATTACTAAAATGTCTGAATTTTCGTGAACACTGCTGGACACAAACTGAGGTATCAGATTAGAATACAGTTACATTGCAAATTTAACCCTATTCTAAAAACCTATTTAGGGAGGAATTTTAAAAAAGAGTTTTTTCTAGACATAATAAGGAGTACATCTTTAAATTAAATTTTCAGTCTTCTAGCTCCATTGATATGGTGTATATGTGTGATATATACATACACACATAGCCAGCAACCAGCCACCCAGCCAATCAGACCAACTTGAAAACTAAAGAAACCTATGTTGACAATTTCGATGACAATTTTTGTTGACAGTTACTAATGAATTCCAATCTCTTGAATACAAAAAAAGTTTATAATATCACTTTTCATGTTTTCATGATTCACATTTTAAAAAATTAATTTGATAAAATTTCTAAAATTCCTATTTTAACGAATAATCAAGTCACTGATGCCCCACAAATAGCCTGCCGGACCAACCAGCCAAGTGAGCTAAAAATTTTTCTCTCTTTGGTTGTCTATATATATGCGTGTGTTTGTGTGTGTATGTGTGTGTGTGTGTGTATCTGGGTGTTCCTAGTTTCAGCCTGGATGTTTCAGCCACAGATATTTAGGCTGCAGATGTTTCGGCTTGTTTTGTTTTTATAGATGAAAATGATTAACTATATTTAACTTGAATGAAATAGAATCATAATATATAAATCTAATGCTGTGGTTCTGAAACTTTGAAAACTCAAGGGTCCCTCCTATAAAGGAAATATTCTGGTGGATCCCTATTTTTAGCATTTAGTTTTCAGACTTTAATCAATGAACTATAATCATAAACAATTTTTGACCTTTAAAAATCATATTTGTGCTAAATGGATTACATTTATTTGAATTTTAATGTATGTTCATATTTGTGCACAATAATCAAGTTTTTCGATAGCTGTGTGATGGGCGATGTGGTTTTCATGTCACAAGATTCCCAATGTCAGGTTTAGAGGCAAAACTGCTGCGGACCCCCCCATGCATTTTTTTAGCTCCCCCAGGGGTCAATGGACCCCAATTTGAAGACCACTGATCTAATGCAATGTACAATATAATGTATACCTATGTAATATAATTCATGTTATTTAGTGTTTTATAAATTTCTTTTCAACATTTTATAACTAATTTTTTTCCATTTATTCATTTATTTTTTAAAGACAAATAAAACGGGTTAAAATTAGGTTTGCCAACTTTTGGAAATAGAAATATAGGTCTGGGAGGGAGAGTCACAGAGACATCCCCACCGGTGTCTTGGTGGGGGGCCCAGATAATGGATTGAAAAATACTTTCAATTCAGTCCTTTCTGACTTTTCTTTTTGAGTTTTTAAGAGAAATTCAAGAACACGCTTGGATAACTAGGAATGATGTGAACATATCTCAAGAATTGCCATTTTTAAACAAAAAGCTTCGTTAATTGAGGTACTTTGTGACATAAAAATATTATGATTTAGTATATACATTTATAAGTCAATATAAGACAAGTTATTGGAATATAAGACGTAAATAAGCGAGAGGTGTCTGCCTGATTGTCTGTCACACTATGAAAAACACTTAGGCATGGGCAAAGCCTAGCTAAATGCATACTTAAAAGATATAAGGGAAGGTTTGGGAATTTTTTTTGAAAACAATATTTTAAAGAGTTTTAGAGGTCAGGTTCTATTTACAATATAACAATAATTGCAAAATGAATGCTTATGTTCTACCAATACACATCTTATTTTATGTTTATAGATAATTCCTTAAAGAGTCCTAAGTGAAGGGAAACTTTCTCCCTTTTAAGGGGGAAAAGTGAAGGGAGACTTTTCCTTCCCTTTAAGAGGTCAGTAGTAATGGGAGACTTTTCCCTCTTTAAAGGAGTCAAAAATTAAGGGAGACTTTTCCTTCCTTTTAAGAGATCAGAGTCTTTTCCCTCCTTTAAGGGGTCAAAAGTTAAGGGAAACTTTTCCCCCCTTAAAGGGGGTCAGAAGCGGAAGGAGACTTTTTTCCCCAATAGTGGGTCAGAAGTGAAGGCAGAGACATCATTACATAAATAGATTTCATCAAAAGTATAACCTTTTTAATAACTACAAGCAAGGATATTCGGTGTTGCCCAGGGGACTGTTATTGTATGAATGACAAAACAGTAATTAAAAAAAAAACTACTACTACTACTACTTTATCTAAAAAAAAGAAGATGAAATGAAAACAAAAAAAAGGTAAAAATGAGGTAATAATTTTTTTTTTTTTACCACAGGTATCGCTTTTGATAATATGAATCAATTTCAAGGAATAAAATGAAAGAACAATAATCTCAACTAAACCTAAAATGAGCTTAAGATATTTTTTGCTATATTGTTATGTGAATGAAAGATTTTGTATAACATCAGAGCAAATAGGAGAGGGGGTGGTATTATACCTGCAATGTTACTTTAATGCTAAATAGTGCAGTTCTTCTTCATCCTTCTTTTGAAAGGAAGGCATTGAACTAACAAGAAATATCAAGAGAAAAAAACCCAAAGAAAATATGATCCATGTAAAGAAATCTTATGATAAAGAAACCCAAGTAATCATAAAATAATCTAGAGAACAAAAATTTGTCATATAGCAACAGGGATACCCGGCGTTGCCCCAGGAAAAAAATAAACTTATTAATAGACAGCACATTGAAAAATATGTTCTTTAATTGTTCTTACCCAACATGACAAATAGAAAAAATTATCTACACAGACACTTGAATCTTTATTTCCAATCTGCGATAATTTCTCACTGTCGCAGATGGATGGCCTTACTTAAGTTATAATTGAATTGAAAAAGAAATTAAGATGAAGGTAAATAGTAGAAAAAATAAATTTACGGTAAAAAATATTTCATGAAGAAGTGTTAGAATAATTATTGTCAATTTTATCAAAAAAAAATGGTTTGGCAGTAACCAAGTCATATATATTGTGTAGAGACATATGACATGGTTACTACTAAACCATTTTTTTCCACCCTCTCCACAACTTCCCCTTCCCACAAATTTTTTGTCATTGAAAAAGAGAAGGGGTAGAGGGAGAAACAAAAACATCTTAACCGCAGCAATAAACTGTTTCATTGTCATAAAAGTGATAAAGAAAACTAAAACTTGTTTAGGACCTGATTTTATTGTAAGAAATATGCTTGCCAATCTGGTATAAAAATTATTTGTTCCTGATGTTTAGAAGAAAGGATTGGCTAGAGAATGAGTTCTACTGACTTCAAATGACCTCCTAAGTTCGCCTAAGTGAGAAGTCGATTTTAAAAAATTCTGTGTGCTAAATATTAAATCAATTGGCCTTACAGATCCAGTTGAGAAAAAATTACAAACAAATAAAAGGCTTGAATATTAGTAAAGATTTTCTCATATAACATATGTACGCTTGATAGAATAACGATAATTGAGTGAAAAACAATGAAAACTTATCTGAAGGAGAATCTTATCCAAAAAAATTCTATCAAGATATATTAGTAATTCACATAATAGTTGACACTGTGTTTTAAATATGGGTGAATGTTCTTAGAAGTAAGATATTTTGGTCGTTAATCTTAGATAGTTCACATACCGGACCCATTTGAAAACCATATGAAATGATTGTGGTTAATATATACGAACCTGCATATACCTGTTAAAAATGACAGGTTGTTCATATATGGATCGGAACTAAGGATCCTAAAGCAATTTCATTTGGTAATTTATTTTCGATTATACTAGTATACTTACATTTTTTTAAGTCTCAACTCAACTCAAGTTTTTTCAAAGGGTGATAAGACATAAAGTCTGAAGTCTTGAGTATAACATCATACAAACATTAAACATTTCTTTCAGACACTGACACATTCTTTTTTTTTCTTTATTTTCAAATGATCAGCATTTCTGTGAGGTATTCTTCATTTTTATATCAATAGACTATCACACTTTACAAACCGGTTTATTGCTTTTTTTTTTAGCTCTATTGATATATTTCACAAGGACCAATCCATTATAACTTTTAGGTTATAACAGGACTTACCAGACAGACAATTTATACAACCAAACAAATATGCTAATTTGAATGTATGGCTTTTATATGGATAGATAACTTTTTCTTTATTGATAATAATTTATGATAGAATAGAAAATAGTGTAAACTTGCCCCAAAAAAGATTTTTTGAAATAGTGATTTTCAATATGATTCAATTTTCAATAATTTTTGTACTATTGTACACATCTTCATTACTTCAGTCTTAGTTGTGATGTCTTGATCATTTAAAAAATCAAATGAGACATCATCATCATCATCACCACCACCACCACCACCACCACCACCACCACCATCATCATCATCATCATCAGTCAGTACTTTCTGAATTTGTCTAGCTCGTCCCTCCCTCTAATATTCTGCCGGCCTTGGTTGCGCATATGATCTCGGGGGATCCATGTCGTGAGTCATGATGTCCATCAGTTGTCCGCCATTCTTGCAACATGGCCAGCCCACCACCATTTGAGATTTTTAATGGATTCTCTGATGTCCGTGACTCTTATCTTTTCCTGGATGTACTGTGCTGTCTTGTGGTCTCTCCATATGAGGCCTAGCATAATTCTTTCATGAGCATATTGTATGGTTATCTGTGTCCTTGATTTTGATCTGAGTATTTTTATCTCCGATGTGATTGTTGCACATGATCTTTGTCTTGCTGAAGTTTATGTGTAGGCTGATTTTCTTGCTCTCTTCATTCAGTTCATCTATGATTAGTTGGAGGTTGTGTAGGTTCTCTGCGAAAAGGGCGATATTGTCTGCAAATCTGAGGTTGCTCACATACTCGCCCTCTATTCTGATTCCTTTACTCTCCCCATCAAGTCTTCTGAAGATCATTCTGAGGCAGGCTGTGAAGAGTAAATGAGACATAACTGAAAATAAATATTACTTTATACAAAGTGAAAATGTAAAAAAGAATTTACCCATTAAAGACGAAAGTTCAGTCTTACATGGAAAAGAAGGTTTTGTTAAGTTTTCTTTCAGCGATGTTTGACTTTGTAGGTAGCAAGTAGATGAAAATACATTAAAAGACAGTGATACAAAATATCCACAGTTTTTTCTCAGTTGCATGTTAGACACAGAAGTATTAAAATGAATAAAGGAATATTAGTCAAGATTTGGTAATAATGTTAGCTGGAGAATAGAAATAAGAAAGAATAGCTGCAGGCAGCTCTTCATATAGAAATACAAGTTGTTGTGTAGACTTGATAAGAAAAATACGTGTCTTTCTCAAACACTTAGACAGCAACTAATGATTGAATTTAGATCCTTGTTTTGGTAATTGACAAAATTAACCAATCAGAGAACACATTTACAAATAGATAGGTTACTATGTTTGAAAATGAGTTGTGACATTTCATCATCATCATCATCACCACCACCACCACCACCACCATCATCATCATCATCATCATCATCATCATCATCATCATCAGTCTTTTAATATCCGTCGTTGGACATAGACCTTCCCCAGGATTTGTCACAATTCCCTATCATGGGCATCGCGGAGCCAGTATTTCCTGAATTTATCCAGTTCATCTCTCCATCTTGTGTTCTGTTGGCCTCGGTTTCTTATGTGATCTCTGGGGATCCATGTTGTGAGATATGATGTCCATCGGTTGTCTTTCATTCTTGCAACATGGCCTGCCCATTGCCATTTGAGTTTTTTAATAGTTTCTATGATGTCATGAACATCTGTTTTCTTCCTTATATACTGTGCTGTCTTGTGATCTCTCCATGTAAGGTTGAGCATGATTGCATACTTCTCAGTTTGCAGGTCTGTCTCTTGGTTAGGTTCCATGTTTCAGCTCCATAAGTGACTATCGGGAGGATACATTGGTTGTATACTCTTCTTTTTAAGATTATTGGAATTATCTGGTTCTTGAAAGTTGAGCTTGCTCTGCCGAAGGCTTTCCATCCAAAAGTGATTCTTTGCTTGATTTCCTCCTCTTTTGAGGGTCTCATGGAGATTTGTTGTCCTAGGTAGATGTAGTGGTCTACCTTGCCGAGTTTTGCATCTTCTATCTTGACAGTTATGTTCTTATTCTCAGCATGATTATTGCACATTATTTTCGTTTTACTGAAGTTCATGTGTAGACCGACTTTTTTGCTTTCTTTGTTAAGCTTTTTGTGACATTTGTGATGTTTCAAATTCGTATTCCTTTCAATGCATTTATCTGTAAAATAAATCAAATTTTGATTCTGAGCTCAGCTTGCTGTAAATCATGGATCCAGCCATTATACACATTTTAACACTTACGTGTGTATAAATCCAAAACTTTTAAAACAGCATCAAAGAAACAGATCTATAAGAAAATTCCAATGGAAGACATGAGTAAAAAAAAAGATATAAAAATAAAACAGAAATCATAGAAACTACCTTCTTGAGTTTTATTTAGAGTTTCATCCTTTTTAGCAGATACATGATACTTGTTTGTTGAGCTGATCAACAACTAAAATCCCCATGCAAAAAATGGTTAGGGATATAGAAACCCCAAAATAATAGGTGTGATTGTATGTGTCTGTTTGTATTTTGTTATTATTACTAACCCATAAAAGACAACTGCTGTGTATATGAAAGCATGCGTATCTTTTGGAATAATGCCTATAAATGCTCGCAACTTGATGAGAATTAATTTTATCGTGAGAAATTTTTGTGTCACTCGCAAGAAGAAATATTGGAGAAAAATCTAGAATAGGAATCTTTTGTTTCCAATGTTTAGAACTAAAGATTGGTTACAGAATGACCTCTGGCGACCTTGAATGACCATCAATTTAGCTTACTGGAGGAGTTGATTTTAATTGGTTTTTTATGCCAATTATTAGGTCAATAAGCCTCGTGGTTTGAGTGAGAAAGAGGCATAAACGAAGGGCTTAAATATTAAAATAGAGAAATAGAATAAGACGTATTTTTTTGAATTAAAAATATTTCTTATTTTATTAGTTTAAAATGAATTAACTGAAATTGTACTTATTCATTACAAATATGAATTATTTTATTATTAGAAATCAAATAAATTGATATTTCACTTATTTTGATAAAATATTGTTTTTTTTTAATGAATTTGTAGAGATCCCAATTTATTAAATAATATGTGTATGTATAAAAGAGATTTTATTAAAATGAAATAAAACTAAATTAGATTTCATAGTTAAGAATACTACAAATACAGACACACAAACACTCTCTCTTGCTCTTTCTCTCACCCTCCTTCAATCATTTGTCTATTTACCTGAGATGACAATAACTAAATTTGGAAACAGAACACTCCTGAGAATTCGCCAAAGGCTAAGCATTTTTTTGTGGGAATTATCCCATTTTACTATAAATGAGGAGAATTTGCAGAAAATAATTCTAGCTTACTAGAGTAAACAACAAAATTAAACTTATAACCCATCCCCAATTAAATGTATCAAAATATCATTTATACCACTGAAAGTATCACTCTTGTAATTACTATGGATAAAAAAAGATATTAAAAAAAAAGTTTTTTCATAACTATAAATTAAATTAATCAATAAGTTCTTTTTTCATGATTTTGAATTAAATAAATTTAAATAATTTTTTACTATAATAAATTAATGAAATAAAAAAAAATTCTCATCTTATTAATGTAGATCCAATTAATCTAAATATCATTTATTTTCTTACTATACAAAAAAATAAAACATTTTCATTCCATTAAATAAATCAAAATATTATCCATTTTAACACAATAAATCAAATAAATAAAAATTTCTTTCTCCATAACAATATATGAAATAAATTAAAAAAATACTTTTTTGAATCAGAAATATTAGTCATTTTAGTAGAAATATTTCTTTAAAAAAATTAATACTAAGTAAATAAGTCAAATGTGACTTTTCTTCCATGACCTGCAATATAAGACCCTATATGTAAGACAAAACGAAGCTATATCTAAATTTGAAAACGAGGCTACCACAACAGACATAACTAGTCAACGCTTCCGGTCCTATCACAAGCAGCACGTTTGCCGAGTATCTTTCCCAGATTCGAATTTAACCCCTAAAAATGCTTTTAAAGACCTCTTTCCCAAACATCCTACGATCCCCGATGAGGATTAAGGACATCTGTGGTCTGCACAGGAACATTTCTGCGAGGTAAGAACTTGTTATTAGTTTTTAATTCTCAACTATCAATTGCAAGGTCCAAGGACATCTCACGTACTTTGTTTGTTATACGCAGTAACTTTATTTTCCGTAGTCAAAGACGCATTTTTTGACCCCTAGATGAATTCTGAGATTATCCCCTGTCCCCACGGGTTGGAAGTTCTCCCTTTTTCATAGGTCTATTTTATTATTCTTTTTTTTAAATTTTGCAAGTCAAAATTGTAATCCAGGATGCGTCCTTGAGACCGAAAGGCGAAGCGTATTGCTTCGGTGTCGAAGACGCATTTTTTGCTCCCCCCTCTGATGAACACCCCGCCTCCGTCAAATTTCCCCCGTGTCTCCTACAAGCCGGAGTCCCCCCTTCTTTAACATTGTCGAATCCTATTTTCATCCCTTTTTTTTCAATCTCTTAGTCGGAATTTACATGTCAAATTCAGGGTGGGTGCGTCCTTGAAGCCGGAGCAGAATGTATTTCTTCGGTGTTGAAGACGTATTTTTTTCTGGACCTCCCTTAACGAATTCTTAGCATTTCCCAATACTTCCCCCGGACTGTGAAGGACGTTTTTTTTTCCAGGGTTCTATACAATTTTTGGAAAAAAAATACTTATTTATTAATTTTTTTTCCTTTCAATTTCTGCCTGTCAAAATCGGGGAATGTCCTTGAGACCCGGGGCCTATTTCTTCTGCATCTAAGACGCATTGTTTAACACCCTAATAAGCCCCCCCCTACCCCCCAAAAAATTTCCGTACCCCTTGAGGTTACTATTTTCATTGATCTATTCTATCTTGAAGAAAAAAAACCCAAAAAATCTTTTTTCATAATTTTGCAACCAAAAACTTAGGGGGCACTCTCAACTCCGGGGAAGCTTTTGTCATTCAACATGTGTTCATGTTTTGGGGTATATCGTCCGGAACATATCATGTCACATTCAAGGAGATAAGTCATTGAATCTACGAAAAATGTCTGATTAGAATGTAGGTCATGGTCAGATAAACAAATGTTTCTAAAAGAAAAAGAATTGAGCTTTAATACTTGAGGAAAAAAAAAAAGAAGCTAAGCTGACCGTCATTCACTTGTACGACTCCCTCACATACTTGAAATTCGTTTCGTGTCCGGAACTAAATTCAAACGCATTTAGCTCCCTTGGATTCCGTTACCTTGCCTCAAATTCTTCTTCTCACATTTTGAAGCTTAACTTACGAAAATAAAAATAAAAAACAAGTGAAAATTCGGGAAAATAGATAATCTGCATCTTCAAAAATGAAAATAGCGCCTGACTTACGTCCTCGTGATAATGTTTGAATAGTCAATATTTTCGCATGAGATACATACGGGGTTTCTTTCCCGGAAAGATACACTATATAAATAATTGAGGAATATGGGATTGTAGGTTCGATGAAACTCGGTGAAGGTATTATTGCTGTACAAATTAATGTAGCTAAGTTTAAACTGAAAAAAAAGCAAAAACATTAAATTTTGAGACTTTGAATAGTACGGAATATTTTGGAACGAATTAACTTCTCTATTAGGTTTAAGGTATATCTGTCAATTATTTCATGTATTACTGAATTGATATGTTGAGTCTAGTAAGCTCACTAATGCAGGAGAAATTTCCTTGGATATACAATAAAAAATGTCTGATTAGAATATAGGTCATAGTCAGGTAAACAAATGTCTATGGAAAAAAAAAAAAAAAATTGAGCTTTAATACTTTGAAAAATGGACCGTCACTCCCTTGTACGATTCCCTCACCCTGAGATCCCAGGAGTTGTATCAAGGTGCACTGTGTTATTTGATTGATGTTACATAAACATTCTAGAAAAAAAAATGGTTATAATCTTTACTTTGACGTACATGAGCTCATAGCGGTGTTTAACGAGGGACATCAAAAAGTTTTTCATCAAATTTTTATTAATGCGTTTAATTTAATCATCACATTAATTTCTAATGAATATATTGTTTAATTACACTTTTGAATAAAAATGTACTTTTTAGAACCTTCGTTTGATTATTGGAGCCTTTCCGTTGGTTACATACCTCCATAGGTTAATGTACGTCAAAGCTGAACAGACGTAACCATCCAAAGGTAGCGAAGGGTTTGTGTGCTTCATCACTCCTGGCCATACTGTTTTGTCCAGACTTGGGAATTGGCATCAGTCATTGCTTTACTAGACTCCTTTCTATAAATTTAAAAAAATTTTTCGATCAAAAGAAGCTCTTTTGGTCTTTATAGTTTAATAACATCTAGATCCTCCAGATGTTTTAAAGACTCTATTTAAGATGTTTTCCTGTGGAAAATGCCAGTGATCTTATAATAGAACTTATTCTGACCATATTTATTCTACGATGGAATATTTTACACATTCTGACGCTACTGTTGTCCAATTATTTACTGTGATTTCGAGTTTCTTGGTCAAGTTTATATGTACTTACAATCCAGTAGACATTAGTTTCCTCAGGAAATTTGTCAATTTTGAGGGGGGAAAAATTTTTTTTGCTTTTCAAAGGGTTCTTTTTAACAATGCTAAACTGGATCCTTACCTTCCAACATGTTGCTGCGAATTTCTCTTACTCTCACCATGGCAGTCTTTTTTTTTGTATTTTGATAATTTTTTTTTTTTTTCGAAATTTTTAATTTCTGAGAATAATTTAGTTTTAATCTTATGCCTAAATATTGTTCATGAAAAAGAATAATGATATTTATCTTAACCTTTAATCCAAAACCTGGTCATAATAAGTTAGTCTTTTGATCTGTCTGTTATTATTTGCATTTTTCTTGATCAGTGGGCGATAATATGTAGGTAAGAATGTTGGCGTCAACTGGCTTATATCAGGATACTCCTATATTGTTTTTATACACATGTAGGTATGCTCATAGATAAGTTTCTTTGACACAAAAAATGTTGCAATCTGTCCAAATTGACAAATAACATTTGAATAATTATGGAGTTATGATTCATCACGTTCAACATGAAATTCAACTTTTTTTTTTCAAACAATAATAATACCGTTTCCAAAAATAAATTTATTCATAAACGAACAAGTACTGAAAATTGGAGTTTATTGATTGGTTTATTTTTGGGTGATTCTCAGCTTTCTGTTGTCCTAGGAGAAATAACTTGAAAAAAAAAAAATCTTGGTATGGATTGCCTGTTGTTAATGTTTGGAAGAAAATAGAATATGATAGAAATTTTATTTTATTGCCACCTAAATTGTTTTGAATTAGCCTTCAATTAAGTGCTTATCATATTTTTGTTGACTTGCACATCAGCATTAAGTAAAATTTAGTGGGGAATGAGTTGTCTCCCTTATGTCTGTCTTGATAAAAATTAGAAATGACCACTGAACTCAAATGACCTTCCAAGGTCAACCATACATAGACCATGACATTTGATATGAAAAGATGTACTGGTATACCAATTTCCAAATTCCCAGGTGCAAAATTGTTGTCTACAATTGATTTGATTGGCTAGAAATTACCATCAATGATTTCAATGATAACTGGGGTCAATCCCACGTAGCCCATAACTTTTGGTGTGGAAAGATGTACTCCTATTTCAAATTTCAGCTTTCTATTTGCAAAATTGTGGTCTATGTTTGTCTTAATGAAAATAAATGATTTAGAATGACTTCAACTGACATCCAAGGTCAACCTCTTATTTGCCCATGACCTTCCCTCTGAAAAGCTGTTCCCATATGCCAAATTTCAGCTTCTCATATGTAGAATTGTAGCTTGCAATATCCTATAAATAACCTTATGACCTCGAATGACCTCTGAGATCAACCTCATGTAGCCTATGCCTATCTCTATCAATTCAACGATGTCATCTTGCGGGCCATAATAAAGATAAGATGGGATCATTACTTTGAGATATGAATATGTATTTGTAGATAAATCTTCGAGGTTGCCAAATAGAGTTTAATTTGATATCGGTGGTAAGGTTACCAGATAGAAGCATGGAAAAGGAAGACAATCTATTTTGAATGAAATGAAAGGCATCTTACAATATAAATGCCTGTGTCACTTTTTATGCCTCATGGCTTGTTTCTTCGAAACTAGTGCAAAGAGGAAGGAAGTAAAGCAAGATTGTGTCTGTGTATCTATGTCACTACTACTTATGCTATTACTGTCTTTAGTGGTTGCAAAAAGAGCAATTAGGCATCTCTGATTTCTATGAATAAAACTGATATATTTCACATTAGAAAAAAAATGTCTTCACCTAATTCAGCCTCATTGTTTTAAAAATTGATAATATGAAGAGTTATAGAAATTCATCAGAAAAATAAGTTCTGTTCAAGGTATTTATTTTTTGTTTGCAATAAATGAATATATATAAATATATTAAATTATATGTTTGTTTAATCTATCGATATGTAAATAATCCATTTTTGACGGGTACTATGAGTTGGCTATTTTTGTCAAAAACTCTTTTCAGGAACATTTAGTCTTCCCTTACCAAAAGAAGTGATGATAATTTTGCAATTGCATTTCACTTGTTAAACATCAAAAACATTTTGTGGCACAACATTTTCTTGTTCATTTTAAATACTTTCTGATTGTCAAATTGAACTAAAGGTAAATTAGAGTAAAAATACAAAGAATATGTTGATAATCTATTATGTTGCTGTTCTTGAAAAAAAAAATTGGTATAAATGTTGAAGAGTGTTACTCAGGAGAAAAATGACTGGCTACATATATATATATATATATATATATATATATATATATATATAATATATATATATATATATATATATATATATGGGAAACTGGGGCACAGTGAATCACGATTTTATTTTTCTGATCCACTTTGCCCCCGGTTTCCCCCATATGGATAATAGAATATTATGCCAGATACACAGTTATTTTATATTATCATTGGCTAATGTCTCCGTCTATGCCAAGTTTAATATCTAATTAGTAAAACAAAAGGACCAAGGCTTTCAGATTGTAAAACATTTTGAAACATTGCCTCATAGAATATTTTTATTCAATTTCTAATCATAATATTTTATTTATCCATTCTTTCTTTAGTATCCCAAATTCTTTTACTTTGAAAGCTACATTGAGTGAGTATGTTTGCCAAATTTGGTTGGGTTACACCTATTATTAGGTTACATCTTTTTGTAGGTGATGCATTAGATAAGGTTTAGGGTCTCACAGACCAAGAATATAGACATGCAAGTGGCGTATTATATAAGTAGATAAGTGTGAATATCCATGCAATGCATTTTTACTTTCTCGTTCAGTAAGTGTTGTTTATCAAGAATCTCTTCTATTTCCAGGTCTTTAAGTACGTCATGTCAAATGTCACAGCAAAGCAAGGTTGCTGACAACGTTGAAGCTGAGGGTAGGGGATGGTTCAAAAGTTTGCTGCGTGTACGCACACTGCCGACCAGTAGTGAATCCCATTCAAGCCAACTTTCTTCTAAGGAAACAGTTAATGAATTACAAGGTTGGTCATTTTTCTTCTTAATTGAAGGTTTTATTATTCATTTCAAGTACCATGAATGCAGACCCACCGTATTATCATTCAGTTGCAAATAACCTGGACTTTTTTGCATTCTATCGGTACATTTTAGGGATGCCTGAATTCATTGGTTATAATGCACCATTTTGGCTACTTAGAGGTCACATACTGATGAAAAAAAATCAAACTTCTAGTAATACTAGCTAAAATTCCTCCCTATGGTTAGAATTTTGATGTAGTTCCTGCAGAAGGCCTGAATGGAAACTTCAGTCCTAACAAGAAGTTAAAAAAAGAAAGTCTCATACAAAATGTTTATGTGATCAGGACAACGTGACTACCTTTGAGCAAGTTTATTTAGAAACACATTTTTGGGGCAAAAAGTTAATTACAAATTTTGATAAAGCTATTGCCTTTCCAATCAAAAGAAATTCACCTCAAGATTGGGTTGTTATGAAAAATCGTGTACATAATTTCTTGATTGAACACATTTATTTATTATTGCGAATGGAAAAAAAAGAATCTTTTCACTCATGATGAAATTTCTTTCACTACTCTATTCGAAAATCATTAGAAATGTGATTCACATCATATAATGTAGTCACAAAATATGTATTAATTGAAGTATAGGTTTTTATTGTAAACAGAGCACCCCTCTCAACTAAGCAAATCGACTGAAGAAAAATTTGAAAAACGCATAAGACAATTGGGAGGTGGAAAACACAAGATTAGCTTGATGACCATTATTGATTCTGCTAAAAAGGAGAAAAATGCATAAGATCAATTGCATATAGTCATCTTAGTATAAGTAGATAGTGATAATATTCTATCATTAGCTCATAAGAGTTATTTCCCTTTGCTCGATTGACTAGGTACAACAGAATAATTAAAATGATGTGCATTTTTTTTTTTTTTTCATCCATCCATCTGTATGTGACAGCCTCACACAACACAACCCCATTGAGTTTTCCGTGTGTACCAATATGACCCCAACAAATGTTAATAAATTTGTTTTCAAGCCCCCCCACCCTCCGTATGATTTTTAGGAGGGTGGGCTTGATTTACAATGTAAATTCATGTAAAATGGACACATTTTTCATTTGCCCACTTTTTTGCTGAATTCACTGGCTGCTGATGATCTTAGTTGCAGGGTGATGCGGACTTCATATCATACACAGAGAGGAGGGTAGAGTAAAAGAACACTATCTCATTAACAGTGGGTATTTGGTATCCTTCAGGGAAAGGGGCTGAGAGTAAAAGGAAAAATGACTGTTTATTTTAAGCAGTGTGTATGTACATTTCAAAATTTTTGGAGATCATTAAACTTTGAAAGTCCCAAATATCACTTGATGAAATCAAAGTGAATCAAACACTCAGATTTCTATCTATATTTTTTAAAATTAATTTTTGTTTTGACTTTGATTTCAACCCACCTGTTAGGCCTAGTATTTTCGATTTTGAAAAAAATGTATCTGTGATTCCATGATTTTGAAATTTGAAATTGTTCGTAATAAATCATTTTTCATTTTCACTATTTCAGTTCATTGTGTAAAACCTGAATGTATGGAAGAGTATCTCAAACAATAGTAAGTATTATGAATTTGTCAATGTCTTTTCCTGAATGTTTTCAAATTTGAAATGGTATGTTGCTCTTATCTGATATATTGGTCACAGAACTATTTAAGATAATTGAATCTCAGAAACTATTTAAGATGGAAGTAAACAAGTGTTCATCATTCAAGAATGTTCTGAAGATTCATTTAAAAAAACAATAGATAAATAACCCAGCTCAACCAGTTCATCATGCTTATTGAAACTTAATAACTTGGAAATTAATGAAGATAAAGATATGAAACGATTGCCAATAATTTTGCGATTTATCGTGACAAGTGTGATGGTTTTTTAGTTGGGAGAATTTTGGCGTTTTTTTCTGGAGGAAGGCATTTTTGGTCTTCCTCTCTTGTACAGATGTAAAATACTGTTGCTAAACATGGCATATTGACAACATTATTTTACATTCGTATAAGTAAGGATTATCTCACTTTTAGTGTATCTTTAGAATGGATAAAGATTATTTAAAATGTTTCCACCAAATGATAAAGCATTGAAAAAAAAAAAAGTAAAAATGATTTTTGCAAGTATTTACTAATAACTTGAACATGTAATTGTGGAAAATTCTTGTTTAGATTCACGTGTACAGGAGCTTTGTATGTTCACTTTTAGTTATCTCAAGACTCCTCTCTCCTCCTTTGCCTTCTTAACCCACCAAACTCCCTACCTACCCTCTTATTTAACTATCTTTTCTTTTTTTTTCTCCTCTTCCTTCCTGTCCTTTTCTTAAACTACCTAACTTTCTTCCCTTCTCCCTTCCTACCTTGTTATTAAACTACTGAATGATATCACTGAAAGGGTAACAATTTAATGCAGAAAGAAACAAGTGGAATAATACTATAGATTATACATGTGGGTACTTAAAAAAAAAAATAGATAGCAAATAATTTATAAAAATTCTGATTCATGTCCTTATCCCAATTGCTGTATTTTTCAATTGTGCATTTTCAACATTATCAGAGAATTGTTTAGAGGTTGATTTAACATCCGATCTTTGGAGAATAAGTTCTTTAAAAATTTGATTTACTACTTTCTTGCAAATATTTGTTCTATGATTGAATCATCTGATAGTCTTCTTTGTTCTTAATTGATAACCATTTTATTTTTAATATTTTCTAAAATGAGATTTTTTTTTTTTGTATATATCATTCGGTGTATACAAAAATTTTTGCTCATTGTTATATTTAATCTCAAGTACATAAACAAGGTATTTTTTTTTTTTTAACATCATGATATTAAAGGAAAAATGAAATTAAAAATATCATTTGAGAACAATTGCATTTTCCATATGATCATTGGGTTGTAGTTTGCCAACCCCAGCTGTATAATATATGTTTATAATTGGTATTTAATTATTTTTTTCCAGCAATGAGTTCCAGAAGATGGTACATGAGAAGAATTGGGGAGCTAAATTGGTCGGCAGTTTTACAGTTGAGGTCGGAGATCAGGATGAAGCTAGTAAGCATATTTAAAACTTTGCGCATGTCTGTTCAAATACTGAACTACAAGCCAGCTATTATCTGGGGGGGTGTTCTATATTATCCAAAGAATGTTGTACCAACCTCTATCGATCGCTGTAGCATTACAAATAGTCTGCCTGGCTAACCAGCTGAGTGGGCTAGATTCTTCTCTCTTTGCTCATCTGTGTGTTTGTTTCTCCGGGCACACCCGGTCGCCTTTTTGTAGTTACAACTATTAAAATTTAAGTACACCACTAGGCACCATCTTAAAATGTTGTTTTGTGTGTGTGAGAGTGTGTGGTGTGTTTTTTTTTTTTTTTTTTTTTTTTTTTCTCAGTGCTTTTTGGGTCTCTGGTCATTTTGGACCAACAATGCCTGAATTTTATGCTGGTATTAGTATTATTTAAATTTTTTTTTTCTTCCAGATAATTTCAAATAGAAGATCTATCTTTTTTTTTTATTTTATTTTTTTTCTCTTTACATAGTATTTGATATAATTAGTTCTGGTACATGCATGGGCTACGGTGATTCATTCATGTGAGGTATGGATATGTATACTACGTCTTTTTTTTTTTTTTTTTCTTATGATGAAGTCTAATTCATTAATTGAGCTCAATAAGAAATTAACCATAAGTTCTGGTAGATTTTCAAATTAAAATGTGAGTGTATATTTGACACTGAAAATTTTCCAATTGATATTTTTTTTTCATTGATGAAATGAATTTTGCAAACAATTGACTTTGTTTCTATAAGATAGAAAAGATAAATTTTATATCTGATGATTCAGGGTTGAATTTTGAAATAGATTAGCAGGTAGCTTAAACAGTGAACAGATATTGTAACAAACCTTCCATTATAAATGCAAGAATCTGCCTTCCATCACAGTAGGGTGACAGGCTGTCGCGAAAAACTGTATCCTGTAGTTGGGATTTTCACAGCACATGTATTGAGTTTCATAACATCAATCAGATATACTGGGATACATGAGAATTCTGCCTTCTAAGAAGGAAATAACAATTATCATCATGAATTGGAATCTTCCACTTTTTATATTTAATAGTTAACCATTACAATTTTATACAGTTTAGGCAGTGTCTACTTGGATTCATACATACTTAACTAGTCAGAACCACTTGATAACTGAAGTAACCTATGTAGACAGTCTTGGTTGATGGTTTCTAATATTTGCAATTCCATTTCAGTTCATATTTGGGAATATGACGGTGGATATCCTGCTCTAAACAATGCCACAGTGAACTACAGAACAGACAAGGTCAGTTTCATTATTTGATTATTGGATTAAAAAATTCCCTACCCCATGGCTTAGTCTCTCAGAAAATTTAATTTAAATTCATCCAGGACTTATGATGATATTGTGTGGACAAACATGAATAACTACATAATGTATGAAAAATTCCTGGATCAGCCCAGATATCAACCGATTCTCCTTTACCCAATGGCTTACCCTTCCAGAAAACCTTTTTGAAATTTGTTTTCCTTTCATTGTGTATTATTATTGTATATCTTCTCTTCTGACTTCATGCATCTCTTGATTTCATTTTGTTGAATTATTTTGTTTATTCAAAATCTCTTTGAAAACTTATATTTGTAGGATTTTATTGAATTCCGCATCCAAAGAAATAAAATGCTTCGATCCAGAAGAAATCAGATTTTACTAAGATTCAGTTTTTGGCCGAGAGAAACACCCGACACGAGCGTTGGTCACATCTATGAACTCAGAAGCTATACACTTAAGGTGAGTTGGTATTATGATATAAAAGCCATTGTTACTTTTTGTTGTTTTGTCACACTAAAGCATACAAAAAGAGAGGGAAGTAAAGCAATGTTGGTGTGTTTGCTTATGCTGGAGCATCTTATAAGATGGAAGCCATTGTTACTTTCTTTGTTGTTTCCTGTCACACTATAGCAAACATAAGGGTGGAAGGGGATGGAGGTAAGTGTGTGTCTGTGTGTTCATTTATGCTAAAGCAGTGGATTTTGACCTTTTTCACTCCATGACCCACCTTGCCAGCTCAAAAAATTTGAGCTCTTCCTTACTGTGGAAAAACAAATTTGGTGTTAGAAAGCAGAATAATATGGAGTAAACACTTGGTTTAGCAGACCCCAGTATACCAGTTTTGGAATTTAGCAGACACTTTCAATATTTCCAACTTGGATATTTTGTACCTAGATTTAGATATTTTTGTAGTGTTTAAGTATAAGAAATCGTTTTTGGATATCGGATATGAGTTTATATATTTTTCAATGAAGCTCATATTTCAAAGTCCTGATGTTTTTTTAGATCTTTGATAAAGATCGGGCCTTGACTAATGAGTAGATATACAAACTACTAAATTTAGGTGTGATAAATTAGTGTTTTTTTTTTTTTTGTTTTTTTTTCCTTCGAGTTGGTCCAGTGCTGGGTTAAAACTTTTGGTCATGATTCGTTTCTTTGAACCGTGCAGTTTTGAAGGGCTTTTTTTTTTTTTAGTTTTAGGTGCTTTCAATCCATTTACACTGTTGAACCTTCTGGAAATTTGTTAGTTTTTAGAAAAAAATGTCTTTTAAATACATTTGTATTTCGACATGAATTGAAAACTTGATATTAATCAAAAATGAAAAATTTGCTGATAAATAACGGTTGTAACAGAAATTTGAGTTAATGGAAAAATTTTCTCTAACTATGTACATTTTTGGCAGTTCAGAACTGGAGTTGAACAATCACTTTTTACATATTTTATTGATTCATTCTGTATAATTCAATGAATTTATATTCTGTTTTATTGAAGCTACTTTTGCATTAAAACGTTTGAATCTGAAAAGAGTTGAAGAAAAAGGCAAAAAATTGAATTTTCCAGGTAATGTTCGATTTAACGGACAACCATCTGCCTCTGTTAGAAATAAACCAAAATTTAGTTTTAAATCAAGGAAATATCTGTAAAGAAACTTTTTCTTTGTTTTAAAAAAAAAACAAACAAAAAAACCCCCAGAAATACTGGTATATGACCTTTAGGGATTTGCTAAAATTTTAGTGATTTCTTTATTGTGTGAAATTTAGTAACAACAATGCAATGACTTGTTAACTTTTATACCTCACAAAGTTATGGAGTTACTTTGGGATCTCTAGTAAAATTAGTAATTTGTAGTATTGAATGATTAGGGACTAATGGCAATGTATAATTAGGATTGATCATTCAAGCCCTTACCCTACTCATTTTTGAGCCATGGAATACGTTTTGCTGTTCATGCTCAAATCGGAAATGGTTCTCAACATATTCAACTTATTAGCTGCTAAAAAATTTCCAAATCTTTTTATAATGAATATAATAATCTAGAGGAAATCCTTCTGATAGCCATTTTGAAAGATAACCTGTCCTTTTTGATGAATACACTGACACCTACTCAAATGATAATATGAATGTATTTTTTTTTCTTTTCAGCCTGGAACCATGATTGAATGGGGTAACAATTGGTAAGTTCTATCTTGTATAAATGCTTGGAATTATGCATAACTATAAACTTGTTTTTATCTTTAAAGAATATTATTTTTAATTGATTTGGAAGGTTGTCGATTTAGGTCAGTCAGTGCATCTTGAAGTCCTTCTTTGAATTTCATTGTGTTTTCATTTTCAACAGATCAAATGTAGAATCTGGATCCCCCAAATCAATTAGGGTCAGAGGAGCAAATTTTCAGATGACACTGTGTATGTCTCATGAGGGTGTTAATAATGTTTCTAGGGACTTGTTCTGTTTTTTTTGTTTTTTTTTTGGTATACTAAAGAAGATTAATACATAGTTATAGTTTGATAAAAAAATTTAATTTGATATAATCAAAACAAGGATCTCCAACATCTGAGCATTAATAAAAAAATTAACGATTTCAATAGCTTTCAATTGTATTCATGTGTACTTCAGTATTAACATCAACTAAACAAAACAAAGCAAATAATTTTCACACTCACATCGCCCTAGATTGGCTATTCTTCAAAAATAAATGGTTGGATACTTTCCTGATGTGTGTGTGTGTGAGAGTATATTTATCTATAATACAAGCGTGTTTATATATGTGTATGTATAGGTATTTATTGAATTACCTCTTATTCATATTTACCCTTTGAGGTAACTTGTAATCATAAATTTGTTGTAGATAAAATAACCTCTAATCTGAATGACTAAATCTTGCAAACTGTAATGATATGAATGCCATTGTAGTTAAACTAATAGAAGGTTGATATTAATGAAAAGCATTGCCAATCTGCAACTACCTGTGCTGTTTCACATTAGGGCTCGTGGAATCCAGAATCGACGTACTAACAATGAAGCCGTGGCGGGCTTTTTTTCATCAATTGGTAATCTGTATACTGCACACCACCTGTGGGGTAAGTCTTTGTCTGCAACTATCACCTGACAGTTCCATGCCAGACACTTCAGCGAATGACAATTCTGCACAAAGATGATTCATTGAATCTTCTCTTAGGAAAAAGCCAATATCGCTTTTTGTTAAAGCAAACTGATGTATAGAACTAATGTTTTTCTACCATAATTAAAATGCTTTCGGCAGGTGAGTAACTTATCCGCTGGGCCAAACTTATGCTTGCTCAAAATTTTACTTACAAATAGGCAACTGACTAATCAGGATTTCTACTGCCGCAAGGAAGCAATGATTAATTTTGAATTATCAACGGACAACTGTTGAAATTCAATAAAAATCCCCAAACCATCAACTTGAAAAGTCAGCATAGGTTTCTTGGGTTTTCTACATGATTCTACCTGGCTATCTACCTATCACATGTATAGTCTTCACCCATGGAGCTAGAGGGCTGAAAATTAAAACATTCACTCATTATTTCTAGAGAAACGTTCTTTTCTAAAAGGGGAAAAAAAACGTTTTTGTTATTTCTCCCTCAAAATGTTTTTAGTGGGGAGTTCAATTTATGATGTGAATTTATGCTAAATTGGTCACTTAGTTTGTGTCCAGTGGCGATCCTGGCTGGTTTTTGGACATCTTAGTGACCAATGCCTAATTATTTTCAATTGACCACTCCCCCTTTAACATGGCATGCTGCCAAAAGACGTTGGTCATGTGATAGTTCCAGTTGAGTCACTAACTAAACAAGTTTTTATAATAAATGGTCTTTATTCTATAGTTTGTTTTTGTTGGTCCTTGGGCTGAACTGTTGTGCGGTGAATTGTTGGCGCAGATTTGTCTTGCGTGGAAATGTTGGTGAACTATGTGCGACTCTCTGTGGTGCTAATGCCTGTCTATCACTACCCCTACCACACTGTAACTATGACTGTTTTTGCTGTTGACTAAAACTTTCACTCATTATAAACATCACTGTAGCTAGGTCACTGCTGCTGCCCCTGTTGCTGTTGTTTTTGTTGTTGTTGTTGTTGTTTCAATTTTATCTTTTATGTTTAATTTGTTCGTTTTATTCTTCAGTTTATAAGAATTACCGTATAAACTTGTTTAATTTTTTGCGACCAGTTTATTTACCTATAATTATGGGGTCGAACATTATGCCAGGCATGTTTTTTTGAAATGGTAACAATTTTGAGCCTAGGCTAGGCCCGTTGATTTGTATGCTTATGATTTGGGCCTTTGCTCAGAAGTGGAAGTTAAGAAATAATCCCATTTCTTATAAAATAAAGCCGAGCGTTACAGAGTATTTGAAGCTGTAATTTGTTGTGCTAAGAAAGGGAATTGAAGATTATATGGATTCAAACATACACAAGTATATACAGTATTTCTGCATGTTCCGTGCTTTAAGTTGCAATTTTATTTCTTTTCGCATTTCCTTTCAGAGAATACCTTTCAAGTTTCATTTAAAGAAGTTATTGGATAATTGAACCCTCCCCTCCTCTCTTGGACAATCCATTCTACTGCCTTTTTTCAGGTGTACTATCCTAAAGTAAAGATATATATATATATATATATATATATGCTCTTCCATAGGAATAGAGCACTCTGGTGGATGAAGAGTTTCTGTGTAAATGAATATATCGCTTAAATTCAGCCTTACTGACCACCCAGTTCCGTAGTCCAGAAGTAGGATATCCGATGTGAGGGTTTCAATTCTGCCTCGCGGTACTGGATAGGATAAAGTCTATAGCCACACTGAAGAGATGTAATACATTGAAACAGCTGACTGTGGATGACACAATAATATATATATATATAACAATTTTGCCTTTTAATAGCAGTAATGCTGTACGGGATTTGAGTTGAATTCCACACTTGTTGGAATGTGAGGAAACTCGAAGCAGCGACATACATCAATATGTCTGACCAGTGAGAAATTTGTGGCTTTTGTTGTTCGACAAAAAAAAAAGTATGAAAATCCTAACAAAGAAATGAGTCAAAAACATTTGCAACTTACATTCAAAGTGTTACTGCTTTGAACATAAAGCAAGAACCACAAGTTCAGCAATGCATCTGTTATCATTGGTTATTGAAGGCAAAGGATTCAGTTGTCTTTCTTTGAGTTGATTGATTCTCATACTTGTAAAATATTGCGATTTTGCAAGTATTATTTTACTGAAAAAATAAATTTTGTGTTTTTGGAGGCATTTTTGGCCTTTTTTTTTTTTTTTTTTTTTTTTTTAAAATACAAAAAAGACCTTATAAATTCTTTTAATGAAATCATAGCTGGTAGAAAAAAATTGATTGGAGCAGATGATCAATTTATAAAGTCACTCCTCTTCCTTTGTTCTGTCCATCCTGTTATTTTTTATTGACATAGTTAGAACCGACTAAGTCTTATTGAGATGTGTGGACAATCTGAAAAAAAAGTTCTTTTTGCTACTGTTACTTAACACTACCAGAAAAAGAGTCCCTTTATCTTCATACAGATAGAACACCTGAAGAAGACTTTAGAATGGATCAGCCAAGACATAATGTGAACAATACAAACAAGAAAAAGTTTGATTGTCTGAAAAACTCTTTAAATCTTAATGACACTTCTCCAAATTACTGACAGAATCTATACCTTTTAAATTGTTATACTAATTTGACGTGAAATTTCTTTTAAAGGCCTTTCATGACTTCCCTACACCAATGAACCACTAAAACAGGAGTTGAGCAATCCACAGGGGATTTTGACTGGCATGTGAGCCATTACAGTCATATGTCGACGTATGCCTGACCAACTTACGTCTGATTGGGGATGCATCCCCCCATAGGGGGCTTAAAAATCATTATCTACAAATGAAAAAAATCATTGTGAGCTTGCTAAAGAGCAGACACTTCATTGGCTTGAGCTAAAGACTTAGTGAAAGAAATGTTCCTTTCTCTTTGAAAAGGCAAAGAAAATGTATGCACAATATAGAGGTTTAGGTAAATATTTGTGTCATCGTATCTCATGTTGTGCAGTGTTTATATTTCGCTTCATCCATAGTGATGATCGATTTACGCCCCAAATAAGATGCATCTAAACTAGCAGAACGTAAATCAGATGCAAGTTGATGCATGGCTGTATTGGGCTATTATGCTTATGTTTTTAAAGATTATTTTCATCTTTTTAGTAGATTCAAAAGATGCCTCGATTGGTATATCTATATGAATTATTCATGTTTATACTTTTCCTGTTTGCCAAATCCACCAGTCATGCCAATTCTGAGAGAAGCAACTATTTGATATTAATCTCTTTAATGTAACCTATATAACTTTTTTTTTTTTTTTTTTTTTCGCACTTGTTAGGCTAACATGACGGTCAAGAAAGGGTCCAGTTTAGCATCATACTTTCATTGTAAAAAAGAAAAAATGATGGTCCTATCTATTCAAGGCAAGTAAATACACGAGAAAAACAAGTCTGACTGCTTCAAGGTCAAACCCCACTCTAAATGCAACTATTTCAGCCACTGAACCGAATTGAAAAAATGATGTCCGTACTTATCAAGAGGGGTGTGTGTGTGTGCGCTAAATTTCATGTTTCTTCTATGGATGGTTCGGGCTGAGAAATGAATAATGATGAAGAGATAAAAAATTGACACATATGTCACAGAATCATTCTCTCTTTTTCCCCTCTCTCTCTTTCATGTTTAACTAATTGTGATAGTAAAGTCAACTCTATAGGAGTTTGACTTTTTTTTTTGCATTTCAAAATTGTTCCCTTAGAATTGGCCTGCCTGGCAAACCTGGCGTGCATAAAAAGTATGACCTGATAATTCATGTATTTCATGTTTTTTCTTCTATGGCATTTATCCTGCCCACAATCTGTCCATTATTACGTAATTTGGACCCAAGAGACAAAAAGTTTGTTGACCTATGTACGAAAAGCATACTGAGTCAGTTCAAATCAACTGTAATCACTTTGTTACAAGTAGTATCAATTCTACTCAGCTCTCCGTCATTATAGATATTTTTTTTCACTAGTACAGGTTGAGGATCTCTTATCCCGAATGCCTGGGACCAGGAGCGTTTTGGATTTCTGATGTTATGAAAAAAAGAAAAAAATTTCCCATAATAATTGTATAATCATAATGAGCCATTACATTTACATTTCTGTGCAGTTTCTCTGATAGTTTGACTTTCTATTTCATACATAAGCATAAACCTTTTCTCTTTTTATTATCACTGCTGTTCTGAAAGGTAACGGCAGCCTTTTTTTTTGTTTGTTGTGATAAAAAGCAAGAAAAATAATATAAGACAACAGGAAATGCTAGTCAAAAATCAATAATAATAATAATTATGGTTGACAATGTTTCATTTTAAAAAAATGATATGTGAGGATGGAATTGCTGCTACTAATACTACTAGTATATAAACAATAACAGAAATAATGCTGAGAGAGATCAAGGACAATAGAGAGTAGGTTTTAGGATATAATAATGATCGGATTTCTATGTACTAAAAATTGATTCCATTTATCTGTGTGACCTTTAAGTAGCAGAAATAAAGCATTATAGCTTGCAGTAGTAAATTTAGGTATTCCTAAAGAAACAGTTTTGGCAGCTATTGTATGCTGAGTTATCTTTGCGCAAAGTGGTTGTGTACGGAGAAGTCTGAACTAATATATAGAACTACTGCAAAACTAATGAGTACACCTCCAACAAAAACATCAGATGATGACTCCAGGGTCAGGCTTGAATAATTATTACCACTAACCCATGGCAACCCCAACAGCACTTAACTTGGTTGGTTCTCTGGGAATGCCAGAAGTTGGTATGTTTATCATTCTTCTCAAAGTCATAGGTGATAATATACCTAATTAGTTTTACTTTTCAGTCATCTCTTTCAGGAAGTCACCCCACATTGTCTTATTTATTTTTTCTGCCTGTCAATTGTCTTCTTTCCTCCTAGCCTCTTACCTATTGTATACAATCTGACTGACATAGTTTATTCTAGTGTCACCAGATTGCTCATTCCGAGGTCAGACATTTGAATAGTAGCACTTGTAACTAATTTTATACATTAGTTTGCTAAAGTGTGACAGAAAACAGATATATACACAAACAGAAAAAAATGACATGGGCTTTTATATAAAAAGATTATATCTGGGTATAATCTTTACTTTTGCCTTGGCTCAAAGCACGCTTCCTTTTGATTCCATTATATTACTAATGCTTTGTAAACATTACGCTTGTTAAATTTCTGATACTCACTAAGTTGACCCAGTATGGCACCAGGCCCAACATTTAGTTTTTCTCTCGCAATAGTTATGTTAATTGAAATGTAAATGTAACAAATAAGAATTTATTATACCTAAATGATAACTATCTAAATAATTATATATCTGTAGTCTAAATTTGGGGAGGGTAAAAAGTTTTCCAACAAAATTATTTTATATCTATAATACTAAAAATTCTCTCAAAGTAACCAAAATGGTGCATTGGGGATTATATATATATATATAATATATATATATATATATATATAAAATGCAGAAAAACCTGGTCGATTTTTGTGAGTTAACAATAATAGTTTTGGGCTTGTGTTCTCAATCAAACCTATAATGAATTGATTTCTTAAGGTATTTATTCTCATTGAGTGCTATTATTATGATGTGTACATCAAAGGGCTCATGAAGGAAAAAAAAAAAAACAATACACAAGACAGGCTTATGTTTGTAAGAGTTTGAAGTATTTAAGGGTTTTGAATTGTTGAAGTTTTAGAAATTTAATGATAATTTCTAAAAGAAATGTCTGAAAAAATTTGAACAAAAAAAAAAATTCCATTCTCATAATTAATTGTTACTTGCAAATTCATTAAAAATTCTGGCGTAATTGAGCCATTAAATTTTATAATCATTCTGGTCACATCAGATTGTATGACTTTTCTCTTGAAGGGTGGCACAGTGGATCATAGGGTTGTTTTGTTTCTTTTATTATGACTATAAAGGTATAGAAAATTGTGTAGTATCCATACTATTTTACAATAGCAGCAACTACTTTGGAGGAAAATTGGAAAACTGGAGGATCTTGGTGAATCAGGGACAGCATAATACCAAAATAAAGCTTAGTAAAGTTATAAACAATGTATATAGATTTTTTTTTTTTTCTCATCATCATCCTCATCTTGACTGTTCACTATATTTCTGCAGTTGTACCCAATGCCCTTCCTTGAGAATCCATCACTATAAAAAAAGTGTTCACATCTTGGATTGGGATTGAATTGATCAGAAAGTGTTCCCCTTACCCCATTTGTTTCCTAGAGGGGAACTTATACTTGCTCAGCCGCAACTTTTTTTTATGTGTGTGTATATATATATATATATATATATATATATACACACAGTACAAATTGGAGATGCAATATAATACAATGCAATATACGATCTATGATGAATTTATTTCATTGAGTGCTTGATACATTCGACTTGATATTTGAAGTTAGTTTAGAGTAGAGCTTGAAAATCACCTGCACATATACACAAACTACTAATCAAATAAAATAGAAGAACCCTAGAATGATAGACACTCCCCACCCCCAAATGTCTCTAACAGGAATCTAAAATACACCTAATCATTCGCCTGAAGAAACCCCAATGTGTTTGTGTAGCAAATCTACTTTTTACTATAGACGTATATATATATATATATATATGTATTACTTACATTACAATCTGTCAGTGTGGATTGTGAGCTGTAAACCTGATGTCTGCTCTTTCTTAATCAAAGGCTTTCATGTGGTTTCCACAACTAAAATGAGGATAACTGTCTGAAAAAAAATCTGTTTGATGATAATTCCTTGTCTAAAAAAAACAACATTGGAATGTGAAGGTCTACTAAATCTTTCTTTTTCTTTTTTTTTTTTTTCCAAATCCCCGAAGCTCGTTTAATCATCCTGTTTCTGCTTATACTCTTCATGACTACCACATCTAAGGGAAGCAACTCTTTAATATAAATCAACAATGTTTTCTATGCTCGTCATACATAAATAGAAATCATGTTTTGTTGGTAGAAGTAAATAGATATTAGAAACAGGCAACCAAAACTGTCAACATTGTTTTTTTTCAGTTTTTAAGTTGGTCTAGCTGGCTGTGTGTGTATCATGTGCACTGCATCTATAGGGATGAAAATCTAAACATTCTGTCTAGAAAAATCTTTATTTTTTTTTTTTTTTATCAAATTACCCCTCCAAGTAGGCTTTTACATTTAGTTTGCATTGTAAATTTGTCCTAAATTGAATCCTAGTTTGTGTCTGGCAGAATTCATGCTTGTCTTCTGGAAATTAGGATTATTTCAGTGATCACTGCCCAACAAAAGGCAAGAGAGGTAACTTATTTACTGATCCCTCCTTTCTCCAATTTTTTATTAAATCCTTCCTTAACACAGCATGCAACCAAAGGACGTTGGTCAAGTGACTCCCTGTCTCTGTGTGACTAAGCAGACTTATTAAATTCTCTTTATGTCTGGCCAGAATAAAAACATTACATTATATATTTTACATTAAAGTGTTGCTTCCCTTACATTTGGTGAACGTGAAAAGTATGAACCTTCTCTTTCTACCTTTTTTATTTTATTTTTTTTTGTTTTTTTTTTATTTGCGCTTGTGAGCGTGGCTTTGTGTTGATTGCTTTAGATTAATGACTGGTGTGTTGCCTGCGCCTATTTTGTGTGTCCCCAGGGCCCGAGGCATCAACTATCGGACAGGGGCCGTAGCCGGCTTTTTCACCCACCTTGGGCAGCAGTACAATGTTCACCACTTGTGGGGTAGGTAGTGTCTGTTATCAGTACTACGGTAATTATATCCTGGTCATTTGCATCTCCAGACGTTTTTTTTTTTTTTTTTTTTTTTTTTTTTTTTTCCCCCAGTCCCTGTCCCAAACATTTGCATCCCTATATATATATGAAATATATATATAAATATATATAAGTTGTAACTTTTCATTTTCATATTTTTAGGTCCTGAACATTTTCATACTAATCTAAAGAAAACTCTATTCATCTGATACTGAAATTCCGATTTTGTTCATTTGAAACAGACCAGTAAGTAACTAAAACAGTGCATTGTAGCCAGAGTTGTTGAATTACAGTATACTGAAAATATACGTACCACTAAAATTTCTTAGTGATAAAAAAAATGCATATGAAATTGGGGTGAGTTGTAACTTGATTATAATAGTGTGGGGTCTGCATTTGTACCCATTCCTATATATACTATAACAAATGACTTGTCAATGGAGATAACTAGTAAATCTTAATTATAGGGTAGTCTTCCTTATTTATTTATTTATTTATTGAAAATGCATTGGAAAAATTCCTGTTCATTCTGGTCACTTCAGATTCAACTAATTTCCGATGTGTTGCAGGTTTGTTTAGTGTGAGATGTAGTTTTACAGATTACTCTGATTTATTTTTAATCAAAAAGATTTTTATTAATTAAAAAAGAATCATAGCATGCATTTTATAGATTCAAAACAGTAATTTATAATTTCTATCTAAAAAAAATGTATGCATGTTGTGGGCAACCTCTCATCCGAGACTTAATTTGTCCTTAGGATTGTAATGTGCAATTCATGGTTGAATGTGTTTATTGATATTCTTTGTGTTGGTTGGACAATAATCCCCTTTTGGTCGTCAGTTTTCTTTGTGGTCATAGCTCTCTCCTTCAATGTATCAAATGATTCCCAAATTGTCTTAACCCATAATATTTTTTTTTTTTTTTTTTTTTTTTTTTTTTTGAATGAAGTATTCATATATTGATATGGAAATGTTCAGGATACAAAAAAATAAAGATGAAAACAAATTACATCTGAAATGTACATATATCGGGATGTAAAAAAAACAAAACGGATGCCAATGACCCATACGCAGTTGTCCAGGACACAGTTATTCTGTCAATGTCTGCTATCATCCATGTGTGAAGAAGAAACTTGTACATTCTTTTTAATCACTTTTTGCATGAACACCTGCACTGAACAGTTTCACTCTTAGTCTGATTATATTGTATTTATTGCTTAATTATTGAACTCCTCAGCAGTAATTGTATAAGTAATTACTGTATTTCCCCATCATATAAGACGCACTTTTTGTCCCAAGGAAAACTCCCCTAAAATTCACCCTGGATGGTTTTACTCTAGTACTGGTAATCTCTTTCCTAACATCTAAACACTCTTATTTGAGACACAAGTCCCTTGATGACCTGGTTATAAATGATTAGATTATAATAACGAATTCAATTGTTATAAATGATTTGTAAAAAGCAATGGTCAGAAGCACATAGTTAGGTATCCATACTTGGACTCTTAGTGATGTGCTATATATATCTACTATAGGATTTTTTTTCTTTGCTGCTGACTATAGATGAAATCACCAGTTGAATATTCAGACTAAAAACCAATGTAATATCTGTAAAATTATTATGGTACCTTAAAGCTGTAGATGTGAGATGCTTATTTTGGTTCTAACATCTTATAAACAAAACTTGGCATCATCAACTAACTCACTTCTTTGGTGGAAGAATATCGAATAGTTTAAAATCTTAGATGAAAACCTTATTGAGGAAAGGACTGAAGGTTAATGTAAACTGTGGGATTTTTAGTTCTTTCCTGAATATTCCTTGCAAAATTAAAGGGTGCGTATTATACAGTAGGAAATACAGCATTGCTTATTGCACTCTCCAGCAGTAATTGTGTTGGTAATCAAATTCAGTTCTTGTATTATGAAATAAGTAAAATTTCTTCATAATCATTTGTATTTTCATTGAGGTCTTCAGATAATTGAACTCTTTTTTTGTTTTTATTTTTGTTATTTCACAACATTTTGGTCAGTCCATGCTAATACCTTCTTCAGGTACATTATTCAAATGTTAATTGAGCCCCCACTTTTTTGTGTGTGGTAATGTTGAGTAAAAAAACACTCTTTTTTTTTTTTTTTTTTTTTTTTCTTCCTTTCAAGAGCATCAATGTTTGTGATGAAGTTTACAGATTCTTTCAACTCCTTTCTTTGTAAACTAAGGATTTCATACATTGTCCCTGTTGAGTAGCTGAAGCCATATCAAGTTGAATTCAACACTTGACATGAATCTGCTTGTTGGCTAAATGTGTGTCTCTTCGTAGAGTTTTGTCACTTTCCAAATGGATTTTTCTATTTATAATCTGGACTTTCTCCCAGAGAGCGTAGTATACTTCTAGATGTGGTCTGCCATACCAGACTTCTCCATTTCGGTTTTGGTTGTTTTTTTTTCTTCTTTGAATTTGAATTTAAGTGAATGGTTTCTTTACATGCAGATAATGCACTTAGAGAAGGCCATAGAATTGATTGAATGAAATGTTGTTATTCTAACAGAAGTAACTAGTAGGATGAGTTCAATGGTCTGAAGAACTGTTAACGTCTTAATTATTGCTAATTGCATTTTTTACCAGTAATTGTGTTATTGTTTGAGTGCCTGTATTATGAAAATGGTTAAAAGTATTTATTATCAATTTTGTATACTTAATTAGCATTAATATTTTTTGTGGATGATTTTATGTTCTGTAACCTTCGATTGTGTATTTCTAAAAAAAGACTAGCTGGACACATGGAAATTCCATGGGTGTTGACAACTAAAATTATCCATTATCTCGTGGCTCTGCTCTACTCTCATCTTTTTATTGTATCTTCTCATCCTCTCCCTTGTCCCTTCCAATATTTGTTGCCCGTTCATATTTTTATCGAAATGTTTTGAAAACATGGATCGGTTTCTAATGTAAAAAATCCTCCTACTCCTTCAGTAAACCACCCAACTTTTTTCCTATCCTCTGTGTGTCTCTCTCTCTTCCTACCCTCTTATTAAACTTCCTAACATTATTTTCGGCCCTCCTCCTCCCTATCCACCTTTTTAAACTACCTTTTATTTTCTACCCCCTCTCTTCCTATCCTCTTTACTTAACTTTTCCATCATATTCTTATTGTTATTATTGAAAACATATTTGAACTTGGGTTGCAATAAGCAGAATAATTTTATAGGTTGCTATTATTGTTAATTATACTAATCGGAAGTAATTGTTCAGGTATTTTCATTTAAGTGACTGTATTATTAAACACCATCAACCAAAACTGTTGTCAAAATGATTATTGTAGGTTTCTTCAGTTTTTTTTGTTGGGCTTGCTATGTATATGTTACAGATACAGACCACACCGATGGAGCTAAAGGCTGGAATAATCAATATTCACTCCTTACTATGTCTAGGAAAAACATTTCTTGTTTTTTGAAAATCCCACATCTAAATAGGTTTTTAGTGTGGGTTTCAATTTACATTGTAAGTTTATGCTAGATTAATCCCTTAGTTTGTGAAAATTCAGGCTTTTCTAGTGATCACTCCTAACACAGCATGCTGCCAAAAGACGTAACAGTTATTGACTTACTAGACTGGTTTTTATGAATTTAGTCAAATTAGTATGTAATCAATCATTCATTTTTAAGGGTAGGTTCAAGGGAAAGATTCAATGCTCCTGCCTAGCGGCCGAATTCCTGTTCTCAGGTGGCTGAAACTAGTTACTCCTATGATCATTTACAGTGGCATATTTTGAATTGAATTGAAGATAGTATGATTTTACTACAGCAGGATTCAGTATCCTACTGTACACTTTCCATCCATCCTGAGGCATTTTTCCCTCACCAAATCAGAATGATCCTCCTTAACTGATATAAAACCAAATATTTCCAATTGAATGGTCAGCTTATTTAACAACATATGTAATAATAATCCAGTGGAGCCCTAAATAGTCATTAGATGTGTACATAGATTATTCTTTGGAGTATTTGAAAACTTTTGCACCATTTGAGTTAATTCTTTTTCAAAATAACTTCATAAAAAGTATGGTGCTGTATGTACTGTCCATAATTTAATGTCCAAATCAAATATATAAGTTATGTATGTATATATGTATATGCTCTATATTACAGCGTATGAAGATTTACAGACGAGGAAAGAAACTCGTGAAGCTGCTTGGCAAAGACCTGGATGGGATGAATGCGTAGCTTACACAGGTAAGGTTTTGTATGTTTGTAAAAATGTTTTTCTGTCAACCTTGTTCCCAGTAAAGAAATCATTCTTGCAATATATCATAGATTGGAAGAATCTGTATTAAAAAACAAAATTATATACAGGTGAAGTCTCTGTCATATTGTTCAATTTACAATATTTCAAAGTTATGATCATATTTTTTTTTTTTTTTTTTTTTTCTTCAAAATTTCAAATGGCCCTAATAAAAAGCAGAACCCCATTCAATGTTACAAGGAAATCTACAATGAAAATGAAAATACTGATCTCCTGATGACATTGGATACCTTCTATTCCTTCAACCAAAGTCATACTGTCTTGTGTGGGAATGGGGAAATGCAATGTTTCATCAGGGAGCAATTAGAGATTTTGTCTCTGAATTATTTGGATTATTTTTATTTATTTTTATTTTTTTTGACTAATTTCCTTTACTTTGACAATAGTGGTAATTTATTATTCATTTTAACCTTATTTTAAGAAAAGAGAATGTTCAAGGAACAGAACTTTATTCCCCAGAATTATATATATTTTTAAATGGTTAATTTTTGCTGGAACCACTTTTACGATTTATTTTTTTAATATTTCCCTATGCCCAAAATGGATCCAGTTGACGCCAAATCGGCTGTGTATTTGTATGATAATAATATTAATAATAAAAACAATAACAAAATGAAATAATAATATATAATATAAAGAATAATAATTAATAATAATAGCATATGATTGATAATATGATTTATAATAATATATAATTGATAATAATAAATGAATAATGATATATTGATAATTGCATATTTTGAATTCTCTTAGAAATCGTTCACTTTTTTTTATGTGTCTAAATAAAGTGGGAACTTTTATGAATTATTTTTATTACATATTAAAAAAAGAAACACTTGATTATTCATTTATTTTTTTCCTCTACATTAATCACTGCTTTACACAAAGCCGACTGGTACATTTAAAAATGTATTTGACTTAAAATATTTAGACTTTGGGTTATGGCCCGAAAATAAGATCGGGTTAGGGGGACCTTTACTAGTATAGTACCTGTCAAAAGTGACAGGATTACTTGTGTATGGATGATATATTCATTGTAATAACTCTTTGAGGATAACATTCTTTGTTGAAAAAAAAGGCATATTGCAGGGGTCAGGACAAGCAGATGGTATATCTGCTTGTCCTGACCCCTGCAGTATTCCCTCTGTACTTGCAATTCTTAATTTCCTGAACAGCTTGGTATCACTCCTAAAGACAGTGAAATTCTTTTGTTAGTAGAACTGAAAAATTGAAAAAAAATTTGCATAAAGGTACGAGGAAGTATCTTTTTTATTTGTATTTTTCCTCTTGATAATAGTATTTTAATTTTGAAATTTGAATTCTAGAATTAAGCTGGACTGATTCTTTGTTTAAGCTACTAACAGTTTTCAAAGGTTGAACATTTCGCAATAATAAAGTAATCGGAATCGTTTATAAAAATAAAAAAATATTGCATTTAAAAATTTTTTATTTATTTATTTATTTTTTTGTTGATTTCATTTGGAATGATTTGTTTAAAAAGACAATCAAAACACAGTGGCCAAAATGTTGATTAGACTGTAGTAGGGGAAAGGTTTAATGACAGAGTGGGGGAACAGGGATCTTCCCGGTAAGTACTAATCTAGGCATTTTATTATGTATTGAAAAAATTCCCAGTTATTTTTAGATTTAAAAGAAAATTCCAAGTTCGCAATCAATCACATGATTTCCCATAGACTTTGATTATTTTCCAAGTTTGATTGATGCAGTTTTAATTAACACGTCAGTTTTTTTCAGGACGCATTATCCACATTGGGAGGACTTAGGGAAACAAATATTGATTGCAGAAGAGTAATAGTGAACAGGTAGTTTGTAACACAAAAATTAGAACCGAGTTCAAACTACGAGTGGTGATCAGTTTTTGTATTAATGACCTAGGGAAAGGCATGAATAGGAATAAAGTAGCAGTTTTTTGTTGAATGAAGTTCTTGATTGTAATCCAACATTTTGTCTTGAATTTTTACCTTTTTTGTCTTTTACAGTGCCTCTAATCCGTCACATGCAATCTCGGATTTTGATCCCTACTCCATTTTCCCCGTTGCAGTAGTTGAGAGACTTTGGTGAAGAGCACGGATTTTAATAATTTTTGTCTGAATTTCTGAGATGGACAATTATCGGTGTTATACCCTGATTCACTCTGACTAGTGTCCCCATCTTGGTTGTTTTAGTCACAATGTTTCAGCCTTTGTACCCCCCGGCCTGTTAGTTGTGGTCGGTAACTTTCTGAGAATTTCGAACTGAACGCTTTATTCAATCCACGGGGGTATATTGTTCTCATTCTGCTATCTATGCCACAGATGTCTGAAGAAGGCCAGAGGATACAATGGCTGAAATGTTGTGACTATAACGACCAAGATGAGGACACTACTCTTAGTAAATCAGTTTATGAAAGATTTTACTAGCGTTTGAAATGGAATATTCATTTGACCAGCTCAAAGCTGTGAGCTCCTGTTGCTATGCTACCATTGCTATATTTCTGGTGAATCTCACAAGACTGAGATAGGTTGACAGTACCAGACCCCACACCTATATATATATATGTATATGATGTATAACATATATATGTATATATATGTACACACACATATACTACAACATAAACTAAGCTTGTAGACGAAATCTATACAACTTCATCTTTTGTTTGTTATTCTACTTAAAGTGTATAAAAATAAAGAGCTTCTAAAATCACTTAGAGGTGTTTGTGTAGAGGTGGTCAAGTTGATCACTTCCAACTAATTTGCCCGAATAATAAATTACAAAAGAGGAAGTAATTAACTATTGACCCCTTTCTCTTTAAAAAAAAAAAATGAAATAAAATTTGTGAATAATAATTGGTGTGTGTGTTTTTTTTTTAAATTTATTTATTTTTTTTGTGTTTCTTTCCACTGTGTCTGTAACCTGCACTTTTTGTAGCTCAAGACAAGCTCCTTCTTCCCATCTTACGTTTTTTTTCTTTTGAAGGAGAGTTTGGTTTTAGTCAGAGCAATGGAGGGGTTCACACAACACAAGATCGGGGGGTGCTCAATAATCGTGACATTGTCTTCACAATTTTTGACATCATTATTTTATTTGAAATTATACAATTTTACCATTAAGATTTCAATAATTTTTCAAAGACAAAATCTCCCAACAATTGCAACAAAATTACAGACTTTGAGTATTCACAAACTCCATTCCACTTAGGTCAATCAGTATCGTTGAATTTGTCAGTTAAGCTCAAAGGATCGCTATGAACCAAACCAATTTATAGAATTAACAGCAAAGATCTAGTGTGATTTTAAATCCATGTTCAAAGTACTAGTAGTGTTGTAGTTACTGTATCTAACTAAGCTGACAGTCACAGAACAAGTGTGTTAGATAAATCCTAATTGTTTGGGTGAGTTATTTTTATTTATTTTTTTTTTTTTTAGTTTTAGGAATCACTTTATTATTCTTTTTCAAGTGAATTCCTCTTTTTGATCTGAAAGCTTGTTGAAACAAAATAATTTTCAAAAGGACATTTTCAAGGCTTGAATATTTTTATTATCTATTATTATTATTATCATTATTATTCATTTATTTATTTTTTTTCATGTATCATTTTTCTCTGAATAACTTGTGGATTTTTATCCTCCTTTAATTTATCATTTTTTTCTAAAGTTTCTTTGAGTACAAAGAGTTTTTTTTTTTTTTTTTTTTTTTTTTTTTAAAAATCTTTTTTGACTCTTGAGTTTGTAAGTTACCCTTAGAATTCCTGAAAATATTCTCAAGTTTTGAAAACTATATCGACTGTTTATATTCGACACAAAGGCTTCTATTTACATATTCACCAAAAAAAACAAAAACACTCATTTTGTCATTTCAGTTTTAACATTTCCACATTTTTAATGTATTTTCTGTCCTCATTCTTCTTCACTGTTTTACAAATCTCATTTTTTATGATATTAAAAACATAACATTTCTGTATGGAGACTGACCTTTGGAGAGATACCATTATCAAAATGGATTTGAAAAAAAAAAATTCCCCAAGAAACTAGATATCAGTTCATAGTAAAAAAGCAATTATTAAATATCTTGAAATGACTGGTTCTTTACCTGGGTGGAGAGTTTTGACTTTTTTCCCATTATTGAACATTACCGTATATTATGACTTTCTTATTCATCTGAACCCCCCCACAAGAACCGAGTGTGACACAAGGTCAGTTTAATGTAGGGATAGCATGCACACGAACTTGTGGGCATGGAAATACCAAAAATCATCTTTTGTCCGTGCAATTATTGTTGCAAAGACATAAGAGCATTAGTCTTCAGGTCTCAGTGTGAATCCTGGAACCTTTTGAACGGAACTACACAGAATCAAAGCCTTTTGGCTATGGCACTATATTTGCATTTTTCTAGTCTGAAAATAAGGTTTCCTCCCCAATAATAAGGTTTCCAGTCACCAATTTTTAAACCCTGGTGTTGGAATTCATACAAAATATGCAATATGTATAACGTTTCATTGAGCACAAAGATGTTACACTCTGGTCTGAGGCAGATGGCCAGGGAGTGACACTGATTCTTGACCAAAGTGCTAATCAATATGTAAATAAGTCAATTTTTGACGGGTACTATGCTAAGTATATCTTAATTGTTATCAAAAGTGGAAAAGATGGATGCTGTCAACCTTTTCCAATTTGGTCTGACAGAAAGTGAATTTGGCTTGTGTACCCTTTGCAACTTTCCTCCTCCTCAAACTGCACCTTCCTCTTTGTTTTGCAAGCAGCGTCTTTCTTTTCCCACTTTCTCATTAAAGTACCTCACCCGTATTCAGTAGCAGCTTCTAACCTTCTTCACTTTGGTTTGAAATAACGTGAATTTGGCTCTCAATTACCTGTCCCATAGTCGAAGGGAGGCAAAGGAAAGGAAGTTTCCAACCTTTTTCAAATTTGTCTGGAAGAGAATTTGGCCCTCATATACCTGCCGATGTTAGTTGTTAATAAACCTTGACAGGACACGAAAAGTAACCGTGAAGAAGCAAACGACCATTGTTTTTACTACTTATAAGTTTTGTTCCATTTTGTGGAGATACGATCTCCTTTTCCCTGTTTGTTTCATCTCCAATTGCAGAAAAAGTGCTTGTTTCATAATCTGTTAGGAGTGTCCTTCCTTTTTACGTCCATGACCCCGATATGCGAGACAAGTAAGGGTCTGTCCTGTACGGCTGCAAGGATAAATTCTAATAGCTGGTTGTCTCTTTGATGATTTCTCCCCTGTCTGAATATCAGTGTTCAGAAGGACCTTCCAAAAATTAGAAGCATCTTTGTAACTCCTGCCCATCCAAAAAATCTGAAGCACAAATCAGGGAGGGTCAATATAAATGATCTCCAAACAGCATTTCCGTTTCTTACCTGTTCCCATATATATATCAGTATTTAGAAACAAAAATCTGCTTGGTCCAGATCGTTGACTTATTGGGTTGAAGTAACCCATTTTTCCATGCCTCAAGATCTATCAGTCTATCCATCTGTCCGTATATGACACCCTTCTGCAGTACCCATACTATATATCCCCATTAAATTTATAGTTTTTTTTTTTAACAAATTAATTTTTGAATCAGCATCCCACCCCTGGATTTAAAAGGAAAAAAAAAATTATTCATTTATTTTTTATTTAGTTTTTCAAAAGGGGTTTACAATGTAAATTGATGCTTAAACGGGCTTTTTTTTGTACCAACTTTTTTTCAGGTTAATCCACAAGGTGCTGATGAAATACATCTTGATCACAGGGCAAGTTAGAGCTTCATATCGTTCATAGAAAGGAGGGGAGAATAAAAAAGAGATGAGATACCTTGCTAAGAGTAGGTACTCTTGTATCATCCGCAAAGTGGGGTTGAGAGTTAAAGGAAGAATAACTCTTTAAATGTGATGGATGGAAGTTGACAGATCTTAGAATGGAGAAAATTACATGTCAAGACCAATTTTCAAATCGTTTAGAAGCTTTTCTAAGGAATTAAGTGACCCGAAGACAGAGTGCTTGGAGAGAGACAGATAGCATTCTCTCTTTTTTAGAAAATCATATTTCTAAAATATCAGTTCATAGTATTAGTAAAGATAGAAAGATATAATATAGAGTGTGGACAAAGAAAGAGAAACATTTTCTTCCTCTTTTACATCACTGTATAGCATATTACTTTTTTAGACTCATTCTTGAGATTAGAAAAATCAAAAGAAAGAAAACAGACTTTACAACTATACAGTGTTTATATCTGATGTATACACACATATCTATATATAAATATATACAAAGGCCAAATAATTGCTTTCAACCCAAATTCCTTTCTCATTTATTCTCAATCTTTTTTGTCTCTTTGAATACAACAATTGTGTAATTAAGAAATGGACATGTTTGGTCTGACAATGAATTTATAAATTGTATTATATTATATAGAAACTTATTTGAAATGATCTCCCGTTGTTATACATATATATACCTCACAATTTGGACCACATGAATAAAACTAACCAAGAATATGCAAGACGAGAATTTGGGTTAAAAGCAGTTATTTGGCCTTCACATTCCTGGCAGTTGTTTAGCTCAGTGGTAAGAGCATCGCTACGATATATATATATATATATATATATATATATACACACACACATGAAACTTTTATTTGCCATATGCTTTTTAGACAATATTTTCTGTCTTATTTTGGATGCAATCATTATTTTTACTTCCGACATGGTAACTAGGATTAGCTTAAAAATGCAATTAGAAACAAATAGTTTCATTATAGACACAAATGTTGATAAATGCTATCAAAATGTATATACAACGTCGCAGTTTTTACACAGATTCTATTTTTTTTTTGTTATGTCTAGCAGTGTCTACTATAAGTATATTTGACATTTTTCCAAGATCTTCTGAGAAATTTTCTTAGAAATTCTCGTAGAAGTAACAGATATCAGTTTTTAAAAAGAAATAAAAATGAACATTATCTGATTTCCATCAATCTTTTATTAATTTCTCTTTTTTTTCTTGTTGACTGCAATTTACCTACATGTTAAGGCTGGTCTTCAGCTAGTGGTATTAAAAGTATATATCTGGGATTTTTGCTATGGATTTGGCTTTATTTTAGCCATGATTTGTCCTGAAATGGCTAGGATCTTATCTATCAGTTTTTGCCTCAGACATTCCGACAGCAGATGTTCGAGCATCATTTTATTTTTCAAAGGCAAAGATTACTTTGTATATAATTTACATCTTTACTCTTGCTTTCCTTTCATGAACTCTCTTATCTCTTTTTATTTAGGCTCAGGAATGAAATTTTTACACTTATATAAGATTATTAAAAGAAATTTTTTAGCTATTTGGTAGAAAACAAATCTTAAACCATTTTATTTGCCTTTTATTGAAAGCATAAACAAAAATCAATTACGAAAAGTTGAAAATGAGATTCATAAAACACTAAATAACAGTCACGAATGATATTAGCTTATATAGATTTTATGATTCTATTTCACTTTAAATTACAACTAGTAAGTTATTTTTGCCTTTAAAAACAAAATGAGGCTGAAACATCCACAGTTGAAATATCTGTAGCCGAAACACCCACTGACTATCAGAGACATCATTGCCTTGGGGTGGGAGTATAGTTTTTGTCAGTGTCGATTTTAAATGTACTATTTTTGAAGATATTGATTCTTTCGTTTTTTTCACTCGGGCTGTTCTGTGTGTTTGATGCTCTCACTGAGGGGAATTTTTTTTCCTTACACAAACGGAGGTCCGAATTTGTAGTTTATGGCAATGCCCTGAGTTTTTACCGCAGATTGATGACGTCAGCATTTTCTGATCAAGGCATCTGAGAAATGAACAGCCGTATCCACTCTGTCTTCGTTGTTCATATTTTGACTTAACATTGCAGGAATTAAATTTAATTTAAAGCTAAGTAGGGGTTCTCACCCCATCGGCTCCAAGTATCATTAAGCAGCTAATTTCATTTTTCTTCCCTAATTAGTTGTTCTAATCAATTCTCATTTATGAAGATGCCACTAGACCACAGCAATTTTTTAGGATTAGTTTTCAAGTGCTTGTTAACAATATTAGCAAAGAACAAGAATGGCTGCTTCAGAGTAAAACTCCACTCTGAGCACCACGAAGCTGAAAAAGAAAATGTTTTCCCTACTCATTGAGGGGAGCATGTGTGCAAAATTTAAATTTTCAAATATGAACAGTTATGTCTGAGAAATGTAGAGAAAAAAAGAAAATTCTTATTCCTTTTCTTTCGTTGATTGATGACATAGGAATAGAATCTCTCTCTCTGCCCATCACTTGAAACTTATAATTTTTCAAGTCTGAACTTGTCATTGTTGTTCTGTTAGAAAAATGAAGTCAACTCAGTAGGAGTTTGACAAAGAATTATATATCTGTTATTTCATAGTTTTTTTGAAATTTTTATTAACCAATAATATTTTGTTATGAGTTGATAAATTCAGGATTATCATTATGATCTGACTCTGTTAAATGCCTGAACTGATCACCCATAAACTATTGTAGAAAGTTCAAGGGAAAGAATATTATCCATGAGAAATATACTCCCCTGGTCATACTAATGTGTGTGTATGTTTTCTTACTGCAGCTAACAACTGTGAGAGAGGGAATACATTTAGTGTTGTATTACATATAACAATAAAAATAACCTTGTTTGGAAATATTGGTGGTTGAATTATTTCCTGTTTAAGCTTGGTTCTATCTTTTGATAATGCTGCAATACAGGGTTTCCAGACTTGGGGAGATAATCCAAGCTTCATCTCAACACGAGCATTGGAATAGCGTCAAATTAAGGAATCAAGCAAGTCTGGAGGCAGAGGTTCAATACCAGCCTCTTGATACGGATATCTAAATGATTCTGGATAATTTTTTTTTATTTTTTTCATCAAAGGTTTTCAGCAGGGTTTCAATTTACAATGTAAGTATGATGCTAATTTTATTCAACCAGGAACAATGCTTGACCTCTTTTTCCTTATTATGATAAGAATCCTGAGATGAAAAATATCCAATGCAAAGTTAAAATAATATTTCCAAGATTTTCATGATGTAACGAAAAATGGCTGTTTATTGGTACAAATTTGAGTAGTACAATCAGCTGAAGAATTCCATGTTGTATGTCTCATGAAAGGAAGAATGAATCTATTCCATGTTGACCAAAATGAAAAAAAGTGCTTCTCTATATGAATTGTAAAAGGAGACAGCAAAACAGAAAAGGTATAAAGAAATGAATTTCCTATGTTAAAACGTGTCTTTCTAGCAGTATTATTAATGGCCTTTGTCAACAGCTGTTGCCATGTACCTTGTGCTGCAATGTACCCTGCATTGACATTTACCTTGTGCTGCAATGTACCCAGCATTGCCATGTACCTTGTGCTGCAATGTATCCTGCATTGCCATGTACCATGTGCTGCAATGTACCCTGCATTGACATGTACCATGTTCAGCAATGTACCCTGCATTGACATGTACCATGTGCTGCAATGTACCCTGCGTTGCCATATACCTTGCTTCTGGTCCTTTGGGTTTTCCTCAATTAATTTTCTCAGAATCAAATAAACAGATAGAATTTTCTGTTGTCAAACTGCAGACCAACTCAAAATCTGGAGTTAACAAGAACAATCCCCGCCTAACCTGGGGAGGGGGGTAAACTTTTCCATGTTTGTCTGTCCTGTCATTTTGAACCAGATGGATATATAAAATAAATATTCCTCTACCGTGATTTGAAATCATGACCAAGTGATCTGTAACCAACTGAGCAAAACTGATAAGTTTTCCATTGTGAATAAGCATCTCAAGCTGGTCTCCGCCCTCTTTGCTTATCGGTGAAATGTGATGCTGGTCAGGCCATAGTTGACTGACGTGGGTGATGACACTATGGAATGACTATCAGTCTATCTTTTGGGTTATCTACTTAATATCTCTTGGTATTTCTGTTGGTAATGCTTCAATGAAATTCTTGTGTCGAAGTTATAAGCCGTTCAGGAATCCACTTGATGTCTCTTGGTATATCTATTGTTATTGTTTCACCAAAGATGAAATCTTTTGGGGTCAGGATAAATATAGTGACAAGGAACGTGGAATTCTATGCAGTGTCCCAACAGCTTCTCTGCAGCCAACTGCATCTACTCAAAAATAAGTAGCTTCTATAATAGCCAGCTCCCCTGGTGGTTTGAGCCAATGGCTAAAGGGTTTACTATAGATTTTTTCCCTTCTCAGCTGGCAAACATTGAAATCATGTTAGCCTAAGCAATCTTCATTCTGATCTCTCCAAATTTGGAAATCCATAATGCGTAGAGAATAGGCGTGGCTAGATCTCCTAGCAATCAATTAACCTGCTCAGAAACTAGAGATATTTTCTGAATAAAGGTGATTAATGATCAAACATCTGTAACCTGTCCAGGCTTTGCTTGTCCAACACTTTAGAAGAAAAATATTTTCCGAAATCCGGGATTTTAAACCTCCCAAGCAAAGGCTATTAATCATACATCTGTATTCTGTTCAGACCTTGCTCGTCTGACACTTAGTGCAAAAGTATTTTCCCAACTCAGGGTTCAATATGAACTGCTTTACAGTTTTAGATTTTCATCTATTCCTCATCCACCTGGTTTCTCTCGGAAACCTGTTTTGGTAAGCGTTCTTTTTTGCAAGTACACTCAACCTCACAAGGTTAATTTATTTCCACTTTCAGATTTTTCCAATCAAACCTTCATTGTCATTGTGTCATTTTTCTAACTAATCCTTCAATTCCATAGTGTCACAACATAATCTTACATAGTACCATAATATCCAAATTCTGTGTAAAACATGAAACCCTTTGAAAAGCTTACTTTAATTGCATTAACAGCTATTGGGAAATAATTGACTAAAATGTCAAATTCTGAAAAATTCTTTTACATCTTTAGTATTTAAAGGTGAAAACTTTCTAAACTATATATATATATATATATATATATATATATATATTTGTTTATATTGTAGATGTGAAGTGATCTGATAGAATATAGATGAAAATGACAATTGGAAGGGACAAAGCAAATGTTACTGATACAAATACCTTTCCTTCTACCAAACAAAGAAATATTCAAACATGTAAACAGCATATTTTTGTCAATGAACCGCTGCAAAAATTTTTCACTGAAAAAGATGGCTGGCCCCCATCGAAATGCATCAAACTACGCCCACAGAATAATAATAAAAAAATGAGATGTAACACCTATCTCTTGAGTTTTTCTCTTCACCTTCCGATTGTTATTTCAATCTCTCTCTCTCTCTCTCTATATATATATATATATATATATATATATATATATATATATATATATATATATATATATATATATATATATATATATATATATATATTACTTTATTCATAGATAATTTAAAAAAAAAGAAGGAACCTAGGGCCTTGGAACAAATGAAATCTTAAAGGTGTTTTGAGCTGCTGCTTGGTCGTTGAAGACCTTCTCTTGCAGGAAGTGGTCAAAATGCTTGAAATAGTGGTAGCCAGTTAGTGGGAGGTCTGATGAGTAAGCTGGGTGAAGTAGTGTTTCATAACCTAGTTTATTCAATTTCTGCACAGTAATTAGCATGACATGCAAGCTTCTTTTGTGCTTTTCCATCTCGGAAAAACTCTTGACTGGTCAACGTTAGTTCCTCTACGACCTTTCGAGTTATCTTGCAAGGGTCTGCCTCAATAATCATCCTTGATTGGATATTGTCTAACACAGAGAAAGATGTCCATGTCTTCAAAGTACTTGTCTCTAATTCAAAATTTTTGGAACCAATGTTGAGCTGTATGTTAATTGACGGTCCCCTGGCCAAATACTTTGTTGATATTGTGAGCAGTTTCCGTTGTTTTTCATTCAAATTTGAACTCAAACTTGCCTCCTTTCAATCTCTGATTTGACAGCCCCAAATAAACCAGAATAATTAATGGAAAGAAAATGTTCAGCTTGGATAAATGAAGTAAAATTCGCACTTTGAAATGTTAAATTCCATGAACATTGTTTATTCTTTATTCCTAAGTAAGCATCAAAGTCTAAAATAAGATTGCTGTGTAAATAGAGCAGGGCATCAGAATCCTTTCATAAAGCGGACTGTCTTTGCCACACCCCAAACACACTGCACAAACCCCCTAGTCTTTTAGCCATCCGCTTTTCATTTGTTATAACCCTTTTAGCCAACCATACTATATTCGCCTGTCGATTAATCATAGAGTTAACATATCTTATTGATCAACATATTGTATTGACTAGAAAGTTTCGATCCACAGCTATAACCAATAAATTCATGGACTCCAGTTTGATATGCCAGCTCCCCGCACCACCACCAGAGGCCCCAATATGAAGTAAGTAAAAGCAATATACTTTTCAAATTCACTTTATGTACTCAAAATTTCAATCCATTCATTCACACCAACATGTCACACAAACAAGAGAAAAAAAAAAAAAAAAAAAAATCAATATCCAGGGAAATATTCATAAATCATCAAATTTCAAACAATAAACGTTATCGTCCCGGCAACCGAGAAATATTTTTTTTCCACAAATAATAGGAGAGGAGAAAACCTCACCCGGCAGTTTATAATTTGCAAATACGTATCCACATTCCGCACACAGCATCTGTAGATTCCCATCTGTTGAGCAGACTACTATAAATAATCCGTCAGATAATCTTGCATCAAACTGCATCGGTGAGTTATTTTTATAAATAGAAGATTCGGATGTGTCTTTATCTGCATTTAAAATAGAATTGGGAACCTTTCGATGGAACTTTGTATTGCTGCAAGGGGCAGCATAGATTTTTGAATGGACATTTATCTTCCAGAGGATATTACCATTGGTCAAGCAACAGAAAACAAACTGACTGTATGAACCACAGACAATTATTTCCTTGCCCTTTTCTTGGTTTTGTATCATACAAACAGGAGAAGAAAAGATCTGCCCCTCAGTGTTGAGCTGCCACATCTATCGAAAAAAAAAAAATAAATAAATAAAATGAAAAGAATTTAGAAAAAAAATTTTGAACTTTGTCTTTCGGACATTGATATCCCTACCTCGCATAAATGAATCACCATAGCCTGCAAGAACTGATTATCTAAAAACAATAGATCTTTTATCTGGAAAATTATCTAAAAATTATCAACAAAAGATTTAGGCATTGTTTTGTCCGAAATGATCATAGGGAATCCCGAAAGCATTTTTTTGAAAAAGCAAAAAAATATATTTAGCTGGCGTGTTGTAGTGTGCTCATCAAAATTTTCCTGGAGTGTTCAGAGACACACACACAAATGAGCAAAGAGAGAAGAATCTGTGGCCCACTTGGCTGGTTGGTCGGGTGGGCCATTTGTGGGGCTATGATGATTCGATTATACACTGATGTGTTCTTTATATCTTCAGCTTATGTTTGCTCCAGTTGTTTTGGCATAAAGAAATGAAATCATATGATTATAATTACATTCAGGATAATCAAAAGTAATTAGTTGGATTATCCAATTACCACAATTTACAGGTCAAAATACCAGAGGAGAATAAGAATGAATTCTTCTTTACAATCATTACAGCTGGATTAGATACTAAAATCACAGGTTTGGTTATTGACTCAAAAGAAATTGTCATGTGATCAACATCTTTTGGCAGTGTTGGGGTGATCAATGAAAAAATTTGGAAAAAAAGGGGTGATTAAATGAATAAGTAAATTCTCTTGCATTTTGTTGGGCTGTAATCACTAAAAATGTCCTAATTTTAAAGAGAAATATGAATGCTGCTCGACATAAACTATGGGATTAATTTAGCATGAACTTACATTGTAAATTGAAGACCCCACTAAAAACTTGTGAGTGGTGGTGTGAAAAAAAAAAATAAACGAAAAAAATGAATAAAAGCAAAACAAAAAAATCCAAAATATTTTCTAAACATAATAATGAATAATAAATTGCTTCATATTATACAGAAACTTATTTGAAATGATCTCCTGTCGTTACATGGTTAATGTATCACTCACCTGAGACAATGTGAATAAAATAAACGATTAGAGAAAATGAAGCTGCTGTAAGAATTGAACCTGCCACCAATAGGGTAGCCGCTTCAATGTAGCAATGCTCTTACCATTGAGCTAAACAGGTGCCAGTAATGCAAACAAGACGAGAATTGCATAACTAGCAACTGTTTAGCTCAATGGTGAGAGCATTACTACATTGAAGCGGCTACCCTATTGGTGGCAGGTTCAATTCCTGCAGCAGACCCATTCTCTTTCATTGTTTATTCTATTTACGTTGTCTAATTTGAGAGATATATTAATCATGTAATGACGGGACATCATCTATCTAAAATAAGTTTCTCTATCATACAACGCAAATTATAATTTATTCTGTCGGAAAAAATATGCCCATTCCTTAATACGTAAGCTTGATAAGGAGTAAATGTTAAAATTTTCATCTCTCCACTAACATTGGTACGGCCTATATACATGTTATATACATACATATATGCATGCATAGCTAGCCAACCAGCCAGCCAGCCAGCCAAACCACCTTGAAAACTAAAGAGACTTATGCTGACAGTTTTGGTTGATTGTGTCTAACAATACTAAAATGATGAATAACTGAAAATTAATCAAAAGATGTTTACCTGATTTCCATCATGATTCAAAGCATATAACCCGCCATTAACACATCCCACAACAACACCATTATTGGTTATACAAGGTCTAGTGAATAAGGGTTTTCTGAAATCTTGTTTCCATCTTGTGTTTCCATTAAACTGAAATAAGCACAGAATATATATATATGCAAAAAAGCAACTCATCCACAAACAACAACTAAAATAAACAAAACAGAAAACAGGGTCTGCTTAACATGTTATTGTGTAAACAATTAAGAAAAAAAAATAGTTAAAAGGGTAATTAATGATAAGTTACTTCTGTCAACTTTTATTGAATGGTGGTCACTAATGAGTCAGAATTTTCAAAAGATCTGCCAGACACAAACGAGGCAACCAACCCACCTCTAAAACGTATTGGGTGGGGGGATATTCTTAAAACCCCCCAAGTTTTTTCTCTAGACTTAAGGAGTATACATTGAAATTTTCAGACCTCTAGCACCATTAGTACAGCCTACACATGTGATACATAGATAGATTAGCCAGCAAGACCCACTTCAAAACTGGAGAAACCTCTTTTGTAGTTGATAGATTTGATTGATGATCTTAAAGACTTTATTTTTGTCTCTAGCTAGGAGCCATTATATTTGTAGTATATGTTTCATAGACATATATAAAACAATGACATTATATTTTACAAACACTTTTTTCACAAATGTAAGAATCATCATCATCATTATCAGTCTTTTATCGTCCATCGTTGGACATAGACCTCTCTATCGTGGGCATTGCAAAGCCAATACTTTCTGAACTTGTCTAGTTCGCCTCGTCATCTTATATTCTGCCGGCCTCTATTTTGCATGTGATCTTTAGGGATCCATGTTGTGAGTTGTGATGTCCATTAATTGTTTCATATTCTTGCAACATAACCAGCCCACTTCCATTTGAGTTTTCTAATGGATTTTTTGATGTCTCCGACTCCCGTTTTCTTCCTGATATACTGTGTTGTCTTGTGATCTCTTCATGTGAGGTTGAGCATGATTCTCTCATGCACGTATTGCATGCTTCTCAGTTTGTAGGTCTGTCTCTTGGTTAGGTTCCATGTTTCAGCTCCTTAAGGGACTATTGGGAGGATGCATTAGTTGTATACTCTTCTTTTTAGGACTAATGAGATTTTATAGTTCTTGAAGGTTGAACTTGCTCCCCTGAAAGCTTGCCAACCTAGAGTGATTCTCTGTTTGATCTCTTCTTCTTTTGAAGATTTGATGGAGATTTGTTGTCCTTAGTAGATGTAGTGGTCTACTTTTTTTCAGATCTGCGTTTTGGATTTTGATCGGGTTGTGTTTATTTTTGACATGTATGTTGTAAACAACCTTTTTTTAAATGAAGTTCATGTGAAGGCTGACTTTCTTGCTTTCTACATTTAGTTTGTCTAGTATGCAAACCAAAAATTGATGGAAGAGAAATATTCCTCTGTGTATACATAAGCAAATGTACTGATATAAGTATATATACCTACATGAGCATTACAAACTGTACAAATAGATTTATATAATAAACTAGTCTGGAAAGTCACTCAATAGAAATGGTCACGTGTCCAATCTTTTGGCAGCATACCATGTTGGGGGTGATCAATAAAAAAATAGAATAAAGGGTGATCAATGGATAAGTTACTCTTTTCATCTTTTGTTTGGTAGTGATCACTAAGAAAAAGTGTGAATTTCCGAAAAACAAGCATGAATATTGCTGAAGACAAACTAGTGATGAATTTAGCATAATCTTACATTGTAAATTAATGCCCCCTCGCCGACAAAAAGCCTATGGGGTGTGGGTAAGAAAAGAGACAAAAACGTTTCTCTTAGGGAAAAATCATGAAATTTTCAGTCCTGTAGCTCCATTGGTGCAGCCTGTAAAAGTCATGCATACATACATAGCCTACCAGATGGATTGAATTTTTTAAAAATTGTTATGATGAAAAAACTACTGAAAACCAGGATGAAGGCAGAAACAAGTCAAAATTAATAATAATGTTGCAGTACGTCATTCAAGAATAAAAAATCTGAAATAAAAAATATTGTTGTATTAAAAAACTTCTTGGTCTCAATTGTAACCATCAACAAGAGTGGAATATCAGTTGTTGGGTGTTAGGGTCAAGGTGTAAAATCAGTTGACAATTAAATTTAGAGTCCCAGTGGCTGAATGGTCAAAAGCAGCCAGGCATATACAGGACCCCCTCTGGCTAGAGAGTGTGAGTTCAATTCTCACTGTGGGCTTGCTCTTTATTTTCTGATTGTGTTGTTTAATTATTGCCGTAGAATTACGGTCAGATTCAGATTTGTGATAAATAGCAACTGAAAGTTAGGAGGAAGGTAAAAAGCGGGTCAAAATTGATAATAATTATTCCTTATATTTGACAAATTTTACCCATGTCTTCTATGCATTATAAATACATGAGAGCCCAATGTCTATATAACTTTCAATTATAACCAACAATTTTATTTTGTTCTTGCCGAAGATACTGCTGTATACTACCCACCGCAGTATACTGGGTCTAATAAGAGTTAGGTGTTAACAAGTTCGACATAAGATAGAGTGTTAACAGTTTGATGCAAAGTTGTATTTTTCGCAAGTCCTACACAGTTAGTTACATGAAGAGTACAACACAAAATTAGAGCCAAGACTGGAATAAATCTCTCCCTACTGTTTATGCCAGCATTTTTAGACCACATTATTATTTGACATCAGGCAGATCAATTCTGAGAGTAAGGTATGATACCCAACAATTTCCTTCTCTTTAAAAGGATATCTCTTTTCTTCTAGAAGAATATGGCTGTCTTTTTGGGTTCACTTGCCCAGAATTTAGTATTTGACTGTTTTCATACTCATAGAGGACTACGCCCCATCGAAACACACAAAATGGAAAATAGACAGTGAAACCAATGGTCAATAAGAAAATCAGAGCCAGCGTCATTATATTTGCACTTGGATCCAAGAACCAGTCTTTTGTCTGAGAAGAAGTGTCTCTGTTACTGCAAATGAAAGTATAAATTGCAAAGTAGATAGATTAGAGAAACTGGATGTCATATCAGCTGTTTCTGGTGGTGAATTGAGTACGGAAAATACATTAAACGTTCTAGCCAAAATCTTTAGCGAGGAAGTATTAATGTTAATGAAAACTTCCTCACTTATGCAGGTAAACCCGAGAATGCAAACGTTTCAGATTTAAGGAACAGAAAATGTTTAATTTTTGTACTGGTTGCTGAGTTGTCCAGGGATGCAGATGTTCGACCAGTACTTTCCAAAATTGAGTAAGACTCTACAGCAAATACACAGTCAGTTACCGAGGAATGTCGAAGACTGATAAATCTGAAATATGACAGTGGAAATTGAAAAATGAAACTCCGATAACTGTATATGCTATGAAGTGAAACAAAAGAAAACCAGGGAAAAAAAAATGTGACCCTCCCCGTACTTGCTGGAAATGTGGCATGTATCATTTCGTTAAGAATAGTTCTTTCAATAATCATTCATAAATGTGGTTTACAGCATTACATTTCTTAATGGAGTATGACAGCCAGTGATGAAATCCCAATTTTCTGTTGCATACGACACCTTAGTGATCCTTATAAATTCCAAGTCTGGTCAAGACCGGGATTTATTCCGACAAGATTTTATGATCTCTCCTTTGGCAGATTGCACACACATTGATGGGATGCCCCTATTCTAATCACATAGCTTAGAGTGTATTCCATTAGCTGTTGAGTGTGCAGGGAAATTTGTTCTAATGAAGAATTTTTCTCACTCTTCAAACACGGGATCTTCTGCGTGTGAGGCAGACTTGCAAACCATTACACTATTGAAATGGATAGATAAACATGCATTAAAGGGCGATGAACAAACTCACTAAAAAATAAAAAAATTTGAAATTTGCAAAAAAAAGAATGTCTGTTTTTGTAATACTGTAAATGAGATTCAAAAAACAGGAAGGGCAAAGTTTCCATTTGTAAGAAGCGAAAACTGACCTTTTGTCATACCGTGTGTGTCTGATTTATGAAAATGCAACTTTGTGTCAAACAGGTAACACTATCTTATGTTGGACTTGTTAACACCCAACCAATATTAAACCCAGGCTGGCAGTATACAACAGTGATGATTAGCATTTCGACCTACACACGAGAAACATTCATTAGATGTAGAAATTTTGAAAGAAACCCCCCAGAACATAAAAACGGAAGAGCTAAAAATGATCATTGTAGCAACAAATGAAACTGTTGGAATAAATCTTCCTGCAAATCACGCAGACTAGTGCCAGCTCTTCATTCACACCAGATACGATAGTGAATTTGTTTGGTGAATTCTGCTATGATGTAGATAATAGAGTGACATTCAAAGTGTGGTCTTGAGGCGATGAAGAAAATTGAAAAACATGAATGAAGATTGGCTTGATAATAAAAAACTACGATTTTTTTATTTTTCATAAGTTAGATGCGACAGAACACGAAAAGTTCAGTAATTTCATTTTACCTGAAGAAAACAGTATACTGCAGTGGGCAGTATACATCAGGTACATAAGTCCGTACTATAACGGTAATGACATATCCATTATACTTCTTAATTAATCAGACGATATTTTCCAATCTTTTAGAAATTTCTTCAGAATAATTTCAAGCCTGTTTGAAATGGGTTCATGTTTGCTGCATTCATATTGTATATCAAAATAAAACTGAAAAAAAAATTGCAATGAAAGAATAAAATGATTACATTTCAACCAAGGTTAACTGTATGAATTGGTTTGATGTGACTGCCTATGACACCATACAACGTGATTTTTATTCCTGGGTAGTGAGTGTTATTTTCTGGTTGTTTATGTGTGAAATGTATAAAAGATGGCTATTATCCCTTCCAAACTTTTCTTTTGTGACAAGGACAATGATATTTAGGTGTAATTGTTCCTTGGTAGTGAGTGATATTTTTTGATTGCTTCTGGCTAAAAAGTATAGAAAACAGCCATCATTCCCTTCAAATTTTACTTTTGTGACCAGGATAGTTATATTCATATGTAATTGTTTCGCTAATTTTATGTGATTAAAAATGAGCAAATTCACCTGTTGTCCAATTGAAAATTAGTAGATTTCAAATTATCACTGTCCTGGACACATAAGCAAAGTTTGAAGGGAAAAATTGACATTTTCAATACTTTTTACGTTAATCAATCAGAAAATAGCTTTTTTTACCTAGGAACAAAAAACCAAAAAACATTGCATTTTGTCATTAAAGTTTTTTGTGGAGTCTTCTGTTGATATACAATCTGAGACCTGAGCCTATTCACTTTGATGATGACAAATGAGACCAGAAAATATAAGAGCAAGAATCTTATGATAAAAACCTGCAGAAATAGCCAACATTGGAAGCTTGCAAGAGATGAAAGTAAACTTTCTTTACCCAATTTTTTCACTTTCTCAAATTCATCACTCAGGAAAGAACTTCCCTGTTTGTCAACTTTTTAAAAAATCCAAATTACCTCAATATTTTCCATACCAATACCACAATTTTTCAGTATTAGAAAGGTCAACTTTTCACTGTCTTTACGATATTTGATAAATTCAATCAAGGATCATTTTTACTTACGGGATCCATGCAATATAAATATCCTCCCAAAGTAGAAATGTAAACTTGGTGTGGATGGGTGCAGATTGATGGAGAAGAAAATATACTTCCACCCTGGAGATTCTTCTTTATTTCGTTGGATCTTGACTGAGAAGAGGAAAAAAAGATGGGAGTAAAAATTTATGAATTATAAATAGTAATATAACGAGTAATTGAATATAATATATGTCTGTCAATATGCATAAAGTTGATAATAAGGAAAATAGTTGTATTGAGATCGAATTTATTCTGCTAACATGCGTCACCTTCTGGCTCTATCAAAGGTACAATTTCAAATGGAGCAATTTTGAAATATTCGTTTATCTCAGGTAACAATGTTTTGCAATAGATATCTCAATGCATGAGCAACAGACACCAAGTATTTAAAATTATAAAGAAACTTAGATATAAAAATCGGATCCATATATATAAAAAAAAAAATCAAAATTAGGAGTGGGGCATAAACAGAGGTTAAAGGATCTTCAGGGTTATGGTTTTGTGCTATTAAATAGCCAGTTGCTCTGTGTGTATGATTATTTTTGAAGGTGTTTAGCCTGCTTCAAATCAACCATGATCGTGTTTCATTTAAATGCAACTATTTTTCCTCATTGTCAACTTGAAATAAATAGTATTTTGTAAGCTTTTACTTGTGAGATCATCTTAAACTTTATTAACATTTTTCAATGATAAAAATGCCATCAGCTTCGTCCTTCTCACAGGAATGTACTAAATTGCTGATGAAAATTATACCAATTGAATTTTGTTTCATAAAACTTATAATATACAAGGAAAATAAAAACATCCATAAGAAGTTAAATTGATAAAGTCATGATTGTCTATAAGTCAATTTCATTTCATGAGGAATAAAAAACAAAACAAATTCAAGTCATAGAAAAAGTAAATCAATTCGATTTTCAGTTGATGCTGAATTTAGAAATATTTTCATCCAATTAATTGCTACTGCACAGAAAGCTGCAATAGCTCTTCTAGAAGGCATGAAACAACAAAATGTGTCAAAAATGGTCCTTGGCATTGCATTCCTCCAAGAATGTAACCACGAATGAGTTTGTGCGAATAAACAGTCGGAATAGAATACTCGAAATACGAAATGACCTTTTAGATCAGAGCTCTGCAAAAGTACCAAAATGCAAAAAAGTATTCTTACCTTTACATCCAAAGAATAAATATTTTCATCATGGGATCCGATCCATACCAGTGAAGTCAGAGGATCAACAGTAGGAGAGCATTTTACAACATCCCCAGTTTTAAATTTCCAATGGATTTCACCTGTTAAGATCTTCAATACGTAGACATATGCATCATAACAACCTGGAAGAAAAAAAAGAAAAAAAAAAAGATGTTATCTGTCATCATTTTTACTTAAGGAGACAAACTTATCTAATGAATAAAATTCAGCTTTGTAACAACTAAAGAGATTTAGAAAATGGGTCTGGTTATTCACTCACTAGAAAATGTCATGTTTCTGTCCTCTTTGGCCTCTTCAAGCAAATCATTCACCTGAAGAGGCCCAAAAGGGGCAGAAACATACACATGTTTATGTAGCGAATCCACTTTCTACTATATATATATATATTCAGGATTTGCCTGAAGAGCCTGAAGGGCAGAAACATGAGGGTACCTGTGTAGTGAATCTATTATTTCACTATATTCAAAGCTCTACTCTAACTAAATGTTTTTGTATTGAGCACTTTTATGAAATAAACCCATCACACATTGTATATTGAATTGCAGATTTGTACTTTGGTATATATACATATATATATATATATATATATATATATATATATAAAAACATATACATATATATAGTTACCTTTTTTAGAGGTTGTTATATCTATGGTTAAAACACTTCATACTTGAAAATAGAGCATAAATAGATAGATAGACAAATATTTGCAAGTATCTATTATCATTATATATATATATATATAATATTGAATTTCAAAATTCCAACTACACTACTCATTATTGGATTTAATTATTTTCAAACCATAAATAATTTGGTCCGAGCAAAATTTAGTACCTAAAACCGTCTTTCTTATTCACATTATCTGATACCTATGACTGTTACTAATACTGTTGACACAGGAACAATAAGATATGTAAAAATACAAGTAGCTCTGAAACTAATAGAACACATAAACCAAAAAACGGCCAGTGATCGAAGAAGCGAAAAGATGGGTAAAGGTTGTTGTTCAAACCTCTGCCTACTGTCAGCTCAATTGTTAGAGCAGACCTAGGCTACATAGGTACTCCCATGGGAAGCGTGTGGGTTCCCAGGGCTCATTTCTTTATTTTCTGATAATCGCAATTGTTTTGCTCACTACCTATAATAATTCGGTCCGATCAAAATTTAGTCCCTAAAAATGTCTTTTCTTGTTCACATACATATATATATAGCACTAATCTACCAACAGTTGGACATTATCCCTTCATCAAGGCTAACATTCTAAATGAGCTACAAGACAATTATGAAAAGTTAAGAGAAAATGCAAGTTTTGTTTAGACTGGTACAGGGATTAAAAAAGAAAGGAGTGGTGATGATGGTGGTGGTAGATACTTACCAACAATGACAAATTTCTGACACAAACTGAGACAGGCTGACGATTCAATACGATCTCCAAGAATTGCTTCCCATAACACCTGACCGTTATTTGCCGAAAGAGCATAAAATCGATGAGAATGAGAACCGATGAAAACAACACCGTCTACGCCACTGTAATACAAAATTTTTTTTTATTCTAGAGCAAACAAAAAAGTATTTGATAAAAGATATAATTCATCAATGAATATATTTTATATAGATATATAATTTACGAATACTAATAAGAATTTCAGGTAAAAAAAGCAATTGGTAAAAAAATATATTTTATCAATAAATAAATTTTATATAGATATACATAATCATGAATACAAATGAGAACTTATACATACATATATGAGAAGAACAAACGATTACCATAAAAAGAATCCTTATGAATAATAAATAATTTTAGTCCATGCGTCAACAAAGTAGGATTAACTAATACACCATGTACAAACTTTTCTTTCTCCCGAAGATTACTAAAAATGTGCCCAAAAACAATGACTTTTCTAACTGCTGTGATTTGGTATGCGAGAATGTGGAAGAGTCCAGTATTTGCAATTTCAGACTCAAAGTAAAAGCGAAATGTTGAAGGCCAAATTTTGTTGTAAATAAGCAACATCACTTTTAAAGAAAATTGGTGCTGCATAATCTTCCAGGAAAGAGGAGAAAAAAGTGTACTCTTACTGCAGGGTTACCTGATTTGGCCAGAAGGAGAGATAATCCAAGTGGACCTGCCTCAAAGGGCTGGTATTGAAAATGTGCCACCAGACTCGATTTCTAAATTTGATTCTATTCCAACAATAATATATTTCTGATACAAGCCAGGACAGGCTAATGCCTGTGTGAGGCAAGTCTCTGAGATAAAGCATGGATTATCTCCCCCTCTGGCCAAATCTGACAACTGTTTCATGAGCACCATTCAAAAGAGTATAGAGTACAAGATGAAAATTATAGAATTGTTTCGAAACACCAAGGCCCAACAAATGGCCCAACTGCCTGACTGACCAGCCAAGTGGGCTACAGATTTCTCTCTCTTTTCTTGTCTGTGTGTATGTCTCCAGGGGCCCCTGTTCACATTTTGGGGTCAACAGCCTTGGAAATTTGCACAGGTAAACCACCAAATGCCATCTAGAAACTTTTAAAAAAAAGGTGCTTTTGGGGGTCTCTATGGTCATTTTGTACCAACAATGCCAAAATCTTGAGCAGGTATTTTATCTAAATAGATCATTTAAGATAAAAGATCTATTAGTTTATATATAATTAGTTGGATGATTAATTCTGATACATGCATAGGCCGCAGTGATTCATTTATGTGAGATATTTCTTTCCTTTTTAGGGCAGATGAATAGAGAAAAAAAAGAAAAGAAAAAAGGTCAAGCTTACCTTTCTGAGCTAACCGCTGGAGATGCATCTACGCATTTTCCGGTATTAAAGGCCCAGAGGACCTCAACCAGTTTTTTCTTGTGATTGCAAGTTGTCTGGGATTTGTCTGTGGAATGGTGATCTTTGTCATTAATAAAAAGTCTCGATTCGGATTCTTTACTCTCTTCCTTTTTGATCAACTTTGGTGGTACGTGATGTTCATTTTCAAACATGGCTCTTTTCTCAGCAGAACAAAGTCTACCAACAGCAGAGGCAGATGACTCTCTTTTATTATTCATATTACTTTGTTTTGAGTGTAAAGAATCTGCCTTCAAAGTCTGACTAGAAATTATTGAAGAGGTTTCATTGTTTTCTGAATGTGTTCTGTTTTTTCTCAATAAGTCTTTATCTGTTCCATCGACATCATCGTGACGTTCCGCAACTGATATATCACTTTTCAGAAAGACTCCTTTATTCATTACTTCATTCCTTCCAAGTTCTCCGTTGTTATGTTTAGTCAATACTTGTAAGGGAATTTTCATTTCATGCTTGTAAACAAGTTCCTTTAGCCTACTCAGAGTTTCAGCATATGAATTATAAAGAACAGACTGTATTAAAGGAGTCAATTGAATTCCAAAACTCAACTCAAGCCGGTCAATAAAGTGGACAGCCATAAGGGAATCACCACCCTCAGTCACAAAATTAGCAGAAGGCTCAATCGAAGTATCCTCGGAAAAATTTAATGACATCTAAAAAGATAAAGATAAATATATATTTAGATATATAAGTATAAGTATACCTTGATTATTACAATTTGTTCCCAACTTTTCCATACAGTTCAATACCAAAATGTTCAAGGTTTTACTAAAATTGTTAAACCTTCATTAATCAAAACTGTACTGTGTAAGGTCTTACTATGATTTAATGAATGTTTTTCAGCTTCTACCTAGATATATTAATGTGTACAGCAATGCCTTAACTGTACTACATCGAAACCTGCATTAATTAAAACTTTTCTAGTCTTATTATAATTGAATGTTTTTTTTAGCTTCTACTTAATTGCATCTATTAAAAATCAACATTACATCAATCAAAACTGCTTTATTCAAAGTCATTATAATCAAATGCATTTTTGTTTTCAGTTTCTACTTAGTTATATTAATTTCTACAGCAATACCATAACCGTACTGCATCAAAACCCACACAAATAAAAACCATACTATTCATCATCTTATCATAATTTAAAGTGTTTTTGTTTTCAGATTTTACTTAGTTACATTAATTTCTACAGCAATATTTTAATCATACTACATCAAAAACCACACCAATCAAAACTGCACAATTCAAGGACTCTCATAATTGAATATGTTTTCATTTTCAGCTTCTACTTAGAGATTGATTTGTGCAGCAATACGCACTAATCAAATTCAAAGTCTTTTTATAATTGAATGTGTTTTTGTTTTCAGATTATTCTTAGTTACATTGATTTGTACAGCAATACCATAACTATACTATATTAAAACACACACTAATCACGGTATACCTGTACATTTATATAAACATTTTGTAGTCATATTTTGTTGGAAATGTGTTACTGATAAAGTCAAAGATTTTGTAGAAAGAATCTATTTTCCTCCTGACACACACATAATAACTCACCTTCCAACAATCCTTGAAAAATTCTTCAAGTGAATGAGGCTTTACCACGTACTCTTTTAGCGTTTCAAGCAAAGATGGAATGTTTTGTTTGCCTTTCAAAAAAAAAAAAATCAATTAAACTTTTCTAGAAAAAAAAAGTTGAAGTATGCTGCAAAAGTTTACACATTAAAATTTATAAACTATAAATTAGATTAGTTTTCTGTGAGAAATCCTAGATTTGAAAGATTTTTTGGAGTTCGTTTGAAAAGAAATAAGATGGTAAATTATAGATATCATGGACAGTTTACTTTTTTGATTGCACACAGATTAGTCAAAATTCTGATATTCAAAACAAAAAGGTGAATGAAAGTCCTTAAAAATAAACTTTAACTAATTTTTAAAGACTTTTATCAAAATACAATATGACAATGTTTACTTAATCTGAATATTTAGCCTAAAAAAAGGAAAACTATCATTCTGGAGTAAATTATTAATCACTGAGACCCGATATATGCTACTTTTTACCTTGTAAATTAAGCAATAGTGGTGGTAAAATTAGGTTACCTTGATGAAAATAGTACCAGTATGGTCTGGATAATGAATTTATTATTAAACCCCTCCACAAACAAATACAACAACCCAGGTCTGGTTAGTCACTCAATAGGGTAATCAACTGAAAAATCCGGGAAAAAAAAAGTTCCTTTTCTTGTCTTTTTTGGGCTGTGATCACTAAAAAGTACAAATTTCCAGAAAACAAGCATGAATGCTGCAGGACACAAACTAAGGGACCAATTCAGCATAATTTTTTAAAGTAAATTGAACCCCCCAAATAATGTGTGTGTGTGTGTGTGTGTGTGTGTGTGAAGTTTCTAGTCTCTACTATGAACGGTTTAGGCTGGGCAAAGTCCAGATAGATACATAGATAGATATAAATGTCAGAACACATGAATTACCTAATCCCAACAATGATTTGAATAGTCTATGGTGGATAGATTAACGGAGCCAAGTTTTTTATGAATTGAATAAGCTTGGAAAATTTTAACCTTTTACAACAGCGCAAATAAGGAGTTTTCAAATTTGTTCCCCCTGTTGGAAAGTCTGTACAGTTATCCCCTGATATTTGTAGGTTTTCTATTCACAGTTTTAATAATTTGTGGCTCAGTCCTGAATAACTCAATGGGAGAGTTTTCTCGAGTACCGCATAAAACCACATCATAGAAAATATGCTGTGCAGTATAAACAAAACATAGAAAGTTGAGGTAATCATAAATGCATTATAATAATATCTGCATTATTAATTTATTTATACAGACAATATAAACCTGGTTTATATGTGAATTGAACACTTATGAATAGGTAAGCTGAAGAGTATTTTAGACATTAAAGATTTTTCCCAAATTCACTTTGGTGTAAACAAATTTATTTACTTATTTTTTAGTAGGTGAAGGATTATAAGTCATTATTTGCAATTTTTTCATTTTTACGCTATTTACTTTTATCTTTAATATTTTTGTTGTTTTGAAATCCCAACTTTTCTCAGACCTACAGCTACAGGGGGAATACTAGATTTCTTATGTATCTCTCATTATGTATAAGGAAATATTCCAAAATCCGAAAACCTTCTGATCCCAGACATTTCAGATGAAGGGTACTCAACCCATAATCCAAATTTTAAACTTACCATGATGATTCAATGGAAATGAATCTACTTTGATCAGATAATCTGGTTGGTAAAAGGATGGAAGGAATTTTTTCAATGTCTCCTTCATTCTTTCTTCTATTAAGGATTTATTTATTGACTTTTCATCTTCTGATAACTTGTAGAATAATATTAGTCTCCCATCAGAAAAGGATGCCCTGCAGTTGCCAATAAATGATGACAATTCTTTGAGAATGATCTGTACAAAGAAACAAAAACAAAAACATATTTTAACAAGTCTATAAACTTTGAGGTGGCTCATTAACATTCAAAGAGTTTTTTCCGGACCCTAGAAAACTTTCTTGCCATTTGTGTCATTAGCACAATCTTTTGACCGATCCATTGTACAACCATCACATTAGAATAGTAAACCTAAAGAAGGCCATAGAATGGATCAGCCGAAACATTGTGTTAACAACACAAACAAAAAGAATGAATTCAATCTTTTTAAAGGAAACTCTTTGAATTTTAACAATTGTTTTTTCTAAAATCATTGTTTTACAAAAACGAATCCATTATTTCTCCCGAAGAATTTTGAAATACGGGAATAGATCATCCTCTTATCTAAAAAATATTACAAGTATAGATAATTTTAAGAATGACTTGTATAAATTTAGATCATCTGGGATAGAAAATAAATTAATATGGCAATTTTGAGGTTTATTGGCTGCAAACATATATGAGAATTTTTGAAAAATAAATAATTAAAATATGCCAAGTAAATGTTTCTCTGCTCTGAGGAGATGGAATTTTTTTTCATTGAGTTTGAAACATTTTTCTAACTTGGTTGATGTACATTTTAATGTTGCATGTGTATTCCCAAATTCTCAACTTGTAATTGTTTATGGAGATGAATGTAGACGTATTTTTATTTGATAAATAAATAAGTTGGATTCATTTCAACTAAAATTAATCAAATGAAAAAAATGAGAAAGCATTCATCAGAATTTTCATTTTGGTCGTGTTTATCTTTGTTCCAGTTTTCAGAAAAAAATTCAAATTCTTTGACCCTTTCTGTCCATAAATTTTAAAAGTCAAAGTCTAATTTTCTGTTATCAAATCACCGTAGCCCAAAAAACGGCCCGCCTAACCAACCAACCAACTAGCCGAATGGCCTACAGATTTTTCTCCCTTTACTCTGTGTCAAATTTTGGGGCCACAACCATGAAAATTGGCATGAGTTGACCACTAGGCTCCATCTACAAACGTTCATTTGTTTTTTCCAAAATAGTGTTTTTTGAGGTCTTTATGGTCACTTTGGGACTAACGATGCCCAAATTTTGAGCTAATATTTTTTAAAATTAAATTTTAGATAAATGATGTATTTTTTCAAAATAATTTTAGATAATTTTTCAATTAATTAGTTCTAGTACATGCTCAGCCTTTGGTGATTTATTTTTGTGAGGCATGGATATCATCTTTTTTCTGATTATTTTTACCTTATTCAGAAGAATCGGTGAAAAGATCAGAGAAAAAAATTTCTTTTACTCACAGAATCAATTTCTTGGAGATTTAATCGCTTCCCAACTCTTTTGATTTGATCATCTTTTCGTTGTAAATAGAATATTTGTCCCGATTCATTCACCTTCACCCAATCACCTGTGTTTAGCAGACCATTAGGAGGGATGCAGCCATTAATTAGACATTTACGCTCAGGACCACCTAGGGAAAAGGAAAAAACTTTCTGTTCATTTGTTCTATTTCTAAATTCATGTGAAAAAAGAAAAAAAAATGTCTTTTCATTCTTCACA
>OY735243.1:29421909-29466909 GCA_963457665.1 Thysanoteuthis rhombus | reverse complement strand
GAGATTCATCAATAAAAAAAAATCATACCAGAGATCTTCTTCAGTAACTTGATAGCAACTTGACCAGCAAGAAACTTCGGTAAGGCCGTACAAGTTATAAAACTTTGACTCATTTCCTTGTGCCCTCCACAATTTTATAACTTCAAGAGGAGGAAATTTTTCTCCACCCATGGCCAGTATCCTCAAACACGATGTACTACTTAGAATTGTTTCTTTTAATAATTTGGCTCCAAAACTAAGCATCAGACTAGGAGTCACCTGAAAGAATAATGAAAAAAAAAGGTGAAAATAGTTCATTTTGATTAAGAGAAGAAACTGTCAAGATCAAGAAAATAAATTATGCTTATGGAAATACAGCTGCCTCTCTGTACACAGAGTCCGCTAGGATAGCGTAATGGTTTGCATATTTGTCTCATATGCAGAAGGTCTCGCGATCAATTCCTGGTATGAGCAAAGAAAGTGGGAAACTTTTCATGAGGACAAATTTTCCTACACACTCAGCAACAAACTGAGTAGACTCTAATCTGTGTGATCAAGGTGGTGGTATCCCTTCAGTGGACTTACTTGCATCCCGCTAAGGCAGGCGGGGGGAGGGAGGCTGGTCATGAAAACTTGTAGGACTAAAGTTGACCAGACTCGAGACCTGGATCACTAAGAATCCGCGATTTCGTCGCTGATCTTCATACTCCATTCCAGGTTGTCTTTTAAAAGACGTGTTACTCCACCTTTACCACAGAGAAATAGACACGATTCAGTAATTGGGGGGGGGGAGGTTCCACATAGACTACTCCAATATTGTGGCCCCACGTAAGATTAATGTAAGTCTATTTTAATATCTATCTATGTGATTTAATAATTATTTTTTCTATCTTTTATTTGTACCCTTGAAATATTTTAGCAGTATTTAGTGATATAGTGGAAGACATAAGTGCACACAAATAAATTCATATAACAGGTCTGGTTAGTCACTCAATAGAAACCGTCACATGACCAGTGTCTTTTGGCAGCATGTTGTGTTAGGAGTGATCAATAGAAAAATTAGAAAAATGGGTGATCAATGGATATGTTACTTTTCTCATCCTTGTTTTGGGTAGTGATCACTAAAAATGTCTAAATGCTGCTGGGCACAAACTTGGGGATCAATTTGGCATAAACTTACATTGTTAATTGACCCCCCTAAAAACCTGGTGGGGGTGGGGGAATATAAACAAATTTCAGCCTCCTAACTCTATAGGTGCAGCCTTTATGCATGACACATGCATATATAACCAGCCAGCTGGACCAATTTGAAAACTGAAGAAACCTTTTTTGACAGTTCTGGTTGACAGGTTCAAATTTCCTTACTTTTATGGCCTCTTGACTCTCAAATTCATAACCCACTTGTAACAGGTGGTGGGACACTTCAATTAATAGAATAAAAAATAATGAAACTTTCTTGAATTGAATAAGAAAAACTAAAAAAAAGATTCATCGAAAGGTAGAGGAGAGTCATTTCCTTTGATAATAACTTAAATTATCAACATGAATTCAAGGGTTAACTGAGGTGATGTGAATAATCTAGAGATTATTCAATGCAACATCACTTAAAACATATGCATTTAACAACACCTAATGAAAGAAAGGAAGATAGGATGCCTGTACAAATATTATTTATATGAGGAGCATGGTTTCAAAAGATTTAACTAACATATGTCCGTAAAAAATGTATGGATCAGCATTAAGGAGCTGGAAAGTAATTTATTTTTGATAATTCAAAAAAGTCTGAAGATTTTTAAACTTACCTACACACTTTTTTTCTTTTATTTTAGTTTCAAATATCCAGCGATTGCGTGACATATTTTTCATTGCTATGTCATAATAGCCTATCTCATTTTATTACAACCTCATTGTTGATTTTTTTTTAGCTCCGTTAATCTATTTCTCATGGACCAATCCATTATAAGTTTAGGTTATAACAGGAATCGGATGAGGCAGACAAACGACTCTATAGTTGAACATACAGATTTGCTTATGTGGCTTTTATATAGATAGATTATATCTATGCTCAAGACAATCTGAGACTCTGTTGAGAACAAAAAATATTGAGATTTTTATCAAAACAAAAAAATGTAACAGTTTTGCACATCAAGCAATTTTGCAAGAGGGTAGGTTGGTCTGTTGACAAACTTCTTACCAAAAATGATAACAAGATTATCCTTTTTACTAAAGCCTGTTGGATATTTAAATAATTATTGAAATCTTCATCTGATGGGCTGGTTTAAGTATGAACAAAAACTGGTTGACTTAAAATAGACTGGTATGTTACCATCACGCCAGTCTATTTTTAGTTCATATGTACTCCAACATACAAGTGTATTTTTTGGTTTAACTGTATAAAGTAAACAACTGAGTAGTCATTTTTTTTTTTATAATTTCATTCAACATTTTTTTTTCTACTTCAGCATTGAACATGTAAACAGCATATTTTTCTCTATGAACTGATGTGAATATTTTCCTCTGAAAAAGATGGCTGGCCACTGTTGAAATGCATCTGACTATGCCCATGGAATAATGATAAATTTTTTTTTGGATGTGACATCTATCTTTTGGGTTTTCCTCTTCACCTTCCAATTATCATTTTCATCTACATATTCAAAATAACAATAGAAATATTTCATATCAAATTTATATGTGTAAAATAGAATGCATATCTTGAATTAGGGTAAATGGACCAAACTATAAAACTGCCTAACCTAACTTTTCAAAACTGAAATTGGGACATTACATCATGAGGATCAATCTAAAACCAGACAACATTTCGAGAAATAGCTGAAAGTCACATGATTGATGATGTCATCAAAAGGACCAAAATTTTCTCCAAAATATTGATATCTTCAGACATATAGGTTGTAATCAGCTCTAAATTACATATCCAAATAGAACGAAGTAAGACCTATCAATGTTTAATTTGACAAAATAAAGCTGAATTTTCATTTTCGGATTATCACATCATCATGTTTCTGCAGAATCAGTCTTTCAAACTTACAAACTCTGATGACTGTCCTTCCAAGGTGCTTGTTAAATGTAAGTAATTATTATCTTTCCCAACTTGTTTCTTTGAAAAAGATCAGCTATAAATATTTCAAAAAGATTTTTAATAGTGTAAATAGATTGCTATGAAATAATATTTTCATTACATTTATAAAGCTTTGTATGCTGTACTTTGAGTATGAAAACAACCATGATACAATGATCTTTCATTCAACTCAAATAGATTGATTGTGCAGGTTTCAAAACTTTCGTGGCGGAAGTTGCTTTGGTTACTTAGCAAAACCGTAGCCGCGTCGGCTGGAGCAATTTTTGGACGGCTGGTTCCTATTCTTCCCACGTTAAGCCTTGACCTTGTGTCATATTTTGCTGTGGTGGGACAGCGAATAACCCCCCCCCTCAAAATTATGCAAGATATGGTATTTATCAACATGTTTATTTGCATTCTTCTCAACAACAGGGTCATCCAGCATTGGAAAAGCTGAGAGAGATAGGTTTTAGAGGAAGCATTAGAATGCAGAAAAATTCTCATCCATTCACAGAGATTTAATAACAGGATTGTTTAATAAGGAAACCTGAGGAACAACAGAATCTTTCAGAGACGGCTTTAGCACAAACTCTTAGGCAGTTGATACCAGGATTTAAACTATCCATAATCACAGTAACCTCTGGAAGATTTTTATAAAAAAAAAAATAGTATAGAAAGAAAGATCTATACTAGAAACAGTCTATGTTCTTGCTACCTGAAATGCCCTGTTAAATACTTTTGTCAAGTAAAGACTTGAAAGCAATGGCAAATAAATTTTTTGAGCCAATTGAAAGGTGGAAGCTGAATAATGGCCTCAAAAAGATGAAAAAACATGAAAACCAGTATTTTAATTAGAAGAAGACTGCCTAGCATTTTGTATGATCATTGCAAAATCTGTCAGCCTTGAAAAGATATTTCAATACCTAATAACAACCATGACCTCTAGCTACAACTGATGCATCTCTCAGGCTGTCAGACAAGGCATTGCTGAGAAATTATCTGATCACTGAATCCGGCGTGATTTATGACTCGAAAAGAACTGTCCATTGTTCATCAATGATTAGATTGCAATTTGATCACTGCAAACTTACTGGAAATGGTTGAAGAGTTTGGTACTGTTTGTTCCCCAACCAAAAAAGTCAGAGGCAATCCAGGTAGGTCTCAACAAAGAGATACACAAAGAGGACAGCATAAAGGCTGGCACAAGAAAAAAAAGAGGGGCACCAGGAACAAGATATTAGGATTGATAGATTTGAAAAGGAGACAAATTGTGAGATTTTCTGAATAGGGGAGAAAACAAGGAAGAGCTCATACATCTCTTTGCCAAACAATTTGAAAAATCAGAAGGTATATATGTATAGTTATGGCTGGAGACACAACATATTCAGTTACGAAAAAAGGTCCTTCATGTCTCAATGGTAGATAGTGAAATTGTGATGATGCCAGAAGATACAAATATCGTTAATATGGACAAATGAAAAATACAGCATACAGCAGAGATGGTATTACGATCATAATATGTCAACATTAATACCATCTGTATATTCCTTGGGACTAAAATAAGCCATGCTCATTAAGAAATATTCAAACTAACAAATATTTACACGGACAGAATACATTGTAGTTTACTGTTAGGAATAACTGAATCTATAGAAAAAGTGATAATCAATACACCAGATAGCAGCATTTACAAGAAAACCTGGACCTATTTGATGACGTTATCAATCATGTGACTTCTGGTTTTTTCTCAAAATGTTGTCTAATCTTAAATTGATCCTCGTGACCTGAAGTCCCGATTTCAGTTTTTAAAAGTTAGGTTAGGCAGTCGCTTAGATGGTTAGGCTATTTACCCTGTCTTCTCTTCCTGTTCTCTGGTAGTTGATTCCATTTTCTTTGTTCTTTGCTCATACGATTGAGTAGGAAGAGTCTTCAATTTAACTATTAATCTAAAAAATTTTAAGCAAAGATTATTAAAATTATCTAATATTATAATAAATAGTTGCTTCTTGTAGAAAATGGTGTAATGGCCTACATTAAAGTATGACCAGCTTACAGCAATACTTAATGCTTAAAAAAAAATCGCCCCTCCAGCTTTGTGCCCATCAGTGTCAAGTTCATAGGGTCTAAAAAACTGTTCTGATCCATAAAGGCAAATCATCATCAACATCATCAGTCTTTTAATGTCCATCATTGGATATAGACCTTCCCCAGGATTCGCCACAATTCTCTATCATGGGCATCGCAAAGCCAGTATTTCCTGAATTTGTCCAGCTCATCTCTCTATCTTGTGCTCTATCGGCCTCAGTTTCTTATGTGATCTCTGGGGATCCATATTGTGAGACGTGATGTCCATCGGTTGTCTTTCATTCTTGCAACATGGCCTGCCCATTGCCATTTGAGTTTTTTAATAGTTTCTATGATGTCACTGACACCCGTTTTCTTCTTTACATAATGTGCTGTCTTGTGATCTCTCCGTGCAAGGTTGAGCATGATTCTCTCATGTGCACGTTGCATACACCTCAGTTTGCAAGCCTGTCTCTTGGTTAGGTTTGATGTTTCAGCTCCATAAATACTTGATGCTTAAAAAGTCAACTTATATGCCTGCAAATACGGTAATTTGCCAATCTTAGTTCATCAATAATTGATAGTTCAACTTTCAAATTGCTCCAACAGAAAAATTATAGAGAAGACATAATTTTACAGGAGTTATGATGTTTTTAATAGACACTGGAAAGGGCAGATAATGAATTTCAATGTATCCAATTCAAATTTCATAAAATATATTGCTTACTTGTAAGACTGTTATATGATAATAATCATGTAGCATTTTTGAAAGTTTCCTGGGTTGAACCTTGATATGAGGAGATGTAATAAGAAGCCTGGCTCCAGAACTCAAAGATAAGAAGATGTCAATGATGCTTGGGTCAAATGTCAAAGGTGAAGCTAGAAATAGTACATCATCTGAGGTCACACCATATTGATCTCTGTAACAAAAATATTCAATCACACTATTTAAAAAAAATACCCAACATATAAGAGAAACAAAAACTGTAAAGTAATCTTTGCAAATCAGGTACTAAAAGGACTTGTACAAATATTTAAAAAAAAAAGAAGTCATCTCACTTTATGGCTAAAAGATGGCTAAATATTTTCATTTCCAGCTAACTTTATTGCTAAATATGTCGGGCAAAAAAAAATCATACGGAAGTTCTATTTATCAATTAATGTTTGATTTTTATTTTAATAGATATATCATCTAAAGATCATAGTTATCATACTTTTTATTAAGTTTTTGATCAATGTGTGGTATGATTATACTTTTTGGAGCATTTGTATGGATTTACAAGCATACTTAACACATCAGGAGCCTTCATATGATTTTTTGAGCAGGGAATGAACATATCTAGTCACTTTCAGCCATTTTTAGCCACAAAGGGTAAAACTTATTTTTGACTTTTTATAGTACCTGATTTGCAAAGATTACCAAATGTAAGATGGGAAAGGTTTTACTTATTGGCCGAATAGCATAAACCAGAGGTGGTTCCGACTTTTCAAAAAAAACCCCAAAAACTCTTATACCCTTTATGGGAATTCATTAGTTGCAGATCACATTTTCTATTATACATGTATTTCAAATTATTTTATGGAGAAAGAGAACAAAATGCTTGAATGCATTCTTAAAAAAGTTTGTTTAAACCAGGGGTTATCAAATGTGGTTGGTACTGCTCACCACCGCTAATAGGCGGTAGTTCATTTTGAAGAAAATTAATCTTTACATTACATGGCTAGTAAAATGTTTCAACCTCTTTGAAATTTGTTAAAGTGGATAGTGAGCAAAAACAGTATGGATACCCCTAGTTTAGACAATTAATATCTAAGGCGACAACTGATAAATTAAAGGTTGCTGATTTTTTAAATCTTTTTAAAAAAAAATCACCAACAAAAATTAAATCCCTCACATGCCAATAAAATGTTTTCACATGCCAACTCGGGTGCATGTACCATAGGTTTGCCACCTGTGGTATAAATCCTGAAAACAGCCACGAAATGATAATTGTATTAACTATTAACTGATAACACTGATTGTTTTTTAGCAGCAGATATTTCTATCATATTCGAAGAGTTATCTTTCTTGATTCAAATAGTAATGAGATGCTGGATACTTGTAGAAGGATTTTGTGAAAGAATTTAACCTAGGGAAAGATACTTTTTTGTTAAAGAAAGATGTGGTTACTTTGTGACAAAGTCTGAGCAGTCTCATACATACCTGAGATATGTAATATTAGGGATTATACATCGATGGGGAACTTGTACCATCTTAGGGGTACCAGTACTGCCTGATGTTTTAACACAGTAAGCAAGCTCTGCAAAATTCTTCTGTCTCTTTATTCGACTTAGTTTTATAATGATGAGCTTGAGTTCCAGCAACACATAAGATCTTTCTTCTCCTAGTGTTTGTAGTAAACATTCCAAATCCTGAAATTTGAAAGTAAAGATGATGACTCAAAGAAAAAAGTGAAATTAATTAAACAAACATGAAAAATAAGAAAAAAAAAAGCATTCTCTAAGAAAATACTGTATGGACTATCTTTCTTATTCAATTGGTAAAAAAAAAAAACCCATTCATGGGGAAAAATATCTTTTATCAGCATAGGCATATGAGAACTCTTTCTAAAAGGAGTCAAAAAGCTTGATTAGCCTGAAATAATCCATGGTTTGGCTTAAATTACACTGGTTTACACTCCTTTCCCTTTCATCTGTCACTAAAAAGATTACTAACATGTTTTCAGAATCCTAGTGTAGACACTCGCTTCATATGTATTTGAGTTTTGTCAAAATATAAGCTTCCAGTAAGGTGAAATGATTTAAAAAAGATTCATAATCATTTCTTTCTTTCTACCAGACTAGAATCATTCTACCCTCATATCTATGGTTTACTTAGATCAAGGTTTGTAGAAATAGACACACTTATAACATGGTAGAAAATTATGGACCTCAACTTCCAGCCATAACAGGTCTACAGTGTAATAGCCATAATAAGAAATTAAAATTTTGAACCACTGCAAGAATGCACCCCAGCACTCTCAAATGAAAGTATTGTTCTTATATACTTATATATACTTAACACAGAGTATAAAAAGGTAGTGATCCTCATTTAAACATAATTTTTTATCAAAAAATTGTTACCCCACAAAAAAAAAACAGACCATAAGTCTATTTAATATTTTTGCTAATTTTTGTAGTCTGCATACAAAACTTCAATTGATGTCATCACAGTTTTTGATAAAATGTTCCTAAGTTGGTTGTTCGAGATAATGACCAATGATGGTTGAAAGATCTCAAACCACCAACTTAGGAATGTTTTTTAAAAAGACATCAATGGAAGGTTTGGACGCAAGCTATGAAAATTAAAAGATTAAATAAACAGAGTTTATCTGTTATTTTTAACAATGTGCATCTGTTCGAAAAGCATCTCAAAATTCTTGCTTTGAAAATTTGGAAAGATACTAAACAGCATATAGATTCATATTTTTATGCGTAATACTATAACTGGCTGACTGCACAATAAAAATGATGTAAACCAAACAGAGTTGCTAGATTGAGCTACAAAGGGGAGATAATCCGAGCTTTATCTCAGATACTTACCCAACACAGGCATTGGAATAGGATCAACTTTGAGAATCAAGTAATTCTGGAGACAAAGGTTCAATACCAGCCTCTTGTGGGGCAATTATGCAAGTCTGGGGGCAGAGGTTTTAATACCAGCCTGGTACAGAAACTATGCCTCCAGATTCACTCAATTTCCAAATTCAACATTATTCCGATGCCTGTGTTGGGTAAATCTCCGAGATAAAGCTTGGATTATTTCCCCTGGTAGCTCAATCTGGCAACCCTAGAGCCAGAAAGCAAAAATAAAATTTGAATATGGATTGAAGGAGAAAAGTAAAAAAAACAAAACAAAACAAAAAAACCCCAATTAATGCATACATAAATCTGGTACTTTTTGTATATTTGTATTTATATCCAATCTTGTCACTTTGAAAGGAATGTGAAATAAAACTGAATACAAGAGCAAAATTTGGCATTCGTATGTTCAACATTCATGTATAGATGTTTGCTAGATAATGCCTACTTTGGCACAAGGCCAGATTTATGGAGAAAAATATTTAGCAGCTTATAAGATAAGCACATTAACTACTGCACAATCGAGTCATACATTAAATTATAAAGACAAAAGCCAAAGAAAAGATTGCTAAGATTTACTAAGATACAAAATGTTTTGATCGACATGTCAAATTTTGCAGTTCAAAACCTGTTCTTATGATGAAGACATTTTGATATTAGAGACAATTCATATTTAATCCCAAGTGATATCAGTCCTCAAAAATGAAACAGTAAAAATAATCAAAATATTACCTTCAGGTAGAATACATCTACAATCAAAATACCAACTGGAAGTTCCTGCAGGGCATAAGAAATGAATTCAACGGGATTTGGTTCAAAAAAATAGAAGGCTGCTGGTACCTGAAGGATGCTGGAAAATAGTTGCAAATACAATTTACTTTTAGAATAAGAAATGTTAGAAAGTATTTGTTTGATACATAAAGTAAAAACCCAAAGAAACACATTTATGATTTTAAGGTTTTATCCTAAGTCACTGGTTAAAGTAAAAATATATCAAAATATCAGAATCAAGTCAATCTAAATCGAACAACCATAGCCAACAAAGGCGGTGAAGAATTTTATTATATGATTTTTATTTTTCAATTCTAATTGTGAGCTTGTTAGTGTGTTCCAGCACTCCTGGTCATACCGTGTTGCCTACAGACTTGGAAATTGGCATCAGCATTCTACTAGACCCCTCCACAAATGTTTTTATTGATTTTTGGAATAAATGTGTTTTTTTTCTACCCTTTTAGAGTGTTATTTTGACAGGTCTATTAATTCTACAAAATGAAGATTTTTTTTTGTTTTTTTGTAATTCTATTTAAGATGTATTCTAGAGGAAACATCCATATGTTTGATGGATTTTTTTTTTAATTACTAATAAACTATAGCAGTGCTGACCAATGTGTGCTGCAGCTGATTTTGGAGATATAGAAGGATTAATTACTTTATGTTCTTCTTGACGTGTAAGATTTTTCAGGAAGTGTTTACTGGTAGGGGTAGCTGGTGAGGGTGGTTTAAAAGGTAGCACCTGAAAATTTTTATTATCTAAAGAGAAATTTTACCCTATATCCAATTGAAGAAAGATGTATGATATAAAACAATTCTTATCAAAATAGCGGGTTACGAATCTTCAAGTAGTCATTCAAAATATTTTCACTGAAGGCGTGAGAATTTAGAACTCTACAGATTCATGTTATGCTGAAAAGTGAAGAAATGTTTGTTGTTGTAAAAGATATTAAAAATGACTGAGCTAGAATCTGTTGGTTGATAATGAGTGTGAGATAACAAAGTATTCTTATAATTACCTGCTCAAATAACGAAGGTATGGTGAAACGAAAAGCATAATCAGTATCAGGTAATTACATTTTTAAAAATAAAAGGCAAATGAAACAAAATTTATGGATTTGACATCTAGATTTACTCCCAAATTTATAAAGATTAATGTACTGAGAATAATTATTATTGGGGCATACATGAAAATTTCCTTACCCAAGCAAAATGGCTGGAATATCCTCAGACATTTGAGCACAAACACCAATGATTTCATTTTCGGTACCATAACTTCTTAAAATATTTGTAACCTTTAAAAAAAAAAATGAAAAAAATCTTTTATAAACAATGGAACATAAACAAGTCCAAGGGCTCTTGATTTCAATTTAAAACATTGCAAGTAATTGGAACTAACCAAATCGAGTCACTGTGGCCCCATTAAATCAGCCAACTGACCAACCAGCCAAGTGGGCTACAGATTCTTTGCTTTTTGCTTATCTGTGTGAGTCTCCGGGCACTCCTAATGACATTTTGGGGGCTACCACCTTGTAAATTTGCATGAGCATATCACTAACCACCATCAAAAAACTTTTTTCTTTATTTCCCCCTAATATGTGCTTTTGGGGGGTTCTTTCAGGTCATTTTGGACCAACAATGCCCAAATCTTGAACTGGTATTTTGAAGGTAATTTTAGATAAAAAAATCAATTCTTTGAAGATAATTTTAGATAATTATGTCGGGTTGTACATGCGTAGGGTATAGTGATCGTTTTATGCAAGGTACAGATATTAATATAATATTAATTATCAGCTTTCTAAATTTCCTTATAATGTGCACTTATGATTTCGATGAACACAAATAGAATGACAAATAAATGATAGCTTAGATTATATATGGTGTGAACCCTTTATCTGAAATGCCTGGGACCAGAGGTATTTCTGATTTTTGGTGATTCTAGAATATTTGCATACACATAGTAAGATATCACACTTAAATTTCTGTCCAGTTTTTCCAATAGCTTAACTTTCTATTCTATAGATGAACATGGTCACTTTCTCTTTTTCTTATCATTCTTACTCATAGGGATATCTGCAGTTTTTTTAACATTTACAATAATGTCTTTGTACAAATGAGAGAATAAGCAAAATATATAAGCATTGGTTAATGCATGTGTATAGCATTGACAATAATTTGTTCTTAGATTGGGACTTGTTTCATCTTTCACCATTTCTAGTATAAATATAGGCTTATATTTTTGAAGAGTTAAACGAAGATAACCCACTTTTACTGTACTCAGAATAAGTTGAATGCCTTGAAAATCTGTCTCGTCTTTTTGAAGTTCAGGTTTGAATTTTCCACTTGTGACGTCAATGTTGACTTTTAAAAAGTTTTGGATTTCGGAACATTTTGGTTTTTAGATTTTTGGATAAGAGGTACCCAACCTGTAATTCAATTCTGTAACTGTTGAATTATTTGTAGACGAAGTATTGGGAAATTCATAAAATATTATAGTAAAAAATAAATTCCACATTATATTGATCAAATCAATTGAATTGTCTTTAATTTTGAGGATTATCATTAACATACTAACTTTTTTTTACTTCTTTCCACCTTTGATGTTGTCACAATATTTCAGTGATTCATTTCTATGGCCTCTATTGTAATATCTATAAGGAAAGAGAATCTCTCCTATCAGTCTCTTCTCCCAGTGGTTCAAATTTATTTTTTTGAAGAAACCAATAGGAGAGACTCTCTTTCCTTACGGATATTACAATTTATAACTGAAGAGGGCAGTAGAAATGAATCTGATGAAAAGTTGTGATTACATCAAAAATGAAAAGAAGAGGTCAAATCGTCTAAAACAAAGTTGGTAAATCAATTGTCAACTGGTATTAGTAATACATTTAAATGATTGCTGTGACGTTTCCTCTGTAAAAATTGTGAGAACAAAAATAAAATCCGTGGTTACCAACCTTTTTATGTCGGGCATCCACTTTTGTGACTTTCACTCATTCACACTTCAAATGGCAAAAAGTGGCTAGAAAATATGGCTAATATTGTAAAGCTTTCATTTCCACGTAACCGGGCATTGGGCAACTGTATATGTTTCAAAAACTTAAAGGTTCCAAAAAGTAAATATACAATGTATTCATCGTATATCAAGACAATAATGAAAAAAAAAGCCACTGTTCAGGATCATAAGTTGTGTGACTTGAAAATAGTGCGTATCGACTATTGCGGTGGGTCTAGTGCCCACTTGAAATTTTGAATTGCCAACTAGTGGATGGCATCGGCCAGGTTGGTGACAACTGATTTAAATCAAATAGTAGAACCTGTCAAATTACCTTTTTTGAAACTTGATAGAGTTCACTATAAGTGACTATATGCTTCTTTCCTTCACCATCATCATAAGTCACGGCCACCAATTTACTAAACTCCTCTATATGGCAATAAACCAAGTCATGTAGTGTTGTCATAGTTTACACCTAGAATGTAAATAACAATAAACATTAGTACATTTATTTAAGAAGATAGGAAGTAATTTGACACTGTAGGAGCTGAAGATTTGAAATCAATTGTTACATCAATCTTTATTATTACTGGATGAGGTATTGTAACACATTATTTTCATTGAATTTCGTTGCCATAGAAACAATGGCCTCGTGTTGGAGATGAAATGGCACAATTTAAAGAAAGTGGTTTCACACTCTTGCTAACATGATGTTAAAAACAACAAACAGATTAAAAAATTCAACCTAATCAAAGCAATAACATAATAATTCATGTTATTCCTTGTTTTTCTCTTTCATTAACTCTCATTTCTTTTTATTTGTGCGCCGTTGTTAGTATCAACTGAGCAAGGGTGTGAAACTTTACAATCTACAATTGCGACCACCTTCCTTACATTGCACCAAGTTCAATTTTTTTCGCTTTTCAAAAAAGATTTCATTTGAATTTTCATTACCTCCCTTGAAAGTTGAGAACTAAATTGATATACAAAGGAAAGAGATATGTTTACTCTCGACGTTATCATTCATCGGTCAAGCCTATTCAAAACTCATCTGTTTTTCCGCTATTTCATTTATTGTCAGGAGAAAACATGAACAATGTATTCTTGTTGATTTTTATTCATGCGTAGGCCAATTTTAATTTCTTTAGGTCAAAGTAACCTTCCATCTTTTACTCCAGTTCATTCAAGTCATAAATAAAACTTCTAACTAGTACATAAATACAATGCAGACTGAATCATAAAAAGCATACAAAAGGGTAAGCAAAGGCAAAGCCGAGTGACAGACACAAAATTGTCTTTATGTTTGGCATCCTTATACGTATTGAAAAAAAAGGAATAGACGATGAAATTAATGCATCATTTCATTCAGTAAGTAATAAAAATGTTTTCTGGTCGTTGCAGTATTAATAAAAACACAACGAGAGAGAGAGAGAAAGAGAGAGAGAGAGAGAAAGAAAGAAAGAAAAGTTTTCTGACTTTCTTCCTCTCTCTAGCCCAAGTACAGAAAATTAACACAATGCCTTGTGTCACAGGCAAATTAATTACTCTACTTACGATGAAGGCAGCGGCCTCAGTTGAAACAGATCAAGAGATTAACTTTAAAAGTTATATTTTTGGTTCTTTTTACCATACAGTGTATACCACAAAAAAAAACTATCTCATCTCACTCCCGGGACGACAGTGTTATTCCTCCTTTCTTTGTGTTGTCAAAATCTCCCCAAAAGCTACGCACACGCGCCAGATATCGTGGGAAAATTCAAGTATGTTTTCTTTTGGATATGGAAAAAAAAAAGGTTTGGAGGGAGCTACTGATTTATAGGGGGGGCAATAATTTGTGTTGTCTAAAAACGCGACTTTTGGTTGGTTCAGATAAAACAAAGAATAAAGGAGGGGGCATGACCAGTGACCACGATCATTTGTTATGAAGCCCCCAAGCCCCACTTCTGCAAATTTTAAAAACGAAGAAGGGTGACTCCTCCTAGAGAGAGATGAATAGTCAAATAAAAACAAATTTGATGAGTGCTACTGAACTGACAGTAAATGTAAAAGGGTGTATTTTCAGCTGAATTAAATTCAACTTTTGGTTCCGATAGATAGTTTTAAACGATGAGTTTTAACACGTATAAACTGAGAAAATAAAACCGGTTTTTTGGCCACTAAAATCATGAAATCCACCTCGCCCAAAAAGCAAACAAGGAAGGACGAAGTGAATTTATTTTACCCAGTTTAAAAGTTGAAATAAATGAATATGTAATTATCTAAATAAATATCAACAATCACTAAAATGGTTCATATTACAAATGTAAGAGGATCTTGCAACACAATGGGCCAGAAATTCAAAATAGCAATCTCACTGTTATATCTTAATAATGAGACTAGTAACAAAAACAGTTATTGTTTGGTTGAGGTTCGCAAAAAATGAAGGTATTATAGACACTAAATAATCTTCTTGCATGTCTTCTAACAAATGAAATTTTGTGAATCTCAACCACAACACAAAATTATTCTGACAAAATAAAGATTATGTCGTTAAAACTGGGAAGTTCAGGGATTTATAAAAGAAATTAAATACGGTCTTCAACTTGAAGTTTAAAGTGGTACGATATGAGTTTATCATGCAAAAACTTACAAAGAAGAGAACGAAGAAAGAGCTTTCTTCAAGGAAGGACCATCGTTCAGTTAGTTTAAAACGATGAAAGCTTTATTAAATCAAATTATACGTGACATATCAGCAGCTCCAAGCTTGAGAAAAAACAAATCTATTACTAAGAATAATATTTATACATGAAAACACATTTTGCTTAAAAATTGAAAGGCGGTATTTTGAAGAGAAGAAAAAAAAATAACCTAAATAAATAGGAATAATGTATTTTTTCATTTAAACAACCGATATCTGTACAAGATTTTTTTAATTCAATATTTTATTTTTTCAATTTCGAGAGAATAATAAAAGTGTGAAATAGAAAAATTATGTTCCTATGAAGGAAAAACAAGTTAGAACAATTGAATTTGAACGTTACATGATTGTCTGTACAGAGGCCATACTTGATCAACAAAGTAACGGTGTTAGCGGTGATGAGTTCCTTTTTTAAAAAATACCGGTATATTTGATCGCTCAACAATAGAAAAGAACACATTGTCTTTTTTTCTTCATCAATTTCCCATTTAAAAAAATATTATAAATCATTATTACTTCAATTTTTTCATTACTATTCTTTACTTTCATCTTAATTTATTTGTTGTATTTTTTCACAACCTTTACTCGGATCGATTTGCCCCCAACCCACCCGACAGTGAGTAAATAGCGTTGAACGGGAAAATTTGGAGGGATTTGAACCCGAGAGAAGCACCGTTATGGAGGGTCACTCAACCATCTCTCCTCGAGTGTGGAATGTGACTAGTAATGTAATAGATCTTGTAAATAATACTAATGGAATGTAATAAATTACTTACACATGTTGGTAAGAATTAACACAACTACAATTAAAAAAAAAAATTTCTAGCTCTAGCATAAGCAAATTTGTTGATGATACTGTAAATGTCTACTTCGCTCAGGAGTTCATGTTCAATGCTTATTAGAATGAAATTGATCTGTTTTTACCTATGGTTTTGCTTAGTTCATTCATTTAAAATCCGTTTTTTTTTTTTTTAAATGGGCGTTCTTCGCTGCAGTTGGTAACTACGAGTGACCAACGAACGCTTGAAGCAAATTCAACATTTGGAAAACAAGATTCCAAAGAATTTTCGGTTATCAAACGGTAAAACTATAATCATACAACGACTTGTTTGGTACCAATAAGAAAAGCATGATAAGTTTGAGCTGATCAGCAAACTATACAAATTCTCCTTCAAGACTTTTTTCTTGATGATTTGATTAAATTTGATGTCCTCCTTATATTCAATTCAGCTGTAAACGACTATAACTGGTTAAGGAATCCAAATATACTATTCAGCTTTTGATAGATTTTTGGCACTTTGGCTGGATAGAAAGCGAGCTATTAATAATGGCAAGAAATGTACAGCTTTTAAACTTGTCAGAATGCGTTTGAGAATCATCAAGAATGCTGAAATCATCATCCTCAATTTCGATTGTGTTCTCTTCAAGTTTTTTTGTGGATAATCTTTACACTCTAACATATTTTCTTAATTAAAAATCCAACTATTTTGTAACCCGTCCTCTGATTGGCTAATTTCGTAAGTCCTCAAAAGAAGGATTTCTTTCCTGCCAATGTTTAACTAGTCAGTTGCTGCATAAAGTGTCTTAAGACAGACACGTAATATTCTAATCACGACTAATCAACTTGTATTTCCATATGACAGACTGCGAGCAATTTAATCTATTCTATTCTCCCTTCTACTTATACCATTACTTGAGATTGACTGACCTTTTGATATCTCGTATCAGTGTCCGTTGATGTTTATTAACTATTTGCTACCTACAAAGTCAAACATTTCGAAAACTACGCTTTAAGATAACAGAAACACCCTTTCAACGTCAGATTGAACTTTCATCTTCAACCGTTCTTTCTTAACCCATTCTCTTTGTGTAAGATGATACTCATTTTATACTTGATATATTTGTGTGTCTAATTTAATAATATTGAATTATGAAGACATCGCAAGATCCCTGGCTTTTTTGTTCGATATCTGAAAAATTAGGTCGTAGAGCTTGAATATATCCGTTCAAGGATTCATAGAGTGTATAAGCTGCATTCATATATTGACCAGGAGATTGCAAAGAAGCACTGATCATCTGAAAACGCTTGTTCACACAATATGATAATTATTCCTTCATCGTGGTTGAAAGTAGTCCACGAGCCAGTAGCCAGCACGTTTCCTTCTGGTCAGTGTTATTTGAAACGTCGCCCAGAACTCGTTTTATTGCTGAAAACTCGCGTAAAATTACTTTTGTTGCTTCTGCACTAGCTGAACCCCTGGTATCTGCGTCTTCCCTTCAAATTCAAAGAAAACTGACACTTCTTGACGACATTCACGAGCACATTTTCCAAACAAATTCAGCGAATGTGCAAAACATGGAATGTAATACGAAATCTCATTTAAAAGCCGTTTGATTCGTCCTTGTAAGCCACTACACTTGCTACTTATGTTGCTGGCATTTCCTTTAAAAAGTCAAGTAAACTTAGAGCAAGCTGTTCAGGACAATGACATTTTATATGTAAAAAAAAAAAAATTGAAAAAAAAATTCAACTGGCCCAAACGGCAAATTCTAGCGCACAGTTATAGTCAGCTGGTTCACATTAGATATATCTGGAATAAAATCCAATGAAGTATAATTATATGTCTTCACTATACAAATTGAGATGTCTTTATCATTCAAATAAATTAAATGAGACACACATGAAAATCATTTTTAAAATAAAGGTTGCTCTACACAAAGTTAAAATAAAAAAAGAACTTACCAGTTAAAGACGCAAGTTGCGTCTTATATGGAAATGTTTTTTCAAGCCTTCTTTCAGCAATGCTTGACTCTATACGTGACAATTAAAAAGTACATCAAAGGACAGTAATACGAGATATCGATAGTTTTCTCGGTTGCTTGTCAGGCACAAGTATTAATATGCATGAAGGACTTGGTCAAGCTTAGGTAAAACCACCAGTAGGAGAATAGAGGTAGAAAAGAATAGATGCAGGAATCCCTTCAAATAGAAATACAAGTTGATACATACACATAATTAGAAAGATGCATTTGCCTCTCAACAACACCAACTGTTGAATTTAGCGGGGAAGATCCTTATTTTGACTGTTGACGTAATTAACCAATCAGAGAACGCGTTGCCAGATAGATGAGTTACTAAGTCAGAAAACAGGATGATATGCTGGATCCAATCAGATTGGTGAATTCCCCACATGATATTTTAGATAGGCATAATTCATGCCCCTTTCTTTTGCTTGCAAGGTATTTATGTGCTTTACTACAAAAAGGGTCAGACTTGGCCGGTAATTCTAACAACCCCGAATGATGTCTATTATGTGTTGAACCCACAGTTTCACCACTTTCACGAAATGTAACAACAACAAAAAACTATTCGATTATTCGATGTAGAAGTGTGCACCAACATGGCACGACTTTTTATTGAACGACTTTATATCGAACTTCATTTTTTATTGAAATGAATTTTTCGATTTTTGATCTTATTAAACGAGAAATTAAAAGCAATTTCAATCATTTAACAAAAAATAAAAAACATCCATTCAAAATTTCAACTTGTTATTTTGTGTTTTTAAAACGTGCTCTTGAGATTTACAACTCTTTTCCCTTTTGATGTCTCACCGCTCAGCCTATACCAGCTACTTACGACTGTTTACAGCCTAGGTAAAGAAGGCGAGAAGTCAATTGCTGTCCACGGGAACTAAAATATAGTACTTTACTGCAAAGCAAACTAAAAGAAACTTTACGAATCATCGTCATCCTTTCAGCGTCCGTTGTTGGACATATACCTTTCCCAAGCTTTGCCAGACTTCTCTATCATGGGTGTCGCATTGCCAGAACTTTCTGAATTTCTCTAGTTCGTCATGCCATCTTATTTTCTGCCGGTCACAGTTTCACATATGATCCCTAGGGGACCCATGTTGTGAACTGTGAAGATAGCGTGGTAATAGGAATCAGAAATATCATAGAATCTATTAAAAAAATAAATGGCAATGGGCTGACCATGTTGCAAGAATGGCAAACAACCGTTGGCCAATGGTTTTATGAATACTTCCCAGCAAACTCTAGCGATCAGTAGATATCATCATGTGGGTGGATTCGTTCTGAACAATCGGTGAAAGACACTTAAAAAAGAAAAGAAAAGAAGAACATTAAATACAGAAGGCCCCAAATTAGAATACGGTAACATGATTCTCATATTGCAAAAACGATATAAAAGAATCGGAAAATATCTAGAGAAGAGGAACAAAATTCGTTCCAGAACTGAAAAATCTCCCCAACGAATTAAAACTTGAAAAAAAAAAAAAAATACCAACACTACAACAAAGGAGAACAAGGAGAGACAAAGGCATCGACAACATCCTCGCAAGAAAATTCTTTTTAATGAATAAAAGAAAAATATATATAAAGAACAAGGTAGAAAAAAATCAATAGGAAGCTTCTTCTCACAAAGAGTTATCATCAATTGGAACAAATCATTGAATCAAGATCTAGAAATAATAGAAACTAAAACAGTGAACAGCTTTTAAGAAGAATTTGATAATTATGCGACCAACAGCCAAAAAAAAAAGCAATAACAAAATGAAAAGAATTAGCAAAACACTTGACCCAAAAAGCGAGATACAATCACAAATGAGTGTCAGAGTTTTACTCGCTATAAATCTGATCTTCATGAATTTTGCACAAAATTTCAGACTGCCTTTTTTGATAGCACAGAGAGAATGGTCTTACTGTCAGTTATCTCTGGGCAGTGGTATTGTGACGTATGCAGCCATGGAGCTCTCAACATTGTATTTTCACCGAATATTTTATAAAAGTGGTTCAATAATTTTGCCATCCTAGTGTTTTCTCACCCACAATAATTAAAGACAGATCATTCATATGAGGAAAATTCTTTTTTTCATTATCCGAGGACAGCTTATCTGACTTTCATAGGAACTGCTCAGTGGTGTCCACTTCAAATGGCGCCTGGGATACATGCCACACCCTAGACACGCCTCTTTATAAATCTCATCTCAATTCATTAGCCTTGAAAAGAAACAGGAAGTTAATTCTTCAAACCAGGGCAACAGACCTTCCATTTCAACAGGGTTCGTAAACTTGCAAAATTAGAAACCTTCAACCAAAACTGTCAACGTAAGTTTCTTCGGTTTTTGAATTGGTCTGGCTGGCTGTATGTATGTATATATCATTCATAAGGCTGCATCAGTGGAGTTAGAAGGCTAAAAATTCCAACATTTACTCCTTAATATATCTAAAAAAAAAAAATTTTTTTTTGCACTTTTTGTAATTTTCCACCATACTACGTTTTTAGTGGAACAGGGTCAAATCAAAACATAAGTTTATGATAGATTGATCACTTAGTTTGTATCCGGCAGCATTCACACTTGTTTTGTTACCGTGATTCAGACTTTTTGTGATCACCGCCCAACAAAAGGCAAGAGAAGTAACTTATTCATTGATCCCTTCTTCAATTTTTTAATTGATTACCCACAACACTGCATACATTTATCACGCGACGGTCTCTATTGAATGACTAACCGGACCCGTCTGTTACAAATTTGAGTAGAACAAAAAATACTGAATACTATGAAATTGATTTTCTAACCCAAATAACATAAAGTTACAATTTAAAAATTATTTCCAGATTCATATCAAGGACATATTTTCCTTCCTGTTAATTATTATCATGATTATTCTCACGATACTCCCAGGAAGACCTCATTTCGCCGTAAGTAGTAACAAGAATGGAATTCTCATGATGTGAGCACATACCACAGAAAGGGAGGCCGCTGATAAAGGGGCAACTGAGAGAGAAACCGCGGTATGAGAGGCCGCCAAAGGGGAAAATGTGTATTACATATTAAAAAAATTGCTTTAATCTATAATCCCAAGCTTGTAAAAGCTGATGACGTAATGTCATATCTATCACAAGGATGGATTGAAAAAAGAATAAATGATGGTTCTTTGATGACGTCAGTCAACTGGGGACCGACAAACCTTATAGAGATGTGTGTGTGTGTAGACATCTTTAAAAGCGAATTCATTTGGCTGAAAAGCGATAAAAAAAAAACCATCCTTCTTCAGTCTTGTTACCATTAACATAGTTCTACATATAAATTAATTCGGTTTATAAATGAGGAGACGTATCGTTTACGTACAAAAGGCACGTGCACATGAACGCATGAAGGACACGCGATATTTTTCTTTTGGCGAATAGATTAGTTCTTTCATTCGATAATAGATTTACATTTGTTGCAGGTTTCGGGTTTCAGGAGTGTTTACAAATATAATTTGAGATTTGTTAATTTGGTTAATTTGTTATCATAGGCGAAGCGAGGGTACCCAGCGGTCGGGGCAAAGACAGTTCCTGGGGGTAGTTGGGCTATATCAGTGTGAGCCCATTAAAGGCTTTATATGCCAGGATTTTGTGCCCCTTCGCAACTCTCACCCCTCTTGCAACGCCTATGTTTATAATCATCATCATTATCATCAGTCTTTTAACGTCCGTCGTTGGACATAGACCTGTCCCAGGATTCGCCTCAATTCGCTATCAAGGGCGTCGTAGAGCCAGTATTTCTTTAATTTGTCTAGTTCGTATCTCCATCTTGTGTTCTATTGGCCTCGGTTTCTCATGTGATCTCTGGGGACCCATGTTGTGAGTCGTAATGTCTATCGGTTGTCTGCCATTCTTACAACATGGCCTGCCCATTGCCATTTGAGTTTTTTAATAGTTTCTATGATGTCTCTGACTCCCGTTTTCTTCCTGATATACTGTGCTATCTTGTGATATCTCCATGTGAGGTTGAACATGATTCTCTCAGTTTGTAGGTCTGTCTGTCTCTTGGTTAGGTTCCACGTTTCAGCTCCATAAGTGACTATCGGGAGAATGCATTGGTTGTATACTCTTCTTTTTAGGATTATTGGGATCATCTGGTTCTTGAAAGTTGAGCTTGCTCTGCCGAAGGCTTGCCATCTCAAAGTGATTCTTCGCTTGATTTCCTCTTCTTTTGAGGATCTCATGGAGATCTGTTGTTCTAGGTATATATAGTGGTCTACCTTGCCAAGTTTTGCATCTTCTATCTGGACAGTCACGTTCTTATTCTCAATATGATTGTAGCTCATGATTTTCGTTTTACTGAAGTTCATGCGTAGTTCAAAACTATTTTCCATCTCAATTCTGTATTCTGTTAGTGATAGTGTTTTGTTGACAGCATTTCGAAAATGTGGTTCGGGATGAAAACAACCAGGAAACTATCGATAACAGTCTTGTCAGTAAAACTCGAATATTGTTTCAAGGATTGGCCAGGTGAAAAGTTACAAAACTTTTGTTTAGCAAGGGGTACCGAAATTGGTGGCCATAGCGGCCGTTGAGCGCTTTCTGCCAACTTGATCGCAGTAAGCTTTTCATGTTATAAAGGAGACACCCGTGATCAATAATCCATTGGAAAACCTTGTGAAGCAATTCGTTTTAGGTTTGATCATATTTTGGACTATTAAGGGACGTCATCCGAGAGATGCAAGACAGTTTTCGAAAGGAACCGGTAAAAATTAGTTGTAGCCAGGGCTCCTGATAGGGGCGAGCAAGCGGTGAATCGCAACGGTGCTCAGAGGGCAAAGGGGAGCTCGAACGTTTCTTGGGTGGAACTGTTTATTAGAACTTTTTAGTCTATACGTTATCCCCATTAATTGGTGGACTCTATCGTCTATCGTCAAACAAATATTGTATAGTCTGCTATAGCCGATAAAAATAGGATGGCTCAAGGACAAAGATCTTTGAGCAGTAGATAAAATTCTTCTCGGGAGACCTGTGTGTCACCAATGCAGCGTTTTCCGTTTTGGCCAGGCAGAAAAAACAAAACAAAACAAAACTGAAAAACCCAAAACAACAACAAATTAGTGCAGGTGTGCTCAAACGTTTTGGCTATTTTTGTGCTACTTTTACCATTGTTTTTATGTTTTTGGCCTTTAAAAAAAGTTTTTTGGCATTCATACTTCAAATTTAACGCCTTTTCACATTCCAAATTGAGCACTTTTTAGGCAGTCACACTGACACAAAAATATTTTTTGAGTTGGCAGAAGGTTGATTTTAGCTCTTTTCCTAAATCAAAGAATGGTCATGTATTCTGGGACCTGTTCGTAAGGTCTCAGAGAATTTCATAGGTGGAATATAGTTGGTTACACTGAAAAAGGTATACGTCACTTCCGTTCTCATTATAAGATATACACAGATTTTTCTTGTGTGTTTCTATTCGACTAAACTAACTTTTGTTAACCCAACATTTGACTTGCATCGTAAGAATATAAAAAGTCTATTCTTTTATTTTTGTTCACCGTGTTTGAAGAAATTCAAACAAAATCAAAGAAATGATTGAGACACCTTGAGAGCCAGCTAACCCTGAGAGCTTTCAAACTTTCGAAAGGACTTTTCAAAGTAAAAATGTTGTTTATAACTTCTGGTTTCCAAGGATTCCTTATTAGTACGTCACTTTTTACTGTTCACCGTGTTTGAAGAAATTCAAACAAAATCAAAGAAATGATTGAGACACCTTGAGAGCCAGCTAACCCTGAGAGCTTTCAAACTTTCGAAAGGACTTTTCAAAGTAAAAATGTTGTTTATAACTTCTTCTGGTTTCCAAGGATTCCTTATTAGTACGTCACTTTTTACTGAAAATACAAACATTCATATTTCGGAATTTGTTCGGATGAGGTTCGCAAAATGAGAGTCAAGTACTATAGGCGTTGTAATTGATGAAAGCATGAAGTGTAAATTACGCAGATAATTTTGGATGAAATAGGAGACTGTTGAACGATCGTTGCCATCAAATATGTCAAAGGGTTCTATCCTTTTTTGTATATATACGTGTGTTTACGTGTTTGTTTACTTGCTTGCTTGTTCAAGCACATCTGGCTGTACCGTTTGGAATGGGCATCAGTACTCCATCAAACCACTTCTAAAGCTTTTTGGTAGTTTTTTGGACCTTATTCTGATAGATTTATTTGTTTGAGTGTTCCAGCGTTCTTGCTTTTATTTGTTTCATGAATAGTAGTAACCTTCCATTTTTTTCGGGCCGTATCCGGGAGGATCCGTGGAGAAATTCTGTATGTATCAATTTCCTTAGGTTTCATTTGAATGTTTCGACACGATGGGAACATAAAACTAATAAGTCTGGTTAGTTATGTATAAATATGATAATGATGTAAATTGATAATCATGTATAAATATGATAATGATGTGAAGTGACAATGTTGTATGAATATGAGAATGATGTGAAGTGATAATGATGTATAAACATGATAACGATGTGAAATAATACTAATGTATAAATACAATATTGGTGTGGAGTGATGATGAATAAATATGATAACGATGAAAAGTGATAATGATGTATAAATATGATAATGACGTAAATTAATGATAATGTATTGATATGATAATGTTGTAAATTCATAATGATGCATAGATATGATAATGATGTATAAATATGACAATTATGTTGAGTGATAATCTTGTGAAAATATGATAATGATGTAAAATGATAATCTTGTAAATTATGATAATGATACAAAGTGATAATGTATGGATATGATTATGATGTAAAGTGATAATGTATAAATATAATAATAATAATGTTGAGTGATAATCTTGTAAAAATATGATAATGATGTAAAATAATAAAATGCATAAGTAAGACAATGATGTATAAATATGATATTGTTGTAAAGTGATAATGATGTATAAATATGATAATCATGTCAAGTGATAATCTTGTAAAAATATGGTAATGATGTAAAATTAAAATCTTTTAAATTATGATAATGATGTAAAGTGATAATGTTGTATGAATATGATTATGCTGTAAAGTGATAATAATGTACATTTTATCAACGGCCCATAGTAATTATCCTCAAGTTATCTTGAGCAATATTAGAAAGTACGGATTATTCTTTTTCAAAAGAATTCTCTGAATATTTTCTATAATTGTTCAAACAGGTCTGGTTCGTAACTTAATAGAAACCAATAGCGACCAATGCCTCTTTATCCCACTCATTGAGAGGAATGTAAGTGCAAAATTCCAAGTTTCTATAATAAACAGTTGGGGCTGGGTGAAGTTTGGAGACAGACAGACAGACAGACAGACAGACACACACACACACACACATATATATATATGTATATATATATATATATATATATATATATATATATATCACATACATACACACTCACATATATATGTGTGTGTATGCGTGTGTGTGTGTGTGCGTGTGTGTGAGTGTGTGAAGTTTGGTTACATAGATACAGAGATACACACAAACACACACACGTGCACAAGCGTGCACACACACACACACACACATATATATATGTCAGATCATATGAACAATCTAAACCCAATAAGGTTATCTGAGCCAGTGTTGTGGGGAGCGGTGATAGGGAATAACGTTATTTGCGAACGTTAATCGTTCATATTTATACTTTGTGGAGCCTTTGTATGAGCTTTCGTGGCGTATAATGTTATCAGGAAATAGAATACCCAATTTTAGCCATAAATTAGTGAATCTGGCCACCTTTAGCCATTCAAAATGGCCAATTCAAAAGGTCGTTCAAGAAAATGCGTCATTCCAAAGATTGCTGTAAATAGCACCACTTCCTATCTCATGTCTGTCACTTCAACAGTTAAGATTATAACAGAAGAAAGAGCTGTCAAATCAGCGGCAATATCTATCATGAAACATACAAAGCTTTCATTCAATGAGTTTTTTTGACTATTGAACTCCTCTGTGTGTACGTTGTTCACACGACCTTTCACACGATTCATTCGCTAAGAAAGAGTTCAAGAGTCCTAAAAACTTTTCGGATGTTATAGACAGTATCTATACATAGCTTCTCCTTATCAGTTATTCCCTGACTATTTATAGTCGGGGAAAGGCTGACCTTACGATCAGCGATAATCAAAAGATATCAACGATGAACTTCAGGGAGAAAATTGTCACAAAACAGTCGCCATGACTGTCTTCTAAGTTTATTCCATAACAGCCACTACTTCAAGTGTTGGAAGAGAATTTCTCAGCAGAAAGATACATTAATCTTTGGAGATTCAGTGTATGCAAGTGGGCCCCATCGGAAGACGAAAGGAGGTTACGATAGTTTGGTTAAAACAGACTCGAACGGAGAGCAATTTTTCTCATTGGTGAGAAAGAGAATCCAATATTGAAAGATGGAATAACAAATAGAAGGTTGAAAACGAGATCAACGCCGTGCTCAACGGGGGCCAAGAGGGAATAGGTGAGAAAAATACGTTGAGAAATAGAAATAAACCGTGACGAAGGTTAACGAAATATTAAAAAAAAAAAAGAAATAAAAGGTAATTGAGCCATCTTGATTTCGATATTTATTTGCCCATTATGAAATAAAATGTGTAATATTTTCTTTTTACAAAGAACGAATTCAAGTAAAATGAAATGGAACAGAAAAACAAATCCTTTTAAGATTTTACGAATGAAAAATAAATAGATATTGCATATTTTGAAGTCCTTTCCCGTACAAGGGCACATTCAATCATAGGAATCGGATGGTCGGAGGAGGTTACAGAACCCGTAAGTTCTGGATAGAGTCGGTCGGTCCCAGTAGTGTTGAAGTTATGATCTTGAAGGTCGAACTCCGCTAGATAGGTCACGTGATTCACACGGACAGTCCAACTATGCTCCGCTCATTCTTCTGCAGACCCCCTGACGCAGGTCGACTCGTACATGGAGCAACCCTTCAAAATGTGATAAGGGTAGCATGAAACATTGCTGTTAATGAATTGGAGTCAACTTTCAAAAACCAGATGATCCCAATAATCCTAAAAAGAAGGCTACACAACCAATGCATCCTCCCGATAGTCACCTATGGAGCTGAAACAGGGAACCTAACCAAGAGGCAGACCTGCAAACTGAGAAGTATGCAACGTGCGCATGAAAGAATCATGCTCAACCTCACATGGAGAGTCCTCAAGACAGCACAGTATATAAGGAAGAAAACGGGTGTCCGTGACATCATAGAAATTATCAAAAAACTCAAATGGCAATGGGCAGGCCATGTTGTAAGAATGGCAGACAACCGATAGACATCACGACTCACAACATGGGTCCCCAGAGATCACATGAGAAACCGAGGCCAATAGAACACAAGATGGAGATACGAACTAGACAAATTAAGGAAATACTGGCTCTACGACGCCCTTGATAGCGAATTGAGGCAAATCCTGGGGAAGGCCTATGTCCAACGATGGACATTAAAAGACTGATGATAATGAGTTGGAGTCCCGTATCAAATGGTGCGAAGTGCCTTAACACGCTTTGGAAAGGGTCGAATAGCGCGGATCCCCAGCGCCAGAGACGGCTGCCTAAGGACAGTCTAAAGTACTGAAGCATCTTTGTAAAGGAGATTTATGCTAAAGATGAGGCCGAATCGTGCAACGTAACACAAGTTGTCCTTACAGCCTTCGAAAAGAGCGGGAGGGAGCGGACCAACAGTACAAAAAAAAAAAAAAAAAAAAAAAAGAAAAAAAAGAAGAAAAACGCCGGAAGTGCTCAACACCCATGCCCACAGCAAGGACTCCAGTACCCCCACAGTCCCCGAGTATGCCCGTCAAAATTTGTTCCAGATTAAGATTGCATGGGGTTCCTGGCAGTGATTCAAACGGGGCCCCTTCATAATGATTACTATTGTAAGCAAACAAGAAATTATATTGAATTGAATCGAGTTGTGATTATATTGAATTGCAACCACAGACTTATCATTACTTATTATATCGTACGTTTAAGAACTTTTCTCCTGACATTTTGTCTGTTCTTCAGCCCACTCAGCAAGCCAACTAATCTGGCACTACGTCAGCCCCATTCGGGTCCATCGTTGAGAGTGCAGCCACACGATAAACAACGAATTATATAATAAAATATGAAATATGCAAATACAAATTGATAAACTGGCTGAAAACCCTACCTACGATCGAGATTTTTCAGCTTGTTCCCTAAGAAGGCTATATTGTGACCTTTAACCCTAATGAGAGATGAAATCTGTTCTTTCAATTTCACCTTGATTCTGTTTTTTTAAAAACTGAAATCACAAATAAAGTTAAATTTTTAGTGTCGCAAATGACGACTATGAAGAAAGATATTGTTACCATTATTCCAAAACAACGCTCTATGAACTGCAGATATGTTGTTTTGAAATAATATTTAGATATTTAGAAACTGCCTTGAGAGGTAATTATAATTGATTTATTTGGAAATTAATTCTTTGGGCAAAAGTATTGCGATTTTTAATAACTCTATCGTTATCTCTCCAATAGGAAAAAATTCGCCTCAAAAATTGTTTGTTCTAATGAAAAAAAAGTTACGTAATTCATCAGGCGAACACACTTATTATTGTGAATAGAAAGATCTAAACCCTGTCCACAGAGCGCTATTTTGAAAACTTCAATTCTTCCTTTCACTCACTCGTAAAAAGAATGTCCTCTCTCTATTCCACCAAGAAATAATTAGAGACGTGATTCGAGTCATATATGCGTCATTTTTAGATGGTTATAAAATATATGTTCATTCCAGTAGAGGTTTTTCGTTTTTAACTGACCACCCCCAAATGGACTAAGAAGGCTTCAAATCGAAAAAGATTCAAGTAAGACAGGTGGCAGTGAACATGCAGGAGGTGGGAAACACAACGTTAGCTCGGTAACCAGGAGGAATATATATATATATATATATATATATATATATATAGTGTCATCCACAGACAGCGGTTTCGTTGTATTATAACTCTTCAGTGTGGCTATAGACTATCCATTATCCCATCCAGTACCACGAGGTAGGATTAAAACCTTTGCTTCAGACCCGGAGGCCGATATCCTAGCTCTGCGCCACGGAACTGGACGATCAGTAAGGTTGGATATAAGCGATATATTTATTTAGCATGTATTCCCCATCCACCAGAGTGTTCTATTCCTATGGAAGAGCATTGCAGAAGCTTACAATGAACGAGTTACCTCACTTAAAGAGTGCTCAACTCTGCAAGCCCAGGAACGAGTAAAGGTTGCCTGGGACCCCTGGTTGTGACCGAAACAGGGCCACCACCAAAATGATTACTTATGTGAGTAAATAAGAAATTGGCAGTTTATATTGAATTTTATACACATGCTCATAATTATTACATCGCACGTTTATGAACTTTTCTCATGACAATTTTTTCTGTTGATGAATTTTAGGGACCTCCGGCTTCAACCCACTCAGCAACCCCGTCAATCCTTAAACGGTTCTAATTGTTCTATATGTGCAACACATCCCAGAAAATATCTTTAATTAAATTTGAAGTGGGACTATACAGAGATGATGATTTATTATACATGATAGTAATGGACTCAAATCCAGTAGGCTACAAAAATCATTAATGCATTCAAGTAAATAAGCTTTATAATTGAAATTATGTTCAACGTAAAAATTGTGAATTTCGTAGTTGTTACCCTAAACCTGGGCGATAACACGTACCGACCATATTCATGACCAAGACCCTACACACATTAAAATTAAATCAAATCACCCAATATCAGTATAAAAACAGGTCCATTTTTTCATCAACATTAGAATCAATAATGATTCCTCTAACAAAAATATTTGAGGAAACGATAGAATCATACAATAACGCCTCGAAAAGAGTGGCTTTGATTAAAATGTATGGAAAGCATAGATAACAGCACCCATGACAGCAACTCCAAGGGCAAGAAAAGAAACAGAAATAGAAAAATCGTGTGGTTTAATCCACCTAACTTCAAACTAATGAAAAATAATATTGGGAAAGTTTTCCTCCAACTAATAGTGATATTTCTCCACTGAAAATCCATTACATATGATTCTTAATAAACGCACTTTGAAAATTAGCTACAGCTTTATCAATGATATAAAAAGCATCATACATTCACATAATCAAAAAGTAACGAAAAAAAAAACAGTAACAACGATAGTAATAACATCTAATCAACATTATCTACTCCCTCACGTGTCTAAGTATATTGAGAACAGTCCAATCCACTATGGCCATACAGGACACTAACATAGGCAATAAATTTAATGTAAAAGTTAAATTAAGGTCATAACATCCCTTAGAACTAGATTCAGCCTCCACTTATAGATAACTCACACACCTAGTTCACACACTTTGACGTGTAACTTATAACCACTGGCAAACCATACACATTACAAAACAATAAAACAAACAACAAAACCCAATAAAACAAAAATAAAAAATACTCCTCCTACCATAGCGACACCCACAAGACTCTCACCGAATTCCCCAAACAAGAATCTAAAGCAACAAGAATAAGAGACCCAAAGAGGGTAGAAACATAAACATGTTTGTGTAGCGAATCCCAATTCTACTATATTTCCAGCTCCACTCTAAACCAAGTTAACTCTTGGAGTTTAAAGTTGAATGTATCGAGCACTCTATGAAATAAATCCATCACATATCAGACATTGCTTTATATTACATTATATTACATTATGCTATATTGCAAACCTGATTTATACTTTCTCTCTCTCTCTCTTTCTATATAAATATATATATATATATATATATATATATATATATATATATATATATATATATATATATATATATATATATACATATATATATATATATATATATATATATATATATATATATATATATATATATATATATATATATCATATAAAATAAATAATAAACTGGTTTGGTTAGTCACTCTTTTGGCAGCATGCCGTGTTGGGATTGATCAATTAAAAAATTGGGAAAAGGGTGATCAATGAATCAGTCACTTCACTTGCATTCTGTTGGGCAGTGATCACTAGAAAAAGCCTGAATTTGACCCCCCCCTCCTAACAAGCGTGAATACTGCCGGACATAAACTAAGGGACCAAAATAGCACAATCTCACCTTGTCAATAGAATGTTACCTTAGGGGAATTTTCATAAAAACAAAAAAATTTTTCCCAGACACAATAATGAGTAAATGTTTAAATCTACGGCCCATGCATGCAACACACGTTAACAGCCAGTCAACCAGCCAGAGTGACTCACTTGAAAACTGAAGAGACTTATGTTGACAGTTTTGGTTGACGGTCTCTATTAAATAATTGCTTTTTGATAACATCCGTTAGGAACTGTTGCCTTTTTAGAGCTTCAAAAAGTAACGTCCGTTTATCTTCGATTGCGAAACGTTCGTCAAGACAGACTCAAGTAGAACCACTCAAAGGGATCAAGTGAACAATTATGTTTGAGAGACGCAAGTCAAACTAAGAAAAAATGGTCGCGTGTATCGACATAACTTGTAACAGATCTTTTTGATGTGTCCATTATCTTTATAACACACTTTGTCTGTCTCCAGTTTACTGACGTCATTTATTCTTTTTTTTCTATATCATTTGTCTCCGGTTAACTGACATTTTTTTAATTCTTTTTCTTTTCCTATATAATTTCCCCCCCAGTTTACTGACGTCATTCATTTTTAAAATTTTTTTTATATCATTTGTCACTGGTTAACTGAAGTCATTTATTCTTTTTTAAAATCAATTCTCGAGATAGAAAAAAAGTATATATATCTGCGGTTTCCCTTCCAAAGGTATGTTCTTTTTTTGTCATCAAAAATTTATTCTTTTTTCCAATTGATTCTCGTGAAAGATACAGAATTACGCCATCAGTGTTCACAAGCATGGGATTGTAGATTAAAATTGTTTTTTTTTAAATAAAATTTATGATTTCCCTACTAGCAGCTCCCCTTATTCACTGTTTTTCTTTTAGTGGTCCCCCGTATATGCGTTTCCCATTTCAGTGGTACTACTTCTATCTGCAGTCTACCTTTCAGCCCCCCCCCATCTGCAGTTTCCATTTCAGCGGTATCCCATATCTGCTGTTTACATTCCAGAAGCCCCCCTTTACATTTTCCCTTTCAGTGAGCCCCCATTTGACGTTCCCCGTTCTTTTAAATTTAACTCTCGCAATGTTAAGTCAAAATATGAACAACAAAGAAACATTGGATACGGCAGTTCATTTCTCAGATGCCTTGATCAGAAAATGCTGACGTCATCAATCTGCGGTAAAAACTCAGGGCAATGCTATAAACTACGAATTCGGACCTCCGTTGGTGTAGGAAAAAAAATTCCCCTCAGTGAAAGCATCAAACACACAGAACAGCCCGAGTGAAAAAACCGAAAGAATCAACAACTTCAAACATAGTTAATTTAGATATAGGCCAAATTTTACAAAAAATTCTCATACAAGGTAGATTTATCCCACCCAACTGAAGCGAATCTAGCGTAATGACGTAATCAACTGCTGTCAGAAAAGCCAATTTCAAATACATTCAAGTACACAAAATGGCAGGTGAAGCGTTCCAAATTGTGAATTCAGTGAGAGTAATAGATATTTGAAAATGCAGAACGTTACCTTACAGTCATTTCTGTCTGGATTTTGTTTGACGGGAATGTATTAAACATTATGCGTGATATGGTCGGACTACTTCGTGTTGTAGACAAATGAATATATAGACGAGGAAAATAGTCCGACCACATCATATTTAATGCTTAACGGTTATGCCAGTCATAGCTGACGGCCTCCCGACAAAAGCATCAGAACCTTGTTTGTATCCGTTCATCTATTGCCGGCATTTTTCATCACTACCAAAGTATGTAATCAGGGGCGTAGCTGGAGCTTTGAAGACCCGGAGGTCTTGGCACATCGAGCCCCACTTACTCCAACATGTATAGTAGTGATTCCCAACCTGGAGCCGCGGACATTAAAAAAAATGTTATTAGAAATGTAGTAGGTGAACTATTGTTAATACAGCTTTCCATTGGGGGCTGCAGACAATTTAAAATCATCCTCATCACTCATGTATCTCCTGGATGTAATGTATTAAAGAATCAATCATTATGAGATTACTGCTTCTTCATTTAGGTGAAGCATATTTGTAGAGTCCAATGGTTGCGTTTAGACGCTGACGATTAAAGTTATAACTAGAAAAGGTTCACTGAAAGCAACTTAACAAATGACTATTTTCTTAGGAACAAAATCAAGTAGGAACGTAATCCTTTCTTTTCAAGTTTGAACCATTATTTGATCATGGCATTTATTGAAGAAACATTGTGTCTATTGAACAGGGGTTAAATCAAAGATCATTGGTAATTAATGCTTTGATCATAATAGGAAGTCACCTTTTCTTTCTTTCCTCTCGATTCTTGTGTTCAACACAAAGGCTTTCTCAACTAGGAATTGGCATTTAGGTTATCCTTGTAGTTCTGATTTGGTCGAGCGTTGCTTCATTTTAAGGACCAAATGTAAATTTAACAAAAACAAAAACTGTATTCAATGATGCATCTACCTTCCGAGGTTGTACTAGCAGGAGGAGGGGAAAAAAGAAACAACTAGTCTCTATTTGAGTCAATTGCAAAATATTGTGATATGGAAATATTCCAAGAGTATTACCTTCAATAAAAATCGTAAATGTTTATTCCTCCGTTTTCTGGGCCATACTGGCTTTTTTTTAAAATACAAGAATGCCATACATACTCGTACATCATTGTAGTTGATTTCTTGATGATGTCACACCTTTAATGAGATAACAAATCTTCCTTCCTTCCTATTTCTGTTGTTTAACGTAACTCAGACCGACAAACCGAAAAGTGTCTTATCGAGATGCTTTTGGACTCGTCTAAAATATGTACATAGGTAATGAAAAAAATCAAAGTGTGCGACTGACCATAAGTAAAAACCTAATCCTTCTTCATGTTTTTTCCTTTCCTTCTTTATTATTGAACCCAGAATTCCCAGGTGGCATTTCAATTCGTGGATATTTACTTGTTTCATGTTGCTCCACGTTTTCAGCAAAGCTGTATACGGCCATTTTTTTTTTTATAAAAAAAAAGAAAGTAACGACCGAGGATATTTGTCAACCTTCAAGTTCCGATCTTAATTCTACACTAGAGGTTGTCGCAAAAAGAATTGCAATAGTGGCTCTTCATAACCCTGGAGATCATTTTTTTTTCTTTATTCTCTTTGAAGATTTAAATAGTCTTTCAGTTGAGCTGCGAAATATTGCGGTATAATAAAAATAGTAAATGGGCGTTTTTCATGGTTTTCTTTTTCTCTCCACTTTTGGCTTTATTAAAAAATACAAAAATGCCGAACTCGTACATTGTATTATGACATCATAGCAGTTGATTTTCTAATGATGTCATACCTTTAATGACATCACACCACTTCCTTCGTTACTATTACTGTTGTTTAACGTGGCTAGGACCGACCGACAGACCGACACATCTATATATATATATATATATATATATATATATATATATATATATATATATATATATATATATATGTGTGTGTGCGTGTGTGCGTGTGTGTGCGTGTGTGTGTGTGTTTGTGTTTGTGTGTGTGTGTGTGTGTGTGTATATATATACACACACACACACACATATATATACACACACATATATATGTACACACACATATATATTTATACACACACACATATATATATACGCACACACACACATACACACACACACACACACACACACACATATATATATATATAAATGGGTTTTGTAGAACAAAATATATTCATATCTCATTTTCGCGTAAAATATCAGCTGTGAGAGTGAAGAGCAGTAAAACGCTTACTTTAACCAAAAGTTCAAATGTTTTAATTTGAACCAATTTTCTTCTGACAAAACTATGAAAACAAGCCTATCTGCTGCAGGGTCAACTTCCACTCCTACTTCTACTCCAACAGAAGATTATTACAGCAACTCCTGCATGGTATATACTAAATAAACAAATCCAAAGTATGTAAGATATGCCAGTTTGGTTCAGTTGGTAAGAAGGCTGCGTAGCAACAATTTGGCCGTGATTTCGTGTCACGGTTGAGACATGCTAGTTTTATAAATCGGTTTGGTTCAACGTGACGAGGTCGGACAAACAGTGGTGAAAGAAAGAGAGATTCCATCAATCAGAGAGAGAAAGATAGTGAGGGGGAGAAAGAAGAAGAAGAAGGAAAAAAAAGCGAAAACGGAAAGTTAGTTTTCAGTTAATATAATTAAAGTATATTTTCATGCCGTTTATCTAGGTACGATTCTATTAAACCCCCTTCCAAGATCAAATTTAAAGATCTTTTCCAGTTAAAGGAAAATATTTTTTTTTCACTTAAGTCGAAATATTTTTTATAACCTATAAACTTCTGTCAGAGTTGAGTTTGACCCTGAAGCAGCCGGTCTTGTTATTAATTCAACCTCTTCTGTTTTTTCTCTCGCCTCTTTCTTTTACAAACACTCTTAGTGGTCGTACCATAAAACCTATCATGCCTGTTGTATTATGATCATATAAATCTTATTTATGGAAGTTATGTACTTATACAGACACACATTATATAATTCGGTTAATTTGTTTCAAAATTTTGAAAAAATAAACCGTTTACTCGACGTTATGTCCACGTCCTGTGATATAGCTATCCATGTCAGCCATATTGTCGGAACACTCCAGCAAACTTACGACCATGGAGCCTCGTTCATATATGCAACACCTCAGTGAACCATTGGATGCAAACCCTTGGTTTGAAGGGTTAGGTCGGCCTGAACACATCGCACTTCACCATAAAATTCCATTCCGCAGGCCGGGTGGATATTTTGCGTATAAAACCCATCATGCCTTTTGTATTATGATCACATAAATTTTATTCATGGAAGTTTTGTACTTATACAGGCACACATTATATTGTACGGTTAATTCGTTCCAAAATATTTCGTCCTGTTCAAAAACTGTTGTGTTCATTGTCCTATCATAATCTAATGTGTTTTTTTTTTCAGTTTACACTTAGTTACGTTAATTTCTTCAGCTTTTTCTTGCTCGTACTACATCTAAGCCAACACTAATAAAAACTCTATTCAAGGTATTCCCTATCCAATATTTCAATGACACGGATGGTATACGAAGCATTAACTTTGGGAAATCGAACATTGTGCTCAAAGAGAATGTAATACGGACTTCTGCCGCTACCCTCTATAAGCAGTTCATTTTATGAGATCTCTGTATATTTCCCCAAGTGAATTATTTCGAAGGATACAGTGGAAACTACGGGATATGGCATTATTTTCATGATCAAATAGGCCGAACTTATGGATGGTATGTCGTAGAATATTTTACATAGAGGCAGGGGAATATTTCTGAGAGTCTGCTGGGGTTAATATATTTTTTGGTTGTCTTCATTTTGCCACCACCCAAAACAGGTCAACCCTGATTAACAATTAACTCCCTTTGTTCGCAAGAGTCAATTTTTCAACCGCAAAGAAGTTGGTAGACAATCATATTAATTAAGTAGAATTAATTAACCGATAAATTAATTTTGAATTGAAGCTATTTGTTTTACTCATTTGCTCTCAGAGAATTCTAAATAAATCCTGCATTCATCCTTATGATATTATTTTGAATGAATTGCTAGGACGTTGGTAAAGGAATTTCAAATTAAGGCTTTCTTTGTTAACAAAGAACGCCATAGTACTATAGGCATTACAGGCATTAGTACAGGTCTTGTTTTACTTTTTTTAACAAAGGAGATGTGGAGGTTGTGTCGGCACAAATGTGAGTTGAAATTAATCATGTGTTGTAGGAAAAGATGAAGAAGACTGAGTTAAGATGATGATGATGATGATGATGATGATAATAATAACGACAACAATAATAATAATAATAATAACTTTATTATTGATATTTTTTAATGTGTTGCGACTTGCCGAAATGAATGTCTGTTACAATTCTATTCACCTTTCACAAAATATCATTTAGATTCATTGAGAATTTATGGAGATATCGCATATAGAGACAGAGAAAGTTTGTAGATATTGGTTCGGACAGATAGCTACAATATAGGGGAGGTAATTGTGCTTCGATCCGCTCCTAAATTTTCACTCTCCATCAAAATTCAATAGAAATCCATGGAGAACTTTAGGGGATATTGTGTGAACAGAAGTGAGAATATTGAAAATATTCCTATTTTTGATGAAGAAGGTTTTTCAATACTTGTGAACATCAGCCATAATGAAAAAAAAAAAAAAAATCTATAACGTCTACTCATTATGTTCTAACTCCCTTCTAGTCCAATTGGTTTAATTTATAAACTCGAAATTTTCTACGGGGTTCTATTATAGCGCCAGGACTGCTTACCCGTCTGCATTATGCAGATATAAAACACCCTTTTTTGATATAATTCAAATTTGCTTCGAAGCTAACCTCTCACTGCGCCCACTTTAATCTCATGTTTGCATTTTGAATATTTTGATTACATATGCTCATTGTTATGTTTATTATATCAATCATTTTGTATCATTGATATTCTGTAACGTACACGTTCTTTTTATTTCTCAAATACTCTCTTTTGTTTATAATTGAATGTTTATATCTTATAAGAAAATATATGTGTTGCTTGTATTTCTTTTGCGTATATTCTACTGATTTATTTGATCAAGATTATTTACAAGCAGCATTAAGTAAATAAAAATAGATGCGTACATTTATGGACAGCTCTTCGTTTCAATGGTAACCCAGACGTGCTCAATTTCTGCAAAGACATATTTCTCGGAGAATTCGTCTTACAAGTCCAAACAAAACCGTTAAGAACAATACACATTCTTTACATGTCTTCGACGGGGCTTTTTGTGACGAGAACTCGGCTAGAATTTATACGCGTTGGAAACGCCAACGCTGATGAGTTAGCAATTGTTGAAACACGATTCCGGGTTATTTAGAAGTTGTTTGTTGATAAACCATCTCAGTTGGTAGCCCTGGACTTTGTAACATGAAAAATGTATTTAAAAAAAATCCAAATATTGTCAGCACGGGACTTACAAATCCGAAAACAAAACAAAACACACACACACACACACACACACACACACAAACACAAACTCAAACATCTAAATTACGACCCTGGGTAAGAGTTACGTTGACATGCTAAGAAACATTTTTTTTTCTTACTGTAACCAATTGGCTAGACATTGACGAAGTAGGGTTTCAGCATGGTGGGGTGCCACCTCATTTCGGTATCGTTACTCTCAACTGGTTAACTTAACATTTCCCTGTGTCATGGGTTGGATGAGCAAATCATGTTACCTTACTTATCCAGATTTCTTTCTTGGTGGAGCGTATTAAAATAGGCAGTTTACGCACATAATCCGAAGACGATCCATTATGGGGATGGGGGCGAATACTCCCCACCCTGAAGTCGATCAGAACAGTGTAGAATTTTGGGTAAATCCGTATAAATCGTGCAAATCTGTGTAAATCGCGCAAATCTGTGTAAATCGTGCAAATCTGTGTAAATCACGCAAATCTGTGTAATTCGTGCAAATCTGTGTAATTGACGTTAATCTGTGTAATTTGTGCAAATCTGTGTAATTGACGTTAATCTGTGTATTTTGCACAAATATGTGTAATTCGTGCAAATCTGTGTAATTTGTGCAAATCTGTGTAATTTGTGCAAATCTGTGTAATTCGCGTTAATCTGTGTATTTTGCACAAATCTGTGTAATTCGAGCAAATCCAAGTAATTCATGCAAATCCAAGTAATTAGTGCAAATCTGTGTAATTTGGGCAAATACATGTAAATTTTGGGGCAACTGAAGCACTTCGTCCCTCTCCCTCAACCAAAGAGTTTCCACACTCTCATGTGGATGGATGATTCTTCATAGGATCGCTAAACATGATTTTGTCAACTTTACCAAGTCACCATTGCTTTTTGTTTTTTACAATAATAAATGTTCATTACCGATTATGATGTTATTGCCTGTCTCCCGTTCCATACTTAGTATCATGAAGGATCGTAAAAGATAATACGCTCCTTCTCTGATCTTATTCCTTTAGCTAAGCTCGAAATATAGGACCGGTCTTTTCCAATAAAAAAAAGTAGTTATACCTAGTCGAGATCTTTAAACACCTATCAATCTTGCGTACTGTCGAATTGAAATGAAATATAATCATCATTTGCATGATTGAATTAAGGTTTAAATGAAACAGACACGTAATTATTGGCCTATCTCTGTCTATAAAGGCAAAGGAGGGTGCACAAAGGATAAGGTCATGATCAAGTGCTGTCTTATTCTTGAGAGACAAACTCTGTTGAAACTTTTGCATGTATAGTCCACAGTCTGTTGGTACTGTCATTGAACCCTCTCCATTCTTCCCTCTATTTCCCTCTCACTCGTCTGGATATCTGCCTTGATGATAAGCCTGAATCTGCAGCAGGCAGTGGTCATAACCTCCCAGTCTGCCAGGTTGATGTTGCCTCAACAAAAAATGGTACATGCGTAAGGAGGTTGTGGGATGCCCAGTCGTCATAATATCCCTCTCGATCTCGCTGATATAGTCCAGAGGAAAATAGAGATCGATACGTCTGGCATCAGCAGGAATAGTTGAAAGGACGCCAAACCGCCTTAAGTGGGCTCCACTTGTTTCAGAAACAGAATTGTCCTTCTCCTAGACGGGTTACTTTCCCAAGACTAGAGAGCCCAATCTGCCCAGCTATTTTACCGATAGCTGGGAGTGGTGTCTTTCTTGCGCGTCTATAAAGTTTTGTCGACGTTCTCCTCTCATTACCGGAATCAGAATCGGAATCGAACCCGCGACCTTCTCCGTGTGAGACAGACATGTTAACTATTCAACCATCTATGCAGTCACATGCGCTATCAAAAATAATGTAATGCAAAGTAGGATAACTTTTAAGGTTATACTTACATTTTTTAACAGCGTTTGATTTCATTATCGATTTTTTTTTTTGCTACGATTCACTTCAATCTTAATTGTTATTACTTTTTATCGCAACCAAACTCAAGATGATTTCCCTTCAGCAATAAGTATTTTAATTCATAGCGTGGATCAGATCAAAGAATAAGTTTCGGATGGGAATCGAACCCACGAACTGTGATGCCGGAGAGTGGCTCAACTGACTCGCAACCGCTCTTGCCAATGACCTACTGAAACTCAATTGAAAGTTACAGTCCGAATCAAACCGTTAAACTCATTCTCTTACTGGAACTTATTCTTTATTCCTATCCACACTATCAATTTATCTACTCCCTGCGAGGTTTAGTAACAACAACAGTCAAGATGAAGAATTTATCTTATTAAACTACCTAACTTTTTTTCCTTTCCTCTTTCTTTCTACCGTGTCTGACACACTTACGATATCAGTACCAGTCATCAGCCGACTCTTTTGTTCTACTCATGATGACCTTGAACTTAGCGACAGATCACGAACGATTTAAATAAAAGTAGTGATAAGATAATTTAATCATTCAGCTATTTTACGAGGGCTGTCAATAATTTAGAGGAATAGTCCAAACATATTCGGTCATTTCATCAAACACCGTATCGCTGACACAGCCGACGGCACTTTCGCCGTTCAGCCCATTCGTAAACAATCTTATTGACGAAAGACATGTTTTGTCGACTTGGCTGTTTCATCGAATACTACTATTTACAGGTTAAAAACGAAGAGAAAAGCAGTGAAATTTCTGTAAAATAATCTTTTTTTTTTTACTCTTTAGATAAAAGCAGTCGTAGAACGGGTTGACGAAATAAATATAGCAAAATGAATTTTTGCGAATGATCAGAGAAATAATCCATCGCAGACATCGACACTTTATCATTAGAAAAAAAGTAATTTAACTCGAAAAAAAATTATTTCTTGAGTTTTTTTCTTGACTTTGCTATCAAGGAAAAGGCCCGAATTTCAGTGAAAATGAAATAAAAAGAAATTTTCATTGATTATTAAGTAGAATATCGCAATGTTTCGAAGTAATTTTTTTTCTAACTTTCTTCTATTATCGGCAACATTCAACATACATACACCATGTTTGAAAAGTTGGCAAATAAAACTTATATTAGCATTTTTTTTCTCATAATTTGTAGATATTCTATCAAGAATTATTTTTGCTATGAATTATATAGGCGTAGATTAATTGAGCTAATTCGTAAAGCAGGTTTCACATTTTTGTAAATAACAGCAAACCATTCCTTCGAATATTGTGTCTGTCTCTCTCCTCAACATAAAGATTAAAGTGTTCTATCAAGAATGATTAATAAGAAATTTTTCAAAAACAAAATAGGCCGCCGAAAATTGATTCAAGAAAAATTTAATGATAAATTGATTGGATTTAAAAATCTTGAAATATTTTGAAAATAACGCTTGTTGTGGCAGAGGTGCCTGTAGTATTTTGGATTTGAGACGTACGTGTTTTATATCTAAATTTAGTTTATTTTGCTTGAATTTCCAGATGTTAATCAATAGCTCACACCTAGAAATGCAACCAAATAATCTAAATTTAGATGCAAAACATCTACGTCTCAAATTTGATGTACTGCAGACACCTTGGCAAGCTGGAAACTTGAAATCTGGAAACTGGTAAATATGAAAATGTCAAACTCATATATTCTCTTATGACATCATAGGAATCAGTTTCCAAATGATGTCACACCTTTAATGACATCACACCTCTTCCTTCCTTCCTACCTTCCTTCCTTCCTTCCTTCCTTCCTTCCTTCCTTCCTATTCCTGTTGTTTAACGTAACTGGGACCGATCGATAGACCGACTGACCAACCCAAAAGCGTGTAATAGATATAGTGGCCACATCTTGAACTAGTTTTGATAAAGTTCTCATCGAACTCGACTTATAGCCACAAGGCATTTTTACTTTATTTTACTTTTTGCAAATACACGTAGACAAATTAATCCTCGGCGCAAAGTTCTTTAAATATTTATTTTACCGAAGGAATAAACAGTGGATGAATATTGTTGATAACTTTTCATGGCATCCCCATGTATGGTGGGACATATGTTTGTGACAAGATCGCAAAAATATCACATGGGAACATTTTGTGTCAAGACGGACCTCTACGTTGTACACATATTCCAGCAAAATATAAACATATGCAGAAATGCATTCACTTGTATGTGTATATACAAGCGTCTCCCCCCTCTCTCTCTCTATATATATATATATATATAGTTCGTTTATGTATATATATTTGTGTGAGAACCATTAGGAATGTGACAACCTTAGGAGTAAAGGTATATAGAGACTTCATTTAGCAGCAGTATGTGCATTTCATTAGTTGTAATGGTCAGGGGAGTTGGACATACATAAAAATTGGTTGTCATGGTTATTGGGAATCTAGGTCATGGTCCAGTGTTAATCTATTTGTGCACTTGGTAAGGTTATATGGAGTCTTTGCATGTATGTTTATATGTTAAAATGCCCATAGATGCATACATGCATACATAACCTTAATCGATGAAAATTAATGGTGGGGTAGAGTTGTAAGTGTGTTAATAGTATGCCTGCGTATACAGCGGAGGTTTGGTAATAATAGGAGTGAAGTATCAGAAAGGGGTATTTAGGAATATCTGGAAGTGGGCAATGGGGTTGATGGTATCTGTAGTAATAATGAAAATGGTTGGATATAAGTTAAAGTGGGTCCTTGTTATTTGTGAACGGTTGGGAAATGCATGTTCTGTAATCTCAATAGTTCTGAAAAGCCTGATAGCCTTGAGTCGTATAAACACAATACACGTCATCAAGACGCACCTACTAACCTTGGAATGATGTTGATGTCTCGAAAAACTAAAGAAGCAGAAACAAAGCCAACAATGATCGACATAAGAATGAATAGATAGAAAATACGCAGGAGAGCAATAGAGTGCTACCGGACACAAACTAAAGGACGGTTTTAGCATAGACTTATAATGCAAATTGAACCCCCACCTAAAACCTATTAGGGATTCAAAAAACAAGATAAAAGTTCTTTCTAAACATAATAAGGAGTAAATGTTTAAAATCCCAGCCCCCTAGCTCCATTGGTGCAGCATGCACATGTATAGATACATAGCCAGTCAGACCAGCTTAAAAACTGAAGAAACCTGTCCCAAATGTGAGTAGATATCTTAACAGCTCATTGCCCCAAGGTGAACACAAGAGTATAATTTTTAGTGGCTTGTAATCTCAGTAGACTGCTATACTAGATTTAAGCATATCCATTGTTAGCAAATAGTTCAGTCAAATTAGCATTGGAACCGGAAATAATTGTTAACTGGTGGATCCATGCACCATGACCCGGTGATAATTGGAGAAATCGTACATCCAGTGTCGTCCATTTGGAATTTCAAAATGACCGCCCTTAAAATTAAAAGAAAAACTGGAAACACATTTCATCTGTAACTTATTTCTCACAACAGATATAAATTGACAAGATACACCGTTAGAAAACTGACAGAGTTCCCTTCTCAACAATGTACGATGTCATTGATACAAATATTGGGTTTCCTGACCTAAAAACAACCTAGGTAGATAAAATTGGAAATTACACATGAAAAATTCTCCAAAGATACCAAATTAGGCCCGTCAACATTTATTTCCGGATAGACCCCTATTTCGGTCTTATTGACCTGACTAAAAGGAACTGACTAAAATTGAATCAATATGTCATGGGTTTCTAAAAATAAAAATGGTCAAAGAGGCTATAGACATAAGAACCGAGGAAAAACGAAGATTCTATAATTACAGGGCCTGGGGACTGGAGTTTTGCATACTCCAATTACGGCAAATTACCAAAAATGCCTCTATATCCAATTTCTGCATATCTCAACATCAGAAATACAACGCGCCCAAAATTCTTCATTGCAAAAACTACTCTAGTTTAAAACGGAATAAAATAGTTGTAATTAATACTTGCTGCCTTAGCCGGGTAGATTTTAATTTAATTAGATCCAGTAATTCATACGAGCAATATTTGTCGCTCGTTACTTTAAATCAATTATTAGGATCTGCCACTAAAAATGTCCACATAGGTTTCTTCAGTTTCCAAGTTGGTCTGGCTGGCTATCTCTGTACGTATGTATCATGCATGCAGCCTGCACTAATGGAGCAAGAGGGCTGAACATCTAAAGATTTATTCTTTATATATGAAGGCATAATTAGAGACTAAACTTCTCGCAAATTTTACGTATCTGTTATTTATCACAAATCCTTGAATTGGCCAGCTCATACCAGATAATCATCTATTTTGTTTACACAAGGTATACCTTTACCCCTTCATTGTTTGCAGAATTTTTTTTTCTATTTTGTCTTTCTCGACATTGAAAATAGGTATTTTTTTCTTTCTTAAAATTCTTACACAGTTCATTACAAAATATTATGCTTGTGAAATCTTCTTCCTCGAAACTTATTTGGATTGAGAAAAGGTGAGAGTGAGAAATTGAAATTGAGAGAGAGAGAGAGAGAGAGAGAGAGAGAGAGTGAGTGAAAGTATATGGTTTGATTTTTTTATTCAGTAGAAATTATATAATTACTCAACACACGTTGCCCGTCTGAAACTGATACCTCCTATCCATCGCATGTCGACCTCTGATCATTGTCCAGAGATTCAGTTTGGGTAAATGGGCTGCAGAGAGGTGAGATACACAGTGGGAATATGGCGCAAACAAAGACGGTGATTCATTTTTTGGTAAACGAGACAATATTGTTTTATAATTTTAAAGTCATGTATAATCCAACACACCTTTGTCCCTTCTGAGTGTACAATTCAGAAAAATATGAACGAGGTATCTGGATTAGGCCCCTTCCAAAACGTAGGCCCTGGCTAAAGGGCCCCACTATCCTCTCTCTGCACGGCTCTGCACATACGGATGATCAGTATATATATATATATATATATATATATATATATATATATATATATATATACTAGATGGA
>OY735243.1:29291909-29416909 GCA_963457665.1 Thysanoteuthis rhombus | reverse complement strand
TAAAACGTTCCTATTTCTAGCTTTTAGAACTATATTCTATATACATTTAATACTGACAGGATCTGAGTTACCAACAATTTGTTTACCACAAAAGACATAGAGTAACCGCATCAAGCTTAGAATAGAAGAATAATTATTTAGAGCCAAAAAATAACACATCGATTACTATTGACCTATGGTGAAAAGTTAAACTCAGTTCAATGATAAAAAATACAAAACAGGGTAACCGCATTTGGCCAAAAGAGGAGATAACACGGCCTTTATGAGAGAGACTCACCCAACACAGGCATTGGAATAGCGTCCGATTTGAATATCGACCGATTCTGGAGTCAGAGGTTAAATATCAGCCGCTTGGTGCGGACCAGCCTCAAGATGCTGGTATTGAACTTCCGTCTGTGTTGGATGAGTCTCTGAGATAAAGCTCGGACTATCTCTCCTTCTGGCCAAATTTGGCAGCCCTACCCTGATACAAAACTTCAATGCTTATCAAACGCGTAGAAATAAACAAACAAACAAACAAACAAACAAACAAAAATATTGGACAGATCCTAGGACTTTTCCAGTTTTCCACTCCATAGTCCGTGGGCACAGCCACGCCGATCTGACTGATTTTCTTTCCCTTATCCGCAACTTCCAGATCCGGTCTTCTCGTTTTGATGGGGTGGTCGGTTTGGATGTCGAAGTCCCAGGATACTTTATGAATTGTAATTCCCAGGACAATCTCTGATTTGTGCAGGCACTATTTATATACATTAAAACAATTTTTTTTCTTCAAATTATCGATGAAGGTAAATTAACGTATTGGACATTACTTTAAAAAATGTAATATTTTTAATTGAAAAAAAAATTGGGATCAACAATAATCGAGTTTTTCGATGAATTAAAAAAAAATACTTCGACTTACAAGTTCTTGTTTTGCTTTCAAGGGAGAAGATACTTAGTATTACTTAGTGCTTTAACATTTCTCTCGTTAATTTGTAGCGTTTGACCTATAAATAATGGTAACTTGATAGTAGGCAAGTTTAACACACATTCTAAAAACCTTTTAGTTAAGATTAAAGTATGTTTAGTATTTCGGTAAGAAAATTAGCAAATGCACATATATGTATGGGTATGGGCATCCGCTGCCATTTTTTCAAAGGGTGTGTGTGTGCAAAAGATATATTCGGGATATGCATTAGCGACAATCTAGATGAGAAAGCCTGATTCGTGGTAGGTGGGTGTTGGGAAAATGCTATCTGATGACCAGGGCTACTGATGCTGCCCCCCACCCCACCTAATTCAGGCTTTCCCACCAACCATTTGGGTTCCTGGGCTTACATTTTTCAAATAATTGTTTGTTTTTTTCTTTTTTTTTTTCATACCTCGAATTCCTGAAAATTACTTATATATTCATATGAATGTGTTTTAAGGGGCTTTTTAGAATTTTAACAATTTTTGAAAAATCTGTTCACAGATTAGTCGTCTATCAAACGTGTTTGAATTTCGTCCATACATGAACTGTTGTAGTACTAACTATGACTAAAGATGAAAATCGACATCAGACGAAAAAAACAAAACAAAAACAAACAAAAAACAAACCAAAAACGCTAAACTCTTATAAAAGTTAATTTATCATTAAAATCTTAGGTTCATTAAAAACAAATCGTTTACTCTTTCAGGTGGAATTGTACAAGTGAAGAAGTAATTACGATGATCTACATATAAAAGCCAGTATAATTGTTATATTTCCATTTAAACCTGATTTTTTGCAGCCAGTTTTTTTTCTTCTGAGTCCGTTTCTTGCAAGCTTGGTCAGAGGGCAGAAGCCAGTGATTAAAAGAACATTTCTGAAGCAAATATTTGGTTGTTTGATGAATGGACTGAATTAGACCCTCGAACCATATTCAGGAAATAGAGGTAGAACCCAACATTTGATCACCTGAACCGTTACCTAGGGTTGTAATTTTCACTTACATCGCCTGAAATTATCTGTTAGTGCAATTCGATCTTTTTTTACGATGGTTCTTAAATTTTTGCCGATCTTTCATTATACATTGAGGTCGGGGAGACCTCGTTTTATTTCATTGAAAGAGTACTGTTGGCTTCTCTATTAAGGAACCCGTGTTTAGACCGTATAATTCTTCAAGAGAATGATATTTCGTGTTGTAGATAACAAATATCAGGACCATTACGTAAACATTAATCGTATATTTCTGAAAAGTTATTAATCATTGTTGGTATAATTGTTGTCTCTCGCATTCTTGATTGATTTGCTGCTTGTGTGGGGGTTTTGATGGGCCTTTGTTTGTGGACTGCATAATTTGTGCAAAAAGAGGCTCCAAACAGAGAGAAAAAGGCGAAAATTTGGTCGCATATAATGAAAGAAAAATCAGCAGCGACTGCAGGGCAAAGTGCAAACGTAGTAGAATACGGTCACGTGACAAACGATCCCCTTTTTTGCCAATTGGTTTCCTTTAAAAAAAACGTTGGTTTGCTGGAGCCAGCTGAGGAGGGTGAAAGTCCGTAAAATGCCGTCCCTTGCCCGAATCTACGCCTTTCGGCACACTCTTACCATTCGAGTCATAGACGGAGTCACAGCAGTCTCAGAACCATTTTGTTAGCAATCAAACTTTCACTGCCCTCGCGGTAGCCGTCTTTATTTGAACTCATATTAAAAAATAAAAACGCATTACGCAGTACGTACTCAAAACATAAAGACTCCACGAATTTAAGAGCGCGTATTCATCAACACTGTAATAAACACAAATCAACATAGATAACTTGCAAGGAATTGTTTCACTTCAACTCACACACATTCTATTACAATTTCAAAGAACTATTAACTAGGATCACTTTGAAGCCCAACAAAACCACTTATTTTTACGCAGCATACCTTATCTCCCTTTCCTTTTTTTCCGTACTTTACTTTCATTCGTTTCGGACCGAAACGTTCCTTTACTCGCGGGTATCAACAGGTATTAATCGAAATAATCCCTGCAATTTGTAGAAATAACTGAATTTCAAACACATTATTCTATGAGAAATTTTCGAAATGAGCAGAGGATAGGTATATTATAATATACCATTTTTCAAACACTTTTTAGGAAAAAACTGCTTTTTTCAATGATGGCACACTGAAAATCACGATTAGGACCAGGAATAATATCTGAATATCGACCCGAGTCGTAAAACAACCCTCATATCGAACGAATCACGTCAATATAATCATGTCATAATACGTACCTCAATCGCAACTACAAACATCTCACCCAGAGTCGTATACCACCAAATAGGATCACACAGACTCTGCAGCGTTCTCAACTAAAAAAACAACAACATTCAACTCTACACAATCAATCACAGAAATACAGATACTATTTCCGGACCAATCAGAGGAAGAGTTGTATCTTTCAGAAACTGTTCTATGGAACGTACCAGAAAGGTAATACAACATCCGGCTTTCAGTTTTGCACACGATCATTTGCTACTTCACACAAACACACACACTTTCATGTATTTGTCCATTCTTACTCGTTACTTTTACATACATACACTAAAGTTCAACTATGTACCTATCAAGTGACTAAACTTTCAAAACACCATATTCTAAGTACCAGAATAACTTTATGCACATCGAGGACATTTTCATTTACTCGACTATTCAGAGTTAACATTCTGGAATTTGAATTCTTTTATACTTTTAAACATCACAGGCACCGCCCATATTCTTCGAATAACTCTATCCGTGTGAATATCTTGTCTTTTATAAAACTATGTACTGGCTCCGTTGTGAAGCCACGTCTTGTATCGATTCCCCCACCGCCCTATATCGAAAAACAAATCTGCCATTCCCTACTAAGTCATGGCATCGTTGCCTGCCCCATGTTTCTAGTTGATACTCGGTGGGCAACGTGTGCATCCAGACATCAAAAGAAAAACAACAACGACAATAATAATAATAATAATAATAATAATAATAATAATAATAATAATAATAATAATAGGAGGGATCGAGACTGTACAGACCACGGCACTGCTGGGAACTGCACGGATACTGAGGAAAGTGCTGGAAATATAAAGACTGCCACACTAATTGTCAACAGTGACCTAACAAAAGAAGGGAAATGAAAGCAGAAATGTAAACCACAGCACTGGCATGATAGGTAAAGGAGAGAAGAGATGTTGGCTGAAGACCCGAGGAGACTTATTGTCACTCGGCCTTCAGCAATGATCACTGGGCAACCGGTTTGAAACTGTGAACTGCAGTATTACTGTGGCCTTTGAGAACTGGGAGAGAAAGGCTGGAGACTTGAGGAGACTTACTGTCACTCTAACTCCAGCGGTAACCACCAGGCAACTAGTGTGAGATTGCAACTACTACTACTACTACTACTACTACTACTACTACTACTACTACTACTACTAATAATAATAATAATAATAATAATAATAATAAAGGAGTGTCGAGAAATATCTAGATAGAATACCAGGAGACCCAAACATCTATGAGGTACAGAACATCGTCCTCAAATGCACCCGCCCACATCCTTCGTGAAGCACTGTTCATGTAAATACAACGTCTTTCATACAACCATCCTACGGTTATTGTGTAGCCTCTTATTGACTCCACTTGTATATACGTGGGGAAAAATGCCACTGCAAACTAAATCATAACATCGTTGCCTGCCCCAAGTTTCTGGACGAAATTCGGTGTGCAACGAATACTTCTAGACATCAAAAGGCAAATGAAAATAATAGTTCAATTGTGTGATTCATAGCCAACTCTATGAAAAAATGAAAAGTAGACTTGACAGCCACAGGAGAAAACTTAGCGAAGGTAAGTATAAAAAGGGTGATCTTCCAGGGAGACTCTTTGTCCCTATTACTATTTGTTATAACTATGATACCACTCAACAGAATCATTGAAAAAAACAAACAAAAAAAACAGGAAAGAATACCTATTCTGCAAAGCAAAAGGAGAAGTCAACCACCTAATGTTCATGAACGACAGGTAACTATTTGCAAAGAACACGGGCGAGTAAAGGAATACAATGATGGAGTTTGGAATTGAAAAATGCGCACTAATGGTAATGCACAAATGAACACTTGCAGCAACAGAAGGAATCGAACTTCCGAACAGCATGAAAATCAGAGCATTGATTACACAGGACCGATACAAATGGGAGTTCTCGGATGTGACGCGATAAAACAGGAAGAAATGAGGAAGAAAATAAGAAGAGAATACCTTAAGAGTATAATGAGAATATTAGAGACCAAACTAAACAGCAGGAACCTGATAAAAAGAATGAACACATAGGCTGTATCAGTTATAAGATACACAGGACCATTCCTTGGATGGACAAAGGAAGAAGTCCAGTCAACGAACTGGTGAACAAGAAAGCTTATGACAATGCACAAGGCCTTACAACTCAGAGATGACACGGATAGACTGTACGTGAAGAGAAAAGAAGGCGGCAGATGACTCATCACCATAGAGGACTGTGTCCAGAGAGCCAAAATAGGTGAAGAGAAGTATGTGCAAGCAAACAGTGAAGGCATCATAAAGAGCTCCCGAAGCAGCGCAACAAATAACAAAAAAGTGGAAAACAATGGAGCAGCTCAGCAAACGGAAAGAAAAATGGGAACAGTAAAAGCTATACGGAGAATTAAAAAAAAATCCAGATACATGATGTTGCAGACGGGAGATCATGGACATGGCTACGGAAAGGAAACCTGAAGAGAGAAACAGAATCGCTCATTATGGCAGCCCCAAAAACAAATGCATCAGGACAAAATATATATAAGCAAAAATCAACTGAACATAGATAAATGCCGCCTATGTGAGGAAAGGGACAAGACTGCAAACCATGTAACTAGTGAATATTGTCAACTAGCACAGAAGGAGTATAAACACAGACACGATAGAGTAGCAAGTGATACACTGGGAACTGAGCAAACGAATGGGATTTAACCACGCAGAAAAGTGGTATTAGCACAAACCGGAGACAACCCTGGAGAATGGAAGTCACAAATTACTCTGCGACTTTATCATCCAGGCTGGCCACTTTATCCAAGTGAGAAGACTGGACCTAGTAATCGTGGACAAGAAAAAGAGAATCTACTAAATAATAGACGTTGCCTTGTCTGCAGACCACAGAGTAAATCGGAAAGTGAGTGAAAAGCTGGGAAAATACCAGACCTGGCAACGGAGATGAAGGACATGTGGAACATGATAGGGTAATACCAGTTATAGTAGGTGCACTTGGAACCGTACCAAAGGCACTGAAATCGAGATTGGAAGAACTAGGGATAAGAAGAAGGATCGAGCCATACAGCACTACCGGGTACTACACGAATACTGAGAGAGTGCTACAAATATGAGATCTACGACCCCAGCTGTTAGCAGTGGCCTAACAGAGAGAAGAGAAGATGACAAAAAGAAGGAAAAGACAAAAAACAAAATAAAAAACACAAAAAAACACACACAACATAACACACATCATAAATGTTGGTGGAGGTACGAACCACATCGTTGGTGTGATAGATGAGGGAGATACGCAAGGAGGGTGGAAAACCTGAGGAGACTTACTGTCACTCAGTCTTCAGCGATAACTACCGAGCAACGAGCGTGAAACTGTAAACCACAATACTGTTTTGGACTGTGAGAGGGTAGAGAGGAGGCCTGGAGTCGCGTGGACACTTGCTGTCACTCAGTCTCCAGCTGTGACCACCAGGCAACTGGTTAATAGTAATAATAATAATAATAATAATAATAATAATAATAATAATAATAATAATAATGATAAAGTGCTTGAAATATAAAGACTGCAACGTTAATTGTCAACAGTGACCCAACAGAGGAAGGGAAATAAAATGGGATTGCAAACCGCAGCACTGACATGATAGGCGAAAGAGTGAAGAGACGTTGGCTGAAGACCTGAGGAGACTTATTGTCACTCAGCCTTCAGCAATGGCCACTGGGCAACCGGTGTGAAACTGTAAACCGCAGTATTACCGTGGCCTATGAGTACAAGGGGAGAAGGGCCGGAGACTTGAGGAGACTTGCTGTCACTCAAACTCCAGCGGTAACCACCAGGCAACTGGTGTGAGATTGCAAATAATAATAATAATAATAATAATAATAATAATAATAATAATAATAATAATAATACCGCATATTTTCTAAATATCCATAATAATGTAGCCTTATATTCAAGTCAGTCATTAAGAAAGAGTAAAACTAAAGGGAGTCAAATTATGTGTAAAAACATGCTCCCAGAGCAGTAACAACAGCTCCATAGAAAAACACCAACTTGAAACCACAAAAATTCAAAGGAAGAAAAAAAAATTGGCTATATTAACAATTTATTAAACATTGAGAGCGGAGATAAAAAAGAAAATATCCTAAAATCGGCCTGCTTTGTAGCCTACCGTGAGAAATACGAGAAAAGTGATTTTAACCGAAGGACCTGACCGTATTCAATTTGCCAAGCGTACTCTGTGCCCGAGCGTCTGTCTAACAGTCCGCTCTATGTAAGTTCAACGACGGCCACAATTAATTCGTTTCAACATTCAACGTCTCTTGTGTTTTTCTCTTGGATCTTTCTTCCCTTTGCCTTATAACCCAACTACAATGTGGCACATCAAATCATGTGTTAATCCCAACAAAACCTGGTCAAAAAATAAAAGAATAGATTTTTATTTTGTTAAAACTGGATAAGCAACTTGAAAACACTTAGACGTTGCACTCAATAGTAAAAAAAGGGTGAAAAGTTAGCAAGAGGACTAGATATAAACTTAGACGGTGGAAAGTACTCACAGAATATAGATGGGTAAAAGATGAGGCAATATGCAAAGGAGCAGAGCCATAAACGGCTTGAAGTAAAGTGGCGACAGAAATCTCTGTACGGTCAATACACCCTCTGGAGCAAAGACGCTGATGTAGACCCGAAACAACACCTATCAGTGGCTCCAGAGCAGTGAATTGAAAGCAGAAACAGAGGGACTTATACAGGCAGCTCAAAACCAAAGCTTACCCAATCGAAACTTTCAAGCAAATATCATAAAAAATTATACTCGCCCGAAATGCCAGAAACAATTGACCACCTCGTGTCGGCCTGCCCTGTTTTAACACGTACAGATTGCAAGTCCAAACATGACAGTGTGGGCCAATATCTACATAGGAAAATCTGCAAGCATTACGGAATACCAACTGACAATATCTGACATTAGCATCAACCAGACCCAGGAACTGAAGGACAGAATGTCACGATACTATGGAACCTTGTAATTATTACCGACAGGACCATCAAAGCAAGTAGACCTGGCGTAGCTATCAAGGGCCACCAGAGAAGAACTAGCTTTTTTGATTGACATGATTGTTCAGCCTGATTGGAATGTAGCAGTGAAGGAGCTTGTGAAACTTGGCAATTACAAGAACCTTGAAATCGAAATACAGAAGATGTGGTGCAAACTATCCCCATCATTGTCGGGTCGCTCAGAATGATCAAGAAAGGCACTGAACAACATCTCGCTAAAAATCCCTGGCGACCTTTCTCTCTGAGAAACCTTGAGAATCGTGCTTATAGGCATTGCCTGCATATTGAGAAGAGCGCTATCATCTGTTGAATGTTTATGTAAAGTGCAACATAAAAGAAAAAAATCAAAAGTGAGGGGAAATTTTCCCCACTTTTGGTGATCAAAAATGAGGAGAATTGTTTTTTTGTCTTTTTTAGGGATCAAAAGTGAGGGTAAACTTCTCCCTTTACGAGTCAAAAACTCCCCCCCCCACTATTTTAGGGGAAAATGCTAATTATAGAGTAATTCCTCTTATCATTTTTTTTATTTGCAAAAATCATAACATAGAAACCTGGAACCTGACCAAGAAACTGACTCTCAAACTGAGAAACATGCAACGTGCACCAGAGAGAATCATGCTCAACCTCACATGGATAGATCATAAGAGAGTACAATATATAAAAAAGACAGTCTGAGACATCATAGAAACAGTAAGAAAACTTAAATGGCAATGGGCTGGTCATGTTGCAAGAATGGCAGACAACTGCACGACATCACGTCTCACAACGTGGATCCCCAGACATGAGGTGCGAGGCTGCAGACGGCAGGAAGTAAGGTGGGGTGACGAAGTAGATAAATTCAGAAAGTACTTCCTCTGCAACGCCCATGATAGAGGGGTCTTGCGAATTTTAAGGAACGTCTATGTCCAGCAAAGGACGCTAATAGACTGATGATGATGATGATGATGATGATGATGATGATGATGATGATGATGAATTCGATACAAAAGTTGTGACTTGACATCGAGCTTAATGACCGGCGTCTCGTGAAAGAGAACTTTTGTTGCCTACTTGAAAACATTTCTGTGTTAGTTGGACTGCCAAAAAGTGTTGCATCAAAAATAGCTCCAAATGGACATAAACACACTAAAAGACGCTAAATATTGTCAGAAAGTGGTAAAAAATTGCCATAATTGACATAAAAGTTGAAGTCTGCCTGTGTCAATTATGCGATTTTGGGACTGTCAAAACAACAAACGCGCTAGATTTAGCGTAGAAAGGCCTAATTTGGTAACACTGAATATTTTTCCTAACTCGGCCTTGCACGCATAGAATTTTGTAGACAGCAAGCTGCTCCTGATTATTTTGTAGACGGCAAGCTGCTGCTGATTATTACTTCAACTGGATATATATGTTAGATATATTAAAAAATTATATGTATCAGGATATTAATTACAAGTTGAATTGAGACAAATTTTCGTTTGATCAATAGGGCTAAGTGATATTTCCACCACTCTGCTTTTCCATACACAAGAAAGATAGGTAATTTTACAGAGGTTTTCGCTTGGAAGGATTATTAATATTTTCTTCTCAAACTCCTACTGAGTTTTGATTCTCTTTTTCCTCACCTAACAGCTATGACGATTTCAGATTTTCCATTCAGCCTGGAGAGTGAAAATTCAAAATGACGGATAGAGAGAAAAGGGAAAACAGAGAGACAGATTTTATTCCTACGTCATCAATATAAGCCTGAAAGTAATATATATATATATATATATATATATATATATATATATATATATATATATATATATATATATATATATATATATATATATAACGTCAAAGAGAGAGGGGGAGGTAGAAAGGAAGAAAAAGAGTGATAGATAGATAGATAGATAAAGAGAGAGAGAGAGAGAGAGAGAGAGAGAGAGAGAGAGAGAGAATGGAAAGTTATGGATGCTTGTTTTCAGTTAATATCTTTATTGACTCAAGCTATACCTAGAATTATCTAGATTTTGATGTCATTAATGTAGAAAAATATCTAGATACTATGGCCAAATTTAAAGATCTTTTCCAGTTGAACGTTTTTTTTTCTATAGAAGTTGAAACATTTTGAAAACTTTTACGTAGTTTGATCCTGAAGCGACCAATCTTGTATAGATTTGTTCTTGCATGATTGTAAAATATCAAAGATTAGACACTTAAAAGTGTGCTGGTGCGAGTGGCGTAGTCGATAATGTGATCGGCGACCCAAGCTCAAACCCCGGTCGGAACCGTTCATATCCAATCTGTGCTGATGCTCTTTGGGAAAGAACGAATCCGTTTTTTCTGTCCCAGGCATTAAAATAGTTGGGCAGATCGGGTTTTCTAGTCTTGGTAAGGCAACCAGTCTAGGAGAACAACTATGATTCCCAACCAGGGAGTGGAACCCCCTTTTAGGGCGGTTTGACGCCTAATTCGATGTCCTTCCGGCAGCTCCTGCTGCCGAGCTGATTTCTGGCGTATCGCTTTCTGGACAACATCAGCAGGGCCGATTCTGACGGCTGGACATCCCAGGATCTCCATACGCTTTGTCCAGGCATGAGCCCTGGATGGTGCATTCCATTGACTATGAACAATCCCGAAAGCCAGATGGGTGTGTTTCAGTATGTCAACTTGTTGGTCAGTCTGTCAGCCAGTGACAGTCATCGGTATAAAAGATGCTCGCGCATCGAAATAAAAAAAGAGTCTGAAAGTCAGACCATAGATGCACAAATTTTCTCCCTTGCACTTTCAGACATTTATGGAAGGAGGGAGAAACAAGTGGTAGTGGGAGTTTTTTCGGTTGGTCAGTCCATCAGGCATCGCTTCTAGAGATGCTCTCCGTCCTTTTCGTGGTGTCACCCTACTTTGTAAAAATATGTATGACTCATAAAGCTGGATCATGGTTCGAGTTTACCAACCGGCAGTTTAGTATATGTGCAGTTGAAGACTCAACTTTATACTCCATGCTCTGCCAGTTTACAAAATATCTTGATTTGGATAACTTATTTCTAATGTCAAGAAATACAGAGTAGAACTTTCTTGCTACGATAAAATTTCACAATGTTTAGATAGCATAGAAGGATGTAAAAAATTCGCTTAATAAACAATTTTTGAGAGGATTAATGAAAAATACAGAATCCGGAATCGGTCTACTTTATCTAATTTCACAAAAAAACTAAGGTGCATTTAGTGAGTGCGTACCTCAGACAATCCTAGTGTCACTGAAAACTTAATCGAAAACGTTTCACCCCCCCCCAAATTCCTGAAATCGCCCCCCCCATCCTCAATCAGATCAATTTTTTTTCTAGACTATACCCAAACATTCCAAAAACTGTCATTGGAATTCATTGTGAACTTATGGAGATATTGTGTGGACAGGCATGAGTGAATACATTGATGTATGGGGAGAAAAACTATTAAAAAAAAAGTAAAAAAACAACCCACCTCCAAATTTAATCACTTATTCCTTTCGCTATGACCCACCTCTCCAAAGATTCATTAGAATTCATCGAGAACTTTTGGAGATATTGTGAGGTCATATAGCTACAATGAAAGGGAGGTAACTAAATTTTTCATAGATCCACCCAAATCTTTGATCACTTCTTCTATAGCCTGTTTCTCACCCACCCTTTCGCAAAATTTCGTGGAAAATTATTGAACTTTTGGGGATACTGGGTGGTGTGGACCATTGAGTTGGATGCAACTGAGTATGGATCCCCTCCAAATTTAATCACCTCTTTCTCACCACATGACTCACACTACCAGAAAATGTCATTTTAATTCATTGAGACCTATTAGAGATAGTGAATGGACAAGCATCATTGAATACATAAAACATTAATGTGTGAAAAAACAGAAACAAAAAAAAGGGAAAAATATCTCTTGATCGAAGAGCGATTCCTTGATCTGCCCGAAAACGTAATCACTTATTTCGTATCCCTTCCACGATATAGGGGATGTAAATATGAACATTTAATGATTTCGATCCCAAGCTGAATCACTTACTCTGTTACCCATTGTGCTCCCATCCACAAAATTCTAAATTCCATTCTCAACTTTCGAAGACATTGCGTGACGTAGATGTATAGGTAATGGTAATGGAACGGCACCAACATTTATATGATACTCAATATCCATTCCAAGTTTGGTTCAGATCGGCCGATTAGTTTCTGAGTTATAATTTTGAGGGACAAATAGCAATGATGTCAAGGAGGTAACTGTGCACGGATCAGCTTCCCCCATCAATCATGTATGAAATCCCAGTATGATATTTGGCGTGTATGTATATATGATTGTTCTCTGCTTATACCCGAATCGAAGGCAGACATGAGCAATTTTGGGTGAGAACTACTTCCAGCTTGCTAGGCCCGTCGAAGCTTCGATCTGCTTACGGCATCAGGTATTCCCCGATGGTCACCCATCTAGGTACTGGCCAGGCCCGCCCGACATTGTTTAACTTCGAAGATTTTATGAGAACCAATGTATCCAACATGATTTGGTCGAAAGCCCTTCGATTGGGGGCTCCTAGTGCTGAGTGATCAGCGGAGTGGTATTTTAGAAGTATTTGGTATGACTCGACGGTAGATTGAACCACAACATACCGTATTGGAAGCAATTACTTTGCAATTAGGCCACAGTGGTCGATACGAAGTTTGATATCCTTGTCAACTGGTTTAGATCAGTGAAGTAGTTTCCGGGCTTTTAATTTTGGGGACAAATAATTACGATTCAGGGAGGTAACTGTGCATGGATCAGTCCAAAAATTAATATTTAAGACCCCCACATAATACGTGATATTATTGCTAAGTTTGGTTCAGATCAGCCGAGCAGTTCCCGACTTCTGACTTTTGGGGACAAATAAGTACAATACAGGGTGTTGGGGGACTGCATTTAACGGTCCAAATTTATATTCGAGTCTCCACACGGTACCTGGTACCCATGCCAAATTTGGTTTAGGTCGGTCAAGTAGTTCCTGAGTCATGGGTTTTAGAGACAAGCAACTAGGATGTAGCGAGGTGACAGCGTTTAGATCCACTCCAAACATTCAATCACTTCTTCCAACCATTGTACAAAATTTCATTGAAACTCAAAGAGATATCGTGCGACCCTAAAACGGAGGATCAATTTACAGTGTAAGTATACTGCAAAACCGGACCTTTGTTATATATTTACAAACTGGCTTTAATCATTTGTATCAAAGTATGTAACTTTGGCAACTTTTCAGTTTCATTTGGCAAATTATACTTTTGTTCCGTGTGATGAATTCGATTTACTCTAACATAGCTTCACTACATAGTTTAACAATCGATAACAACGCCCAAACTTCGCTCATGTGAGTTGTTGTCAACTTCCAGTGCACTAGTTAAATGACTAGCCAGTCATTTAAGTACTACGCTAATATGGCTGTAATTGTAGTTACGTTATGAATGAATTGATGTAGAGGAACAGTTGTTATGACCATTGACAGCGAAGCGAAGGAAAGTAAATACGACACTTAATGTTCATCTCACAGTAAACTGAATGGAAGGCGAGGACATATCTATGCAATAATATTAAAAAAACTGTATTTAACGAATATAACAAAATAGTGGAATTTCGTCTTACAATCAAGTAAGGCTAGACATGTACGAGAAAGAAAATTGATTCAAATGAATAATCCTTTAGATATACAACTCTTTTGTAATGGAAATATAGTTTTTTTTAATAGGATTTAAATGTCAGTAAAGGAAGTATACAATGTCCAATATATTGGATGATAAAGATATGGAAATAAAGTTATCTAATCATGACTGAAATGCTGAGTTGCTGGCTTTTCGGTCTGTGTAGCATATTCGTCCTGCTTGGTAGGCTTAAAAAACTATGTCAAGAACTTCTCATGTTACGTCGATGAATGTCTAAGAAAATTGCAATTCTGGTCATGTGAAGTGTTTACAACTACGTCCGTGCTTGAATTTGATGTTTTGTGTATTCATTCTTTGCGCTTAAAAACTGCTTTTGGAGAAAACATCTGGAGCGTATTTGTTGCAAGATATATTCCGGACGTCCCGACAAGGCCTTATTTCACTGACGAAGTACTAAGCGTATCGTCCGCGTAAAATTACGAAATTCCTTCCCTCGAGTGAATGTCAGAAGTACTTAATAATCAGGTATATGATTACAGGTCTCTTGGGAGGGTGCTGAATTTCGTTTGTGTTTTGTTTAACTTAGCCGAAGAGAAAGAAACTGTTATTCTTATAGAATCAATTGCCTGTTCGATTTTCGGTTCGGTTTTAACCACTAGAAGTGAAAGCTAAAGTTTCTTCAGGATGTTGATCCCTAAAAGAGGGGTTCTGATATTGCAAGACCCGAAAGAGACCCCCAACGACCAAAGCAACATCACTGACGATGCATCTCAGCGAATCCTAATGATATATTCTGAAACCTAAGAGTATAATCTTTATAAAAAAAATTCCATGATGATTCATGCATGGTGTCACAAAATAAAAACTATAACATCAACTCCATTATGTCTTTGAATTATGCAGAACTAATAAGCTATAAATGTTTGCATCTGTTGGAAGGATATATATATATATATATATATATATATATATATATATATATATATATAAACCAACCATAATTTGACCTAAAATGCTCTGTAATTACTCAATAACTGTATTGCCAAGTCAATAAATATTTTCGTGCTAGTTTGTCTGCCAAAAGTCGCTAAAAGGTGCCAGGTGTAATTTAGCACGAAAAAAAAAGCGCTAAATAGACAACGCGGCACGTAAGCAAGCCTGGTTTTTCCGTGCAGGACTTACTTGTATTGTACGGTGATTGAAAGAGTAACCTCTCTCAGTAGTTGAAGTCTGAATCCAAACATTTCGATTCTTCAAAATGTACTTTATATGATTCAATACGTATAATGCTGCTGTAAAAAAAAACAAAAAACAACAACAGCTGTGACACCAAGCCTTTGTTTTATTCTAATATTTTTGTCTGGACCGAAAGATACATTCGCAGTGAAAGAAGTATATATATATATATATATATATATATATATATATATATATATATATATATATATATAAGAAACAGCTGTATGTGGATGATACAATATATATATATATATATATATATATATATATATATTATTGTATCAATACAATGATATATATATTATTGTATCATCCACAGACAGCTGTTTCTTTGTATAACAACTCTTCAGTGTGGCTATAGACTATCCATTATCCCATCCAGTAACACGAGGTAGAATCGAAACCTTCGCCTCAGACCCAGAGTATGTATAATTTGTCCTAAACAACGCAAATAGAATAAACAATTAAAGAAAATGGGACTGCCGCAGGAATAAAACCTGCGAGCTATAGGTAGCCACTTCAACGTAGGGTTGCTCTTACCATTGAGATAAACAGCAAAGGCTAGAATAACTGTTTTAATTCCTAATTCTCTCCTTGTTTATTCACAGTCTATATATACTCTATTCGTTTCTTTAAACACAGCTATTATGTTGTTGAGAAATGGAAATATTATCCGACAGAAATAATTATAGATGAGTTATATTACTCTGAAACTCCATTTTAGATGATCTCCCGTATCACATCGTACATCCAATTACTGCAGCAGCCCTATTTTCTTCAATTGTTTATTCATTTCCTCTGTCTAGGCCAAATGATGCATTCACCGTTTAATAGAGGGAGATAATTTCAAATGGAGTTTCATATAGTCATCATAATTCGGATCTAATGATTATATAATGTTTGATACAATGTTTCCTAAACTTTTTTCGGACTACCGCCCCCTTTTACGGGCATACATTTGTTCAGTGCCCCCACCTCACCGTAAAGTTAGTCATAAATAATAAATCGAATGTTAAATCTTAATGAATTAAAAAAAAGTTACGCCTCCATTATATGACAAAAATATAATTGTACTAAAAGTATACTAATGTACTTGATTATTTATACAAATGATTAGACATACTTTATGAGTATGATGTATCGATTAGTATCCCTCACCTTTTGTCCCCCTTACCATCCCTTGGTCTCCAACCACCCACTTGTCCTATAACACCCCCATAGATCTTCCAATACTTCCAAGGAGGGAGGTAATAGCGATGTCTTCGGAGATCACTGGTCTAATACTTATGCAGATATGATTACAATGTATGTATGGAGCATTGTGATAAATTTAACTGCGCAAATGCAAACGGCCACCTATTTTCCTCGAAACAAATTCTTCAAGAAATCGTCATAAAGTCTCGATGTATGTCAGATAAACGAATCAAGTAGATGGGCCACCTTGGTTGTTCAGTGTTTTTGTATGTCCCATAAAACTTTTCTATCATCTATAGGCTGGTAGGAGAAAAGAAATATAACCACATTGCAAATGGTTCATTCACTAAAGTATTTCAATTCTCATTTAATGTCACCCGCCATAGTGACCTACTGAATTATTTGCCAGCCTATTCTGAACTTTATATTTAAATCTGGGACATCCTCAGAGGCGGAGCTGGAGATATAGAGTCCAGGGCTCCTCCAGGCCTACCCTTTCCAACATCGCCTCTTCCCCCCAGCTACGCCCTTGGACATTGTTTGTGCAATTTCCTTCGTATATTTAAATATATCACTTCCCTATTTTATGATTAATTATTTCTCTTTTCAAGGAACCATATGTAAAGCCGTACCGAGTAGACTGGTCCAAGTTATATTGTAAAACTGGAAGGAAAAGAAGCAAGATGTGCGTGTGTATACATGCTTGTATGTGTGTACGTACCTGAGTACTTGTGTATGTGTGTGCATGAGCATGTATATGTATGCATGTGTACGTATCTCTGTGTGTGTGCATGTGTGTGTGTGTGTATGGACAACTGTGACTCCAAATAAGGACATCTGTGACTAAAAATATGGACTCGTGTTGTACTAAATTTAAGAATCAATTTTGGTTTTGTATATGTCCGTGGAATATGAAAATTGTTGATGGATTTTGGGGTCGCCTAACTAAAGCCCGTAATGAAATTACATCAGTCCACGGGTCAGTACATTGATACACTTGGAGGTACTAAATTTAATGATGCATTTTGGTTTTGTACACGTCTTTGGAATACGAAAATGGTTGATGGGTCTTTGGGTCGCTCAGGCGATGCAAGTAATGTCATCTAAGAATCAAAGGGATGATGGGATCCTGATATTGTTCTCTGGTTCATCTTCCACGTTTGCCAGTCCCCCAGACTGTACATGCCTTGGGAATGGACTGACGTGCTCATCTGCGTATTATCCCCAAAACTGCCCCAAATAGGAAGCCAGGGTATGATGAGCAGAATAAACATGATATTTTAATTTGGGTATTTAGATAAGGTATCTTTTGTGTGAACTTTGAAGGTGATTGTTTATTTAAAGAGAATACTCAGAATTGGGAGTATGGGGTAACATATATAACTATAACTGTAGTTTGGAACAAGGTTTGTCGTTAATAGTCAAAATTGCGTATCATCAAACAGTGCTTCCCAAAAGTTTAAGATCACCAAAGGAAAAGAAAAATTAATTTTGCAATACGTCAGATTCCATCTGACTTATTTATTGCACGTAATTATTGCGTCAGATTACATCAGCATTTTCTCTTGACCAGCGGAGTCATTGGTCATTTACTTCTTGCCTTTCGGATAGTCCATTTTGCGGATATAAGAAGTCATATTGTATGTAGTAAAATGAACAAAAAGAAGAAGAAAAAAAAATCTCCCAGCCAGGTCCAGTGTACCGAATTGGTAACACTAGACAACGAAGGATATTCAAAACTCGGAATTAGTGCAAGGTATTGCCTTAGTAAAACTGCAATTCATAATGCAATTGTAAATTTTAAAATTCACGGGACTCAGAGTAACAAGAAGAGAAGTGGTCACCCATTCGAAGACTAGCATCAGAGATGATCCTTTGATGAAAAGGACTGCTCTTTGTTCTCCAACGAATTCGATTTGAAAAAAGAATACGGGCTACTTTGTTTTTAGCAAAGGACGCAGACGTAAATGGAATGGCTGCTTCGTGCCGATTGAGCAGTGAATTAAGACTAAAATCGTTTGAGCCCACTCTTAAACCAAAATTGACGAAAGCCATAAATTTATCGGAAAAATGTGGGGTGTCATTCTCCTTGGAGAAAATCATTACTTGGTGTCATTTGAAAATAAGGGTGGTAATAATAAGTTCCTAAGAAACAAAAATTAACTGAATACTTTAAAAGAAATCAGGAACCGCACAATAAAGGTCGACTTGAAGCATTGAAGATTACACGGGATTACAGTTGATTGCCGAGACTCAATTACATAAGAAAGACAAACCATAAACAAGGGATTAAAAGCTGTGAAACGAAGATCAACTTTGAGCCTTGAATCGAATGTCTTGAAACAACGATCAAGTAAATGTCTCAACTTAAAACATACTTAACAACGATTTTCTGTATACCAGGGATCAGGAGCTTGTAAACCGGAATCGAGTGAAATCTTGGAACCAGATTCCATAAAAAAGGGGTCAGCTATAAGCCTGGAATTAGAAGTTGCGAAACAAAGATGAAACGACGAAGGAATTAATGTCTTCATCTGAAACAGTAAGACAACAATCGAGTGATTAATTGGAGTCAGGATTCACTTGACAATTATCAACCATTAACCAGGAATTAGAAACTGCACAATAACAATTAAATTAACGTTTTAAATCAGAAGAACGTATGATGATGATAAAGTTAGAGGCCAACGTAACATCGATAGGTGAAGATTTGTGAATTCAATATCAAAGGGAGGTAAGCTATTTTTGTCGTCTTTTTTTTTCAAACGACTCTTCCTTTTTTTTCCTAGAGTATTATTGCACGAAAATTCTTTCTTCATTTTTACTTTTTCAACAATGCCTCTTTCCTTATGCAAAATATGCGACAATTCGGCACTGTGGAAGCCCTTTTTACCGGCTATTTACACGAATTAATTTGGAGGGACAGAGTCAGAGATAGAAAAAAAATTATTTAATGAATTCTTATTGCTAGTTGCCAGAGTATATTCTTTTCAGTTTTATAATTATGGAATAACAACTTTGTTGTTGCTTGCAATTCTAAACCTTAACCTAACTCTAAATTACATCCGTTATGATTAAATTTAATAAAATAAGAGATACATTCAAATTTAATGAAATAGTCTTAAATGTTCAAGTTATCTGCCTTCCTTCATTTCCTACTTTAGTTGCAGAAGTAACAAACACATAAGCCAACGGACCGATAGCAAACCTTCACCTGTTGATCAACAATAAGGAGGGAATTAGGAGCCGCTAAATAACGGTTGGAAAAGCTTCAATCGGACGTCATATAACAATGATCCGTTGAAAGACGAGTCAGGCCTGACGTAACATTAATCAAATATAAGCTAAGAATTAGGAGCTCCGAAATAATTATCATTTCAACGGTTGTAATCGGATGCTATGAGACTATTATAGAATCAGGGATCACGATAGAAATTGTGTCTCTTGCAGTAAGTTTTGTTATCTTATAGAGGCTGTTTCACAAGTTTATGTCCATGGTGTTTCATCATCTTTAATTATTAAAAGTGTGATTTTTTGTTTCTGTATCCATTACAATGGACTCTTCCATGTGATAATCGCTACCATTCGATCATACGAATATGGCGGTTCCAATGGGAGCAAACTGTCCTGCATGGAACAGTATGTGCTTGAGAAAGGACCAGATGCACAGTCCGGTCTCAGCTTAACAAGATGTTCTGTGGATCAGAAAGGCTAAGACGGTCGCAGAACAAACTTTTTACTACATACAACACCTGGTATTCGTAGACCGACTCCCACTGCTTAATAACCAGGCTCGACGTCCCTTAACTTCGGTAATCTCACGAGAACCAGTGTATCCGACGCAATTTTACCGTATTTCGCTTATAGGTAACAATTTTGCTGATAAAAATACACCCTACCCGCCATTTGAAACAATGGACTCTTCCACTGGAATAAATCCGGTAGCTTCTTTTCTAAAAAAAAAAAAATAATCTCATAGAAATCCAAATATATATAACCGTGAATGTTTTTAATCGGGGATTAGCTGGTTTCTTGTAAATCCAAGTAAATCTCCACCATAAATGACTGCTTTAAACAACTTTCCTTCAATATCAAATTGCAATAAGCTGAGATGCAGAGTACTTGTGAACCCTGTCCTAATGCAGGCGTTGGGGTCCAAGAAAGCCAACCAATTTACAACCGAGATGCAATAAAGATTTAGCCATATGGAGCTAGATCTAGCTACTAGAGCTAGATCTAGCTATTGGAGCTAAATTAATATTTTGGGACCTACTATCCACCTGCCTATTAACGCGACCGAACTAAAACGAAGTGCGTTTTAACGTGGGAGAAACGTACTATCAGGCAAACACGTAACACTAAGACATGATGTAAGATTCAAATCTTCAACGAAGTCCCCGGTAATAAAATATACAACACTCACTCCGACCGATAAATTTCACCACCCATGGCGTCGAGGAGCCCGACTTTCCCGCTGAGTATGACGAGCCCGACCTGTTAGAAAGTTGTCTAAACATAAGACTTGATTTTATCAGAGGGTTGGGTGATGTATTCCAATTCTGCTGTCCATCGACATTTAAAAAAAAAATTTCCTTTACAGCCGTTGGCAATATAGATTCACAAGAGGGCGTTTCTTCATTAGGTGCCTCTTCCTCGTTCACTTTAGTCATTGACATTTGTGACGAACAAAGAACAAAATCACGCAGAGACACTGTTGACTTGCGGGCAATGCTATATTTGATGTGTGCATATCTAGGGTTCATATCCAGTAATTCCACTCTTTGAAGGACACTTGCTTTGATTACCGTCGAGAAAATGGCAAGATATCTCTCGTTAAGAGTTGTGTCTCTGGCAGTAGAAATCATAGACCTGATGTTGTGCAGAGCTTGAGGTAGCACCAATATCCCGAAACTGGGATTGCTAATTTGTATTAGGCCGACGAAACTTTGTTGATTAAGGAGGAAATGTCTGGTGTCCAGCGTTCAGGATCATCCGTTTGTAGAGTTTCGGATTGTGTGGTCCTCGAAGTTTACATTGTTTGTATTCCAAAGTTGGTGACCACCATTTGTAGGTGAGGGAAATAATTGCTTAGGTTTTAAATTTTGATAAACATCTGACTCAAAGATAATTCTAAGCAGACATCCGCTAAGTTTGAAGTTTCGTAACTCACCGTTGAGAAAGATGAAACAAGTAAAACACATTATCATCAGGGGATGTCTCTACTAATAGCATGTGTGTGTGAGTTTCAATGCAATTCTCTTAGCATACCCCTCCCACTTAGCAGCAGGCGAAGAAAAAAAAGGTGTGACAAGCAAGTTTGTAGAGTGGATATTTAAAGAAATTAAATGGACGAGATTTCGCTTATTGGTGCAAGAGTAGATAAATTGTACACATATAATGCACATGGATTTGAAATGGGGATTTATATACATTCAGCACGCACGCTGGAAGAGCCAGGCGGTCTCGTGCGGTTCGTTGTGGAGTTAGGTGGCGTTAGATCCTATTCGACGGATGAGCTTTAATGCTTCGGGGCCAATCAAGTCAGACGTCTCGATAGCAACGGTTAAAACAAAATGAAATAGAAAATGACATATTTTGTTCATATTTTTTTTTAAAGAGAAAGTTGAAGAATAAAGTCACAACAGAAATGTGTTCAAGTTGGTAGTGGTGTACATAGTTTTATATTTGAAAGAAAAGTTCTTTTTAAATGTGTAATAAGGGAGGTCTATTAAATCAAAATGTCTTCCGAAATAAAACCGGATGTCGAATGTTCAAAACATACGAAATGTTTGTGTTAGGAATCTTGGTATTTTTGTGACCTTTTCAAAATGGCTGCCATCACAGCAGTAGAGTAGCAGGTGCTGACAGGAAATTCAAAGTCAAAGAAGCAGACGACAATAACCCTAACCCTAATCACAACACTAAGCCTAATAATACTAATCCTTACCCTAAATATATTAAGACTAACCCATAAGAGAAAAATAACTATACCAGCAGTTGAAACAGCGGACTTTTCTTAAAATCAGTAATAAAGGATTCTTGAGACTGGTTGAGTCAGTTGCTTGTGCTCTGGTGAAATGCATGTTGTGCGAGAGAGATCATCGTAAATTGTTGAGTTTGCATTTTGTCTTGTTGATTACTCTGTACTGTTTTAGTGAGAATCGAGTTAATCGCATTGAGTGACGGGAGGTTTTTGAAGTCAATTGAGCTTGTAACTCCTTCTTTTCTTCGAACTGTATGTCCAGGGACCCGTGGCCATGGGGCAGGGACAAACTGAGGTGTGTAAGCGTCATTTAAAGCTTAGCGGTGGCTCCAGTGAAGAATCGTTTGAAATCTGGTATCTTTGTTTTCATTGGTTGAGTAATATTTTTTGAATTGTTTCTTCCCTGATTGTTTGTCTGATTCTAATGTTACTTTGGTGGTTATTCTTTATGTTCCTTGTATCCTATTTAAGAGTAAACAGGTAATTTTATTTATTCTTGGTCTCGAAACTGTGGTGTTCACTTCGGGCGTTGAAGGAGCCTGCACAATACATTAACAGTTGCTACACGAAACAATCTCCACGGGCAATAAAGACAGATTAGAAACTGCCAAACAAAAGATGCTGGTTTCTATGGAGTGACTACTCAGACCTGTCTATATTATAATTATGATGTGTGTATGTGTAAGAGAGTTTATAGGTATGAAGTGTGATTCAAATGATACGTGTGTGTGCTCAGATACGTACGTACGTATACAAAAACGGCTGAAAGATTTCAGGCGAATGGATAGATGTCTGGTTATTCACTCAATACAAACTGTCACGTTACCAAGGTCTTTCGGCCGAATGTACTGTTGGGGGTGATCAATTAAAAGAATTGGAAAAGGGGGTTGGTCACTGAATAAGTTACTTCTCTCGCCTTTTGTTGGGCTATGACCACTAAAAAAGTCTGAATTTTGAAAAAACAAAAAAAAAAACAACCCCCCCCCCCAAAAAAAAAACAAACAAGCATGGATGCAACCGGACTAACACTAGTGATCAATTTAGAATACTTACGTTCAACTTACATGTGGAATTTACTCCACCCAACCTACTTAAGAAGTGGTGAAAAAGAAAAACCCATAAATGTTCAAGTTTCAGCCTTCTAGCTCCATTGGTGCAACCTGTACTGGCGATACATACATACATACATACATACATACATACATACATACATACATACATACGTAGCTTGACTGCCAACTTGAAAACTGAAAAAAAAGCTATCTTTTGGTGACAGTCTTGGTTTCAGATGTATGGATACGTACGTACGTATACAAAAATAGCTGAATTATTTCAAAAGGGAGGGTAGAAAAGAAATATGAGATGAAACCGGTCTGACAAGAATTAGTTGTTTCGATTGTAAATGATGGCACCATTTCTCTTAACATTTAATTTAAGCGTGGGAACTATTTGATACATGTGCTGAACACATGTATGTACACAAGTACACATTCGCAAACATGCACACACATACACAGTCTCCACGTACACATGCGAATGTAAAAATTACGCACAGGTGTACACGGGCAAACATACGCATGCGCACCGACACAGATACTCATGGCGCTATTCCCATTCAAGATACTCGCACAGATAAGTATGCAGAGATACTCATCAGTCCATATCATCAAACTCATTCAAATATAATGCAGTATGCGCATGCCTTAGTGCCCTCTCTCTCTTTCTCTCACTCTCTCTCTCTCTCTCATGTACACACACATACACACACAATTGGCAATTGTTGCCTTTTCTCTTCCAAATGGCTGCCGCTCCAGTTGCTGTATTACAGACGCTGATGACGAACTAAATCTAAAACTAACCTCAGCCCTCTGGAATCGTGGCCATTTTAAAACGCAAAAGGTAACAATCGATAATAAAATTTAAAATCAACTTGGCCTTAGTATTCTTGAGAAGTTTCACTTTCTGTGTGTGTGCACGCACACTTGCTAGCGTTTATTTGGGTCAGGGCGTAGCTGAGGGCGAGGGGGTTCGATGGAGGCGGCCCCCAAAGTGCTATGAATAGTAATTTACTTACGGCATTTCTAATAACATCATACTATATCTGTGGCATGTTGAGAACAACTGCACTAAATGTTTGGCTTGGGGCCTTATGGAGTCAAGCCCCCTGGCCCCTAAAATCACCAATGACGACCCTGGTTTAGGTTGATGTGTGTATGTCAACATGTTCAGAATCAATATGGTGGAATCAGGAGCACTCAAGATATTTGCCTGCAATGCTTGGAAACTGAAATATTTACTCACTTTTTTTACAGAAAATTCGTGGATTCTGGCACACATTTTATCAATAGAAACACTCATGTGACCAACATTTTTTGGCAGCCGGCCATTCGGAGGTGATCAATTAAAAAAATGGTAAAAAAGGGAGATATATATGAATAAGTTACTCCTTTCACCTTTTGTTGGGTAGTGATCTCTAAAATCACCCCTCTCATATATAATCAGGGATGCTGCTGGACTCAAAACTAGTGATCAATTTTGCATGAACGTACATCGTGAATTGAATCCCCACTTGAAACCTTTTTCAAAAAACAACAAAAAAAAGTTGTTTTTTTTCCCTAAACATAATAAGGCGTAAAATTGCAATTGGTAGTTCTAGTATCAGTCTTAGTTGACGAATTTCAAACAAAACAAAACAGACCCGCATACACCCGCGCGCGCATGCGCATACAAACCAACAAAGAAAACAGGACAAAATTCCTCTCCGTCTCTTCGACCCGATGAGAAACCTTCTTTTAAAAAAAATCTTTGTTTTCATGCCTTTATTTTCGGGAACGCTCTAGTTGGCATAGAGACGTATCATTCATTCAGCCAGGTCTTACTTTCTGCAGGCACTTCTGCAAACGTATGTGTGTGTGTGTGTGTGTGAGAGAGAGAGAGAGAGAGAGAGAGAGACAGAGAGAGAGAGAGAGAGAGAGAGAGAGGGGAGGTGGAGATAGAGAGATAGAGATATAGGTAGAGAAAGAGAGAGAGAGAGAGAGAGAGAGAGAGAGAGAGAGAGAGAAAGAGAGAGAGATGCTAAGAAAGAAAGAGAGTAAACATTGTCGGCTTTCATACCATTTATATCTGAATAACAGTCACAGACGGGTATTAAAAAGAAAAGAAAAGAAAAAAAGAAAAGAAAAAAGAAAAAAAAGAAAAAAAAAAGAAAAAAAGAAAGAAAAGAGCGCACTATTTTTTTGTAACTGTATTTCAATTAGTCACTTATTATTTACCCCCAACAGAGTTGTAGCGGTGTTTTGTATTCGGTTGAGTCTTTCCGCCTGTCCGTCCACGTGGTATCTCCCGAGGTACACTATGAATTCCAATGAAACTTTGTGGAACGGTGGATAATTAAAGGTGGGTGATCAAAATTTGGGGGCTTATCCAGGAATATCGTTTCGATTTAGAGATATTCTCCCATTTTTAAAAAATGTTTATCTGTATGCTCGTGTCTGGATGTCCGGACGATGTTCCAGAAGGTTCTCAGTGAATTTTGATTAAATTACGAAGTGGAAGCTACAAATGAAGTCGTTAAATTTCGCTGCGGATCCATGAATTACGTCCTCTGACAATGGCGTAAGGATAAGTATGCGCTTTCTAGTTTTGGTAATATACTTGAATTAGTGACATATGTCACCATGCGCGAGGGTCAATACGCTATTAGAACGGGAGATGCGCTGTACGTACAAGAGAGAGAGAGAGAGAGAGAGAGAGAGAGAGAGAGAGAGAGAGAGAGAGAGAGAGAGAGAGATATTGGTAGATGCTGGGAAGAAAGATAAATGGAAGTTAGACACCGGCTGCAACGCCCATGATAGAGAGGCCTGGCGAATCCTGGGGATAGGTCTATGTCCAACGACGGACGGCTGCTGCTGCTGATGATATTACAGATTTGATATTTTATTGATTGACTATCGTGTTGTAAAGACAGGGGGGGTGTATAATTCACTGACTGCTAACTTCTTCACGTTAGGGTCTGTAGGTCTTCATTCAAAATCTAGCTTTTATCTGAAGTAAAAACAACAAAAACAAAACATAACAAGTCTATACAGATGCACACACAGAGAGAGAGAGAGAGAGAGAGAGAGAGAGAGAGAGAGAGAGAGAGAGAGAGAGAGAGAGAGAGTAATGTTTATTTGTCAATGGTCACCGAAATCTCAAGATAGTAAGTCATCTTTCAGAATGAGAAAAAATCTTGGCTGAAGGTGCATAATTGAGTCTTAATTCAATTTTCGTGTCCCAACTTGAAGCTGTCCATTTCGATGCTTCAACCTACATAAGTCTATACAGTCTGACCTTGAAGTCTTTGAATCTCTAGAAGAAGAAGAAGAAGAAGAAGAAGAAGAAGAAGAAGAAGAAGAAGAAGAACAACAACAACAACAACAACAACAATAAATAAAGAAGAAAGATTCAGGAAAGTGACTCTTTGTCAATCTATACCGGAATAACTTGAAAGGTATGGGTTTCGATCAGTTACAGGTTTTAAAATGAAGGGTGTATAACCAATGCATCCTCCCGATAGACACTTATGGAGCTGAAACATGGAACCTGACCAAGAGACAAATCTGCAAATTAAGAACCATGCAACGTGCACATGAAAGAATAATGCTGGGCCTCACATAGAGAGACCACGAGACAGCGTAGTACATCCGAGAAAAGACCAGAGTCAGGGACATCATAGAATCCATTAAAAAACTCAAATGGCAATGGGCCGGCCACGTAGTAAGAATAGCAGACAACCGATGGACATCACGACTCACGACATGGATCCCCTGAGACTACATGCGCAACCGAGGCCGGCAGAGTATTAGATAGAGAGACGAGCTTGACAGATTCAGAAAGTACTGGCACCGCGATGCCCATGATAGAGAAGTGTGGTGAATCCTGAGGGAGGTCTAAGTCCAACAGCGGACGTTGAAAGATTGACGACGATGATGATGATGATGATGATGATGATGATGATGATGATGATGATGATGATGATGATCTGAAAAAACACATGAATTATAATGAAACCATGACGGGTTCGGTTTTGAACAATACAGACAAATTTTATAACGAGTTAACAGCACTATTCAAGGTACACCTGTAAATTTACACACTCGAAGTTGGGAATGACCCTTAGATAAAGACAAATAAAAAAATTCATCAAATAAAAACGGAAGTACGTAAATATATAAATCGTCTTGTCAACGCTCTTTTTCATTAATTTTCGACAAATCGCATTACTACGTGATGTCCAACCAGGACCACCATTTCTAGGTTGTACCCCAAACCGATCTGCACACTCTACATAGAATACTTACTGTAGTTGTAAATAAAATAATTTAACTGTTTTTTGATATTATCGCACATGACCCTGTGAGATGGAAATTCGGCTTGTGGGTAAGAGGGTAAAGATAATGCTGAAGGGGGTGACTACAGGTCAGCACGGTGGGATGGTGAGTGAAGACGATTGAGAATAAGTTTAGAATGCATGCTTATTCATCTAAATCAAATTCGTTTTGATCGTCTGGGAGAGAAAATGAATTAATGGGGGAAATGTGAGGAGTTATCTGCTGAAATATATAGAAAAATTTAGTATAAATGTGCCTGGTAAATGTTTATCAGAACTGATAAGCTTGTAAATTCTAAAAATTTGGTTTTATACGTTCTTATTTCTTAATTTAATGTCAAATGTGTATTTCAATATAAATTGTATATGAAGGCTTTTTATTTAATAAATAGATGAATGAATGAATTGGTGAAGGTCTAGATTCAACGGCTTTTATCAATAAGAGAAAAAAAAGACTCGAGTGACTTTCTCTTCAATTGCGAAATTATGGACTGAAATTCAAGATGGCTGATCACTGCTACACAACATGCGTCCTGATCTATTTTTGTCTTCATATGATCTACTCATTAATCCGAATTTAATAAAAATCACGAATATATTTTGATGGAGAATTTTTGTTTTCTTTTGTTTTTAGAAAACAAAAACAAAAACTTACAGAATTCGTTTACCGGGAAAAGTGCATAGTTTGAAATTGTCATAGGAGTTTTCCCATCGGCAAAATCTTCACCTTTGGGTGGAAGGGTCAAGTGTTACAGACAGCAAACCATGAAAATCACATTGTTTAATATCAGAGTTGATATTAACTTAGCATGAATTGGTAGTAGACCCTCTATACAGGGAGATCTGGGGAGGATCGAACCTACAAATAACAGTAAGATCAATTTGCAGATCATTGGTGAACGACGCGCGTCTTTATTTTTTCATATGATTATTCAGTATAATTTTGTACCATCAATAGTGGAAGATTTAATGAGGATTGAACCTACGGTCGGTTTAAAATGCTTTGTCTTTTATATAAGTTCATGGCCGGTCTATCCCGAGCTGGGGGTGGGGGTGGGGTGTCCGTGATATCATAGAATCTATTAAAAAACTCAAATGGCTATGGGCAGGCCATGTTGCTAGAATGAAAGACAACCGATGGACATCACGTCTCACAACATGGATCCCCAGAGATCCCATAAGAAACTGAGGCCGACGGAACACAAGATGGAGAGATGAACTGGACAGATTCAGGAAATACTGGCTCCGCGACGCCCATGATTGAGAATAGTGGCGAATCCTGGGGAAGGTCTATGACCAACGACGGACATTAAAAGACTGATGATGATGATGATGATGATGATGATGATGATGATGATGATGATGAACCTACGGACACAGGTAAGCAAAATTGTTACAATGTGTGCTCAGATCCATTTTTTCCATAACATAGTAGTTTTGATTCAGACCATCTATACTGATCATCCAAATTTATACTTGAAAGATGATTTCTTACCAGACGGACGCAGATGAGATGCCCTCAGCATTGCTCTGTGTAATTTGGTCAGGTGGGATCGGGGTTCACCCTGAGACCAAGTCAAGTGCTCTTACGCTCTTGCAACTATTGTAAAGAGAATTTTTGAGGAAGTTCCTTCCCTAAACGTTCGCGTGTGAGGTTTCCCACGTCAAACCGACCTTGTATCACATCCTGTAGCCATGGGGATACGGGTATATTGGAACGTGCTGATCATTGCTCTATGACAAGCGTCCAGAAATTCTCTTTTAAAAAAAATATTATACATAAACGAAGAAGTTTTGCAACGGACCATCAGTAATGGGAGATCCAGCGAGGATTGAACCCGCTAATAACGGCCAGCAGTTTTAGTCTGTTAATTACTATTCTACGTATTTCCTTGACTATTCACGATATTTGGATTGAGACGTTTTTTTTTTTTTCTTTCGTTTGAGAAAAGAATAAATTCTGAATTCATTTACCGAGAAGAGTGCATACTTTGATAGGGTGGGTAGGAAGTATTTTCTTTAGTAAAACATTTGGCCGTTCCCCACCAGTGGAAGAGTCCAGTGTTACGATAAGCGAACCAATAAAATCACACTGTCAGTGTTGCCAATTTAGCGCCGAAAGCGCTAAATTTAATACGTTTCTTGTTTTTATGGTGCTAAAAATTGCTGATTTTTTTTTCTTGCCCGTTTCAAGCACCGCTAAGGTGTCTTTTGGCCATATTTAGCTATTTCTTTTGGTGCTTGTTGGCAGTCAACTTAGCGCGAAAATATTTTTTGAGTTGGCAACACCGTCAATTAGACACGGGTATGCACACTCGAACACATAATATATTTCTTTCTTCTTTTCTCATTCTTTCAACTTTTAGAGAATTATTCCCCGAGTAATAGGTTCTTCTTTTCTACGCTTCTCTTAAGGAATGTTTTTTAGCTGCTGCTGATACACACAACCAACGTGATAAAAATCTTGTTCGCACATAACCACGGTTAATAGTGACACATACACACTTACCCACAGTCTTCAACTACTGCACTCTTCAGGTAGCGACTTTCCTTGCTTTTTACTTATTTATTTTCGAAACGACGTCATTTGTTTGCAGACCAACTAAGTACATACTACATAGTCCAGTAGAAAGGGGAAAGAAACAAAACAAAAAAAAAATCTTGTTCACTAAGTAACACATAAAACTTTGGAAAGACCCACTAATACTACTACTGCTGCTGCTGCAGTCAATTGAAGTACTGGTCGCACGATGGAACTTTGTCGTGTGTGGACCGGCGTATGCATTGTACCAGTTCCAAATTACCAACAGAAACACGTGGGCACCTGCATGGATATAGTAACTATGAAGCGTTACAAAGAAGAAGTACATTTCCGATCTGTACTAAGTCCTGTGATATTCCAGGATTCAGTTATTTGTTACAAGGATTGCACGAAGCAGCGTTACCGTAGTCTTACTCATTACGAACCAAGGTCTAAACCCAAGATATTTCACGAAAGTATCGTCATTTACCCGAAAAAGACAGAAATGACTTTCGTGTCTACAGTCGACTATCACATTGATGAATGTCGTAAATGGTTCCAGACTACTATGGAATTCAAAGCCAAGACCTACACGACGACCAAAATCCAGAATATAAATCCTAATTTTAGTAAATTGCACGGCAGCAGTTTTAACAACAATTCCAGTCATAAAAATTACGAGTCGGACAGTCCTTGTGATATTTCATTTTCTCCTGTCGTCAATTCTGGCGAATCGAGAAAAGTTGATGCTGTTTCGAACGGACCCGGAGCATCGCTGATTTATTTACCCAGGTTTGAAAAAGAAGATCATATCAAATCATGTAATTTTAACTTGATGACAGATTCAGATTCTGAAAATTTGTTGATCTTAGAAGATTCATCAGAAGAGGAATTGGACGTTTGAGATAAGTAACACACAAAAAAAACGTTTTTAAATTTTTTTTTTTTTTAGCCAATTTGAAAAAACCAACTAAGTAACAAAACTCCCCTCGGAGTTTATATCCTGTCAAATTTCAAAGCAACATTATTTCATAGTAAGCTCTTTCCATACAGCTAAAAAATGGGGAAGAAACATGTGTTGCCACTAGTGAACGAATATGTACTGGGAAGAAAAAAAAATATTGTTACGATTTTTCCTCGATTTTTTTTTTCCAGTCCATAGAATGAAAAGAACAAAATGAAACATTTAGACGAGAAATAATTCAGTCCTGATTTGATTTAATGTCTGATGAGAGTAAGTAAAAGTTTGAGAGTCGGTCAAAATAATGTCATTATTTATCATGATCAACCTTCTCTCCCACCCGTAATTAATCATGTTGAAGCTAACGACATGACTACATGTCACCAGGACGAAGCAAAGAAGAGTTAAACCGGAGTTTTATATTTATTTATAAACTTTAAAGATTTTTCTTTTTTAAATGCTTCGGTGTTTTTAAGTTTCTAATAATACGTATAATTGTTATCTACCTGTTGAATAATATCCCATATAAAGTACAGACGGTCATGTTATTCAACCTTACCCTTATTTAATTTCTTTTTTTAACTTTTTTTTGTTGGATGTTACTATTGAAATAATTGTGCCCCCAACCCCCCACGAAAAATGAAAATCAGAAATCTAAATCCTAACTGAAGTGGATTTTCTTCTTTTTTTTTCTCTCTCTTTCTTTCATTCTTTTTCATTGCCTCGAAAGGACTGTAATGGGCACATTTCTCCCGAATAATTGGAAAGATTTAGGTTCGTCTTGTATTGCAATATTTCAATGTATATTCTTGAAGAAAAAAAAAATTTGTGGACACTCAAATGTATCAAACTACGTATTTTATTAAATGCACGCACACGCTTACAGACGCGCGCAGTTAGACACACACACACACACACTCTCTCTCTCTCTTTCTGTCGTTCAATGTGAAATGTTAGGCAGTAAGAAAGTTTTCCCGGGTTTTAGAACAAAAACATTCGTCTTCAAGGGAGGTAACTTAGAAAACTGTATTTTTCTGTTCCTGCTTGGTGAGTTGCAAATGATACAATTATTTTGAAACGAGAACCTTGTTAATTTTTTTAAATTTTAATGTTTTTATATCGTGTGATCATTATCAACGTACTTGTTTCAGATCTAGAGATTTTTTTAATGAATAAATTTGCAAATACAATCTCTAGAAACAAAATTGATCATATTTTGGAGAAAAAAAAATCGGTAGTACTCTAAAGTAACCATTTGTCAGTTTAAAAAAAAAAAAAGATTGACTAGAACTGAATGTGAGGTGAATGTTTCATCAAAATCCGAATGCTATCATATATACTGCCAAAATAAGAATGGTGTGTGTGTGAATTTTCTTTGAGTAAATATCCAAAATCTATTTAGGACCTGTTAGTTTTGCATACCATGATAGAGAAGTGTGGCAAATCCTGGGGAAGGTCTATGTCCAATGACAGATGTTAAAAGACTGATGAGTTTTGCATTAGAGGTATTGATGATATTGATAAAAATGTTTAAACACAAATTGTTTTGGAAATTAACAATTTACTGACATATTTTGCTGACTACAGCTTCGTCAAAATAATAAATATTTTGAAGTTACTAACTATAAGAAAACGTCTTGATTCAAAAAAAAAAAAAAAAATACACTATTAGGGGAACATATTAACCCCCCACCACCACCAGCACCAAAAAATCTTTTTCTTTTTCAATTGAAGAGAAATATATGAATCTATTCTTTCAAGCTAGTGAAAAATATGCATTTCAGGCAAATATTCAAAGTTGAATATTATAATCAGCATTTTCAATACAATCAAAAAAGACAATTCTAAGAAAGAAAATCCATTATTTCTATGGATGATATTACAATTGTGTCAATGTTTTTTTAAAATTCTCTAATGAAAGATTTGAGTTCTTTCGAATTTAATCCTTTCACTACTGCAGGGACCAGGGTTTCTCAATTCAGGCAGAAGGGGAGATAATCTATGCTTTATTCCATCTACTCACCAAACACAGGCATTGGAATATGCTTGAAATTGAAAATTAGGTGAATGGATAGGTCCAGTATGAGCCTCTTGACACTGGCCAGCCACAATCGACGATCTGGAGGTTGAATGTTCAATACCAGTTCAATAAACCTCTGCCTCCAAACTTGCACTATTTTCAAATTTAATACCATAACAATGCCTGTGTTGGGTAAGTCTGTGATGAAGCTTGGATTATCTCCCTTTGGGCCAAATCTGGCAACCTTTGCAATTTACCACTTAAAAATGACATTTTGAGATTATCTTTGGACTTCAGAAAATTTGTCATTTTGGGACCAACAAAACAAAAAAATCTTGTGCTAGTATATATATATATATATATATATATATATATATAAAAATATATGAATTTTTTTTTCTTTTTCCTTGTTGAATAATTTCTCTGAAAAGATCAATTAAAAAAAAAAAAAAATTATTTAAAAATAATTCATTTCTGGTACACACACAGGCTACAGTGATTCATTTATGTGAGGTGTGGGTAAATGGTTTATCTATTTATGGTAGCCTGTTAGTCACTTAATTAAAGCAGCATATATTGTCGTGACCTACAAAAAATTCAACGTAAGCTTTTTATACAGTAGTGGAAGGATTATCTTCTTGGTATTCATTTCTAAATAATACAAAGTCCCCATGGGCGTTTGCTGATACTTTTCCAGGGGAGGGGATGACATATATTTCAGGGGAGCACAAAAGGGCATATTCGGGAATGTATTTTGGTGGAAACCCTGTTACACTATAGACATCCCACCTGCCATCTGTTGTGTGAGCAACTACATCCCACTGTATGGTCTAGATTTCAAATCTTGACCTCTCACCTCTGACTGAGACATATTACCTGACCCAAAGTAACCAATGGAGTGACCATCAGTGAATAATAGTGATAATGTCTTTTTAAATTTGAATATTAAGTTGGGGTTACATAAAACAATTGTACTGCACCATTATTGTTTATCCACTATAAGGTTCTACCTTTCAAACAACCTTGCCCTAGGTGAGAAGGTTTGATCCAGCTGACACCTACGTGATTCCTGTTTTTTTTTTTTTTTTTTTTTTTTTTCTTCAAAAGTTTTTTCAACTATTTCTCCGTTTGTAGTTTTATGACTTTAGAGAGTAGTCTTTTGGCAACAGACCTTGAAAGATTCGAATATTATTTGAATTTATTTACTGAATGAAAATTACGGGAAGAAGACAAATATTTGCTAATAGCATCACTCCCTGATACATAAACTTGAATACGAATACAGTAGTACCTCTTAACAAGGACAATCCATTCCAGAAAATATCTCATGGAGTGAAAATTCATCAAGTGAATAATCAAACCAGGGGATTTTAGTAATTTGCTCCAAAAAGTAATATCAGGCACCTAAAATCTTAACAAAAAAAAAAAAAATCATGTAATGATTACTTTCTAAATAATGTATAAATACAAATAAAGATGTATATAATTTGATAAAAGGATAAATAATCTTATAATTTACCAAATGTCTGCCTGTCAGAAAATAAGCGCCAAGATACTAGATATAAATCTGGATAGACATCAATGAAATCTTGATTCTGGATAATTTTATCAAATTCCATAAGCTTCTCTCTCTCTCTCTCTCTCTCTCTCTCTCTCTCTCTCTCTCTCTCTCTCTCTGTCTCTCTCTCTGTCTCTCTCTCTGTCTCTCTCTCTGTCTCTCTCTCTGTCTCTCTCTCTGTCTCTCTCTCTGTCTCTCTCTCTGTCTCTCTCTCTCTCTCTCTCTCTCTCTCTCTCTCTCCATGCAATTTTAAGTGAAATTTTATTGGAGTTCTTTGCTATGAGCGAGACCATTCTAAGTACCATGAATAGTGCTGAGTTTGATGTAGATGTTGCTGTACAAAATAATGTTAGTATAAACTGAAAACAAAAACACATTCAATTATGAAAAGACCTTGAACAGTACAGAAAATTCTGGAAGGAATCATCTGCAATAATCAAGATATACACGTACAACATTCACGTCACCTGCATTAATGAGATATTCTTATAATTTCATGTATCTTAATTTTCTGTGTGTTCATTTCAAAAGTAATGTGCTACTTTCTCAAGAATCCAATAATGACTAACATTAGTAAATTTACTTGTGAATGGAGGGTAAACATCATATTTCATTCATTTTTTTTGTTATGCAAAACAAATAATTATGGCAAAATACTTTGAAATGTTGCATGTTCTCAAAAAACAGTCAATTGTCCTTGTAAACAGCTGAGCTGTTTCCTTGACTTTTTTTGAGAAGAACTCCTTGAAAAATTATTTGTTTTGTTTCTTTTTACTCTCCCAAAGAAAACCCTCACTCACCCTGGGTGAGAAGTGTTGATCCTGCAGTTACCCATGAGAATCCTGTTTTCTTTTCAGAAGATTTTTCCAACAGTTACTCCCCTCATAATTTGGTGAATTTCAGGGGAGTTCTTTTGGCAACATACAGATTCGAATATATTCTGAAAAATACTTAATTGCCTTTGTAAACAGCTGAGCATTTTCCGTGACTTTCTCTGTTAAAAACTGATTGAAATTTTTTTTTTTCATTCTCTTTCAAAAAAACTCCAGACGTTTGAGTCAAAAAATATTCTTAAATCTTATCAAATAATGCTGTAATTTTTATCAATAATAAATTTAAAAAAGTACATCAATGCCTTTTTTTTTTTTTTTTTTTTTTTTTACTAAATGAATTATATTTTTATTAGATGAAGTATTTTGAATCAATACTTCATCATTCTATCAGTACTTTTTACCTTCATCTTGATTTATTAGTTACTTTATGTAAGTATTGAGAAATGGATATATGATCTGACAGAAGCTGCCAGTTATTTGGGGCCTCTGCATTATGTATGGCTGTTTAGCTCAATGGTAAGAGCAGTACTATCTTGAAGGGGCTAACCTATCGGTCACTGGTTTGATTCCTGAGACAGCCCCATTTTCTTTGTTTATTCTGTTTAGGCCAAGTTATACATTAATCATGTAATGATGGGAGATCATTTCAAATTAGTTTCTATACAACATAACATAATTCATAATTGTGTGTGTGTATATATATATATATATATATATTTGGGCTGCGAGTTTCATTATACACTACAGATAATTTTTGTTGATTTAGTCTTACACATCATAAGTACTATTTCTATAATCATTGGACTTTGAAATTTTTTCTTGAAAATGACTGATAATGTTTGAAAGTGCTCAAAAAAAAAATATTATGAACTTTGGACATTTCCTCCATTCTTATGACCCAGCAAAAAAACAGTTTGTTTGCAAACAAGAAAAATATCAAAAAATGAAATCAATTAAAATTATCCGTGTTATTCAATATAAATGTGTGTGTGTGTATGTGATATATATATATATATATATATGTGTGTGTATACAGTATGATAAATATGTATGTAAAAAAAAAAAACAAAAACAAATATTGAATTAAAACATTAATTTGTGTTTGAATTAATTTGTGAAGTCATGTGATTTTCACAAAGAATAATAAAATAAATATGAAATCAACCAAAACTGTAAACATATGTTTCTATCAGTTTTCAAGTTGTTCTGGCTGACTATGTATACATATATATCTCACATACAGGCTGCACTGATGTAGGTTGCCCCCCTCCCTGGCTCGTACGCCAAATGCACTCACTCGTGTCCAATTTGTCTGTAATCAAGTAGAAAAGAAAAGCGAATAATCTATCCATGTAAGACATATATTCAAATAATGTTCTATTGTATGATTCATTGTATGGTTGTCTTGGCTGATTCCTGTCAAAACCTAAAACTTGCAATGGATTGGTCCATGTGAAATAGAATAACATAGCTAATAAAACAATTAGGGGTTGTAAAAATGAGACATAACAATGAATATTATTTCATAGAAATTTTGTAGAGTTCATATCTGATCATCGCTTCAAAATAGTTTTTGAAACTTGAAATTAGGATACTTGAATTATCAAAAATAAATCACCTAAAAAAAAAAAAAGCTCCTTTGTGCAGATCCATATGTAAGTAACACCATTTTTTATGGGTATGAATTTGTAGTGCTAGTAAAATCATACGTATTACAATTTAATGAAAAATAACAATAGACGTTTGGTCTACGAGAATAATGGAGGATAGTGTTAACCTATTTCATAAGATGGTTAACTTTTTTAGCAGTTTATGAAAATGAGTTGCTTCCCTTGGACCATTTCAGTTGATGACTTCAATACAGTTCTGTACATCAACTTTTCCGTTAGGATCATTAAGAACCCTAAGTTCAACAATGCGTCCACTACCTGTGGTAATAATAGCAGGGAGAAGAGCGAATAGTCTTTAAGTCAATTGATTATCATACCTGTAAAATATTGTGGTATGGAAATATTTTCTGAGCATTTTCAATAAAAATCGTAAATGGCCATTTTCGGCTTTTTTTAAATACAAAAATGTGGACCTCCTTCATTCTATGACATCATTGCAGCTGCTGAAAATTAATGATCAGAAGAGATGTTCTTTTAATGATGTCATATCTTTTAATGACATCACACCTCTTCCTTCCACCCTCTTCCGGATCACTAATGTAATCGGAACAGACTGACTGACCAATTGAAATGCATCTTATTGAGATGAGTGGATACACCTGAAAAGATATGAATATATTTATAAAATACTGTAGGTGGAATTATGAATAGGGTGATTTTTCTGACTAGATATAAATTAATTGCAAAATTCCTACCGAACAATAAATTAGATTAACTCCTATTTATATAATTGTGTCTATGGTAAAATTGCTTTCACTCAACTAATAAAGAAATCTATAAAAATTGATTTTCATGAAAAATAAGGAATTATTATGATATGACATAATAGCAGGAAACAGATGTCTTTTTTTTTTTTTTTAAATTTTTTCTATGGATTAATATGGGTCATCCGATATGTGTACTTGATATGCCTGGCTTCACCAGCTATCCTAACCAACTGGAACTATTTCACTGATCACATAATACAACCTTTATCAGGGGTGGTAAACCTTTTTGAGACTGCTTGCCCACGTAGATGATTATCTTCTGAAAAATACTGCCCCCCCCCCATGTGCCCATGAGAATTTTTGGTCTGCTGAATATCATTTTTATCATATTTTGCAAAATATTTTTTATAGAGAAAGAAACAAAGTGGCTGAAAACATTCTTAAAAGGAGTCTGTTTTAGATAATTAATAACTGAAGAGACAGCTGATAAATTGAGGGTCCCTGATTTAATAGGGGGGAATTCACTTACGAAAAATCATATCTCACATGTGCCAATGAAATATTTTTGTGTACCCCCTTGGTTTGCCATCTCTGACCTATGCTATATGCTGTAGACATTCAGGAAGCTAAGATTATGATTTTGAGTTTATTGAAGTATTTAAATGATTTGCTTTTCGTATAATATTTTTTTCAAATCAACCATGCAAAATATATATTGATATTTATTTTATTTGAGTTTATATTATACTTCATCTTTTAAAGACTTTTTTTCTAAGATATTGTATATTTTTTTGATATAAATCAACCATGAGTATAAGACAAGTTTGGGATAGAGCATAACATTTTTAAAAAATCAATTGACGAATGTAAGTCGATTGTTTTTTTTTTCCCCTGCCATAGAGGTTTTAAAATTGAAATTCTCACCTGTGATGATTAATCTACCTGGAAAAGTTATTTAAAAAGGATGATACACACCATATGCTACCTACATAGCGTTTCATACAAAACCGTTATACTGAATTCAGTTGAAAACAAAGGACATTATTGCTTGTTAATGTACATTGTGTATATCATTACTCCAGTCATATTGGCAAAAATATTGACCATTTCTGACTGGCCTGTCATATAAGTCAAACTGGTAACTTGGGGCCATTTCTTTGGTAAAAAAAACCCTTATATTCATGATATGTTAAGAGATTTCAACTCAATCCTCATTTGCTGGGAAATAAATGTAGAAAAGCACCAAGTTAATTTTATTCCTAAAAATGAGTATATAAGAAGATACTCAGTTCATTTTGATATGACTTTTCATCATTGTCCAACTTCTACTGTTGAGCTTTGACTTTATTTCCGTTTGTAACAATAATGACCGATGATAATGACCTAACCAAAAATCAGTGATGTCATACAAGAATAACAGTGACATGTACAAAAACTGATGACAAATTCACTTCTAAAGCCCAAGTCCGGTTGACTTGTTCTGCTAAAGTTTTCAAATCCCATTTACCGGAACTATGAATAAAGGAGTTGGAATGGGACTTGTAGTTTTTTGAATAATATTGTATAGAGAAACAAATTCTAATTTGTTCAACTTTTAGATTTGAATAAGCAAAGGATTTTGACCTTATTGCAGCCAAGATTATTTCAATATGGAAACAAAATGATTAGTCATTTTACAAATACAGGAATATCTTGAATAGTGAAGTTTTGTTTGATATTGTTTGTTTAAGTAATGTACAAAATAATGTCACTAAGTACATACTGAAAAAACAGAAATGAATTGAATTATAAAAGCTCTGGTTAGTCATCAGTCAACAGAGACTGTCATGTGACCAATATCTTTAGGCAGCATGCTGTGTTAGGGAGGATCAATAGAAAATTGATAAATAAGGTGATCAATGAATAAGATACTTTTGTTGGCTCACTAAAAAGTCAAAATTGAAAAAAAAAAAAAATTATCATGAACTTAGCCAGCCAAAAAGACATCTTGAGAATTAAAGAATAGCAGTTTTGGTTTGTAGTCTCTGATAAGACCTTGAATAGTATGTTCAAATACAGTAACATAATTAAATAACACTAATCATGGTATTCCTGCATATATCTGTTTATTTTTTTGTGTTTGCTCTTGATTCTCCTTAGAGGATTATTAGTGTTAAAAGTCATTTCATTTTTCTAGATATAAAATTAGAAGAGCTTATCATTTACTGATGAACTATATTAAAATGCTCATGAAATATATTTTAGTTGAATAAGACCATCAACTTGAAGGTGGTTTTCTCTGTTTGTGTTACATTACATAAAAAAAAACACTATCATGCATACACTTGTTTGGAGATAACATTGTCTGCTGCATTGAATCAATCATTTAAAAACTTCCTACTTGCAAAATTTAAATAGACTGTTGCTCTCACCTCTGGAAAAACAGGTTCAGATACATAGCTACAAGTATTTATTCAAGCATACATTCATTAAAAACAATCATCTAATTTTATATATTGAGAAATACTTATAAAATCATTTGGATTTTTCAGTTTTTATTTCTATCCAATCTTCTCTGCTAAAATATGAATTCCATTTTACCCAGTTTAAAAGTAATAAGCAATAATGATACAATGCAATCTTGGATACAACTAGTTTGTATGATTGTAAAAACTGGTTTTATAAGGTCATCTGATACTGTGCACACCTTATGCAAATATTGTTCTGCTGGTCATATATTGTGTACAGGTAGGTCACTGGATTTTTTTCTTACAAAAGGATATCTCAGAAGAATGGTATTGTTACAAACCTTTAGGATTTAATGTTATACATACAATTATTGTAGGCGAGGCTTGTTCACTCAAAGAAAAGAAAGCCAGCCTTGGTTTAAAATCAGGCCATTTCAATTTTTTTGTAAAGATGTTTTAACTTAATCTGATCTTCATCCATGTTTTTCAAGATATTTTTCAACTCAAATAGTTTTAGGTAAGAATTTCCCATAGAGTGGGCCACGACACTTCTATGTGCCCCACAGAGACTGCCCAATTCTTGTTTTTGTACTTCTTGACAAGCATCTTTCCACAACATCTTTGAACTGTGCTTGACATTTTATTCCAGGGTTCTGCATTCCTGAATTTTTTTAGTTGTTCGCTTCTTTTCACAAATGAAAATTGTGTTAACAATATAAACGCAGAGATTGGTATTTGAAAACTTGTTTTCAATGGGTAAACCCGGTGGACTGTTAGAATTTGCATAAGAAAAAAATAAAAAATGTGTTTAGTTATGATCCCTACTGAGTCATGACATATCTTATCAAAGGCCAGATGGACCACATAGTAGGAAAATGTTTGGAAACGCTGTTTAGATCTTACTTTAAAGTGGTTTCAACCTTTTAAAACATTTTCAAGGATTCGTACATTGTGATGTACTATAAAATTTACTCTATAAGCCCGAGTTGTTTTTTTTCTACATGTGTTCTTGTGTACATTGTTGCTAATTTAGCACTTTCGGCTCTAAATTTAGCATATTTCTTGTCTAGACAGTATGAAAATCATCAAATATCTTGGTAATTTTACGGACAGTTTTTGACCGTCTTAAACATCTTTTGGGTGTGTGTTGGCCATTTTTTTGGCCTTTTTCAATTTGGTGTGTTTTAACAGTCAAACTAGTGCAAAGAATTTCTTTGGGTCAGCAACACTGAATTTGTGTACAGTTTTTTTTTCTTCTTTTGTACAATATATCACTTGAAACGATGAGGTTTAATGGTTTGTTTTATACCTGTTTTGGCACCATTCAATCTGATGGTCTGCTTTGAAGTGTATACTATATTTATTCTCCCTCCCTTGTTATGAATTGATGAATTGAATCTATCTTTTTTTTCTTTCAAGTCTATTTAATTATTGCTAGGGGATAAAAATTCTGGTATTTATCAAGTTTTAAAACATGATTGAAAAAAGCAAGATTTTAGCCCTCAATTATCATATTTCTTGTTTTGACAGTTTGAAAGGCACCAAATTGACGCATCTCAGTCATTTTGAGGCCAGTTTTTGACCATTTTAAGCATCTTTTTGGTCACCATTAAGCATCTGGTGGTCACCATTTTTTGGCCTTTTTAATTCAGTGCATTTTAGTAGTCAAACTAGAATATATCAAGTTTTAGAACATCATTAAAAAAAAGCAAGATTGAATTTAAAAAAATGATTTAAAACAATGTTTTAACAATCAAGCTTCCAAACAAAATATGCATGTTGTATATGGGAAAGTGATTGGTTTGATTGGTCACAGTTGTAAATGTGGTCTGTGTAGTTTGTTTAATGGGGACACTTGTAATCCTGTCATTTTTTATGGGTACCCTGCTACTTATTAATATTGATTCATGAGTGGCTTATTAAGGTAGTTATTTCTGTCGATTATCAGATTTGTTTTACAAATACTTATGATAAGAGGTATATTAGAAACCATCAACTAGAACTGTCACAAACTATCAAAATAGGTTTCTCCAGCTGGCTATGTATGGATCACGCACACAGGTCTTACCAAAACAGCTAGAGGGCTGAAATTTTCAACTTTTACTCCTTATTATGTCTATAAAAAAACTAAATAAGGTTTTAGGGAGGGAATGGGGTCCAATTTGCAGTGTAAGTTTATGCTAAATTGATCCCCAGTTTGTGCCAGCATTGATGCTTGCTTTTAGAAAATTCAAACTTTTTCGGTGATCCCTACCCAACTAAGGGTAAAAGATGTAACTCGTTCAATGATTACAACTTTTCCAGATCTTTTAATTGATCACCCCTAACACACAACCTGTATGTTTGAGGATAAATTAACAGAGGTCAGTGTGAATTTGTTTTTTATATCATCTCTATATATAAAAGTGTCTCTATATATGTATGTATTTGTACTCCAAATAGCAGGCCATAATTTTTGCACCTGGAGAAGCTGAAATTTGTCATAGGGGTACATCAGAAGTCATAGTCTGTGACTTTTTTCTGACTGTGTATGTGAGTTGATTAAAATGTCCCCCTCACCCCAAAAAATTTTGTCGATATCTTGCTGAAGGAGAGACTACCATTTTTTCTGAAAATTATTATCAACGGATGAATATATATTTTTGTTCTGAATGCCCAATGGTAAAGAATCATTTTGATATTATCAGGTGAGTTTTCAAAATTATATTCATGTATCAAGAAAAAATATTTCAAGATATTCTTACTGTATTGAAATATTTTATACATTTACCTCCATCAACATAAATTTGGAGTTTGTTATTCTTACAGCAGATTTGCTAATTGTAAGGTTTCTTTATGCATACATATGCATATTTCAAAGTTTGTTACTGTAATATAATAGTACATTTCAAGATGTTACTGCATATATTTGCATATTTAAAAAAAATCCTATAAACTTTGAATAGTTCACTCAATATTGATTTATATTCCTTACGCAGGAGAGTTCATTTTTATTTACTTCTGGTAAGTAAGCCACCATATTGTTTAATGAGATGAATGAATACGCACATGCTGTCCAATATGATGAAAAAAAATAAAGAGATGTAAGTAATCTTCTGTTGAGTCTGTAATTTTTTTTTTACTCACAGTTGGCATATCTATTTCTCCTACTTATCGCAATAAATTCTTTGTGCTTAAAGGTTTGAAATTTTATTTTTGTTGTTGATTATTTGTGTGGGATAATAACCCACAGACTTGCCTTTGAAGCACCTGATTGGACACTGAAGGAGATGAAGAAAAAAGATGACATTATTAGTGGAGTACATAAACCTGGGCAAGGCCAGGTACTTCTGCTAGTTTCTATATGAATTTTTCAAAAAAGGAACCTGATAATTTTATTCCAGTTTTGTTGAGTTTGTCTTTTGTGGTATGAATATAGAGTTTTGTTAAAACTGTCAACAGAGCTTTCTTTCAGTTATCAAGTTGGTCAGGCTGGCCATACATACAGACCAATTCAATGGAGGTAAGGGGCTGAAAAAGTAAACATTTACTCCCTATCATGTCTAGGGAAAATGTTGAACAACTGTAGCCTTCAAAGATGGTGAAGGATTCTCTCCATTTTTATGTTTGTGTTTCAGTACTCCTGGCAACATAGTTTTGTCTATAAACTTGAAAATTGGTAACAGTGCTCCACTTGACCCCTTCAAAAAACGTTTTTTTTTATTTTTGAAAAAAAGTTTTTTGACATTTTAGGGGCCGTATTTTGGTGATTTTGATAACATTTTGACTCTCCAGATTGTAGCTATTTCTAGATGTTTTTTTTCCCGAGTGGAAACAACCTGTGATGTCATAAATATAATTTGTTGTGACCGTATCTACACTTCAATGGTAATTTTTGACATGACTTGAAGTTTTAACGCTACAGTTGTTCAATTATTGACTGTGATAAGTTTTTCTTTTTAATCCCACAAGCCCCCAAATGGGTTTTTGGAGGGGAGTTCAATTTACAATGTAAGTTTATGCTAGATCGATCCTTATTTTGTATCTGCTTGTTTTTTTGAATAACCAGATTTTTTTCTAGTTAAACAAAAGGTAACAGTAATAACTTATTGATTGATTATCACCTCTTTTCTCAATTTTTTAATTGATTATCCCAAACAAGATATGCTGCCAAAAGATGTTGGTCATGTGATGGAGTGACTTATTAAACAAGTTTAACTTTTCTGGTTCAATAAGATTTTTTTGAAATTTCAATTAAGTTTGTGCATTAATCTTTGCTATTATTAACTTGAACGTTGACAAAACAAACTATTCATTAATTTTCAGGTGGAAGAATTTATATTTATCCAACATTAATAAGTGAGTGAGAATATTGATTTATTGGGTATTACATCAAATAACCTTAGCCCCACGAATGGTCTGACCGAGCAACAGACACATTACTTTTCGAATGTCCAGGTCTATCTATCTATCTATCTGTGTGGGGTGACTGCAGTCACATTTTATGGATGCAACCATTGAAATTTGCATGAATACAACATTAGGTACCATCTAAATGTTTTTTTTAATTTATTTGAAAAAAAAGAGGCTTTACTTGAGTTTCTACAGTAACTTTGAATAAACAATGCCAAAATCTTGTAATGGTATTTTTGATTATATATATAGTGTAATGCTCTCCCAACTCTGGAATGGAGCACTCTGGTGGATGTAAATAAATATATTCGGTCCTTCTGACCGACCAGTTCTGCGTAGGTTAGGGGTAAATGTCATATATATATATGTAGTATACATATACTATATATATAAAGTCTGTATATATAGATATGTTGTATTAATATAATAATATATATCATATGTATACATACATTATATTTGTACATATATTGTATATACACGTATGATATACTATACTATGCATATATAATATATACATGTATAGACATAAAGTATCCTCTTCAACGTAGCGATTTTCTCACCATTGAGCTAAACAGCTGCCAGTAATGCACAAGTCAAAAAATAAAACATCAATGTCAACTCTGAGTATTTAAAGTTTCTCATTTAGACAGTTTTGCTAAAGAAAAAAAAACCCAAACCTAAAATTCCTTAAACAGGTATAATGAAATAGCATTAAAATGCCGGCACTTATATTAACAAATATAATACAATAACCCATACATTGGTACACTGAAAGTAATATAGACAGTTTACCCACATACTTATCTCAAAGAACCGCCTAATCAACATTGTTTACTCCTCCCTGTCTAAGTAAATTAAGAACAATACAACCCACCATGGTCATAAAGGACTCTAACATGGGTAATAAATCTAATGGTTCCTCAGTAAAAATCAAGACATTCCCGTAGAACATACAGCTCAGCATCCACTTACCCGAACAATACGCCTTGATATGTAACTTTGTAACTTGCGTGTTTTGCTGGTGGTTTTAAATCAACAAACGAAACAATAAAACAAAAGAAAAACTCCTCCCACCATAGCAACAACTACAAGAATCTCCCCGACTTCCCAAACAGGAATCAAAAACATAAATAACCATTCGCCTGAAGAGGTCTAAACAGGGCAGAAACACAATCGTGTTTGTGTAGCAAATCTACTTTCTACTATAGTTTCAGCTCTACTCCAAACCAACTTAACACTTAAAGTTTAATGTATCGATCACTCTATGAAATTAATCCATCACATATCGGATATTGCTTTAAATTATATTATTTTATATTGCAAACCAGATTTGTACAAGTTGTACTTTGCATAGTCTTATATATGATATTTATATATATAATATATTATTATACATGATATGTAGATGGAATATATATATATATATATATATATTATAACCATCCAAACATAATCGTTAAAAAGATCAACAAGTCTATAGAAACTAGATTGATACACAATTCTTCAAATGAAATAATATTCAACAAGGTAGAAATGACTATACTAAAGCCGTGAAGAATAGCAGTTTCACCGAAACAAAATTAGAATATGATAAAAAATTGAAATCCAAGAGAAAAAACAAAGCAACACGAAAAAAAAGGAGTAAGAAAAATAATCTGCCATTCTGAGTCGAATGTTGAAGAACAAACTGAAAACTAGCTAAGTTGTTCTGAAAATATTGATACATTCATCACGAAACATAACAACTGAGTAATTAGAATTGATACTAACCAAGAAAGCATGAATAAACTAGACTGCAATCGTACAAACAAAAATAGATGCCATCTACAAAACTAATTCCTCAAATCAAATACCGTATACTAGACTGAAATATCAATCCAAGAGAATCTGTTGGAAGTGAAATATTATACAAGAATATCGAAAACACCCTTTAAACTTAGATTAGCCAACCATACATAATTCCTTAATTATGGAAAATATAAGAATAGTGCATATTTGTGCACATATTACTGGAGGATGCGCGATAAAAAATTTTGAAGCAACTGTAAAATGGGAAATATCAAAACAGACCCACATATGCCAAAAGATTAAAACTCCATGCCACTTATGCCAAAATAAGAAATTTGAAATCTTAAGTTCTGCCAATAAAACAAAACAAAAAAAAACGTACAACAGTTTTTATAAACAGAAAAAATGAAATAGCGTTAAAATGCTAGCACTGCTTAAAATTTCTATTAACGATCATAATTCATTAACACACATATAGATACACTAATAATAACTAATATAGATGTTTTATTCACAAAGCCATCTCAAAGAACTTCGTAATCAAAATAATTACGTTAGACAAGGGGAAGTAGACCAAACTCAAGATAATCATATAACCTGCTATGGTCATATAAGAAGGATTCTAGCATTGGGAAATAAATCTAAGATATTTAAGTAAATAAAAACTTTCCTATAAAGAACACACAAAATCAGCAATCACCTACTGATAATGCAAACACTCATATCATACTCCCTGGCTTGTAATTTATAACCACTAGCCGAAATACACAAACTGCAAATCTAACAAATCAAATAAAACAAAAGAGAAAACTCTTCCCTCCTTGACACCCATAAAAATTTCCCCTAATTTCCCCAACGGGAATCTAGAATATATCTAATCATTCGACTGAAGAGACCCAAACGGGACAGAAACATAAACGTGTTTGTGCAGCGAATCCCCATTCTACTATATATCAAGCTCTACTCTAAATGAACATATAAAGAACATATAAAGTGTGTATATTATGCATATATCTATATGTATTCATGTCTCTCTCTATATATGTATGTGTACGCGTGTGTGTATATATATACATATGTATATATACGTGTGTGCATATATGTACATATATATGATATATATATAATACATATATAATATAATATATAATATATATATATGATATATATATATATATATATATATATATGCATGTGTATATGTATAGATACATATATGCGTGTGTGTGTGTATAATTTTTCTAATCAGATTTGTTCGGTTACACCAAAATACACAATTAGATAAAAGTACTTCTTTTAGATACTATGCTTGCTGAAAAAAAAAAGCACAACTTATGCAAATATCCAGGATTAAATCAAGTTTGTCACGTAGATAGGTAGATATTTCTAGATACAGTCATCACACAAATTGTTTTCTTCAGTTTGTCTCGAACGTCATGACTATGCTAATATTTTAACTAATATAAAGGCTTTGAATTGTTCATTTTGTGTCACCGGCAAAACCTGTTTGGACCAAATGCCATTCATTATCGTATCCACTATTTGTAAGCATATTCAAAAGGTCAGAGAAGTGTGAGAAAATGAAGTAATTATGTGTGAAAAATATCTATAATATCCCATTTTGTTTTGTTCCACTTATAGAATTTATACTTTTCAGCGTTTTTATTTTTCCAGATTTGTTTCTTTTTTCCACTCTGATCCTGTTAGAAACCATTTACCACCAAAACTGTCAAGAAAGGTTTCTTCAGTTTTTAACATGGTCTGGCTACGCGTACAGCTCGTACTGATGAAGCTAAAGAGCTCAAAAATTGTACATATACCTCTTAGAATCTAGAAAAATCATTAAGATCAAATCATCATCAGTCTGTCAACGTTCGTCGTCGGACATAGACCTTTCCCAGGATTCGCCACACTTCTCTATCATATATCTAATATCTCCATCTAATATTCTACTGGCTTCGGTTCCGCATGTGATCTCAGGGGATCCATGTCGTGAGTCCTGATGTCCATCGGTTGTTCGCCATTCTTGTAACATGGCCAGCCCACCACCATTTGAGATTTTCAATGGATTCTATGATGTCACTGACTCTTGTTTTTCCTCGGATGTACTGTGCTGTCTTGTGGTCTCTCCATGTGAGACCCAACATAATTCTTCCATGTGTACGTTGCATGATTCTCAATTTGCAGATCTGTCTCTTGGTTAAGTTCCATGTTTCAGCTCCATAAGTGACTATTGGGAGGATGTATTGGTTATACACCCTTCTTTTTAGGATTAATGGGATTTTCTTATTTTTGAAGGTTGAGCTTGCTCTGCCAAAGGCTTGCTATCCTAGCGTAATACTTCGCTTGATTTCACCGCTAAATAAGATTTTAGTAAGGTGTTCAATTTTAGATGTAAGTTTATGCTAATTTGATCACTAGTTTTTGCCCAGCAATATTCACACTTGTTTTTTTTTTTTTTTGGTTGAAAATTCAGACTTGTTTAGTTCTCTCTACCCAACAAAATGTCTGAGAAGTAAATCACTCATTGATAATCCTTTTTTCCATTTTTTTGATTGATCACCCCGAACATGGCATGCTGCCAAAATACGTTGGTCACGTGTCGGTTTGTATTGAGTAACTAACCCGACTAGTTCTTTAAAAAATAAACATATTCTCTTTGTAGACATCTCTTTTTGTTCTTTGTCTATTGACTTACATCTTTTATCAAAGTCAACCAGATTTGTTTTCCCCCATAACAAAAACAGCGACAATCCTCACCTAATTAATGGGAGTAAAATCTCTATCGTCTATCCATGACATCACATTAAACCAAACCTATTGATTTATAAAAATTAGAATTTCTCTGCCATTATTTAGAATCACAACCTTTGTTTTTGGAAGGTAGCGCTCTCACTAAATGAGCTAAACCGACAAGTCTTATATACATACGGATTTATTTATTTTAAATACAGGATAAAAAGTTGCTGCTATCTTCTGTAGAAGAACAAAAATTGACCTTACGGTAGCCAGGATTGTTCTTTAAGATTTTGTAGTTTGTTTTTGACGTTATTCGGTCAGTCTGTTGGTCCTACTAATCTTAGACAACAGCAATCGGAAGGAAGGCAGGCAGAGTGCGGTGTCATTAAGAGACATTCTGTCATTGAAAGGTGATACATTTAAAAGAAAATCTATCCCTATCATTTTTTCACCAGCTGTTAATAATGTCATGATTGAAAGGGAAAAGGCCAAAAGAGGTCAAATTTTTCTTTAATGATTTTTATTGAAAATAACACTTGCTGAATATTTCGTTTTGCAATATTTTACAAGTATGAGAATCGGTTGACTAAAAGGAAGACTATTTGCACACTGACGGTGTACGCATCCTTGTACGTATAGTTCTTGTTTTTATCAATTTCTCTTAATTTCTTTCTGTATGTATCAAAATATGTTTTCTATGTATCGTAAACAAAATTTTGGATTCATTTTTAATTCATATAAAGCCGGCCCGAGACATAAGGAAACTAATCAGCTACTTAGGAGACCCAAAGCGATGACGGGGACCCAATAGGTAGACGGGGCCAAAATCAAATTCTGCTTAAGAGTGCTCCCAAGAGCGATGAAGGGCGGGGGGTCACTAGGGAGCAGTGAGGGAGTTGGGGGCGAAATCAAATTCTGCATTGGGCCCTTTAAAGGCTTGCATTAGCCTCGAGTTCACCTTATTCAGAGCTGAAGTATTGAACATTATTACATTTCATCATAGTTGTTTTATCATGGCGTTTCAGCCGATTTGTTCTTAGGCCTTCCGCCAGTGGATGTTGCATCCATAGACGTCTTCAAGGTTTTTCATTGCCCGAATGTGGGGATGGGGCAAAACATCGTTTGTCGGGGTGAGGGCAGTTTGTACTATATCCTGGGAGGGAGGATATAATTATTCATAAACAGGCATTATTGACCAGTGGAAATTTTGTGCCCCTCCACGCCCTGGGGCATCTGAATTTTACTATAATACGCAAATCGTATTTATGTCGCGCTAAGGAATGAAACTGATCTATATTATTACTAAATAGGTTACCACATGATGACGTTGTAAAATAGAATTTTATGTTCTGATGACGTTGTAAAAATGCCGGATTCAAAGAACAATAAGAAATAAAGAAGTAATAAACCAAGAGATAACTAGAAGGCACCCAGAGAGCGCATACCTCTACCATTGTCAGGGAAGGTAATTGTGCATGGATCCACCTCAAATCACTTCTTCTGTAGTGTATTGCCCACCTTTCTACAGAATTCAATCGAAATTCATTGAAAACCTTCGGAGATATTGTGTACACAGGCATGGGCATGGGCGATATTATGCGGCGTGGACATATAACTATGACGTAGGGGAGGTAAATGAGCATCAACCTGCCCTAGAATTTGATCACTTCTCCCGTAGTTAATTGCTCACCCTTCCACAAAAATTGTTATTGATATTCATTGAGGACTTTCAGAGATATCGTGTGGACAGACGGATTGAAAGACTGATACTACAGAATACAAATCTCTCTCCAACTTTATTGACAGGGATAAAAAAAAAATACGTTAAATGTTGTTAAAACCATCAGTTCCAACTGTTTAAAGTATATCTGGGGGTAATTTTTGTAATTTTCTTGCCAGACCCTAAATAGGAAGACAAATAAATGTCCGGCTCGAGGAGGCGCCCGACAGTGGACGGAGTGCCCAAAAGACGGACTGCCAGCATGGAGCCGAACGTCTGGTCATCTTGAGTTAGAAATAGACTTTCGATTATTTTATCGATTGATGCAATATTCCAACCCAAACTGTCAAAATAGGTTTCTTCAGTTATTGAATTGGTGCGGCTGACTGGTTACGTCAGCAGAAACAGACTGCATATAACAATATTTTACGCCCTCTTCCCGACAATACAACTTGTCCATTACGTGGAAAGGTGTTTAAGATGAGCCCAAGACTGCCATTTTACAGACAGATTTAAACAATCCTGTGAGCAGTTTGACTTTTTTTCTGTCAGCTTTGGACCTTGTAGGTCGGCAGGTGGTCTTTGGAGCCACCTAAGAGCAGATGGGCGTGACAGAATGAAACAGGGTTACTAGGTCGAGTGATGGGACGGTTATCATCTTACAAGACGTAGCAAAAATCTGAATTTCCGAAAAAAAAAAACGAGAACAAAACGAGCGGACATACATTAAGCGATTAATTTTGCTTAAATTCTAATTGTAAACTGACCCCTCACCAAAAAAACCTATTTAGGGGTGGAATTTTCAAAAAACAAAAAACTAAACAAAACAAAAACAACAGTTTGTTGTAGACATGATAGGGAATAAATATTTAGATTTTCAGCCTTCTAGCTCTATCGGTGCAGCCTGTGCGCATGATGCATAATTCATACATGGTGGCTGTCAACTCACTAACGAGCAAGACCACACCCTTCGTTCCATTCCTCTTAACCCACCCTCTTTTAAAATTTCATTTTATTTTAATTCTTTAATGATATAAAAAAAAATCCTATTCATTCAAAAAATAATCTTCATTTTTTTCTAACTTTATAGATAAGGATTCCTCCTCTTGAGGGCTCTTTGGTGGCTTTTAAGGCCTGTGGCTGATCTGCAGGTTTTATGGCAAATCATGCAGTTATTCGACACCAACTCAGCCTTTCCTTGATTATCTGCCTTGTAACCGGTGTGTGCTGGATTAATATGCCTGGTTACACCTGAATGCGATCGACAGACTTTGTTACACACTGGACATGACACGAGGTCTGTCTGTCTTGTAAGAGATTTTAAATGGTTCTCCAAACCAGCTTTAGATATCAGAACACGTCTGCAATATATGCAAGTCAGCCCTTTCTCTGTTCCTCTACCCAAAGGAAGTTCTCCAGTCTCCTTACAAACCCTCGATTACTGATGGTTAGTTCTCTGTTAGAAACCGACGTTTTTTTAAAAGTTGGGTTGGCTTGCTGGCTATATCACGCGTATAGACCACACCAATAGAGCTAGAGGGTTAAAAATTTAAAACATTTACTTCTTATCATGTCGAAAAATAAATTGATTTTTGTTTTTTGACCTCCAACCAATAGGTTTTTAGTGGGATTCAATTTGCAATAGATTTATGCTAAATTGATCCCTTAGTTTCTGCCCGGCACCATCAGCAGCGTTTTTTTCTTTTTCTCTAAAATTCGAATTATTCCAGTGATCACTTCCCAACAAAAAGGCGGGAGAAATAAATTATTCATCGATCATTCATTTTTCCCAATTTTTTTGAATGATCGGCCCCAACACGACATACTGCCAACAGACGTTGGTCACATGACGTTTGCTATTGAGTGACTAACCTGACCTTTTTGTATTTCTTTTTGTTAGTCGCATTTAATCGTTGCCTGCATTACGCTCGAGCTGACCCAAATACTTAATTCATGAATTCCAAATCATTTTGTATGATCAATATATTCACAAACATCTGAAATTCCGATGACAGCTTCTACCATCTGCTGTCTATTCATCGAGGTATACCTTGATCAGTGCGGTGAATTAATTCCCGTATTTTTCGGGCCGTTCGAATCCAAACCGTTCAAGGTCTTATTGCAATTTAATGCATTCCTGTTTTCAGGCTCTACTTAGTTACATTAATTTGCACGGCAATACCTTAATCGTCCTACATCGAAACATGCACTAATAAAAAACCGCACTATTGAAGGTGTATTCTTACATAAATGTTGTATATTGATCCTTTGAGATTTTTGTAAACAGTTTAAAAAAAAAATCCAATTTTACGTTTTTTCGTTTTTATTTCATGATTGTATTTGAATTACTCGACGAGCCATGTGTCAGATAATAATGGCTTCATCTTCTGCATTGGGAGAAGAGTTCCCAGGGGTAAGCAGGAGAAAAACAACAACAACAATGAATGCCTCATGTTGTCATTGAATAATTATTCAATTGTTCAATCTTAAATCTTTCTCATGATAAATTGCAATCGATAAACGTAGGTGTGCAAGCCTGGGCGAAAAGTGACCTCTACTCCAATTCGGGTGAAACCGTGTAGGATTTCGGGCAAACCAGCACCCTCTCCTTTAACTGAAGATTTCCCCGTACACCCATGTTGGTAAATATCTACTTTTTTTCAGCCAATGCATCAGGACAAATTATAGAAATTAGGGGAAGAAGACAAAAGCTAGAAGACAAAAATAAAAACCATCTCACCAAGAGAAAAAAAAAGCCCCAACAACAATGACAATAAATGCTGCCTTTCATTTGTAGAGGAACAAGACGAAACTGTAAAATGCACCATAAGTTAATACAGCAAACTGACTCGAAAAGAATGAAAAAACCACAAAAAACAGGCATGACAGGATAGGAACGGTCATACACTGGTAACAGTGCAAACGACTTGAGAGAATGTGGTCTGTTTGCATCAGATTAAGACAATACCTTTTCTGTCAGTCATTATCAGATTCTTGCACTTTTGGTAATGGTTCCATGATAGAGCAGTGAAATAATATTGAATCCTCCCGATAGTCACCTATGGAGCTGATAATGGAACTGAACCAAAAAATTGCGTGGTTCTCAGTTTGTGGGTCAATGTGCACATGAGAGTATTTTGCTCAACATCCCATGGAAATCTCGCAAGACAGAACAGTATATTAGAGAAAAAAATAGTATTTAGAGACATCATAGAATCCATCAGAAAACTGAAAGGGGACGGTCATATTGTGAGATCAACCACTGGACATCACGACCCACAACGTGGATCCTAAGAGATCATATGAGGAACTGTGTCAAGAAAAAAATAAGATGACACGACGAACAAGATTTCAGAAAGTAATGGCTTCGTGACGCCAATGATAGAGAGGCCTGGTGAACCTGAGACTTTCCCCATGTCCAACGATGGACGCTATAAAGCTGCTGCTGATGATGTAAAGATTCCTTCCGAATTCGTTGTATTTTGAATGTGGTTACAAAGAAATGAAAACACTGACACCAGTAAAGCAGGGCAACCTGTCTAGTCTTCTTTAAATATCAGGTACTCAAATAACTAATTGCGCTGATTCGTTGTATAAGCAGTTACAGATCCTGAAACGTTGTTAGGCCGAAACTGTTGGCATATGGATACATTTCCTCCACGACAAAGTCAATAAGCGATGTCAAGTCAAGATCAAAGGTAATTATAGGTCACCAGAGGTCATTCTAGGTAATTTCAAGCCAATTTTTTTAGTCGGAATTTTGCACCAAAGATGCTGAATTTGGCGTATTCGTTCTTCTTCTCACTGTGAAGGTCACAGGGTACGCGAAATTGACCTGGAGCGTTATTTTATGTCACAAGTACAAATGTAATCCATTTTTAGAGGTAAGAATAAATGAATAAGAATGAATGTAATCCATTCTTTACAAAAAATTCATTTAATTAGCTCATTGAATAGTTTAAAAACTAAATGCTGAAAATAGGGTTTTGCCAGAATTATTCCTTGATAGAAGGGGTCCTTAAGTTTTAAAAAACTGCCGATGTAAATGACTGATTATGGTAAGAATATTTGCCTTGGTTAACCTTTAAAAAGTGTCATTTAGTCTAAAAACTAAATGCTGAAAATAGGGTTTTGCGAGAATTATTCCTTGATAGATAGGGGTCCTTACGTTTTCAAAATCACTGAACAAGAAGAATGAATGAAGTGTGAAGAGTGAATTATCAATTTAAGATATTTGTATTTTTCTGTACTTGAAAAATCAGTTTATGAGGCGAACATACTCAGTAAAAACAAACAAACATTGTTTCTGGAAAATATTAGTTGTGTGACTAACTTGGTGTTTAGTAGAAAAAAATTATTATTTTTCTGTTGCATCTCGTTTTTCCTCCATGTTTTTAGAATGTTCAAAAACTTCAATCAAATAAACACTTAGAATGGTTTTGGTCATTGTACATAACGATTTCTTCACAAGATTTCACACAAGAAAATGATAAAAAACCGAAAAAACAAAATTGGGACATTTAATCGCTGTTGAATGAAATTTCGTGAAAGACACTAAAACTAGTTCGTCCTTCAACAAAAACAGTCACACGATTGACGTCTTTTGGCAGCGTTCCTTGTTGGGGATGATCAATTAAAAGAATCTGGAAAAGAGGTGATCAATGAATAAGTTACTTCTTTTGCCTTTTCTTTGGACAGTGATCATTGGGGAAAACTGAATTAAAAAAAAAATGAACCTCGAATACAAAGGTATCAATTTAGCTCGATTGAACCAACTGCAGTAAAATTCTATTTGGTGGAGGGGGGGGGGAATCCCTTTCCCAAAGCCGTTAATTAAGCATAAGCAGTAAATGTTTTCAGTACTCTAGCTCCATTGGCACGACCTGTATGGATGAGACATACAGTCATACTTATATCAAACAATACTTATACTTATAGCGAACAAGCCCATCCGCCGGATCAACTTAAAATCTGAAGGGACATTTTGATAGTTTTGGTGACAGTATTGGTTGATGGTTTCTAATAGTTGAAGAAGCATTGGATCAAAGTCTCTTGTCATGGGTTCAATTCAACCACTCTCATTTCCATGATAGTTTTTCAAGTCTTTAATTTATTTCTGCCAACGAAGTCTTTTCGTCTGCCTGTCCGTCCACAAGATATCTCCAAAAGCACTGCATGAGTTTAAATAAGATGTAAAAGACTGGCCAATGGGGTAAGTGAATGTTGGTTAAATTTTTAGGCGGATCCAGGATTTATTTTCGATTCAAAGGTAACTTTCCGTTTTTTCCTCATATTCATGGACACGCTCATGGCTGTCCAAGTTATATCTCCAAAGGTTCTCAATAGGTAGCCAAGTGATTAAATTTATGGACCAGGGAAAAAGTGATTGAATTTCTAGACTGGAATATCCATGATTAATGCCCCTTTGAATTGCGAGTCCTTTCTGCTTGCTTATGTAATGTTCTTATGGGATGTACGGTACGCTTCAATTGATTTTTTTAATTACTTCATACCATGAACTTATAGATAAATGGGAACCTTTTTCTAATGGACAACTATGTTCGTTTCTATAGTCATTATGGAGAAGGTGTCACCAGGGACAACTGTCCTAGACACATGCTGAAAGAGCCACGCGGTCTCGCGCGGTTCGTCGTAGCATTGAGCGGCTTTGGAACCTATTCAATGGATGTGCTTCAATGTTTTTGGCCCAATCAAGCCAGACGTCTTAATCACAACCAGTACTAACACGTACCCATCGGTCAGTGAGTGATATTTAGCCATCTTTCCTGTCTATGGCAGTCGTCCATGGCCACATCTTCTCCATAATGACAGCAGCAAAAGACAATATCCCCTATCCCCTCAGTAAACTTTCTTTTCTCACCCTCGTATTAAACTTTTTAACTTCCCTTTCTCCTCTCTCTCTCTCTCTTCCAACCTCTTTAGTAAACTACCTAAGGCTCTTCCCTCATGCTCTCTCTCTCCCCTTTTATCAAACTACCGAACCCAAGTTTATAATATGAAAATATTTTTGATAAAATAAGATTCGTGCATCAAGGTCACCCTAACCTGACCTTGAAACTAGATCCAGTCATTCCAAACAGAGATAAGTCAATAATGGATGCACTATCTATAACTTTGAAAAGAGTCATAAACATACCGACAATATAAACTCGTTTTTTTCCATCTTTGATGTAATCAAAACATATCGGCCGATTGATTTTTACGACCCTCTTCAAGTATGAATTGTAATATACGTGAGTTGGTCCAATTGGTCTCTTCTTTTCCGTTTCATAATATTTTGTGTTTTGAACCACCAGAAGAATAGACCGATAGAAAGTGGTGTGTAGAAATGAATCGTTTGAAACTTAATGACTGCATCGAAGATGAAAAGAGGTTGATTGTCCGAACAAAAAATTGAGTGGTAAAATAATCAATGTAATTGTTCCAGAAGAGATTTGTGAAAATCTAAATAATTATCCAAGCGAATTGTTGCTGGTAGTTGAATAAGAAAGTGACAGTAGTACCGATGATTATTAGAACAACCCCCAAAAATATAATTGAGAAAAGACTTGGAGAATTAGACATAAGAGAGAGATTCAAAACTATTCAAACAACGTAATTATTCCATTCTTTGTTTCAGGCTCTCCTTTTCATCCTCGATGTATTTATGATGTTCCGGCCAATTCATTTCTACGACGTTTTTTCAGGTGTAAAATGTAAGTGAGAACGAGGAGACTAAATCGAAGGTGAAAATAAGCGCTCGAATTGTCCGAAACAAAAGTTGGTACGTTAATGACTTCTCTCAAGGGTATAGACAGAATGTCATTATTGAAATAAGCCATGATACCGAAAAAAGTGTTGGTATATTGAAGAGACTTGCCCTCGTGAAAATTCATTTTAAAAATTAGTTATGCCTAATTACCGAAACCCATCGTTATCCGATAACGCAGCTTTGGCAAAACTTGCTTAATGTCAAAACAAATTGCAGTACACTCCAGATTTTTTTTCAGAGCCGTGTACTATATATTCACGTATCTAGTATCTAACTATACATATCTAGTACGTATTAGTTTTAGTAATAACAAAGTACATAAATGCTCCAAATGTATTCGAAATTTTGACTGATAATTGTTTTGAATACATTAAACTTTTATTAGGATTTACTACATTTGAATATCTTTAATAACCAGGAACATTAAACTTACGTTTTAATTCAATGAAGTCACAGTCTATACCCAGTGCATAATTTTAAACCTTGAATTTTATCATTACCTTTTTAAATTAACTCTTATAAGAAGTGAAGCCCAGAAAACATATCTCCACGAGCCGCATATCAAATGTCAAATGTCTGAAAGAGCCACATGCGGCTCACGGGCCGCAGTTTGGACACTCCTGTCACATCGTCTCACATAACCAATAAACCGAGTTTCCCCAATCGTGATAAGGTAAGACGCCCAGTCTTTTAAGAGTTAATGGTGTATGACAACCGGTGGCAAAGGTTCCTATTGTGTGCGTCAGCCTAATGATCTTTGCAAGTCTAAAGTCTAGTCGTGACAAGGGCTTTTTAGCCACAAGTTTTTATGACCTATTCATTCGCAGGAGGTAAGTCCACTAAACAGATACCCCCAACCTTATCACATAGCTTAGAGTGTACTCAATTAGATGTTGAATGCAGAGGGGAGTACGTCCTAATGAAAAGTTCACTGCATTCTTTGCTCATACCAGGAATCGAACAGTGGACCTTCTGCGTTACACTATCCGAACAAACATGGATGGTAATATGAGAGAATAATCAAAATTTTATACTTAAAATGATTAGAGAGAATACATTGGGTATCAGTCATCACACCAAAATATAAGACTGAATGCTCAGAAGGCTGTCAGCCAGTGTCAACTCCTGGCTGGTGCTACTCGAGTATTTGATACGGCGTCCTGATGTAAGGGAGGTTATTAATGTAATATAGAACAGAGTAATGTCCCCTTATGATACTGATTTAAAAAAAAAGAACAAACAAGTAAGTATATCATCAGCCATTAAAAGTTCTATGCTGGAAAAAAAGCCCTTTCCAAACTCCTTCGAAGACGACTGTGATTGCGCTAACCTCTGCCATGTCTTACAAGCATAACTTTTATCACATCCCCCACCTTTTGTCTGGTCTTTTCCTACCGTGTTTACCGTCCTATGAGAACTAATCGGTTAAGCTTTTATCTTACCTGTTGTCCTTTTTTTCTTGCTAAGTGTCCAGCCTATCTCCATTATCTTGACTCATTTATTTATATGATATCCTGCACTCTGATCCACTCTTGTTGGATCCATGCTGATATATATATATATATATATATATATATATATATATATATATATATATATATATATATATATATATATATAGTTTTCAGCTCACAGAAAAAAAGAGAATTTTTCATTCTGCGAGCTCCTCATATGTTTTTAGGGGGTTTCAAATGGGGCGGGGTCTATTAATATGATTATTCATCAATGGTAAAATACTATTTGATGATGTAATAAAATGATAATTTTCTCTTTTCTTAACTCAATCATCAGAAACAAAAATGTGACGTAGACCGCGTTCTTTACCCAGAATGAAGCAAAAACATTTTTTAACATTCCTCATATCCCGATGTTTATTGGTTGGATACCTTGAACAACGGTGCTCTGTCTGATGTATGTTTTGATGTAGTACGATTAAAGTGCACTTTTTCCTAAACACAAAATTTTGGGATCAGAGGTTACGTCGATCGCCTGGAGGAAACTTTTATTTTTCACTTTTAGTGGTCGAAATCTTTGGATAATTAAAAAAAAAAAAAATTCATTTTTAGGGGGCGTAATCGGAGAGGGAGTTTTTTTTTGTTCTTTTTCTTTTTGGGGTCAAAAGGGAAGAGTAGTTTTTTTTGTTTACTTTTATGGGTCAAAATCGGAAGGAAGATTTTTTTTTCTTTTTTACTGGTGAGGTTTCAAAATCGAGGGGTATTTTTTTTCCACTTTGAGGTGTCAGAAGGCAGAGGATTTCTTTTCATTTTCTGGAGTCAATATTGAGAGGGGATTTTTTTTAAGGACCAAAGTTCATTGGAATATTTTTTTCACTTTTAGGGGTCAAAATCAAACTGAATTTTTTTTTTTTTGACTTTAAGGAGTGAAAATGGGGGAAGTTGACCTTTTTTTCACTTTTTTAGTTGTCGAAATTGAGGTGGATGTTTTTTTTCTTTTTAGTTTTAGGGGCGAAAGTTCGGGGTATATTCTTCTTTAGGGTCAAAATTAGGGTAGGCACTTCATAGGAATTAATCTGGGTAGTGGGTGGGGAGATTTTCTTTTCGCTTTTATGGGTTCAAATTTATTTTTCTTGTTTTAAGAGTTAAAATACCAAGGAACTTTACTTTCATTTCTCATTCTTTTCATTTTTCATTCGAAGGAATTTTAAAAAACTTTTAGTGGTCAAAGTTGAGGGATGATTTTTGTCACTTTTAGGGGTCAAAAGCCAAGGGATTTTTTCTCACTTTCAGGAGTCAAAATATGGGGAAGACCTTTATTTATAAATATTAACCCCCTTTTTGCATTAGCACCCCATTTCTTCAACATCACCCCCTTTTTTCATAACATTGTGAAAAGTGGTATCAAATCAATTGTAAAAAACAAATTAAATTAAAACTTATCTGATTTCCGTTTATCAATCTTTCTATTTCTTTTTTGGACGATTTAATTTTTTTATCAATTTAAACCACCTGTTAGGGTGGGAATTTAGTCTAATGAGATACGAAGTATCTTCACAGATAGCTGCCTATAAATCTTCCAAGGATAATATACGTATACGAAAAATTCTGGTGTTTATGCTATTCATAACATTTTTTAGATATTGAATGGACTAAGCAGAAGATTTAGAAAAGAGTTCGTGGTAGTTATACTTTAGTTGAAATTTCGTTTTGAACCACTAAATTTTCATTGATTAACACATCAAACTTTAATTCATTAAAAAGCATAGAACTTACGAATTCAATAGAATTTTATTCCTACTTCCCTTTGCTTAATCTCTACATTGATTTGGTCTGTACACGCGACACATAGATAGATAGCCAGCCAGCCCGATCCACTTAAAAACTGAAGAAACTTATGTTGATGCTAACAGTTTTCTAATATTGGGTATAAAATAATTGAAAATGGCCACATTGCAGATCCTTTAAATCGCATGAGGACACCGATAGGCGGGTGGGTCAGATTTGGCCTGTGACCACATTTCTTTTATGGCCCGCGGACAACCTAAATATTCATTCAGAATCTTGTATAATTTTTCTCAGAAAATCAATTTAATGGTTTATATTGTATAATTACTATTGTTTTTGCTCTGAAAACCAAAATGAGGGTGATCATCTGCAGGTCTGCATTAAGTTTCATATCAATCCAACATGATACGGCCGAGAAAATTGATATTTGAGATAATCAAGATCGAAAAGTGTCTTACAAAAACCATAAAAAAAAAACAAACGCTTTATACGTCAACAATTTTTTTTTTGAATTCCAAGATTTGATTAAATCAATATTCTCTCACTAAGCATTCCTTTACGACATTACAGCAGTAAATAAATCACATTACTTTCTATCTACCTATTTGTTGTTTAACATGATTGGAACACATAGGAATTGATCGATAAGTGTAAGATTCATTGAAAAAATGTGAATAAAAGTCGTTATCAGTTGACGTAAAAAAAAATAAATACTCTGGTTTTATTAACTATAAAAAATTAAAAATAATTCATCGAAGTAACAGGAGATCTCTTTGGAGTTTGGCACAGTCCGGGGCTAGGATCCAGAAAAAGAGTGCGAGTCTCTCAAACCAGAGAACTGCTGACGTCTTGCACATTACATTGAGAGTTGCTTCCCTTAGAACTGATGTTCGACACATTGACAGGCTGGTTAGATGGTATCCATTAAAAAGTACGAACCGTAACTTTCCAGTTGATTAGAAACCGTCTACCGAAACTGTCAACATAGGTTTCTCCAGTTTCCAAGTTCGTCTGGCTGGCTATGGATGTATGAATCGCGTGCACAAGCCGCACCAATGGAGCTATAGGGCTGATAATTTAAACATCTATTCCTTATTTTCTGCAAAAAAAACCCCTTTATTTTGTTCGCCCCTATCCAAAGAAAAGTTTTTTTTCGGTGGAGAATTCAGCTCACGATGTCAGGTAATTTATGTCAAATTAATCCATCAGTTCGGTTCCGGCAGCAATCACGCTTGTTTTGTGAAAATTCAAACGTTTTTCTAGTGATCGCTGCCCAACAAAAAGTGAGAAAAGTAACTTATTCATTGATAATCCTATATCCGTTTTTTTTTTTTGCACAAATATACACTACGTCATCAGCGTTCACGACCGAAGTGTATAGATTTAAAAATGTTTTTTTTGTGTGTGTGTGTGTGTGTGTGTGTGTGTGTGTGTGTGAGAGAAAGAGAGAGAGAGAGAGAGAGAGAGAGAGAGAGAGAGAGAGAGAGAGAGAGAGAGAGAGAGAGAGAGAGAGAAGGTAAAGAAGAAAAGAATCAGGTATTTTCCTGCCTAATTTTTCTATTGACCGAGATTAAATTGAATTAAACAATAGTTAGATGACGTAACGGCATTAAAAAAGTCTATTTTGATTGTTTTTACTATTAACGGTGTAATTTAATGACCAGATATTTCATTGGATCTAAAAGATCACGCGGTGTATTCTATTCAATGTTCAATGTATTTACTTTTTTCAAGAATATACAGTATATTTCCTCTTGTCATGAGCTACGTCTATTATGTTCTGATTGGCCAGTTCGTCAAAAACTGACCAATCACGATTAAGCAAACATTGGAACGCGAATATTTGAATAAAGCTAATGACCATTTTAAAAAATGAAAATGCATTATATACTTTTACTTTATATTAAATAAACGAAAACATCACATTTTGTTGAAATTTCATTTCATTACTATGAAATAAAGAGATTTGTAAGAAAAAGGCTACTGAAGGGTTAGGGTGGGAGAGAGAAAAAGAGAGAGGATGAGAAGGGGAAGTTGAATAGTTTAATAAAAGGTTAGAACTAGAAAGGAGAAAAGAAAAGCAGTTTACTGAGGGGAAGTAGGAGAGGTCAGAAAAGAAAGTTTGGTAGTTCACTGGGAAATAGGAAGATTTTCGCATATGAAACTAATCCATGTTCGTATAACATCTAGATGAAATCATGGACCAGAAACGAAGATTGGAAGGGATAAGGGAAATATTAAGAAGATACAGTCAAAGAATGCATGAATAGCTGAGACATAAGATAATGGATAATCTCAGTTGTCATTTTCCCCGGGTCCCGCTGGTAGTAAGTGAATCATATGGCTTTGCATTCTCTATAAACTTGGTATGATATCAAATGATTTAAAACTGGCTTTTGGTTGAGATCAAGTAAACTTCAGAAAGTATTGGCTCCGCGAAGCCCATGATAGAGACGTTCGGCAAATCTATTGGAAGGTCTATGACCAACGACGGACGTTAAAAGCCTGTTGTTGTTGTTGTCGTCGTCGTCGTCGTCATTGTTGTTGTTGTTGTTGTTGTTGTTGATGATGATCATGATGATAATGATGATCATGATGATAAAACGATGATGAAAAAGTAAACATTGAATACTATTAGATACCGTTAGTAAAACAACTAACCAAAACTATCAACGCAGGTTTCTTCAGTTTTTAAATTTGGCTAGCTATGTATGTATGCATGTATGTATGTATCATGCGTACAGATCGCAACAATAGAGCTATAGGGCTGAAAATTCCAACTTTTATTCCTTATTACATCCAGACAAAAATTTTTTCTGTTCTTTCAAATCCGCCTCCTTGGTTTATGGTGGGTCGTTAGTAAGATCAGCCTTTTAGCGTCCATCATTGGACATGGACCCCCCCCTAAGATTCGCCAGACCTCCTCATCATCGTGAGGGCCAATGTTATCTGAACTTGTCTAGTTCGTCACGCTAATTGGCCGTCCATAGTCCCGCATATGATTCCTGGGATTCACGGATTTTTAATAATCGTAAAACACCAATATTTTTATCAGAATTTGAAACATATCAAACAGTCATACGGTTTGCAACACTTCATCAACTTTTTGTTTTCTATTTGAACTTATCATTCATTGGAGGAGTTCGGACATATCCAGTATTTCCAACAAATGACTATCACAGCCAAATCTGAAAGGTTTTAAATTCCTTGACATTTTCTTGATGCCGATTCTGACTTCCCAGGGCAATTACATTCAACTATTTGGTTTATCTTCCTTTTTTTCTTGACAATAAACCTGATATTATGTCTAGGTTTGAATAATTACCTTCCAACTGTTGTATTTCTTCAGCTCATACAGAACTGACCTGCTAAGGTCAGTAAAGTAAATCGCAGAAGAAATAATTCGTAAATCAGTTGGGGAGTGGGGCTGAGGTGCTCTGATCCCCCAGGGTGTTTCAACTTTGATTTGTGGCCTCTATAAACATTTAGGAATATAATTTTTAGCACTAAATTCTAATACAAAACATAGACAACGCAGCACAAATCATTGCAATTTTTTCCTTTAAACTAACGTCAGCATAAATCGAAGTGAGAATAAGGATATCAGAACTTCTTCAGTCTCCAGCGATAAGATAATTCTTTTAATTACGACACATAAATCAAGAAAGGAGAACCTAGATACTTTTGTCCCAGAAAAATATTTTTGTGATTCATTTTTTCAAACGAATACCTGGTAGAAAGCAGGTTTCTACCAAAATCGTGTGCGAGAGTAGAAGACAAAAAATATTACTGGAGAACTATGCAGGAAACTTGGCTCAAATCATCACCATCATCATCATCATCATCATCATCATCACCACCACCACCACCACCACCACCACCACCACCACCACCACCACCACCACCATCATCATCATCATCATCATCATCATCATCATCAGTCTTTTAACGTCCGTCGTTGGACGTAGACTTTCCCCTGGATCCGCCACATTTCTCTATCATGGGCGTCGCGGAGCTAGTATTTTCTGAATTCGTCTTGTTTGTCTCTCCTGTGGTCTCTAGGGATCCATGTTGTGAGTCTTGGTGTCCACCGGCTGTCTTTCATTCTCGCAACATGACCAGTCCATTGCCATTTGAGTTTTCTGATGCGCATTGTTGCGATGAGACAACCTGATTTTATACGCATTAAGCCACGTATTTTTATTTCTACGCATGGCTGACTGATTTTGAGGAACCACTAACTATACATCATTTCGCATACTTGCATATTCAAACCAGCTGTCCAGTGGTCATTGCAGGGGACCAAGTGATAACAAGTCTCCTCGAATGCCCAGCACCTGTCTCAGCAACATCACAAACGCCAACACTAGACAGTCTCAATCATTCTCCGAATCTTCATTTCCTCATATCATCATCATCGTCGTCGTCGTCATCATCATCATCATCGTCGTCGTCATCATCCATTCATTCATGAATTTGCATGTTCACACATGACAAAGTGACTGCAAGTTTCCTCGTTCGCAGACCCCAGCACCACCGGTCAGTCGACAATCTCGATAGGTCTCTATGAATTCTGAATTCTTTTATTTATTTTATCATTCTTTCACATATAATTATTCCATGTTTTTTGTACGTTCACACCGGCGGTCTGGTGGTTATCAAGAGAGTCAGAGTAACAATGACTCCCCAAATGCATTGCATCTTCCTTGGTGTTTTAAGCAGATCCCCAAAACTGTAATGGTCACTGAACAGTCTCTATCTCCATTTCCTCTTCCCCCGACTTTTAGTAGTAGTAGTCGTAGTAGTAGTGGTAGTGCATGTATGCAGGCTTATTCCAGGTGTCTGGCTGTTGTCACGGGGGATCGAGTTTCACCAAATATCCTCAATTCTTTAGTGCCTATACTAGTACTATTACCGAGTCCAATTACCGTGGGTTGCTCAATCGAAAACTTTTATTAGATGTCCAGTTCAGTCAATCTTGACTTTATTTCCTTTGGGACGGTTATCGTCGCACCAATTATTATGAACACGATCCTAACCATCATATTGCCATAGAGCTTATTTAGTTACCGAGCAAGGTCCTGTTTCTCTTCTCTTCTCACCTTCTGTGTTATTCGCTATTCGCTGTTTACTAAGGGCTGAAGAGCAGTTGCGATTAAAAACAAATCAATGTGAAATGAATACTAGTCACAAATTAATAATAATGGCTGACAATGCTCCATTTAATGAAGACAAATGAATTTGATTCAGGTAAATTTGGTCGCTCAATAGCAATCGTGACGTGATCAATGTCTTTTGATGCGTTTGGAGAGATCAACAAAGGAAAAATTAAAAAAGAGGTGATCAACGAAGAAGTTACTTTTCCCACCTTTTGTTTGGGCAGTGATCACAAAGAAAGTCTGAACCTTGGAAAAAAAACCCCAATACAAGCAGGCATAAACTAAGGGGTCAATTTAGCATACACTCATTGAAAATTGATCCCAATTAAAAACCTATTTTTTCAAAAAGACAAAAGAAAAGTTTTTCTTGGACATCATAATAAAGAGTAAGCCCTCTAGCTCCATTGGTGCGTAACAGATAAATAAATACCTACATACATAGCCAGTCAGCCGGACCAACTTGAAAACGGAAGAAACCCATGCTAAGAGTTTTGGTGATAGTTTTGGTTGACGTTTTCTGATAAAGCAGAGAAAGAGATTAAGGAAGAAATAAAGGTAGGTTTAAAGGTTAGGTTCGATTTTCTACCAACTGCAGAGTTCTGGTGGCTCAGTCCATAAGAGCAGCTGGTATGGTTCTTGGGGGAAAAAGGTTACATTTGGTTCGAAACTCATCGAAGGCTTATAGTTGATTTCCAATCCGCACAGTTTACTATTGGCCGTAGAATGACGGTCTGAATAGCTGCGATGAGATACAACTAAAATCAAACCGGAAGAAAATACTAGTCAAAATTCAACAATGGTTAATAATGTTCCATCTAAGAAATTCAGAGAACTGAAGATTTCAACTACTAGGTGCAAAAGCAACACAAGTAAGACGAAACAAATACTTTATATTTATTAATGGTTGACAGTGCTTTATCTAATAATCATAATATAAAATAAGCATATATGCTGATTTCCACTCTGTGCATTAATCTCATTGGTTGATTTATCTTCCTATCATGACGTAACAATATTACGACATACTCTTGTAGCTTCAAATCTGATCACACATTAAAACAACTTGAGTTGAATTTAGGTTCGTTCGTGCCGATTCATACATATACAACCCTGTCATCTTTGATGGGATATTTTGGTAATGATCAAATTCAAGATAACGCAATTCTTTGAAGACTCGTAAGAGCCAAAGTTGGTCTGAATGCTCTAATTATGACGTCCATTTTTCTGTCTCCGTTATTTCGGGTCTTGTCGAATCTAATTCCAGTCCTACTTATGCATGAGTTTCAGTTATTTGAAATGGTCGGTTGGACTCTTAATTAATTTGTCTTTCTTTTCTATTTAGTAAACATGAATATAACTTCATTATTCTTTTTTTTTGTAGTGCAAAAATTACTTTCAAAGTTTTTTGTGTTGCACTTTTACCAACACTTGTATTGTTGGCGCTACCAAATTAATTATAGAAGTTATACCCTTTTTCAGTCTAATTATTCATTCATTCATTCGATAATGCATTCGATCATTCATTTACTCATTCGTTCGATCATAAATCGTTTCGATAGTGCATTCGATGATTCATTCATTCATTTGGTTATTTATTCATTCATTTATTCATTCATTTGGTTATTTATTCATTCATTTATTCATTCATTTGGTTATTTATTCATTCATTTATTCATTCATTTGGTTATTTATTCATTCATTTATTCATTCATTTGGTTATTTATTCATTCATTTATTCATTCAATCCTACATTCAATCATTCGATGATTAATTCATATCATGGATCCATTCGATTATTCATTCATTCCTTTGATCCATCATTCATAAATTCGATCCCTCATTCATTCATTCGCTGGACCCTTTATTCATTCGTTCACACAATCGATCTTTTATTCATTCATTCGGCACTCCTTTGATTCGATAACTCATTCATTCGATCCTTCATTCATTCTTTTGATCCTTCATTCATTCACTCGATCATTCATTCGATCCTTCATTCATTCTTTTGATCCTTCATTCATTCACTCGATCATTCATTCGATCCTTCATTCATTCTTTTGATCCTTCATTCATTCACTCGATCCATTCATTTATTTGATCTTTCATTCATTCATTCGATTATTCATTCGATCCTTCATTCATTCATATTAATTCATGAGAGAGAGAGAGAGAGAGAGAGAGAGAGAGAGAGAGAGAGAGAGAGAGAGAGAGAGAGAGAAAGGGGGGTAGAGATAGGGCTTGATATATATATATATATACATATATATACACACACACACACACATATATATATATAGAGAGAGAGAGAAAGAGAGAGAAAGAGAGAGAGAAAGAGATGGATAGAGAGAGTAAATCTAATTTTTTAATTTCTACACTATGTTCTTTTCGTATCTGCATTTGTTTTCACCGCAACGTTTCGCGCTCATTAAACACTCGAACCTTCCCCAGTCGTCAGGTGTACTAGTATTCTTGAGACGTCCCATAAAATATCTGGAATATGATCCATACGCAAGGACAAGCCCAGCTGGATCACGTGAACTCCGTTAGATCAATAAATATACACATACATGAAAATCAACATCGCACCATTCGAGGTATATCCTCCACAGTTGAGGAACATGCATAACGCTAAAGATTAGAATACTGGAAAGCTTTATACCGTGTCGATGGTATTGCTGAAATGTCTGGAAATAAAATGGAAGCCGTCACGTGACCGAGGTCTTTTGTCCGCATGTCATGTTGAGGGTGATCGATTAAAACATTGGAAAAAAAAGGGGGTTTTAATCAATGAAGAAGTCACTTCTCTCGCCCCTTATTGGGCACTGATCACCGGAATAGTCTGGATTTAAAACTATAACTAAAATTAAAACTAGCGAACATAAAACTAAGAACCAATTTATAAAAAACAAAACAAACTTACATTGTAAATCTAACACTCCACTAGAAAACCTATTCGAGGTGGTGAAGGTTAAAAAGAAAACGTCCATTCTAGATATGATTTGAAGTAAATGAATAAATCAATTACCATTTTTTTTTTTTTGCTGACTTCTTCAGCGACGAACTCGTCCGAAATTGGTTCAAACACAAGCTTCTTACCTTAATTAGTGCAGCTTGTACGTACGGCACACACATACCCAGCCACCCAGGTAGACAAAATGAAAACTGACGAAACCCCTGTGGACAGTTTTGGTGACAGTTTTGGTTGACAGTTTCCAAACAGAGTAAACAGCTTTTTAATAGATGCTATCTACATAATATATAGTGACCCTCATTGGGGATTGCAAAGGATGAAGGAAACTGCTTACATGAGACTGGCCAAAGGTTACATAAGCCAGGTTAGTATAGGGTCTAACACATGCGTGTCTGCAGCCACTCATCCAGGAGAGGGAGCGTGTTTTCCAGGGGAGAGAGCGAGGGGTAAAAGCATATATTTATGGCGGGGAGGTGGGAAGAGAATATTCGGAATATATCTTAGTGGCAACTCTGCTACACGCTAGACATCTGTCCGGCCCGCCATTTACGGAGTAAGCAAGTACGATCTAGAAGTCTGATGATACACTTGACCGTTGACAGACATTTGTCACCTGGCCCCAGGGTGACATGATGGAGCGAGCACCAGCAAATAATATGGGAATAATTAATTGGTATTACATAAAAGAATCGCACTGCACCATTATTGTTTATTCACTATAAGTTTCCAGCGTTCAAACTCTCTAGCCCTGGATGAGTAGGCCTGGCCCAGGGATGTGGGACGCCCATAAGGGTAGGTATCTACGCTCAATGAAAAAAAAATCCAAAATAGAAATCCATGCAAAGAAAAAAAAAAGTATCACCTGTGTTCAACACGTCTGTATTGGTGTACACTGAACAAGTGGCTATGTTTTTCTGTTTATTTTGAGAAGAAAGAAGCCGAAAAGCCACACCATAGATGAGCTAGTTCAAATCTTTTGGGGCTCTAAAGCCCCTTACTATATAAGCCCATTCCTTTCAAAGCTTTCACTTTTGACAGCTTTTTCCTCTGGAAGAGCCTTCAGTTAGCGCTAATATCGTAATAAAATATAATTTTATTCATGCAATTGACTGACGGAGTAAAACGGAATCACGTGTTCTGATGACCTGATAATAGAATGTCAATTAAACGACATCAGATTCATAGAAGGGGTGTGAGGGAATACTTTATGGAGATGGTGCGAGGTATTTGCTATGTCGATTTGTCAGTCAGTCAGTCAGTGCATCTAAAAATCTGGATACCGACTTCCAGGTCTAGAACAATCTACGGAAGGAACATTCTATTATGAAACCAACAAGTCTGGTTGGTCACTCGATAGAAACTATCATATGACAGCATCTTTTTGCAGCATGCCACGTTAGGGATGATCAATGAAAAAAATGAAGGAAGAGGCGACCAATGAATAAGTTATTTCTCTGATCTTTTGTTAGGCAGTGATCACTGAGAAAGTCTGAATTCTGAGAAAAAGCTTGAATGCTGGAACCAACAGGGGATCAACTTAGCGTAAACTTACACTGCAAATTGAACTTCTCACTGAAACTTCTTGTTGTTTGTGTTCCTAACACAGCATTTCGGATGATCCATTCTACAGCCTTCTTTCAAGTGATGATGGTGGTTAATAGACTTCTCCCAGTGGTTGCAACTCTTGATTCGGGCGATGCATTTTTGTTTCATCATCAGGCCTGGATTTTCCATACCTTGTTTCTGGTATATTTGCTTGTCTTTCGGGAAAGGGTGATCAATTAAAACTTTTAATCCTTTGTTTTTAGTTGTTTTCTTTTCACCGATTTCTTTGTTGACATCCTGTACAGAAACCGTCAACCAAAAATGTCAAAATAGATTTCTTCAGTTTTTAAGTTGGTCTGGCTGGCTGGTAATGTATATATGTATGTATCACACGTATAGGTAGCACCTACGAAGCTAGAGGGCTGAAATTTCCAACATTTTCTCTTTACTATGTCCAGGCAAAAACGTCTTTTTATTTTTTTTAATCTGCAAAATAAGTTTTAGCGGTGTGTCAATTTACAACGTAATTTATGCTAAACAGGTCAATACTTTGTGCTTGCTTATTCTTTTTTAAAAATTCAAACTTTTCAGTGATACAACGAAAGGCGAAAAACTTTTAATTGAACACACCATACTCCCATACTCAAATTTTTGATTGATCACCCCTGACACAGTATGCTACCAAAAGGCATTGATCATGGGATGCCTTCTATTGAGCGAAAAACCAAACCCTTTTTATTAGATGTGATTGCTATCCTTTCTTTTAAATATTGTCCCATTTCGTCAGCTACTCTCTTGACCTAGGGTAAATCTACTCCAGGGGAGGGGAATCTCTTGGTTTAAAGGGGTACATTTTGCCTTGAACAAACTAGCAACAACTACACATTCTCATGATTAATATCATATTTCTATTAATTCGTGTAATCAAAGAAAATATATAACCTAGTTTAAAGATTTATTTTGTTCAACGTGTGTAATAAAACATCGGATTGATATGAAACTTGGTCCAGACCTTTCGGGTGACCCATCCTCATTTTCCTCTTCCATCTTTCCCCTTATCCTGCTACTTGGTCTAGACCTCCCGGCGAACCATCTTCCACCTCCTCCCCTACGTCTACTACTACTACTACTACTGATGGTGTACGCATCGTTTAACTTACGGTTCTTGTTTTTCTCATTTAGACATTTGTTTAAAAGATATTTTCTTAAAGGTCATCTAAGAATTTAATAAAAGAATCACTCAACTATCAACAAACTTTCAACAAACAGAGGGAAGCTCTCAGTTCTTTCTCTGAGATGTCCATAGTTTCTGTCAACGACAAAAGTTACTATTAAAATTATGATTAAAACCTTTTTCAACATTAAGGGTTAATTCTGGAAAGGTAATAATTCACAAAGCATATAAATAACAAACAAAAATTTTATAAGAATTTTTCTTTGGTACTAATGTAGTTCGATGCAGTGGTATAGCAAGTATTTTCAGCACCCAAGGCGAAGACAACGCCCAGGGGCAAAAACAATGCCCGGGGGCAGTTGCGCTTTATCCAAGAGGAGGGCATAATTGTAAACAGGCATGATGGGCGACCGGAAATTCCCCACCCTTTACACCTGCAAACGGGGGCGACTGTCCCATATTGCCCCCCCCTCTTACTACGTCACTTGCATACATGATTAAAAAGTCATTGTTACTTTACTCTGAGTAGTGGCAAAGTAGACCTTTTATTAATTGGTTGGAAATGAAAAAGAAAAAAATATCAGAATGTTGTTTACTTGTATTGAAAATCTGGTGAGATCAAGTCTCAGAGTCAAGGTTACCAATTTAGACGCCTTTTTCGAATTTGTGAGTCCGGTGTTGACAATACTTAGATGATTTTAAATAATGAAAAAAAGTTTCAAAGTTCAGTGATGCTAATTGAGATTTTAAACAAAAACGATTGAGAATGATTTCCCGAATTGAAAAATTGAAAAATCACATCTAAATTGGCAACTTTGACAAGCTTCCACAATTTTCTCTAATGATAATCTTGTCGTGTCTAACTAGACCGTGATTTGCATCTCATTATTTTTTTTTTGGGGGGGGTCTTTCTTACTCTTGGTGACTTTGTGACGGCTACCAGTCCTGTAAAAAAGGAAGAGGAGTTATTGAGTCATTTTCGTTCTTTCAGTTTTTGTATTGCTCAATCTTTTTTTTGCCGTATATATATATATATATATATATATATATATATATATATATATATATATATATATATATATATATATATATATATATATATATATATATATGTATATATATATATATATATATATATATATATATATATATATATATATATATATAGAGAGAGAGAGAGAGAGAGAGAGAGAGAGAGAGAGAGATAAAAACTCTACCCTAAGCCTTGATATTTAAATTTGAATGTATCGAACACTTTATGAAATAAACCCATCATACATCAGATATTGTATTATACTATATCATATTACATCCCCGATTTGTATCGTGTATATATATATATATATATATATATATATATATATATATATATATATATATATATATATATATGTATGTATATATATATATATATATATATATATATATCCCATCTGTTCAAATTGATTTTTCTTATGAAGTCTACATCGCAGCCTGCATTTCTTGACACAAAGAATAGTCTTTGGTTTGTATATATATATGCTATTTCTCCACAGTTCCTCAAATATCCATGCTCTAATTCAATTAAATTTATATACATACCTCTTCTGATCTATTTTTCCATATAAGAAAAAGGAATTATTGGGTTCTAACGTTCTAAATAATTGGTTCAAGTACATTGTTTTTTGGTTTTGCTATTAGAGGCCTGGTTTCTCGTTGGCCACTCTTTACACGAGTTACGAGATTTTCGCTTTGAATATATCATTGAACAACCGTAACCATCAAATGTGGCTAAAGATTCTATCCTTTTTTAAGTACCTGTCTTAGTATGTTCATGTGTTCTAGCGCTCTTGGCCGTAGAGTTTTGTCTACAGGCTTAAAGATTGGCATCTATACTCCACTAGGGTGCATCTAGGAATGCTTCCGTAGATTTTAGGAAAAAACAATATTTTTTCCTACTTGGGTCTTATTTAGACGGGTTTATTGATAATATCTAGATTTTACAAAATCTAGATGTTATTTTTACTCCATTTTAGATGTTTTCTAGTGGAAAATAGGTAGATTTTGAATAAAGATGTTTCTAGGTGTATTTTTTAAAACTATGTTTTAAATGTATTCTAGTGATGTCATAAATAGAATTTATTCTGACCATATTTACTCTTCGATGAATTTTCTTGAAACGTGACTTAAATTTTTGACGCTACAGTTGTCTAATTATTGACTTGGATTGCAAGTCTCTCCTGAAATCAGTCTGGCTCCATTATAACAGGTTCATTTTTAGCTTTCTCACTGTCGCTTTTTACGATTGATTATATATGAGTACATACATACAAACATTCGTATATATATATATGTATGTATGTATATATGTATGTATGTATGTATGTATGTATGTGTGTAAATACATACATATATATATATATATATATATATATATATATATACATATATATATACATATGTATATACAGATATATATGTATATATATACATACATATATGTATATACATATATATGCATATATATACATATATATATGCATATATATATACATGCATATATATGTATACATATATACATATATATATATACTCATATATATATGTATATATGTATGTATATATACATACATATATATATATACATATATATATACATATATATATATACATATATATATCTATATATACATATATATATACATATATATATACATATATATCTATATATACACATATATATACGTACATATATATATATATATATATATATATATATATATATATATATATATATATATATATATGCAAAGGAAAGAGGAGAGCGATAGAAACTCCGTCCCAATTGCCGAGTATACGTCAGACTCTCTAATATTAGCAAGTAGGACATCTGTTACGCGACTCGAGAGTAGTAGACAGTAGAGTTGCCAGCCGATGGGTCACTGCTGTTGCTATGGATACAAATCGGCTGGATGATTACGTCATAGGACAAGACGTGTAATTTGCATACAACCAGCAGTCTACATATGTATGAGATGTTCCAACAACGTAGAAGCGGCATTTGCCTTTTAATGACAGAAAATGAGTGCAGCATGGGGTTTGTCTAAACCCCATGTGCGCATATATATATATATATATATATATATATATATATATATATATGCTCTACCCCCACTCTTCTCAACCTCTCCCCCACTCACTCATTCTCTGTGCATGCTTGTTTGAGTGTGTGCGTAGGTGGAAATCTTTTCCTTTTTTTTCTTCTCCCCCAACAAGTGATTTGGACCCAGTAATGTGGTGCATTTTATTTGCATCGTAGCGGAAGATCGAGTGCCAAGTTTTATTCTGTGCAAAGATAGACATTAAAAGACAAGAAAAAAAGAAAAAAAAGAACGAAAGATAACAACCAGTACTTACCATTATTTCTTTGATGGAATTGGGCGCGCTACAAGTCGGCATTATTGTGTGAGCTGCAACTTTACATATAAATGCACGTTGCACCCACGAACACGAACACCATCATATTCCCAAAACCAAATGCATAAATTCTCACAGAGAAGTATAGAAGTGAGAGAAAGGTATAGGAAGGGTGGAGATTGAGTGGTGAAAGGGAAAGGGTGTAAGGTGTAAAAAAGAGGGGGAGTGAGGAGTAAGAAAGAGAGTAAGTTGAAAGAAGAAGCAAGGATAAGGTGTAAGAAGGAAGGACAGTAAGGTGTAAAAAAGAAAGGAAGTTTGGTGTTGGAGTGAGAGAGCGTAAGCCATAGGAAGGGGTGTAAGGTGAAAAAAGAAGGTAGAATAAGGTGTAAAAAAGTCGAGAGTGGGGTGTAAGAAAGAGAGAGTAAGTTGAGAGAAGAAGGGAGGATAAGGAGTAAGAAGAAAGGAGAGTAAGGTGTAAAAAAGATGGAAAGTAAGGTGTAAAAATGAGGGAGTGTAAGCCATAAGAAGGAAGGGATGTAAGATGAGAGAAGGAGGGAGAAAAAGGTGTAAATAAGTGAGGAAGAGGGGTGTAAGGAAGAGAGAGAGAGTAAGTTGTGAGAAGGAGGGAGGATTAGGAGTAATAAGGAAAGAGAGTAAGGTGTAAAAAAGAGGGGAATTTAGGTGTTAGAATGAAGGAGTGTAAGCCATAAGAAGGAAGGGGTGTAAGCTGAGAGATGGAGGGAGAATGAGATGTTAAAAAGAGGGGGAGTGAGGTGTAAGAAAGAGAGCGTATGTTGAGAGGATAAAGTGTAAGAAGGAAGGAGAGTAAGGTGTAAAAAGAGGGGAAGTAAGGTGTAAGAGTGAGGGAGTGTAAGCCATTAGAAGGAAGAGGTGTAAGATGAAAGAAGCAGGGAGAATAATGTTGGAAGGAAGGAGAGTAAGGAATGAGAACGAGGGAGCGTATTGTATGAAGAGGAAGGGTGTGTTCTAAGAACAAGGAGGGAAAGTAAAATAAAAGCAAGAGGGAGAGTGAGGTATAAGGAGGGAGAGTAAGATAAAAAAAGCGGGATAGTAAGGTGTAAGAAGGAAAAGTATGTTATAAGAAGGAAGGAGAATTAAGAATAAGAAGGGAGGAAAGAAAGTGTAAGAAGGGGAATTAGATATAAGAAGGAAGGAGATTGAAGTATTAAAAAGAGGGGGACTGAGGTGAAAGAAAGGGAGAGTAAGGTGAGAAAAAGAGTGTGAGGAAAGTGAAGCATAAAAAGGAGGGAGAGTATGATATAAGGAAGGAGAGTAAGGTATAAAGAAGGAGAGTATGATATGAGGAGGAGGGAGAGTAAAGCTTAAGAAGGAGGGAGAGTAAGGTGTAAGAAAGAGGGGGAATAAGGTGTAAAAGGTGTAAAAACGCTGCACGAGACTAGAAATGACACTCTTTGTATTCAGAAGGCAGCGGTCACATAGTGCAGTAACTCAGTAAGGTCCCTTCAAATTGGTTGTCTCAAGGCCATACACCTGGTTCTAGGAATATTAAAAATGGCTTGATACTTTCCGGACAGACCACGTAGTCTATTCACGCGGTCTAGGGCGACTGGCATATTCATCGTGTAAAAAATTGGATGTCGGTTCAAATAGAGTTTCTAATAAAATTAACTCATTTAAAATTATTCCGTCGGGTTATGAATCCTTTTTTATACTATATGTATATATGTATATATATACGTGTGTATGTGTGTGTGTTGATACGATATCAATAATATATATGTACACAATCTTCATTCTATGTATATTACAATATAAAAATGGATATTAAATCTCTATTTTGGGAATTTTATCTAAAATATAGAGTACTTTCTATAGTGAACAAATATACATAAGTGTGTGTGTGTATATATATATATATATATATATATATATATATATATATATATATAGTGAGAGAAACAGAGTGATTTCTGTCGATATATATATATATATATATATATATATATATATATATATATATATATATATATATATACACACACACACACGAATACATACGTACATTCACTTACTACCACTGATCATTGAAATCTGGAAAATTAGAATAAAATAAACCTATTCACAATTTTGTAAGCCTGTTGAATACTAATGTAAAGAAATATCGTTGAATTATATAAAGGAGTCGGTGAAATCGATAAAGACATTCTCATCATCAAAACTGGGGCCCCTGCCACCATTCTGCGGCAATATCTTTTATTTTCAATGTGCTCAGTGCAGAACAGAGTCAAACTAGTATGCAATGATAGAACGTGATGATTCCCCTCGCACAATTCCCTTCATGGGGCGGAAAATGATAAAGCTACAATGGCGTGCAAGATCCTACTGCGCCCCCAGCATATTTTTTTTTTTAAAGATTATCATTTCAGATATTTTTAGATTATTAAAAGAAAATTCTTTTAGATTTTTCAGGGTCCCACAGGCACGTGGTGTACAGGTACCACGGGCCACCTCATGGTAATACCCATGGTAATCAGCACATTTGAGGCCGTTCCAAAGAAACACCAAATTCAAGATTGGAAGAAATTGAAATTTGTGGAAGAATGGTTCGGACACGATACTGTGAGATTGCTGGAAATTTGAAAACTTGAGGGATGTTTTTCCTGACAGGATACTGAGGAAAGTGCTGGATATTTTCAGTGACTTGTTGTACCAAGGGACAACCATAAGGCATCTGATGTGAAAATGTAATGAACACGTCCATTAAAGGCTGCTGGCAATGAACGTTAGATATTATGATAGAAAAGCCATCATTTGAAACAATTATTCAGAGACGTGCCGATCAGAATAGGCAAATCGTAAAATGAAACAGGCTATCAAGGAAAGAGTTGCAAAAATTTCCGAAGAAAAACTTTGAAGAGCAATCTTTCCTAATAGTTGTGAGTGCCCTGATACTCTCCACGGCGACAGCTGTCTTAGTCCAGGCTTCACATCTCACAAGTTTCTCTTCGTCTCGGCCTCTTCGAGGTTTCTGCAACATGTGAAATAGACTTAAGGACGACCAGCTCCCGAAGTGTATACTACTTTACTATACTTTACTACAATACTTCTGAATGGAAGAACCAGAAAATACTACCAACATCATAAACCAGGAGGCAGAATCAGCCGGAAAAAAAGGAATTATCAGTACATAAATTCGATACCAAAAGAAGCAACAGGTCTGGTTAGTCACCCATTAGAAATTGTCATGCGACCAATGTCTTTTAGCAACATGTGTTGGGGGTGATCAATTACAACATTCGAAAAAGTCGTAATCAATGAATAAGTTACTTCTCACGTCTTTTGTTGGGCAATAGTCACTAATTTTTTCTTCAGGCAGACAAAAACTAAGGCGTCAATTTAGGATAAACCAACATTGTAAACTGAACCTTACTAAAAGTCTAGAAAAAGCAGAAAAAAGTCTCTCCTAGAAGTAATAAGGAGTAAATGCAAATTTTCAGCCATCTAGCTCTATTGGTGTGACTAGTACACGTGATAAATGCATACATACATACAAGCAAAGCCAGCCAGATCAACATGGAAACTGAAGCAACCTATGTTGACAGTTTTGCTTGTCAGTTTCTAAATCTGTTTGATTCTTTTTTTACCTTGTTCCTCATTAATTCTAGATTTAAAAGCTTACGACTCAAATGTAAGTGAAAAAATGTTGGATCAAATTTTGCTTTCTTGACTCATCATCAGCCCTTATAATAACCGTGATTTCAGATAACATCGACCAGAAAGAAGAGCGTGAAAAATTGGCAGTATATTTGAATTTCAATTAAACTATTTTTTTAAGGAAAAATAATAACAAATTTGTCCCAGTTGAAGAGTCCATAGTTTCCGAAGATCGCGAGAAAGTGCTTTTTTTCGGATTTTTTTACCCCTGAGTGAGAGAGTCAAGTGTTACGGATAACAAACGAAAGATCATACTGTTCATCACACAAGTAGTAAGTCCATGTATTCTATTTCGTCTGTTTAAATTTAAATAGAAAGGAAGCGACTCACCCGATCGTTGCTGATACCGGAAGTTAACCTCATCTCCATCCACACACATTGGAATAGTCCACTGTTGCGACCGGCGAACCAAGAAAATCACATCGTTCATTATGGGAATAGATACTTTCATACAAGATTCCAACATACATTTCTCTTGTTCACAATTCTTTGTAAAAAATATATATGATTATAATAAACTTTTGATAAAATCAAAAACTACGAATTCATTTTTGTGACCTTCGTTACTCCTCAAATTTGTCAGTTGTGAAAAAAACAATTTATACTAGTTTTACAAGTTCTATTTACAATGTAACTATAACGCTAAGCTGAACCGTTACTTTTTGTCTGATGTAATCTGACGTATGCCTTTTTTTCTCATGGTTAGCCATTTTTCATATAATTCCAATATGCACCTGATCAAATTTTCCTTTTCATTCCTGTTTAATGGCAAACACTGTTAAATGTTTAATGGCTTAATAGGTGATGGTTTAATGGCATACAGAGTCAAATTTTCAATGGTTTACATGGGTAAATGTTTTATTGCTGAAACTAATGCTATACGAACTTAATGAGGAAAGCAAGAAATTTTGTCTCCTCATGAACTTCAGAAGAACGAATGTCATCTATAACAAACGTGTTTAGGACACGGACACGCTGATCTAAATCAAAAACGCAGAACAAAGGAGGAAAAAATCAAGCGAAGAATCACCCCAAGTTGGCAAGTTTTCGGTAGAGTCAGCACGACTTTCAAGAACAAGAAAATCCCATTAATCCAAAAAAGAAGGGTATGCAACCAATCATACCGATAGTCACTTATAGAACTGAAACATTCAACTCAACCACAAGACTGAGAACTATGCAACGTGCACATGAAAGAATCATTCTCAACATCACATAGAGAGATCATAACACAGTACAATATATTAAGGAGAAAACAGAAGTCGAAGATATCATAGAAACAGTTAGAAAACTCAAATAGCAATGGGTGGGTTGGACATGTTGCTTGAATGTCAAACAATCATTGGACATCATGACTCACAACATAGAACCCCAGAGATCATATGCAAAAGTGTGACTGACAGAAAGTAAGATGGCGTGACGAGCTAGAAAAATTAAGAAAATATTGGCTCTGCGACGCCCATGATAGAGAGGTGAGGGAAATCCTGGAGGGGTCTATGTCCAACGATGCTAAAAGGCTACTGATCATGCAGCTGATAGTTAAAAGATGAAGTTTAGTATCTTAGGTAGTAACTTAACCGGAGCTTTAATTAAAGAGAATTTGTTATTGAGCATTTCTAACTATAAATATTACAAATAAGAAACTACTAACCGATATTTATTTATCATCGGAAACCAAATACCACTTGAGAAAAATCTAGGTATTTTGTAAAGCAATTAATGAATACGTTCATAGAACTCTTTCATAATATCCTGAGTAATTTGACCTACAGAATAACATAGACTAGGTTTAATAATGAAATAGTAGATGCTGCTATTTAAAAACTCGTCCATTAATTAATTACATTATTTGGGGCAAATTATTGACAGGCATTTATTTCACATCAGATATCTGTTGATATTTCTGCACATGTAACGCTAAGAGCTAAACAATATTACTTGTAAACTGAAGCATCAAGCAAATTGGAGACAGCTACCAAATAACGTGATACCATTCCGTTTGCCTGAATACTGAATAACGACCATCTTCACGAAGTGGTATAGGGTCTTCGAGATGCTAGAGTTGTTGCATGGGTTTATCTATCCAGTTACGTTTCAGGGCTGTCCATTACCGAGTTTTATTTGTCTGGTGATTGTAGGTAATTTGGTGAGGTCTATATGCCCAACAGGGTTTAGCTCTGGTGAAACCGGAAGCAAGTGCAGTCCCTGGATGTCAGCTGATTGTCCCTGGAATCAGTTTCAAATTCCTTGTGTACGATGAGGGTAGCTTACAAAACACCCAGCTGATTGACTGGATCCACAGCCTTGTGTAATCTCCGCACACGAACTCAGCCATCGACCCGAAAGTGCTGGAAATGTGACTTCTGACTCAGCGACATAGTATCAGTTTTTTAGGGTACAATGGTGATGTTCTTTGGCCTAGGTGAGGCAAAGTAATCGATGCAGTGGTGTCAGTAATGGTACTGTTGTTGGTCGACGACCACGAAACCCCAAGAAATGCTGTTTACGTTGTATAGTGCGTTGATTGATCGGTTGAGCGGCACCAACGTTACATTGGGATGTGATTTGATGCAATGACCCCCTTCTTAGGGTGATGACCACCCTTGTCAGTTGCCAACCAGTCCGTCCTTGCATCCTCTGCGGGCACCTGCAACTTTCATGGGTCGTCGATGACGATCGGAAATTCACAAATTCCTGATTTAATCTTGCTGTTGTTATACCCCCCCAACCCCCCTTAAAACAACCAAACAAACAAACCAAGAGCAGTTGACATCTCTGATCCGAACAATAATTCCAGGGCCAAACGGTGTTGAATTTTGAGTGCGTCTCACGGCTTTCAGAGCTTTACTGTCAGAGCCACACTTCTTTTTTTACTTATTACGTCACACATACGTCATCCGGTGGAGTCCATTTCTACAAATAGGGGATGGTGGAGCAATCCACTGTATTGCTTTCTTTGATATTTTGGAGCTTCAGTTTATATCAAGGCCTTCTAAGCCAAGTCTACGATACAGTACGTGCTTAGTGAACTTTGTAAGTAATCACCGAATCACTGAAAAATAACTATAACAGTTTTGGCTAGTCACTCAATATAAACCATCACATGATCAAGGTCTTTTGGCAGCATGCCATGTTAAGGGCGATCATTTTATAAATTGAAAAATGGGGTGATCGATCATTAAGTTACTTCTCTCGCCTTTTGTTGGGCAGTGATCGCTAAAAAGTTCAAATTTTCAATAGGCCTGCATCAATGCCGCCGGGCAGTAATCTAGGACCAATTTTGCATGAAACCACATTGCATATTGCGCCCAACACTAAAAACCTATCCAAGGGGATTGAAAAAAAAAAGAAAGAGAATTTTCGTAGACATAATGAGTAAAAGTTGAATTTTTCGGTCTTGTCATTCCATTGGTTCAGTCTGTGCGCGTGATACTCAATCACTGAGCTTGCTGGACCAGCTTGAAAACTGAAGGGACTTATGTTTACAATTTTGGTGACAGTTTTTATTAGTTGACGGCTTCTGTGCAAAAGTTTCCGAAAATCCTCCAACCACTTTGCTTTCAATATATTTCCTCGCTGCCTTCCCGTAACCGTATGCATATTCGTCGGTGATTCTGGTTTCGTGTTCGACGGAAGTCGTGGATGATTCGACTGGGCATTTTGTTAAATAAAACTACTGACTTCTGTTTGTCACTGTGTCCTTCTCCGATTAAACAGAGGTGCAGCTCAACCAATTGTGACACGAATTGGTATGCATACTTAATGGACTTAGGGAGGATGTTCTAAAGGATTGCAAAACACCTTTAAGAATAGCCATCTTGAAAGCACCAGAAGCTGATGGGATCCATAGATATTGGTTTAAGAAAATCGCTACATTACACGACAGACTCATCCAGCAAACTCCAAAGTTACGTAGATGAAGGTGAGGTCCCAGAATGGATGATCAAAGGTAGAACGATTCTCAACCAAAAGGACTCCGAGAAAGGGAACCAGGTCAGCAATTATAGACCCATCGCTTGCCTACCACGAATGTGGAAAATCCTGGCCGGATAGATAGCAGAGAGAATATATACTTCCATGGAAAGAGGACTATCACTAGAAGAACACAGGATGCAGGAGAGGAACCAAGAGGGTGAAAAAAAGATGAACTAGAATCAATGGACCGGCGAAGGATAACGCTTAAGACAATGCACAAGACCCTACACCCCAGAAGAGACACAGATTGTATGAACAGAGGAAAGAAGGTGGTAGAAGACTCATCAGCATAGAAGCGTATGACCAAAAGGGCCAGAATAAGATTAGAAAAGTATGAGCAAGCAAATAAGGAAGACATTATAAAAGGCGCCCGTAGCAGTGCAACGATCAATAAAAAAAGTAGCAAGTGAAGGAGCAGCATCGTAAAAGAGGAAAGAAAAAATTGGAACAGAAAAAAAAAACTATACAGGGAATTCAAAAGACGAATACAAAATGTCGCAGACGAAAGATCATAGACTTGACTACGAAAAAGAAACCTGAAGAGAAAAACAGAATCACTCATCATGGCAGCCAAAAACAAATGCATTGGGACAAACAATATCAAGGCGAGAATCAACAGAAACCAAACAAGCAGCAAAAGCTATGTAGAGAAAAGGATAAGACCGTAAAATACATAACCAGTAAATGTAGTCAACTAGCCCAAAATGAGTATAAAAACAGATACGACAGGGTAGCAACAGTGATACACTGGGAACTGAGCAAACGAATGGATTCAACCATGCGGACAAACGGTATCAGCACAGACCAGAGACAATCCTGGGAAATGGTAGCTATAAACCAATTTTGGACTTTGACATCTGAATGGACCACCCCATCCAAGCGAGAAGACCAAACCTGGAATCGTGGACAAATAATAGACTAGGTTGTGGCTGCAGATCACAGAATAAAAACGAAAGAGATTGGAAAAATAAAGAAATACCAGGACCTAGCCACAGAACTGAAAAAAAGCGTGAAACATGGTAGTCGGGATCGTACCAATAGTTGTAGGTTCGATCGGAACCGTACCAAAGATACTGAAAACGAGATTGGATGAACTGGGGATAAGAGGAAGGATTGAGGCTAGACAGCACTACTAGAGACTGCACGAATACTGAGGGGAGTGCTAGAAATATGTAGATCTACGACCCCCATCTGTTAGCAGTGGCCTGACAGTTAAGAAGAAGGTATGGCGGAGACGGTGCAAACCACAGCACTGCTGTGATAGGTGAGAAGGATATGTGAGGAAGGCTGGTGACCCGAGGAAACTTACTATCACTCAGTCATGAGCGATAATCATCAGGCAATTATTATTATTATTATTATTATTATTATTATTATTATTATTATTATTATTATTAAAAAATCCTTGTTATTCGTGTATTTTATCAATTTCCCCAATTGTCAATGAGAGAAACCAGTTTTCCGAAACATGTTACGGGAATAAATACATAAATCCTAATTTTCGAGTATCCACATTGTCAATAAAATTCAGCCCCCTATTCAAGGTTGAGCACTCTTTAAATGAGTTAACTCGTTCATCGAAGCTTATGCAATGCTCTTCCATTGGAAGAGAGCACTCTGGTGGATGGGGAATATATGCTAAATAAATATATCGCTTATATTCAACCATACTGACAGTCCAGTTCCGTGGCGCAGAGGGGGGATACTGGCCTCTGGTTCTGAAGCGAAGGTTTCAATCCTGCCTCATGGTACTGGATGGGATTATACATAGTTTATAGCCACACTGAAGAGTTGTAATACAACGAAACAACTGTTCGTATATATATATATATATATATATATATATATATATATATATATATAGCTATATATTAGCTTGAAATTGCCCAGTAAGGCTTCTTCCAGCTAGTTATATTTTGTTAGAATTCCCGTATCAAAGACGGAATTAACAGTTAGAGCTTGTCGGCTTCATTAAAAAGAATTATCGAAAATATCTTTAAAATTTTGTAAAGGTTTGTTACCGGTTCGCAAGCTAGAATATCAAAGTAGGTGATAAATATCTCTGACTTGGACGACTACTGCTGTTGCTACTATCATATTAAGCAAAAAGTGAAAGCGGAAAACTTGACCATTTAAAGTTATATTCTAATTTCATAAATCTTAATCATAATCATGGGAATAAAACTCATGGGAATAATTTTATCATTTCATTTTAGGTTTAGTTTAGGGGGTTAGAGTTAGGGCAAGAGTTAGTTTTCGGGTTGTTCAGTGATCTTTTATGATTAGTTTCAAGTGTATATCCTTTTTCGATTCATAATTATGAATAAAATGTTTAATCGTTTTCACATTTGCTACATCGCCGATCCCGAAACCCTAACCCTGGCACCTAACCCGAACAATAAAACTATAGTTTTAAATTGTCAGGTTTTGTGCTAAACTTCTATTCTTTAATATGTTAGTAGCAGCAGCCACCCAGGTCTGCGTTATTTGATATTTCTAGTTTGAGAACCAGTAAGTTCAGGAAGTACTGGCTCCGTGACGCCCATGATAGGGAAGTGTGGCAAATCCTGGGGAAGGTCTATGTCCAACGACGGATGTTAAAAGACTGATGATGATGATGATGGTGATGAACAAACCTTTAGCAAGGTTTTTCCATAGATTTGATTAGAGGTAACTTGTCTCACACTTGAATCAGATTTTATTATTTTTAAAAGTTTTTATCTACCTTTGTTCCTATTGCTTTACCTTTGCATCAACAATAGGTTTTTGTAGCTGCATCCAACAAATTATTGCTTAATTAATCTTATGATCCTAGTTCGAGAATCTCTCCAGTGAAACAAATATTAAGTAGATCACTAAACTTTCTATATCTTTTTTTGCAGTGGATATCATTTTACTTTGAGAAAATATTCCTTCCATGTTTCTTATGTCGTTCAACTGCAGCCAGCTACAATACTTTTCTTCTTGGTTATAACAGTACAACTAAGATGTTGTGATGAGCTAAGGACGGAATGATTCAGTTTAAAAAAAACAAAAAACAACAAAAAACAAAACAAAAAAACAAATATGAGTCTACATGTAAAATATTTGCAACCGCTTGCGAATTGGCTGCAAAAGATCAGTTGTTAAGTAAAAATAAAATTTGTTTAAAGAAAAAAAAAAATCTAATTTTTGGCGTTGATTCCATTGATCAACAAGTCTGGTTAGTCACCTGATACAAACTGTCACATGACCAACGTCTCTTGTTGGCATACCATGTTGTGGGTGATCAGTTAGTAATATTGGAAAAGTTGGCGATCAACGAATAGATTTCTACACTCGCCTTTTGTTGGGTAGTGATTACTAAATGGAGAAATGGGTAAGCAATGTATAAGATATCTCTATCGCCATTTGTTGGGCAATGATCACTGAAAAAATTTGAATTTTCAATAAGGGACGAATTTAGCATAACACTACGCTGTTAATTGACTGATACCCACTGAAAACCTATTTAGTCGGGCGGGTGGAATGTATTCTCCGCTGAGCAGTGTTTGCATAAGAAAGGACTAGGGGCACAGTCTGGTCATAATTTGGCAAGTTCTGTAGAGCAGCAACAGAACATGGACTGAGACGGCCGCAGAACTATTTTGTTGCTGCATAAGGCACTGGGTATTCCCAGCTGGTCACCCATCTTAATACAATTCGACCGTATCCATATCAATAATGCTGTTGTCTTGAGAGTTCGAATTCTTTCTCAAAGTTCCAATCCTTCTTTTAATTCGGCATAACACACCAAGCCCAACATTAGTGCTCAAATGTTCATGGGCACAACCGTACAACTATCACATTCGTATTCTACAATTTCTTCAGTTCTCCGTCAAGATCGAGATTTTTATTCAATTTTTCCACGCTTTGAGTTTCACTGTATCTTCTGATGGAACGGTGATGTTCATTACTTTGTCTTCCTTCACGAGATCTGGTCCCCTGGCCTGGATTGAGGGATCCATTAGCATGTTTATGGTCCAAAAGAATCTCCGGGACAGCTTTTTCCCAATGTTACTACTAGTCTGTATGTTTGAACCAAAATCATTTGCGCAGTTCCAAGTGGATTACTGTTCATATTCAGTCATATCTATTTTTATATACATTAATTTCCTACAGTGACTATGATGGGATTTAGAATTTCATGTCTCCCAAAAGGTGACATTTGTTATGTCTTGTCTACTTTTGCATGCAAAGGCATAGCTGGAGATGGGGGGGGGGGTTTGACTCCTTGAGGAGCCCCTCCAAAATTTAGTAAAATTTGTTCAAGTATGATGTTTGTAGAAATGTAATAGGAGAACTACTATCCATAAAGCTCCATTAGAACCTCTGGGGAGCAGGGCGATTTAAAATCCTCCTCACTTTGGTCCCTTTTTGCACGTTGTTCGTTCTACACTTGGACCGGATTGATCTTGTTTGAGATTATATTCAGCAGACCATGTTTTTAGCAATTTCTTTTCATTAGGACTATTTTCCTTCTATTTTTTTCAATCATTTTGAGGCAATTTTCACTTTCTTTCTGTTCAATAAATAATCTGAAAGAAATAAGGATATACTTCCTTTATTCATTTCTTTTTTCCAACACTCATTCTATACCTTCCTTATCCTTTCCTTTTTTTGTCTTTTATCTTTGGGTAGTGGCTCAGCAAGCGTGTTAAAAGGAAAAACAAAACAGACATTATAAGATTGTAATCCATGGTTACTGATAATCTTTTTCAATTTGAGGAAGATGCAAATAAAAGTTTCTCATTTTCCGGATAGAAAATCAACTCAAACCTATTTAATAGTTGAAGTAGAGTATACAGCACCATATATCAGGGGAAAACAGGAGTCAAAGACATCATAGAATCTATTAGAAAACTCAAATAGCAATGGACAGGCCATGTTGCAAGAATGGCAGACAACCGATGGACATCACAACTCACAATTTGCTTGCAATTATCTGGCCGAATCTGCTACATTAAAAAAAACAAACAATCGATGTAGTATTGTTATTCGTGGAATAATATCTATTAAATAATTGTTACATTTCCCGTTTTGAACTGTCGCCGTTCGTGTTAGGATTAGTATTTGGGGGTTTGGTTTAGGATTTAGGGTTGGGGTTAGTATTTATAGGGTTGGGGTTAGTATTTTTAGGATTAGCGTTAGGGTTAGGTTCTTCGATTTGAAATTCGTCGTCATCGTCTGTTATTCTGCAGCTGGAACTGCGGCTATTTCGAAACAAGAAAAGTAACAGTTTCCAAGAATGTATCCTTGAATAATGATTGTTGATGCTTCAACCAATAAAAAGCAAGTTCGAAACACAAATTAATAAGTATTATTTTAAGACTCGGAGGAGAGATTTTTGTATGTAATAAAATGAAATGGGGCTAAACCAGCTTGTCTGGTGCTAAAATAGACCGCAAAAAGTTCTCCCCCTTGATGACTAAAAGGGATTAGACTTTCCGTTCTATTCATTTCCAGCATTTATAGCTAAAATTTTATGTAAGCATCAAAAGTCATGCAAAGGCTCCTGAAAATTTAAGTACCCGATCAATTAATCAATGTTTAAATTTTATCTCAATAAACATATTATTTGGACATCATAATATTGTGAAATTTCACTGCTTATATAATCTCTAAACTTGGAGCTTTGCTCTTTTTATTTTGATATACCCATGTAAATAGCAATTAATCATTACAGTACTTAACATTTCAGGGACTTTCGTGTGAATTTTCGAGAGTTCTTTACATTTTTAGCCATTAAGTTAGCTGCAAAGGGAAAAAAAAGATCTAGCCACTTTTAGCTATTCTAGCCCTAAGACGGATAACGTTTAGCATTTTTTTTTGTATGGATAAACATGTTTAACCCGTGATGATTTTGGTGTTCATATCTAAACTGGAATAAACATGACACATCCAGGGATTATTTGTGTTGAAATCCAAAAAATCCAAAATGAAAACATAAATTGAACCATAAGAAAATTGAAAATAAATAAACAGAATAAATGGTTCCAAGAACCTTCTTTCATGAATTACGACCGAGGTGTCTTCTTCCTCCGCCTATCTAGTGATTTCAACTGTTTTTCCATCGTGTAGCCCGAGTAAGTAAGAAAAAAAAATACCTTTAGTTATGATCGCGACTTGAGTTGCCGGCTAAAACCCTCCCATCCCCACCCCTACAAACCTTGGATCAAAGCAGTCGTTGGGAGGAAGGCTCTGAGTTGCTCTTTGAAGTGTTCCGTGCAATCCTTTACCAAAAGTCTTATAAACGCCACCTGTTCCTCCTCTTGTAACAACATCTGAACAGAAAATGGATACACTAAGTTTGTTGTTTACTACTACTACTACTACTACTACTACTAGTAGTAGTAGTAGTAGTAGTAGTAGTAGTAGTAGTAGTAGTAGTAGCACCACCACTACCACCATTTGTACTCTGCGACAATTTAAGGTATTTATTATTTCAAGATGAAAACCTCGAAAATTCTCAAAGCACAGAGAGCAAACACAACAGACATTTCAACTGAGAATTTTTCTATCTTTCTTTCTGTCTGAAGTTAGAAGATTAATTAGTGTTAATCGTAGGACGATTTGTAATTAATTTACAAATTACAAAAAAAAGTTGGAAATGTTCAGAAACCGTGAACAAAAACTGTAACCAATTTCAACGTAGGTTTCTTTCAGTTTTCAAGTCAGTCTGGCTGGCTGGCTATGTATACATATAGGTATGTATGTATCGCACGTACAGGCTGAACCGATAGAGATAGAAGACTGAAAAATTAAACATTTACTTGCTATTTTGTTTTGAAAAACGTTTTCGTTTAAAATCCACCCTAGATACATTTTTCGGGGCGGTTCCGTTTGCAATGTAGGATCATGCTAAATCGATTTCCCTTAGTTTTGGTCCGTCAGCATTCATGCTAGTTTTCTGAAAATTCAGACTTTTTTTTTAGTAATCAATGCCCAACAAAAAACGAGAGAAATGATTAATTCATTTATCACCAACTTTTACATTTTTTAATTGATTACCCCAAACATGGCATGCTGTCAAGAGATGTTGGTTGTCTAGCCGTTTCTATTGAGTGAAGAACCAGAACTGTTTTTTGATTTATTTTCTCTTCCCAGATTTCATGAAACCAATTCAAGGAGTGTAATTACAGACGCATTTCAACGCCTTTTTCAACAAATTGAAAAATAAGTAATTATGGCGACGGAATATTTCTGAAGCTTTACAAATATTTCGACGAATTTCCACAGAGAAAGGATGGCACAATATTTTTTTTGGTTTTAAAGGAACTTCTGATTTAGAAATTTAAAAGCAGACTTCGCTTAAACTCCGAAAAAAGTCTTGAAACTTGTTTGTGTTTTTATTGATTTAAGCAAAGCCTTCATAGTTTGAAAAACTATTCCTTAAAAGTGATAGTATTCAAAACATTTAGATAAATGCTATTTGCTACATGAACAAAAACATACCTACAATAAATTGATCTAAAGTTTAATTTTACCAAAGGTATAAAAACTTGCTATTAGCATTTTTTTTTAACCCAGTTGTTTTTTATGTTAAAACTAGCTAAAAACATTCTCTATCAGGTGTTTTTTTAACTAGTCCTTGCGATAGGAAGGGAGGGTTCCACAACCGTTGGCTAAGTAATTTTTGGTCATGGTCACATCCTCAATCGCAAGGAAAATAGTAGGTTATTTAAAACACTGACTAACTCCTGGTTACAGGTTGTCGGCTGGAAAAATTTCTCACACAGAAAAAATGCATAACAATGTGCAGATATCTATCAAATTAACTTTCTTTTAATTGGACTTTAAAATGTGTGCTTGGGATAGATTGAGACTTACTGAATTCCCTCATAACCCAAAGTTATAATGTACAGTCCTTTTTCGGCGGACATACGTAAAAATATTTTTTTAAGCTTCAGAAACATTTTGTCCCATGATTTGAATAGCGCCAGAAATTCATACATACATATATATATATATATATATATATATATATATATATATATATATATATATATATATATATATATATATATATATATATATATATATGTTTATATATATATATATATATATATATATATATATATATATGTTTATATATATATATATATATATATATATGTTTATATATATATATATATATATATATATATATATATATACATGATTTGAACTATATATATATATATATATATATATATATATATATACTAGGAAGCTTGTATACAGCTCATGGTTTAGCTTAATGGTAAGAGCATTGCTGTGTTGAAGCAGTTACTCTATTGGTGGCAGGTTCAATTCCTGCAGCAGACTCATTTTCTTTCATTGTTTATTCTATTCACATTGTCTGAATTGAGTGATATATAAACCGTGTAACAACGGGAAATAAGTTTCTATATGATATAACGCAATTTATATATATATATATATATATATATATATATATATATATATATATATATATATTCCAAAAACAAATTTGTTTCGTTCTTTATTGTAGTTCTCAATTGGGCAAACTGATTTTGTATTTTTTCTTTTAAAGTATCTCGTTCTTTTGAAATTTAAAAAATGTGTGCTCATGTACATTAATATTGTTCTTTTCATGTTGGAAGCAGTTGGCGCTCTTATCACATGGAATGATGAGCTTGTTCTTTCATGGTGTTAATAGTCAGTATATTAGATGAAGTTTGTGCTTTTTTTTCAATTGTAGCCGTCGTATAAAAATGCAATGTTATTTTTATATATTTTAATACATACAATCATTTTAAAAGTTATATTGTGATCTTATATTAAATTTACATATATAAAATAGTATATTAAATATATTATTATTGTTGTTGTGGCTGTTATTATTATTATTATTATTATAATTATTATTATTATTATTATTATTATTATCATTATGTATAAATTGTGATACTTACTCACGTTTGAGTTGTATTTATGAAATAGTTTCAATCTTTAAAGATGATATCTCTTTCTTCTATTTGTAGACATTTCAGTAAAAACTTTCTTTTATGACGACATTCAGTAGCCAATTCATTTTCTAGAATTTAAGATTTGATAAACATTTGGGAAGCAAATTATGTCAAACTTTTCTTCCAAGCACAAGTAACATTTATGCATGGCATTATTCATCTCTGGTTTTGTTTTGAAAAAATCCCATGTAATAATCAGTATTATCATATTTCAATTTCCGAATGTTAAGTTGTTCTATTTTTTTAATTCTTCGTTGTGAAATGACAATTTATAATTGCTAAGTATAGTTTTATAAATAGATTGAGAAGTTTCAATGTAATATCTTTCGGGCTCGCCTCGGTATTAACTGCGGCTCTATGAATCACAATGGTCTAATTACATTTTCTGTCTATGGGGCATTCTTCGGAATTTCCAAAATTGCAGTTTTGTGTATTTTTGGAGTCATTGATTTTGTTTTTATTTTTTCTAATTATGCTGTTACCATATTTAAAAAAAACAATATCTTCCATGTTTTCTGTGCATAATGAATAACTTAATTTAATGGCGTTTTCATTAAGATAAAATCTTGTGTAGTGTTTATCCTCTGTATTCCTCCATAAGTTTATAAGTTGTTGTAGAAACGAGTAGAAATCCACACTAAACCCCGAAAACTACAATTAATTCGATCCTTGTATGGTTTTGAAATCCAAATTTTATCTATATCCAAGTTTTGATTACAAAGATCACAATCGAGGGCATACACCAAAATTAAAAATAATTAGTTATAATCCAAAAATACAAATTAACTTAAACTAAACACTGACATACCGAAAAAATATATAAAAATGATTAAAATCAAAATCAGAAGACAATCAAACAAAACACTCATGGACGGGATACCTCGCACGACAGTGACACTAACCCCCCCCCTAGTGACCCATAACAAAATACGGTTATAAATCGCTCCACCCATTTCATTCTTGCTATCAACACGTTGATACAATAAATGCCCCCCCCCCATCAAAAAACAAAACCCGAAGAAAACATTATACCGATGTGTGTGTATGTATATCTATGTATGTGTATATATGTGTATATATGAGTGTGTATGTATATGTGTGTGTGTGTATATATGTGTGTGTGTGTATATGTGTATATATGTGTATGTGTGTGTGTATATGTGTGTATCTGTGTGTTTATGAGTGTGCATATGTGTGTATCTGTGTGTATGTGTGTGCGTATATGTGTACGTGTGTATGTATATGTGTGTATGTGTGTGTATATGAGTGTGCATATGTGTGTATGTATGTATATGTGTGTGCGTATACGTGTACGTGTGTATGTGTGTAATAAGGTATTTGAAAATCATGCTCTGAGGTTTGATCGATTTTAAAGCTCTAATAGAATTCCTCTGTGTGCAATTCGTCGTACACCAAATTTGGAGGATTCAGAAGAAAAAACTGATCAGGTTAGCCAATCAATAGAGATCTTAACAAACGACTTTTGGTCTTGATCTTAATCAATATACCCCCACCCCACCCCAATAGACACCGTCACGTGACTGACGTCTTTTGGCAGCGCGCCTAGTTGGGAATGATCAGTGAAAAAAAAAATTGGATAAGGGGATGATCAATGAATAAGTTGCTTATCACGCCTTTTGTCGGGCAATGGTCATTAAAAAAGTTGGAATTTCCAAGTGATCGGGCGTGAATACTGCTGGACACGAACTGAGGGAACGATTTAGCATAAGCTGAAAATTGCAAATTGAATCCCACACTAAAAACCTAGTTGGGGTAAATATTGAACCTTCAAAAATAAGAAAATCCCATTAATCCTAAAAAGAAGGGTGTATAACAAATGCATCCTCCCGATAGTCACTTATGGAGCTGAAACATGGAACTTAACCAAGAGACAGATCTGCAAATTGAGAACCATGCAACGTGCACATGAGAAAATCATGCAAGGCCTCACATGGAAAGACCACTAGACAGCACAATACATCTGGGAAAAGAGTCAGGGATATCATAGAATCCATTAAAAAGCTCAAATGGCAGTGGACTGGCCATGTTGCACGAATGGCAGACGACTGATGGACATCGTGACTCACGACATGGACCCCCCATGATCACATGCTGAACTGAGACCAGCAGAGTATTAAATGGAGAGACGAAATAGACAAATTCAGAAAGTACTGGCTCCGCGACGCCCATGTAGCGAATCCTAGGGAAGGTCTATGTCAAACGACAGATGTTAAAAGACTGTTGATGATTGAAAAAAAAAAAAACATTCAGCGTCTTAGCTCCATTGATGCCGTCTGTACTATACATGATACATAGTCATCCATCCATCCATCCATCCATCCATCCATCAAGACCGATTTAAAAACTTAGGAAACCTATTTTGACAATTTTGGTTGAAAGAAGAAAAACAATCATAAATTTGTGGTTAAGCCTATATAATATGAGATCTAGCTCTTCGGCTGGGGGGTGGGGAGTAGGATAATAAGATAGGTAACAGATTTTTTCTATCAGTTTGTAGTTACTTTAAAGCCATCTTACGACGCTCTGGGAGGAGTAGAGATGAAAAAAGCCTCCTGGGGAGCAGACTTACAGACAAGATCATCTGAATTGCCGTCCCAACCGTAGTTGATCAAAAAATCAGGCATCGCAAAGAGAGTGGGGGAGAGGGAATAGAGGAAGGACTATGATGAGTAAGAAACAGAGTGGACTGAGAGAAAAAAACGCAGTAAAAAACGGTTAGAAGATATTTATACACAAAACCGAACTTGAAAACAAGTTGGTTAACATGCCAACCAATCGCTTCTAGTCTCAGTTTTCATAAAACTATCAACCACATTCTTTCTTTGAACTCAGACAATGCAAATGTTATTCACCTTTTAGGCTTAAAGCTAGTTCTTAAAGCGATCATATTATTTTCGCAACTACTGAAAGAAACGGAAATAATCATTTCCATTCAGCACTTAAGATGCAAAATCAATGGTAAGAAATTCAAATGCTTTCACTTTAGAGAATCTCAAATAATTGTCAACTATTGGAACTCAGAAGAATAGAAACAGTACTTGGTACTAGAGTAGTTTTCGAAGGTTTCCTTATGAGAAATGGAAACAATATCTACAAAGTTTTCTTTTTCTTTATTAGGAATTGAAACAATGCTTTTCAATTATATCTACAAGACTGGTCTTAAAAGTTTCCTTCATTTAGAATTGAAAAGATGCTTTTAAATTATATCAAACTAATGTTAGTTTTTTGTATCAAGAATGGAGATGGTACTTTTCAATAATATCTGTAAGATTGGTGTGAAAAACCATCCTTAGTAGAAATGATGATAATGTTTTTCAGTAATCTCTACAAAAGGGTCGGAAAAAGCTTCCTTTATCAGAAATTGAAAAAAGCTTCCTAGTAATATCTACGAGATAGGTAGAAAACGGTTTCTTTATTATGAACGGGAATAATGCTTTTCAACATTACTCTACAAAAGTGGCGGAATAGGGTTTCTTTATCAGGATGATCAATCAAAAAGGTTACTTCTCTCGCATTTTGTTGGGCAGTGATCACTAAAAAGTCTAAATTAAAAAAAACAAAACAACAACAACAACCGGCGGACAGAGACGAAGTGAACTATTTAGCATAAATTTTCATTGCAAATTGAAACATCACCATTGCAGTGACCCGTTTCTTTAATCGTTTATTTAAATTTACTCTGGCTCGGTCAACTGGCATATTCAGCGTGTAAGTACAGGATGTCAGTTCAAACAGAGTTTCTATTCTTGAGTTGTTGTTGTTGTTGTCGTTGTTGTTGTTGTCGTTGTTATTATTATTATTATTATTATTATTATTATTATTATTATTATTATTATTATTATTATTATTATTATTATCATCTATTCATTTATCTTTTTTAATAATCTACATCCATACGTCGCCAGCCAGATCGATTTAATTACTGAAGAAACGTTTGTTGACAGCTTTGGTTGACAGTTTCTAAAAAAAGAATTTTTTTATAACATTTGAGGAATTGAATTATTAGTTTGAATGATCTGGGTCAAAAACTAATTATTCATAGAAAACCGCCAGTTCTTTTACGAAAATGACAATCATGGTCTCTCTCCATCCCATCAGTTGAACAATACATCCACCATCAGTAGAAATAATTATGGTAGAGGGAGGAGGAGGAAGATCAAGTAGTCTTTCTCTGTGTAAATTCATTTTCATACTCGTTGTGTTATGGAAATATTTTGCGAGTATTGAAAAGAAAACCCTAAGTAGCTATTTTAGGCATTTTGGGTCCTTTTAGACATTTTGGGGTCTTTTTAGCGTTTTGGGGTCCCTTTTTTTGGTGTTCTGGGGTTATTCTTAGCTTTTTAAAAAATATGGATCTTGGACATTATATTATGGCATCATAAGCAGCTGGTAAAAAAAAAAAGATCCGAATAGACATTCACTTAATGTAACACTTTTATGATGACACATCTTCCTTCATTCCTTTTTCTGTTGATTAAAATATGCGACCGACAAACCGATCAAAAAGTGTCTCATTCAGATGTGTGGACACATCTTGAAGAGAAAAAAAAAAACCCCAAAAAACAAAAAACAAAAACGAAAAGAAATTCTGTCTGTAATATGATTTAAGGCAGTTAACATCATCGGAACGAACTCGAATCGTCTGCGGTACCAACAATAACACGTTCAGCGTTCTTATCAGGAGAGACGCGCCGTTGGCCCGGAAGAGATCATCTTATTGCAATCACGTGATCTCGCCAACCCAATCCCCAGAGAGTTTATTTGGTGTGAATACATAACAATATCTGGCAATTCGGGGTGGTCGCTTTGGTCCTTGTATTTATTGCATTTGCCATTTGAGTACAGGAAAATGTAATTGAGTATTATATATTATTATCTAGCAATTAAAATTCTTATTCATCGCTGAAAATTTCACATGATGCGAATTCTTTTGTATTAGTCAGATAAGAGCAGCGTTCCTTTCATGACTCAAGATGTCTGGCTGGATACAAAGCGCAGGTCGTCAGAACTCCTTGTCGGTAGAATCAGTGGCGTACCAAGGGTTATTAGCTCCCGGGTGGGGGGCGCGAAGACAGTACCCGGGGGCACAGACGGCGCCCGGGGTAAGTGCAGTATGTCCCTGGGGAGGGCATAATTATCAATTATAGGTCAGAGGGAATTGTGCCCCCGGGGGGCGACTGCCCCATCTTGCTTCCTATTGCTACGCCTCTTGGCAGGATACACTGATATTTAGAGATATTATATGAGCTACCATATTTTCAAATTAATCTATTTGTTAATATGTATGTATTGCGCGTACAGGCTGCACCAATAGTGTTAGGGGGCTGAGAATGCAAACGTATGCACCTCATTATATCAACAGAAACGTTCCTTAAAAAAACAAAATACCTCTCTAAATAAATTTTGGTGGGGGTTGGTCAATTTGCAATGTAAGTTGGTGCTAAATTGATCCCTTAATTTGTGTTTCGCTAGTTTTCTTGAAATTCATACTTTTTTCAATGATCACCGGCAAACAAAAGGCTGGAGAAGTAACTTATTCATTGATCACCCCTTTTTCGAATTTTTATCCAATCACTCCCAATACAGCATATTGCCCCCCCCCCCAAAAAAAGACAAAAAAACGCAGCTCACGAGACAGTTTGCTATTGAGTTTGAGTTTTTTGCATTTATATTAAGCCGAATCGGCAAAAATACCTAATTGGCGAAATTTACTAAAAAAAATTGTTTAAAAAAAAAGTTTGATATCATTTTGATTACATAAATTTTTGTTTGTAAAAATAGTTGCGTTGAAACATTGTTTCGACTGAATGAACTATTAATCAAATAAAAACTATGAACATAATAACATTCTGTGGAAAAAAATTGAAGCTATATGTTTATGCATTTTTTGTAAAGGAATGATCGATTACATTAATTTTTGAATGGAAAAAACAGTTGATTTACATCCCTGTTTTGATGAAGTGGACTGTTGATCGAATTAAAACTACGTACTCATGCATTTAAACAAAATTAAAACTACGTATTATCATATTTTTTGTAAAATAGTTGATTTCACAAACATTTGATTGTAAGAAATAGTAGTTTTATATCCTTGTTTTGATTGAACTGTTGATCAAATTAAAACTACGTATTCAAGTATTTGATTTAAAAAAAAAAACAATGTATTCACTGATTTCAGTGAAAATTGTTTTAATCAAATGAACTTTTGGTCAAAGTATTCATTTCTTTTGTGAAAAGGCTAAAATTTTGCCAATAAGGCAATTTCAGTGATTCAGCTTGACATTTACACAAATTTCTTTTCACAAAAGGTGATCGGTGAATATCTTATTCTATTATATAATGCTAAGTACGTACATCTTTTCTACAATCAGTTGATTTCACGGTTACTAGTCAAGATGTTCCAGTACAAAAACATTCAATTTATAAGAGGTTCAATGACGAAAACGTCCCACAAGAAAAAACGACCAATGCAAAGACGACCAATGCAAAAGTGGCCAATGTAAAGACGACCAATGCAAAAGTGGCCAATGCAAAGACGACCAATGCAAAAGTGGCCAATGTAAAGACGACCAATGCAAAAGTGGCCAATGCAAAGACGACCAATGCAAAAGTGGCCAATGCAAAAGCGGCCAATGAAAAACCAGCCAATGCCAATGCCAAAAAGGCTACTGCAAAAACGGTCAATGCGAATTTCTGACCTTCCGCAGGATTCGCCAGACCTCTCTATCATGGTCGAAGATCCAATACTTTCTGAACTTGTCAAGTTCGTCACGCTATCTTGATTTTTGCCGGTCACAGTCTCGCATATGATCTCTGGGGATCGATCTTGTGAGTTGTCATGTCCAGCGGTTGTCTGACATACTGCAACGTGACCAGCCCATTTCCATTTGTTTTCTTATATTTTCCATGTTATCTCTGACCACTATTTTTGATATAGTGTGCCATCTAGTGATTTCTCTATGTCACGTTGAGCATGATTCCCTCCTGTGCGCGTTCCTGGGTTCTTAGTTTGAGAGACAATCTTCCGGCTAATTTCTACGTTTCAGCTTCACGTGTGACTATCGACGGGGTGCATTAGCTTAGCACAGCACAATGCTTAGTGGAGGGGAGATTAAGTTGTGCCAAGCTTTCAAGAAGGGAGGATTTGTTTGCTGTGAATATCAATGTTTAAAACCCTGGCTTATTATCTAGTGACAGTAGGGAACAAATAGCTATCTCGACCAGCAGGCCAACTACAAGCACATTGACTTCATAAACTATTAGATGGAATTCCATATCTCTAAAGCACTGGGGGGGGGGGGTTGCATGCAAAGAAAACGACGTCTAAAATCAGAAGAGACAATAAAACCAAAATCGTAACAGAAAAGGAGAGGAACAATAAAAAATGACGAAAAACAAGAACCGTACGTTCAACGATGCATTCACCGTTCGTAGTGGTTGTAGCAGGAGGGAGAGGAGGGAGAAAAGCAAGCAGTCTTTCTTTGAGTCAATAGACTGTCATACGATTTTGCGATATGGAAATATTCAGCATATTCCCAATGAAAATTATGGTGGGCCGTTTTTTCCCAATATTTTATTATAAAGTCAAATCTGTTCGAAATGAAAATGAACTCGCCATCGCAGTCAATAATCAGGATAATTTTCTTTTTATAGCGTAAAACCTTTTAATGGCGTCACACTTTTTAATGACATCAAACGTATTCTTCCCTTTCTATTTATGTTGTTTAATACAACTGGGATCGACCGACCGACCGACCGACCGTCTGACCCACCGTCTGACCCACCGTCTGACCCACCGGGAATCGTCTGATAGAGATGTGTGGACAAATGTTAGAGGTGATCAATTGAGAAATAGGAAAAAGGGAGTAATAAATGAATAAGTCACTTTGCTCTCCTTTTTATGGGAGGTGATCACTAAGAAAGTCTGAAAAAAAAACAAGCATGAACTCTGTCAGACACAGACTAAAATGCCAATTTAGCACAATTTTACACTGTAAATTGAAATCCCCAGTAAAACTCATTTTGGTGGAGAATTGGAAAAAAAATATTTTTAGACATAATATGGAGTAAGTGCTCAAATTTTCATCCCCAAAGCCCCACTGACGCAGCCTTTACACACGAAACATGCATAGTAGCCAGACCCGCTTAAAAACTCAAGAAACGTGAGCTGTTGTGAACGATGTCTGATAGATGATATGATTTTTAGATAAACGATACAATTTTGAAATTATCCCACATAGAAATTGTTTTGTCTTGTTTTTCATTCCCGAGTTTTTGATTTTCAAAATTGCATTTGAGTCCTGATTTGAGCGATCATGAGAATGAAGTGTTTGAAATGGGAACAAACTCGTCATCACAGTCAATAACTGAATAACAATTGTGTAAAAAAATTGAGGTCACGTAAAAAAAATTCCATCAAAGAATAAATACGGTCAGAACAAATTCTACTTATGACATCACTGGCGTTTTCCACTGGAAAACATATTGAAAAGAATAAAAACATCAAGGAATTTCAATTTCGATCATGTGAGGGTGGATCAATCAGTCCATAGCTTTGAATTTTCACAGCAAAATGTTTAGTCAATACAATTAATGTTCACCGCTGAATTAAGTGCGCTGATGTGGGAGGAGATTACTTTGAAAAATGCATATTTGTTGGGTTAAGTGAATGATTGTTAGACTGCATACGCAATGGTTTACCTGTGTAAAGCACCAGGAAAGGTTTAATTTGGGAAAAAAGAAAAAAGTTTAAGAAAGAATGGTAATATATCTTGAGCGTGGCATTTTTTTTTCTTTCGAAAGAAGTTCAAAGAGTTTTCCATCGTGAAGGATGGATGAAAAGAAAATCCTTTTGGGGAATCGGTAGTAACTTTATTATTCGTCTGTCGATTGCAGTCAAATTAATTTTACTTCGGAATACATAATAGTGAAATTGTTACCACTCCGAGGATCCAAAAATAAAATTTGTTCCTCGAAAATGGGACTCTATTTACAATAGTTTTGTATAATTTCTAATAGGGAGTTGATTCTCATCAACCCTGAAGATCCTTCAAAGAAAGTAAGTGAAGCAAAATAGGAAGTTTGTACATCGGACATTGTAAGCATAAAAAGCCATAGAATCATTCTGAGAGAGATTCCTCAAGAAAAGTCATATTAACATATTTTGGTATTGGCATTGGTCTCAACCTATTTATATAAAACTACATTCTTGTATATACGGACGCATTTGTCTCTCTTTGTCTCTCTCGCACACACGCACGCGCATGCACACACACATATGTGTGCGTGTGTGTGAGTATATATATATATATATATATATATATATATATATATATATATATATATATATATAATGTATGTATATATATATATATATATATATATGTATATATATATATATGTATATATATATATATGTATATATATATATATATGTATATATATATATATATATATATATATATATATATATATATATATATATATATATATATAATATATAGTCTAGGAAGCCTTACAGCTTTAAACACTAAACATTAAAAACTTGGATTAAGAAAATAGAATTTTTGTGTCACCTCAGTCACCCATTTCTCAATATCTGTCAATGCAATTTATTTAATCTCCAAGAGTGTTTTTTCCTTTGTTTCTCCTATACTTTGTCAATATTGTACAACGCATAAATTGTCTCTTTTTGGGATCATCAGTCGCTTACCATAACCGTTTTGACGATTTTAAAAACAAAACAGTTACATTAAGACACACGCTCACACACACACACATATATATATATATATATATATATATATATATATATATATATATATATATATATATGTATATTTATATATATGTATATATATATATGTATATATATATATATATATATATATATATATATATATATATATATATATATATATATATATATACGTATGTATCATAATGTATTTTTCAACTTGTAAGATTACAAAAGGAAAGAACTGAGATAGTCACCAAAACTGTCAACATGAGTTTTTCAATTTTCAAATTGGTTCAGCTGGCTTGCCAGCTATGTCTGTATGTATGTATGTATGTATGTATGTATGTATGTATGTATGTATGTATGTATGCATGTTTGTATGTATGTATGTATGTATGTATGTATGTATGTATATATGTATGTTTTTATATGTATGTATGTACGTATGTACGTATGTATGTATATGCATGTATGTATGCATGTATATATGTATGTATATGTATATGCATGTATGTGAGTGTATGTATATATCTATGTATGTGTGCATATGTCTGTATATATATATGCATATATGTATGTATGTTTGTGGATGCATGTATGTATGTGTGTGTGTATATCTATGTATGTGTGTATGTTTGTATGTATGTATGCATGTATGTGTGTTTATGTATGTATCACGCATACACTACACATGGAGCCTAAGGGCTGAAAATTTCAGGATTTACTCCTTATTATATCTGCAAAGAACTTTTGTTGTGTTTTAAAATCCCTTTTAAATAGGTTTTTAGTGGAAGGGGGTCAATTTATACAGTACGTTTATGCTAAATCGATCCCTTGGTGTGTACCCGATTATTTTTGTCCAAACAACTGTAAATATAAGTAACTTATTAATTGATCATCCCTTCTTCCAATTTTTTAATTGATCCCCCCAACATGGCATGCAGTCAAACGATATTGGTCATGTGAGGTTATCTATTGGGGGGCTTGCCGGAACAGTTTCAATTTATGAGCAAAATATTTTCATACATCAGAAAAAAAATATCAAGAAATGTATTGGCTCCTTGGATTTAAAAAAAAAAAACAAAAACAAAAAAAACAAAAACGGTTCAACCTTCCAAATCATCAGACTAAGGGAATGACCCGTATCATACCAACCTTTATTCGGACAATCTAATCACTTCTTCTCATGTTCAATGTTGACACAACGTTTCGATCAATTCATTGTACGACCTTCTTCAGTCGTAATATGTGACATCTGCAAGGAAAGAGAATCATTTTTATTGGTATCTTTCCTCAGAGATCTACCATTAACCCCCCCAAAGAAATCTCAAAACAGAATCAGTTTCAGACCTTAAGGAAAGTCTCTTTTACTCATCATACTTCTTTACTGATATTGTAAATGGTAAACTTCTGTTTTCAAACAAGTACTGCGACAGATCAACTTAGTGACTCAATAAAAAACATCACGTGACCAATATCTTTTGGCAGCCGGCCTAATCAGGTTGATTAATTGAAAAATGGTTAAAGGGGTGATCAATGAAAATTTAATTTTCTCACTTTTTGCTGGGCAGGGATTACTAAAAAGTCTGAATTTTCTAAAGAAAAATGAAAACTGCATGATACAAACTGTGGGTCACAATATAGCATTGTGTGTGAGGGGGTTGGGTAAGAAGGTTTTTCTTGACATAGTAATATGTAAATGTATAAGTGATACGTACATATAGATATGAACAAACCCAAATGGCAATTGGCTGGTCATGTTGCAAGAATGTCAGACAACCCCTCGATATTATGTACATACATACATACATACATACATACACAGCTAGCAAGCGAGCCCAACCAACCTGAGAACTGAAGAAGCCCATTTTGACAGTTTTGGTGACAGTTTTGCTTGACGTTTTCTTCTAGTACACAAGGCGCTTGCTTGTCCCTCATTGACTACAAATTGTGTCGGATTGAGTCATCTGGAAGCCTTGGGCTAGGGCAGAGATTCTCAAAGTAGAGGTCGGGACCCCGGGTAGCGTAAAGATTATTGCAGATTGCAGGATTATTTCAAAGTCTTTTTTAAAAGGATTATCATGCCTGTGCTATTTGCTTGAGAACTGCATCAAGTTTAGTTAACATCGTTTTTTTTTTATTTTTTATTTTTATTGCTGATGTACAATTGTAATATCATTGACTTGGAACAGAGAATGGAATTCTAATTCGATATTTTCTAATCTTCTGTTTTTGCCCTTAATGTCTGTCGAGGATTTCTAACTATGATTCAATGTTTTATTCGAATCAGTTCCCATATTTCTGTGGTTTTCATATTATGGGATATAACAGTTGTGATAGAAAGAAAAACAATAACCTGAGATAGTATTGTGATAAGAATTAAAATTGTATTTTGTTAAGCAGAGAAGAGTTTGCCGAAGAAAGTGAGAATAAAATGGCGCTTTCATTTAGGGAATAAAAATGATGGCCACTTAAAAAATATCTTCGATCATAAAAGTGGATGTCTGTACGTTCCAAGTTGTAGTCAACAATTTTGCACTTAAGAAGATGAAATTTGACATACGGGTACATATTTCCACTGCAAAGGTCATGAGTTGTGTGACTTTTTGTTACTACGTGAATGGATCAAAATGCCCTTTCTAAATTTTATTGAATTCAGCTTTGAAAAATGTGGAGAATAGGGTGTGACTCTTTTCCTAAAACAGTTCAGAGGGTGGGGTAACTCTTTTTTCATTTTTCTCCGGTCAAGAGGAAAGGGGTGCAACACTTATTTTCTACATTTCCTACCGAATTGCATATTTTAGGATGTTACTGCATATATTTTCACAATTTGAATATTATTTTCACTGCTTATTGCAATAGAGTGTCAGTACCAAAAAGGTAGGAAATTTGTTTTTATAGAATTATCAATCGTCAGTGTGGGATGAATACACAATGTTCCAGAAACTTCACCTTGTGGCAACTGATCAGATACTGAGGGCTGAGGGGCATTTGGAAAAGCAATGACATCATGGAAGAATACATAATCCTTGGTGAGTCTGAATACGTCTTCTTGTACATTATAAAAGGAAAAAGACATTTGAATGATTACTATAGATTCAATTGTAGATTGAGATTCTGAGGTCAATTATCATGATATGAATTAAATACTATACTAATAGCATTTAGTCCTCAGTTTGAGAAAATCACAAAATTTTGACGATGGAAAATAGAGACCTGTTTTGTTTAGATCACATATTTGTGTAACAACTTTTTATTTAAAGAGTATATGATTATTATTCTACTTGAATATTACACGTCATATGACGTCATTTAAATACTTGGAATATACTTATACTATATACTTTGGAATATACCAATTTTTTCCTCTGGTCATCCACATTTAGCTGTCCGATGAAAGCTCGTAAATTGAAGCGGGCTTTCATCAATGATTGGCAAGAAAAATGACTCATAGATCACTTTAAAATTGGACTGATTTAACTGATGACAGATACAGATTTTCATCGAATCCTAAATGAATGAATCTAAATAGCAACAACTTCAATTACAGTATTAACATTTTTTAAAGATCTCGACAGATATAATCAAAAACATAACAGGACATGTTTAGAGTCTTGAGCGTTGCAGAGCCACTGATACTGGTTATTATATGATTGTTGGATGGATAGGTTATAAAGATGAAAGTTTTAATAAACAGTGAGGAAAACACTGATTGGGTGGATAGGTATTTATCAATGGACTTTTCGTAGGGAGGAACCCTACATCATCATCTAGATGGAGAAAACAGATCCATACACTAATGATGCCCAAATTCATGCACAGAGATTTTAAAAATAGTAAAAAACAATAGCTTGAAGAACAGATCTTTTAAACACTTTTATACCCTTTCATTAAAATCTATTTTTGGGTGATGTATTCAAAATATGAAATTTGTTGCTGGTATAAATACTTGAATATGAACAAAAATAAAACATGACCATTTTAGCGTTACAAAACAACGAACACGGGTGTTTGGAAAGATAGATTGTCTTAAATAATGTTCTGATGCAATTCACTTAGAATATGTGTTGGATTTTAAATCCATTAATAGCAAACAATATACTCCAACCCCCCCCATATATATATATATATATATATATATATATATATATATATATATATATACGTGTGTGTGTGTGTGTGTGTATATATATATGTATATATATATGTATATATAATGTATGTATATATATACATATACATGTATATGTATATATGTATGTATATATATATGTATATATATATATGTATATATATATGTATAGATATATATGTATATATATATATGTATATATATATATGTATATATATATGTATAGATATATATGTATATATATATTTATATATATATATATATATATGTATATATATATACATATATATATATATATATATATATATATATATATATATATATATATATATATATATATATATAGCGAGTGTGATACATGGTCGTTGATGTTTTAGTATTATATAATGAAAAATATCTGAAAAAGTTTTTTCGGCATTACAAGATGAAAAATTTACATGATCATACATACGTACGTATATATATTATTTCAGAATCTATTAACGATGAACAATATACTACTACTAATAATATTGATAATAATAATGATGATGATAATTATCTCATCTTCATATCATAATCATTACAATATATGTGTGTATGTAAGTGTATGTTTGTGCGTGTGTGTTTGTGTACGTGTGTGTGCGCTGGTGATATCAGTTGTTTAGTCAATAAACAGCAAATATCCGATAGCTTTTAGATATATCTATTCTAGAAGAAGTACCAACTTGCCGGCTTGTGTGGGTGGGTATAAGGTGTAATAAAACTTGCTCAAGGTCTAAAGAAAACGTCATCAAAGTCGCAGACTCCAACCAAGCATGTAACTATACTCAACAAACAGTTCCAAAGTACTGAATGTCTGGCGGTTTTATCTATTGCGATAAAGATGTAAAGTAGAATCTTTCAGTATTCAAACAGAATACGTTGCGCCGAGGTCATTAAGTTGATGCAACACTAGTCACACACACTTACACCCTAAAAGTCAACACATAACTGATACTTTACTGACAACTTATTATAAAGATCACCTTCTTTATGTATCTGCTCTAGTATTGAACTGTGATAAACGGTTCTGTTTCAGTAGCAAATGAATTAATACATCCATCCACGCATACGTACACACACACACACACACACACTTACATACATACGTACATACACACATACATAATGGATATATACATGAGTGGCTTGGGAGAGTTTTACACGGTTATGGGATCCCCCCCCCACCAACGACTCTCTCTCTCTCTTTCTTTCTCTCGCACACGCACATTAGTATGATTTTATGTGCATAGATAATTGTACAATTAGACATATCCATTCATTCATTCTCTAGTACAAACATCTACCGATAAATATACCTGGATTCACTCCCAGTGGCATTTTATTCACACACGCACATACACACACACGCACAAGCACGTGCACACACACACACACACACACACACGCAAGCACACACCTATAAATACTACGTACTGATAGTCAGACATGACGTGCATTTTACACGTTGGTATTTTTGCTTATATGTATGGACTTATTCGAAGGGATATGCTAGGATATATGTCAATACCTACTCACAGATATACATATAGGAGGGTATATACGTGATTCTCATACACATTTATCTATATCATATTGGACTGCCTATTGATTTCCTATGCGCGGGTGAAGGATGAAAGTGATTCTGAAGAACATCCTTGTAGGCAATTGAAAATTAAATCTACTGGAAGATATGGTTACATTTGGACTAAGATAATATGAGCAAATATAAAAATGGTCGGACATAAATTATTTGCACAGTTCCAAGTGTATCACTGTCATTTCCCTGACGAATCTATTTTAAACTGTAAATCAAAACGATTACCAAAACTATCGAAATAGCTCTCTTCGGTTTTCAAGTCAGTCTGGCTGGCCAGTTATTTATGTATCATGCGTGCAAACCGCACCAATTGAACAAGGGGCTGAAAATTTAAACATTTAATTCTTATCATGTCTACAAAAAAGATTTTCAAATCCTGCCCCGATAAAGGTTTTTAGTGGAGTGCTCCATCTGCAATAAAAGTTAATGTTAAATTGGTCCCCAGTTTGTGCCCAATTCTTTTTTTGAAAATTCAGTCCCTTTAGTGATCTAACAAAAAGCGAGAGAAATGACTTATTAATTGATCACCCGTTTTTTAATATTTCGATTGATCGCCCCCAACACGACATGCTATTGGTCAAATGACGGTTTCTATGATTTCTGTAATTCTTTCAAATTAGCTTACTCCATTCGCTTATGATATGACTAAAAGTCTCGCCTCTTTTCCCACAAAGGCAACATTATTATTATTATTATTATTATTATTATTATTATTATTATTATTATTATTATTATTATTATTATTATTATTATTATTATTATTATAGTAGAGAAAAGCGACTGTTCATTTGTTCCTAAACCCCAACCAGCTCTAAGGGTCGAGTTAGCATTTTAGCGAGAGCAAAACATTCAGTTTCGTTCGTGACTTGGAGAAAGTAGAGGAAGGTTTCGACGCTCTAGCCTACCAGGAAAGTAAGTTGATGTTGAAACTCAGAACTCACAAACCAGATGGCCTGAATAGTGATTGCAGTGAACTACCATGTCATTATGGACACCAGGCTGATCTTCATAATTTCTACATAAATTTTTCCGCCTGAATTTTTTAGATGATATATTATAATTTTGTAAAGTTTTTATCGACCGTTGGGACGGGGGTGAGGGTGTCTCGTTGATCGCTTGGAATGTGCTCATTCCACTGTCTAATTTCGGGTGGGGTTAGTTGTTTTGTCCCGAACACTTTGGTTGATCGTAATTGGTAGTTCAGGGTAGTTCTAATTTTTCGCTTTTTTTCCCGTTTTCATCCAATCGTCCTCGTGTGTAACCACGTCCATGATCTGGAAAATCCTAGTTTCTTTTTCATCGCCTATCAGGATATCTCGCTTGGATTGGGTGGCTCGTTGGGATTTCCCAGAGACTCTTATTTTTTTGACTTTCTAGAACGGCTCCTGGTTTATACTCAAATTATATAATTTCACGATAGAACCCAGGTTATTTGCACAATTCCCTGTTTATGACGTTCTCTACTTTGTTGTTTTTCTTTAAGATATTTCGTCGAAATTCTTTTATTTTTGTTTATTGCTTCTGGCCTCGTACATGGAAGAAGTAAATAAAAAAAGATTAAAAAGGTTTTGATCAATTTTCGGTGTATAATTATTTTAACCAAGAACGAACATCGCCATGTCTATGAATGTCAAAATTACTATCGTTCAGATTAAACTGAAAAATTCCGAAAGCTTTCATTTGTAAGGAAAGAAAGAGAGAGTGGGTGAAGAAAGAATATTTTTTTGTTTTGTTTACATCACTTTCTGCCAGGAAAACTGATTGAGAAAATGGGAACGAATACAAACGGGAAATATTTGTACCATTTACAATTTTACATATTCTAGGGTGTTACTGCATATATTTTCATAGTTTGAATATAAATGTATATTTCCCCTGATTATTACAACAAAGTGTCTGTGCCCAAAGGGTTTGAATTCTTGTTTTTATAGAATAATCGTTAGTGTGGGATGAATACACAATGATCCAGAAACTTCACCTTGTGGCAACTGATCCGACACTGAAGGCTGAGGGGCATTTGAAAAAGCAATGACATCATGGAAGAATACATAATCCTTGGTAAGTCTGAATACTTCTTCTTGTACATTATAAAAGGAAAAAGACATTTGAATGATTACTGTAGATTTCATTGTAGATCGAGATTCTGAGGCCAATTATCATGATATGAATTAAATACTATACTAATAGCATTTAGTCCTCAGTTTAAGAAAATCACAGAATTTTGACGATGGAAAATAGAGACCTGTTTTGTTTAGATCACATATTTGTGTTACAACTCCTTTTCATTTAAAGAACATATAATTATTATTTTACTTGAATACTACACGTCATATGACGTCATTTAAATACTTGGAATATACTTATACTATATACTTTGGAATATACCAAATTTTTTCTCTGGTCATCCATATATAGTTGTCCGATGAAAGCTGGTAAATTGAAGCGGGCTTTCATCAATGATTGGCAAGAAAAAATGACTCATAGATCACTTTAAAATTGGACTGATTTATCTGATAACGGATATACAGCAAATTTATTTTTCCTATATTATGAAAGGGAAAAAAGATATTTGAATGATGACTGTAAATTAAATTACACATGAAAATTCTGAAGTCAGTTATCTTTGCCGATGGCATTGGAGTTATATCAGAAACATCAGATGAATCACGAAAAATGTTAAGTGGTCTAAGTAGGGAGGGCCTCAAGATAGGATTAAAGATGAGCATAATTAAGACAACGGTAATGTTCAACGATAACGCCGAAAATAAGACTATAAAAATTGGAGGAAACTATTCGGAAGAAGTTGAGGGATATATTTACTTAGGTCAGATGATAAATTTACAGGAAGACCATAAAAGTCAAATGAAACGACGTATAGCGATTGATTGGAAAGTATTTATTGAATATATAGACCTATTGAAAAGTGCCTTGCTTAAAATATAAAGTGTACAATGAATGTATTATATCAGCTTTGACGTACGGGTATGATGTGTGGAAACTAAATTGATCACTTGAAAACAAACTCAGAATAACGGAACAGTAACAGAGGAAGATGGAAAAAGCAATGTTAGGAATAACTCTAAGGGATAGAAATAAAGGGGTCAGGGTAGTGGATAGGTTCTGAGGATGAGATCGCAACACAAAGACCGTGAAAAAAGAGAGAGAGAGAGAGAGAGAGAGAGAGAGAGAGAGAGAGAGAGAGAGAGACAGACAGACAGACAGACAGACAGAGACAGACAGACAGACAGACAGACAGAGACAGACAGAGACAGAGAGAGAGAGAGAGAGAGAGAGAGAGAGAGAGAGAGAGAGAGAGAGAGAGAGAGAGAGAGAGAGAGAGAGAGAGAGGGTATGCAAAAGGGTACGGAGTGAAACAAAAATATTCGTAAAAGCGGAACGGCCCGAACTCGGCCATCGAGAAGAGAAGAAAGTGAAATGAGGTGGAACTGAACTAGCTTCCGATGTGTCTGTGAATGGGAGATTTGGTCAAGTGCCGGGAAATAGTCACTTCTGGCAACTCCCATGAGTGTTTTCCCCTATTCTACAATGCTTTAGATCCCCACACCAATGAATACCAATAACAAATGATCGGGAATTTTACGAGTATAAAATGATGTCGAAAATTTAAAAAAAAAATACATCTTTTGTTTTTATTTAATAAACCAATAGAACTTTTTTCTATGAGATTAATTTGATTGATGTATTTGTTCTGGGCTGCAATGATTCCCCCTCGATATCAATATTTTTTGTCGGTTTAATGTCTTGGTAAGTTTCTCCAGTTTCAGAACAGTGTTCTCTATCGCTGTTCCAAGGGAGTGAATTCATTTTCCAAAATTCAATCTCCATTTAGAACATTATTCTCTGCAATTCTTGATTTTTTCAAAAGAGGAGACCGAGAATCTATATCAGTTCTCCAAGAGGTTTCGTGCATACAAGTGGTCTGTGCATTTGATAGTTGTGTTTAATTAAGTTTAGAAAGAAGAAAAGATACTAACTTGCATGAACAGACAGTCACCCGTCTCCAGGCATATAAGGAACAGATCTTGTTAGTCGCTCAATAGAAATCGTCATATGACCAACATCTTTTGGCTGCATCCCTTGTTCTGCGTGATCAATAAAAACGTTGAAAAAAAAATAACCCAAGAAAAAACGGGTGATTAATGAATAAGTTACACTCACATTTTGTTGGATCACTAAAAAGTCAAAATTTCCAAAAAAGCGAAAACACTTGGGTACAAACTGAAAGATCAACTCTCATTGCAAAGTGCACCCCCCACTAAAAACCTACTGGGGGCTTAAAAAAAAAAGAAGAGTTTTTTCTAGACTAGTATTAATTTTTTCAGCTTCATTGGGGCGACCTGCACACGTAATACATACATACGTAAATAGCCAATCAGCCAGACCAACTTAAAAACTGGAGAAACCCATGTTGACAGTCTTCGTTGAAGGTCTCTAATACATAGAAGTTAAGAACTTGCTTTTATATTTTACTAGACAACTCTGTGACCCGTTGGGTCAATTATTGACGTGAGTGCGAACGCAGACCTTCGTCCAATATTTAAAAAAAAAGTGCTACCAGAAAATGAAGTCAGGTAAAGTCAACCTTATAGAAAGTATCATCAGAATATGAGGTCAAGTGAAAAGTTGAGTTAAAGCAAAGGAACCGAAATACTAGTTGAGGTAAAGTAAAGGAACCAAAATACTTCAAAGCCGTAGTTTAGTATGACGCGCAATGTAACAGTTGCAAATCAACCGGATTTCTTTGTATTCTCTTGTCACATTCTAATAGTACCTTGATTCAATATCACTGATTTCAAGGCAACCTTTCGACTATAGATAAACAAAATCATACTTTTAGTATTTTATAGATTGATGTGCTTTACGTACCCCAGCCGTACCAATGGAGCAGGAGTGCTGACCATTTAAACTTTTACGCTTTATTACATCTAGAAAAAAAAAATAGCTTTATGTTTTTACTCCTTCCCAGGTTTTCTAGGGAGGGGGCAATTTACAGCGTAATTTTGTGCTAAATTAGTCTCTTAGTTTGTGTCCACTAGTGCTCACTTTTGCTATTTGAAAATTCAGACTTTTTAGCGATCACTACCCAACAAATTTCGAAAGAAGTAACTTATACATTGATTACCTCTCTTTTAAATTGTTTTCATTGATCACCCCCGACATGGCCCGTCGCCAAAAAAAGACCATTCTCATGTCGGTTTCTATTGAGTGATAAATCGGACCCGTTATAAGATTTAACTTTTTATTCAACAACCGTGATGTATTGGAAAGGTCAGAAAATATGGCATTTATTGAGAAAACTAACTTCACTTGTACAGCTTACCGGATTTGTTAATTAAACGACTAACATAATTGAACGGAATCCTTTCAGTCTCTAGTTTTCAGAAGGGTCATCAATATTCAAAGACTTTTCTTTCCGACGATTGAATTCCTTCTGGCTGTTTGTGTTGGTCAATTCGACGACTTTCTTTAGGCGTTCTATGCGAATATTCTGATGATCGTAGACAGAAGTTTTCCAATAGTAGTCACGCTTATGAAATATAGTTCAGGTGTTTTTTTTTCTGTTCGTGAAAACAAAAACTGCTAAATGGAGATGTGCATAATTTTGTGAGAGAGAACAAAATGATTTTAAATTTACTGATCCAGTTGCTTTCAGTCAAATACAAAGCACATACGTACTTATATACTTACAGATAAGCGTCTGTGAACTGTGAACAGAATGCAAAATGCAAAAAAAGGTGTTTGGTTCATGCGTAAAAAAATGGGGTTGATTTCCTCCAATTGTAGTTTTAGCGAGGAATAGATCTTTAGTAATATTATTGATGCACTAGTTTACTCCAAGCCGTCAAAAATTGACGGTAGTAATTAAGTAATTTTATAATTGTTATACTATTTAGTAATTCCACTGTTCCAGTTCCACTTGGTAATTTCGCAGTTGTGATTCTACTTACACATACATGTGCCACATTGATACAACTATTTTGTTTTTGAAATCCCCGAAACGGTTATTTGATAAACAACTGATGATCCCAACAAGAGAAAGTTTAAACATTGTACCATAACAACAAAGTATATGTAAGACAGTGAAAAGAACACAGGAGAAAATTACATAAATTACGTTGATAGGTATTGGGAAATAAATGATTGAAGTGACATGATTTTCGAAGAAGGTTTTTATTGATTAGTGTTTAAAGCTGTAAAGCTTTTTTGATTCTCTCTCTCTCTCTCTCTCTCTCTCTCTATATATATATATATATATATATATATATATATATATATATATATATATATTATCTATGTATCTATATATATATAAATATATATATATAAATATATATATATATATATATATATATATATATATATATATATATATATATATATATATATATATATATATGTGTGTGTGTGTGTGTGTGTGCGTGGGGGTTACACAGCATTACCTTGTTTACGTTCAATGTTTCCTAAATATTTAACTAATCTAAAGGTAAAATCAAGTAAATGTACAATTTCTTCAAGTTTGAAATAACTCCCAAGTTCAATTCCAAATCAGACGACACTGATGACTTAAGCGTGACGGGCGATAAACGCACTTTAATCATAATTTAACTGTTTTTTAACGGACCCCTTAAGTAGCGCGGTAATAATAAGTAATACATATTTGTTTTTCCTTTTCGACGAATGTACCACCTTATCAATTAGTATATATCTATATTTGTTTTACTTTTCGGCGAATCTACTACCTCATTTATTTTTTCGTCGGTGAAATTCCAGGTTTGCTGGTCAAAGCCATTTCCAAACTGAGTCAGGAACATTACAAAATTTCAGAATTGTTTTTATCATATGTATGGATTATGAAATTAAATGTAGGAGGCTGGGGGGAGGTATTGATTCCCTGTTGTGCATTTGACAAACAATCTCGGTTTCCAATGGATCCAGTGGATCCTAATCTTCATCATCATCAGTCTTTCAACGTCCATCGTTGGACATAAACCTTCCCTAGGATCCGCCACATTTTTCTATCGTGGGCGTCGCGGAGCCAGTATTTTTTGAATTTGTCTAGTTCATCTCTCCATCTTTCATTTTGTCGGCCTCAGTTTTGCATCGTTTTGCAAGTCCATCGGTTGTCTGTCATTCTCGCAACATGACCAGCCCACTGCTATTTGAGTTTTGTAATGGATTCTATGGTGTGTTAGAACCCCGTTTTCTTCCTTATATACTGTGCTGTCTTGTGATCTCTCCATGTGAGGGTGAGCATGATTCTCTCATGCGTACGCTGCATGCCTCTAAATTTGCGGGGGTGTCTCTTGGTTAGGTTTCATGTTTCAGCTCCATAGGTGACTATCGAGAAGATGCATTGGTTTTATACTCTTCTTCGGGTGGCCAAATCTTTATTTCAGAGTTTCTCAATCTTTTCCTGCCAGATGCCCCCCTATGACACCGAACTAGAGGTGGTTTAAATATGAGCTCAACAAAGTTTTTTTTAAAGACTTGTGGCAGCTTGTCATGATAATTAAATACATCAACCTCCATTTCAAAGGTTTTTGTTGAATTATTGAATTCTTATCTTTTTTTATTTACGAAAATGTTACAGTAAGTATATCAATGTATCTATAATGAATGCTCATTATCAAATTAATTGTGGCTGCAAAGCAATATAAATGATTTATCAAAAAGTAAAATACTCAAGAGTACATATAACATTTTTTTTTTACTTCTTGCGTGACCCTTGGTAAAATGGACATTCATACATTCTATGGAAACTCCGAAACGCTCCCTTAAGGCACTCATACAAAATGCCTATATTCTTCACAGAAAACGAATTTTACGGAATTCACTGAAATAAAATACCAAGCTTGATTCCCGACTCAGTTTTGTATATTTACCCAGGAAAATCAATTTTATAAACATTTAGTAATGTATGGTAATCCACACGATTGTTCATAACTTTTAACATCTCAAGTCTGATTCTTAAATATGAAATAGAATTTTCCCCAGACAGTAGGAGCGATCTTAGATGAATAGCGCTATCCTAAATGCATCACTACTGAACTACGTTTTGAATTGAACTAAAGAATTGGAGTATTTCATGGAAAAAATAATTCAAATTCACCGTCTATGTATGTATGTATGTATGTATGCATGTATGTATGTATGTATGTATGTATGTATGTATGTATGTATGTATATATATATATGTATGTATGTATGTATGTATGTATGTATGTATGTATGTATGCATGCATGTATGTATGTATGTATGTATGTATGTATGTATGTATGTATGTATGTATGTATGTATATATATATATGTATGTATGTATGTATGTATCTATCTATCTCTATCTATCTATCTATCTATCTCTTGTCTCTCTCTGTATATATCTACCTCTTCATATCTATCTATCTATCTATCTATCTATCTATCTATCTATCTATCTATCTATCTATCTATCTCTTGTCTCTCTCTGTATATATCTACCTCTTCATATCTATCTATCTATCTATCTATCTATCTATCTATCTATCTATCTATCTATCTATCAAATTTTGTTTATATCTATCGGTCAATTTTTTGTTCATATCTATCTGCCTCTCCCTATCTGTCAATGTATGTATGTATGTATGTATGTATGTATGTATGTATGTATGTATGTATGTATGTATGTATCTATCTATCTATCTATCTATCTATCTATCTATGTTCATATCTATCTATCTATCTATCTATCTATCTATCTATCTATCTATCTATGTTCATATCTATCTATCTATCTATCTATCTATCTATCTATCTATCTATCTATCTCAGTCTGTTCATATCTATCTATCTATCTATCTATCTATCTATCTATCTACCTATCTATCTATTTTATTGTCTATGTAACTTTTCATCTCACGCCACTCAGAGACCCTAATAGATTTTAAAGCCGATGTGAGATACCCACATCACGAAGTAACACTGGAAGTAAGTGACACAGTTCTTCGACATAACAGAAACAGGATACGTTGTACCTAATCACCGTTATGCATGGTTTAACAACACCCGCAGAAATCTAATAATCTACAGACGACAGTAGTTTATGTATGGTATATACTTTACTTACTTGTTACTAATTTTCGTTTTCCGCTTGTCTGCAGTTGTTAATTGACTAAATTGATTTGGTAAAGATGCCAAATCAAGTCACTAAATTAACAGAACAGGGTTAGTCGATATATTTTAAAGTGAGCAAATATACTTACTTGAATGCATATCGACGTATAGGTTCCTGTGTGTGTGTAAAGGAAAATGATGGCATATTTTAAATTTATTCATCTATTTTTGTTCATATCTATCTATCTATCTATCTATCTATCTATCTATCTGTTTTTGTTCATATCCATCTATCTATCTATCTATCTATCTATCGATCTATCTATCTATCTATCTATCTATCTATCTATCTATCTATCTATCTATCTATCTATCTATCTATCTATCTATCTACTTTTGTTCATATCAATAAATCTATCAATCAGGATTTTGGAAGCTGATTTTTATGTCAGCCAGGTCCTACTCACTGGGTAGATTCACTGGTGCAACACAATCTCTCAATTTATCTAGCCAATACTTTTTTGCATTTATAAAATCTGCAATCCTCGTAGAGTATGACTATGGGTCTAAGTGCGTGCCTATGCCCCCACATGCTGCCCTACGCAGTGTACCAAATGAGCGTATAATGTGGCATCTCATATTTTTCAATCCTCTAGAACTTTAAGAATCAAACAGATCACCCAATACACGTCAAAAGGCGTGAAGAAGAAAATAAAAGACGTGCTAGACAGTGGAATGTGGTCAGGGGTAGATTATGGATGCATGGCAGCCCCTGTTCTTAATCCAAATAGGGGCCCTTGATGCAAATTAATTACTTGTGTAAATAAACAAGAAACTCTATCGATTTGAAATGTGATTACTGTATATTGAATCTGATCCACATAATTACTATTATTACATCGTATGTTAACAAACTTTTCTCTATTTCTTTCTCTTCACAAATTATTGGGGTCCCTTTAGATAGGGGGGGATGTGATTCGAACAGAGGCCCTCCCATCAAAATGAGTACTAGTGTAAGCAAACAAGAAATCATATTGGATTCAATTGTAATATTGAATCTCGTCCTCATAACTATTATTATTACATCATACGTTTACGAACCCTTTTCATGGCAATTCTTTTGTTGATTAATTTTTGCCCGCCCCCCTAGGCTTCAACCAACCCACCCAGCACTCCCTTAATCCGGCACTCATTTTGGTGCTCCAGCAAACCACATAATAAAATTGAAAGAAAGTGAAAAAAAAGTATACTGTATACTGTATAAGTGTACTGACCTGGCCAGAGAACTGAAAAAAAGCAAACAAAAATATGGAACAGGTCTGGTTAGTCGATCAGTAGAAACTGTCACGTTACCAACGTCTTTTGGCAGCATGTTATATTGGGATGATCAATTAAAAAATGGAAAAAAAGGGTGATCAATCAATAAGTTTTGTTGGGCAGTGTTCACTCAAAAAAAAAAAAAAATTCTTGACAGTTTTGGTGATAATTTTATTGAACGGTTCCTAACATTAAAGTGACTAATACCAGTAGTGGTCAGTGCCCCTAGGGAACAGTTCCAAAGCGTTCAGCAAAGAGGCGGGAAGAACAATGAAATCTAGAATCGAGACTATTCAAACGACAGCGGTACTGAAATCAGCTAGAATATTGAGGAGAGTCCTGGAGTATTGAGGAGATCAGCAGTCACTTGAGCTCTATTATTATTATTATTATTATTATTATTATTATTATTATTATTATTATTATTATTATTATTATTATTATTAGTATAATTATAATAATAATAATAATAACAATAATAATAATTATAATAATAACGATAATGATAATAATAGAGCTCAAGTGACTGCTAATATATATATATGTATGTATGCATGTATATATATATATAAATATATATATCATTATAATAATGATAATAATAATAATAATTATAATAATAATGCATATATATATATATATATATATATATATATATATATATATATATATATATATATATATATGTGCGTGTGTGTGTGTGTGTGTAAAGAAATAACGAAAAATATACAGAATTTATGGTATATTTTTATAAATGTATATTTATATATATAGAAGAAGAAAGTATTTGTATTTACATCATATCAGGGCCGACCCAAGCCTTTATGGGACCCTGAGTAGAATTTGATTTGGGAACTCCCACCGCCTCTTGAGGGCCATCTGGTGACCACAGGTCCCTAAGCGGCTACTTAATTCGCTTATGCTCCAGACCGGCTCTGCATCACATGATCAAAATTTAAATATTTTTCAATAGACAAATACGTATCAAAAACCATCTATCAAAACTATCAACATAGGTTTATTTCAGTTTTCAAGTTGGTCTGGCTTGCAATGTATGTATGTATGTATCCCGCGTATCATCATCATCATCATCATCACCACCACCACCACCACCACCACCATCATCATCATCATCATTATCATCATCATTATCATTATCATCATCATCATGTCTTTCAACGTCCGTCGTTGGTCATAGACCTTCCCCAGGACTCGCCACAATTCTCGATCATGGGCTTAGCGGAGTCAGTATTTCCTGAATGTGTCCAGTTCATCTCTCCATTTTGTATTCTGTCAGCCTCGGTTTCGCATGTGATCTCTGGGGATCCATGTTGTGAGTCGTGATGTCCATTGGTTGTCTACCTTTCTTGCAACATGGCCAGCCCATTGCCATTTAAGTTTTCTAATAGATTTTCTGATGTCTCGGACTCCCGTTTTCTCCCTGATAAACTGTGCTGTCTTGTGATCACTCCATGTGAGGTTGAACATGATTCTCTTATGCGCACACTGCATGCTTCTCATTGTGTAGGTCTGTCTTTTGGTTAGGTTCCATGTTTCAGCTCCATAAGTGACTACCGGGAGGATGCATTGGTTGTTGAAGAGTATGTCGCATTTAAGTCATACCAAATGAGCAAGAGGTATGAAATTTTTAACATTTAATCCTTATCGTGTCTAGAAAAAACACTTTTTCAAAAATTTTTCAAATTTACCCCAATACTTTTGTAAAGGTAGGTCCAGTTTGCAATGTAAGTTTAAGCTAAATTGATCCCTCTTTTTTTACTGAACAAAAGGCGAGAGGAGTAACAGTTCTGGTTAAGCATAATTAATTAAAAAAATATCTCTTTATGAAATTTTATGAATAAAAATCCAGAATTTATGACAGTAAGGCTTTGAAAACAATAATGATAGAAACTATTTGTTTCCAATCAATTTTCCAACTTTTGAGTCAAAAATAAATGAGGGTAAAGTTCATTGACAAATTAGATAGTCATAGATATATATGAAGTGTATACATTAGTTATTAACACTTTTTAGTCTACTCCCTTTTTTTTCTTTCTTTATTTCTCTCTTTCTTGTATTCTATATTTTTTCTCGAGAATTGTTTTTTTAAAAGGAATAATATGACGTAGTGTGACATGAAAAAATAGCCTCCTTTTCTTCTGTTCTCGTTATCCCACCTCTGATTAAGATAAAAGCTTTCTTTATTTTTTGTACGAACGCTGTCTATCCTTTTTGAACCATTCTCTCACCGGGTCATTAAATTCCTTACAAACGCTGTTAACCTATCTAATCTTGTCTTAACATGAATTCTCCACATTCTTAGAACTGTCGATTAACATTGCATTTAAAAAATATTAGACAGATGAAGAAAGAAAAAAAGAAAAAATTGCCACCCTTACTTGCTGAACATTTTTGATTTGCCTCTATTCGTCAAAGGATTTACTCAATGAAAATATGAAATTTTTTTTCTAAGAACTTTTTAAATCAAATCTAATTTAGGGAAAAAGTCCCCTTCACTTCTGGCCCCTTAAAGGGTGGGGTACTCCGCACCTGAGACTCTTTTTATAATTATATATGAATATATGAAATAAGATATGTATATGGGCGGAAAGTAGGTTTCACTTTAGCATTACAGTTACATTGTAAATGGTACACCCCAGTAAAACCCTTTAGAGATATGTTTCTTAGAACATTTAACTCCCGCCTTTCCAGGTCCATTGAGTAGGCATGGAATATCTGGTTGGGCTGCATCAATATAAGGTACTTTTTATAGCATGACAGACATACATGAAACAGACAAACATACAAACACACACACTCACATACATATATCTGTGTGAGTGTGTGTGTGTATATTATGAGAGATAAGAGATTTGATGTAATTCCATTTTATTTTTACATTTCTCCAAGTGAATTAAATCTGAGAATTTTTAAATGCTATGAATTTGATTGAAAGTTTCGGGAAATACAATTCACATAATATTATTGATTATGGAAATTTTAACTTTAAAACTATACAGCAATACCTTGAATATTGCAGTTTTGATTTAGGCGGGTTTTGATATAGTACAGGTAAGGTATTGGAGCACAAATTATTATAACTATGTATAAGCTGAAAAAACAAACATATTAAGACATGATAAGACCTTGAATGGTGTGGCTTTGAACTACACGGGGTTTTATGGAACGCATAAGCTGCACTAATCAAGGTATTCATGAATTTCAACTAATATTTCCTGGAGATTTTCTTCATACGTCATTCGTTTGTCAAGCTATTTTTATATTTTTATGCAATTGGTTTTAACAATATTAGAATATATTTCGTTTAATATAAAATATAATCTACAATTAATATCCATTCTAGATTTGTCTATATTCTAAATGATGTGAAAAAGCATTCTCATTGCAATAGGTTAACTAATATATGCGATCAAACTATAATTTCTGTAAAGGAAAACTCTGTCTCTCTCTATGTCTATATACATATATATATATATATATATATATATATATATATATATATATATATATATATATATATATATATATACACACACACACACACACACACACATATATATATATATATATAATGGAATGAGGATTCGCTACAGAAACACTTTTATGTTTCTGCCCTCTTAGGGCTTCTTCAGACGAATGATCAATCAGGAAAAGCCCGAAGAGGACAGAAACATAAACGTGTCACCGTTGCGAAGCCTCATTCCATTATATTTTAAATTTTAAGCTCTGCTCTAAACCAACTTAATGTTTGAAGCTGAATGAATCGAACACTTTATAAAATAAACCCATCATAGTGCATCTCTGATTTGTATTGTGTGATTGATATATATATATATATATATATATATATATATATATATATATATATATATATATAAATATATATCAAAGGGTTTATTTCTGATATAATACAAAAATAGATTTAAAAGAAAATGGTTGATCACGATGTTGAATAATGGATTTTTGCAAAAATCCTTCAATTCAGCTGCATGTACATTTACGCAACGTAATATATATCCATTTTGTTATATATATATATATATATATATATATATATATATATATATGTGTGTGTGTGTGTGTGTGTGTGTGTGTGTGCAAAGGCCCGAATAACTACTTTCATTCCTAATTCTCATTTTGTCCACACACTCTGTATATCTGCTCGATTTGTTTCTCAACGCAGACAATCATTTTACAAAATGGATGTATAATCCGACTGACAGAAATAATTATAAATGCGTTACATTACTTTGAAATGATCTCCCGTTATTACACGTTGAACATATCATTCGTCCTAGACAGCGTAAATAGAATAAACAATTAACGAAAATGGGTCTGCTGCATGAATGGAACCTGCGACCGATAAGATAGCCGCTCCAACGTATCATCGCGCTTACCATCGAGCTAAACAGCCGCCGGTTATGCAGAAGTCCTAGTAATTGTTTTAACTCGAGTTGATGATTCATAGGTAATCATTTGGAACATATATCATTTATTAGGTGAATTATGAAACATCTCTATGTCACCACAGGTCTCTTCAGTTTCGAGGTAAGGCTGGCGGCTCGTTATCTACATGTGTATCGCGTATATAGGCTGCACCAATGTTGCCAGAGGGCTGAAAATTAAAACTTTTACTCTCTATTTCGTACAGCAAAAAAACAAAACAACGCTTTTTCCCTCTTTTCAAAGGCCTTTAGTGGATGTCTGAGTGGTCATTTTACAACGTTAGTGTATATTCTCCCTAAGTTTGTTTCTGACAGCATGCTTAGTTTTTTCCTGACTTTTTGGTGAGGCGAGAGGAGTAACTTATTCATTGATCACCACTGTTTTCCCCCAATGGATTTTAATTGATCACCCCAAGACGGCATGGTGCCAATAGACGTTGGTCGCGTGACGGTATCTAACGAGTGAATAACCAGTTCCATTTCTTCATCATTTATCATTTTTTCAAACTTTTTTCATTGTAAAAATTTTTGATGAATGAAAACGTTGTAAGTATAGCGTCCGAATTTCTTTGTTTCAAAACCATCAAATAGAATGATCAATAAAATTCGTGTTTGTCATGTCTTGAGATAACAGTGTTCGCAGGGCCAGTCCAAGCTTTTGTAGGGGCCCAGCCGCCTCCCTCAACCCTTCGCTCTTGGCGATCCTCTGTGAGCTACGGAGCCCTGAGCAGTTTGCTTGTGCCTCGGACCGGTTTTGGATATTCCTCATTGAAGCTCTTATTGCAATAGTTTCGAAACTGGGGGCCGCGGATCACTGGGGGGTTGTCAGATAATGTTTGTGAATCTTGTGTCAGAGAAATATCATCACTCATTACACAACAATCGAAAGATATACTTAGTGTATCCAAACGTGTACCATACATTAGGATTCAAATGTAATCCATTTTATATGAATATGATTTTAAAGGTCAATTATTCAATATCATTTTTCATTATTTTTGTTCATTGTTTACAGTCTGAATAGAGACCTGCCATTGTATTTCCTTTACAGAAGGGAGTTTCCAAATTTTCAAAACGACTGTCTTATTGCATTGATTATTGAAAAACGTACAAAGTTGTCGATATAGATTTCCCATAATACTGTATTAAACTGTGCGGAGTGTTATAATTGCATACTTTGTGAGTGGGCATGCGCACGTATCTGGTATAAAGGTATACCTTGAATAGTGCAGTTTTGATTATTGCAGGTTTTTTTTTATGTAGTACGATTAAGGTATTGATGTACAAGTTGATGTAATTAAGTAGAAGCTGAAAACAAAAAAATCATGTTGAATTTTAATGAGATCTTGAACAGTTCGGATTTTGAGGTGGTACGGTGAAGACAACGCAGTATGAATTAACCCAAATATAAGCTGAAAATACAAACACATTGAGTTATAATAAGATCTTGAACAGTGCGGTTCTGAACAGTACGGGAGATTTTGGAACAAACCAGCCACACGGATCGAAGTTTACCAGAAATCCATTTATGCTATAAGGCCATTTTAAAATCTTATTATCTATATTAAGAGAGCATTATAAGGCATTCTTGTTATGCATGGATTTGGTGGCACTTGATCTGCCTTCAGGGGCATTGCAAGAGGAGTGGAAGAGGTGGGGAGAGTCGCAGATCTGAAAGGGCACAAAATTTCCTCTGGCATATAATGTCAGTCAATTAATAATGATAACAAAGTATTCATATGATGATGCTTATGATGATACCTAAATGAAGGGGATATTTTGAATATTGAGGATAATAATAATAATAATAATAATAATAATAATAATAATAATAATGATAATAATAATAATAATAATAATAACAATAATAATTATAATAATAATAATAATAACAATAATAATAATGATGATGATGATAATAATAACGATAACAATAATGATCATAATAATAATGATTATAATAATGATAATAACAATGATAATGATAATAACGATGATAATGATAATAAAAATGATGATAATAATGTTTATTCATTTATCACTAACAGCAATAATAATAAAAATAACAATATTTATCTATTCAATTATTACTAACTACAACAACACTACTACTACTGATAATAATAATAATAATAATAATAATAATAATAATAATAATAATAATAATAATAATAATAATAATAATAATAATAATGATGATGATGATGATAATAAAGAGGGAGGATTGAGACTATACAGATCACAGCACTGCTAGGGACAGCACAAAAAAGACAGTACTGAAAATATGAGATGTACGACCCCCAGGTTCTAGTAATGACCTAACAGGACGTAATAATGATAATAATAATGATGAAAAGAAATTATGAAAATAAAAATGATAAAACAATAATAATGATAATGATAACAATAACAATAATGATAATAATGATGATGATAATGATAATAATGATAGTAATGATAATAATATCAATAATACTGATAATAACAATGATAATGATAAAAATAATAATGATGGAAATAATAATGATGATAATGATGATGATAATAATAATGATAATAATAACAATAATAATAATGATAATAACAATAATAACGATAA
>OY735243.1:29229409-29286909 GCA_963457665.1 Thysanoteuthis rhombus | reverse complement strand
CGGGAGTGATATATATATATATATATATATATATATATATATATATATATATATATATATATATATATATATATATATATATATTGTGCGCACGTTTTTGTGTTAGTGTTTAGTCATGTCACTCTGGGGCATTTTTGCATAATCTAACAGCGTAACACAAGCCTGTAACATAAACGTAACGTTGGTCTTTCCTTTCTCCCTATCAAAAAACCCCTTCGATGCTACACCCCCAATTAATCACAACTCCAAATAACTGCACCCTCGATGGAATTATTTTCGGTTATCGTCAGAGGCGTAGCAAAGACAGCGCTCGGGGGCAGTTGCGCTATATCCCTTGGGGAGGAGTGAGCATAATGAGTAAGAAGCATTATAGTCCAGAGGAAACTTCGCTCACTTTCATACGTGCACCCAGGGGCGACCCCCCGCTCGCCCCCCCCCCGGTTGCTACACCACTGATCATCGTTTTCCGTCTGTTTTTCCAAAGTATTGATTCTTAATATTCATATCCAACCGAACGACATATCCCAGTTCACTCCATTCTACACCAAAATCACAATGTATCCAATACTTTTCTTTGATTCAGTTCTTCATCATCATTTCTTGTTTCAATTCTTTTTTTCCACTATCATCTTCTTGCTCCTCTTCTTTTCCCATTAGATTTTCCTCTCCTTCACTTCTTGTTTCCTTATTTTTTAAAAATTTATTTCCACCTTTCTGTATTTCCTTCCTTCCTTTCTTTCTTCTTCTCCTCCTTTTTCTTCTTCTTCATTCTATTTTTCTTATCTCTATTTTTTTCTCTTCCTCCTCCTCCTTCTTCTTCTTCTCCTCTGTCGTCTTCTTCTTCTTCTTCTTTTTCTTCTTCTTCTTCTTCTTCTTCTTCTTCTTCTTCTTCTTCTTCTTCTTCTCTTTCTTTTTCTTCATTCTCTTTCCGTGTTCTCATCTGCTCATTCTTTTCTTCTTCTCCCCCACCTCCTTTTTCTTCTTCTCGTTTTTCTTCTTCTTCATTCTATCTTTCTTCTTCTTCTTCTTCTTCTTCTTCTTCTTCTTCTTCTTCTTCTTCTTCTTCTTCTTCTTCTTCTTCTTCTTCTTCTTCTTCTTCTTCTATATTTTTTGCTTTGAAGATCCTTCGACGAATCTAACGCTCATGATCTCGTGCATACATATTCATACGTCCCCTCTCTCCTGTGGTAGCATAGATGCATAGAAATATACACAAACGTACCCCCAAATATATATATATATATATATATATATATATATATATATATATATATATATATATATATATATATATATATATATATATATATATATATATATATACGTACATAAATATAAGCGTGGATGCATTCATTTTACCTATACGGAAACACACACATGCCTATACGGAGAGAACACATAAACAGGGCTAGCACTAATCCAACACACATGCCATCTCTCACGCCTATATCCAGCCGACATCCCACGCTTAGTGAGTACCCCTTCACGGTTATGTGAGTAGCCCCACAGATTATCCCCCCTCTCTCGAAACCACACTGATGTCTTATACAGGCGTTTCGGCGTCAGCCGGCCTCACTCTATACGTCAAACCTACCGAGCGTTGGCCTCTTGCATACATTTCTGAGGACCATGTTTACATAATCTTCCGTTAATTTCAACGTTATTTCTGATTCATACCGCCAAAAGCCGAAAACAGATGTAGTTATATTTAATAAGAGTCAAAGTTTTGAATGCGTGCGCACGCACGCACACACACACACACACTTACACATACACGCGCGTGCACAAGCATACACACACGCACATACAGATATTCATGCGTGCGCAAGCACACATACACATACACAAACACAAGCGTGCGCAAGTACCCACTCATATACAAATACACATTCATGTGCAAGCACACACATACATACGTGTGCACAAGTACACACACATATACAAATATACATGCGCGCACAAGCACATTCTCATACCTACACATACTCACACTTGCATAAGCACACACACACACACACACACGCGTTCACATATGCATACAAACAACGATAGCGCACACTTTGTGTACGTATTTGTGTGTGCGCGCGTAGATCGTTATCATTTGAAACCGTCAACCAAAACTGTCACAAAACTGTCAACATGGGTTTCTCTCAGTTTTCAAGTTGGTCTGGCTCGCTATGCATATATGTATGGTATAACATTAGAAAATGAGTGAAATTGATGGGATTATGTACATTTTATTTGGTTCAATGACACCAATATTCACGACTCAACAAATCACACATGAGGTGTTTTTACAACCGGCCGTCTTATTTATATCAAATCAATTATCTATTTCAGCTCATGGTTCAAATTAATAATTACCGCTGCCCACTACAGACCAGTGTAAACACTGGTGATGGGTTTAGGTTTCGGTGTTCTGACATATATATCTACCAAAGTATCCGTATAGCTCTGATTTTTCATTGTAGAAACTTGGAGTTTTATACATACACACACTCCCTTCAATAAGAAGGAAAAATGTTTTTTTTTTTGTCTTTTGAAATCACCTCCCCCATAATAGATTTTTTGTGGGGGTGGGGACTCATTCATTGATCACCCGGTTTCCCACTTTATTAATCGATCACCCACAACAGGGCATATTGCTTAGAGACATTGATCAGATGATAGTTTCTATTGATTGACTGACCAGACCCTTTTTTTTGTATTTTATTTTAAATGAAAAAAACAAAAAACAAAAAATAAAAACAAAGCAAAACAAAACAAAAACAACCACGAATTTATGGTTCAACCCACACTGGTAGTATTTCCACAAAAGTAACTTAATTTTACCACCACCACTGCTTGATCTAAGGGGTAAAAAGACGCTCACGTGGATGGCAGTGATTCATAATTTCTCCTGGAATGTCATAGTTGCTCTTAAGATAAAGTCAAATAAAACGGGGAACAGCATTTATTTCATTCGATAAACATATGATATAAAATGATACGTATTCTCCAATAAAAAAGTTCGCTCTCAAATTATCAATATACTAGTGAGACAAGTGCACAATTTTGTGACGATAATTTTGTCCTTTTTAAAGGCTGACGTTGTATTTTTATAGGCAAACGATATTATGAAATCAATGCATATTGTCTATAAGCATTGCTGACAAATATATTTTCGGAAGGCAATGGACTGTTATTCGTATAATTCCTACGTTAATGAAACATTTTTCAAGCGTGTACCTTTGTGGCAAATACAACGATAATAGTTTATCAGAGCCACCAAAAAGGCAGCGTATATGAAATATATGGATACACATTGCAATTATATACGTGGATTATGAAGATTTGAATTGCAATGAGCTTGGGGAATAGCCTTCTATACACGTAAACACATTGCATTTTATAGAAGTGGATAATAGAGATTAGCATTGCAGTGAGATTGGAGAATAGCCTTCTATACACATTTCATTTTATATACGTGGATAATAGAGATTTGCATTGCAGTAAGCTTGGAGAATAGCCTTCTATACACATTTCATTTTATATACGTGGATCATAGAGATTAGCATTGCAGTAAGCTTGGAGAATAGCATTTTATGCACATTGCATTTTATGGACGTGGATAATAGATATTTGCATTGTATCAAGATTGGAGAACAGCTATCTGTACACATTGCATTTTCATATACGTGGATAATAGAGATTTGCATTGCAATGAACTTAGAGAATAGCCTTCTATGCACATTGTATTTTATAGACGTGGATAATAGAGATTTGCATTGCAATGAACTTAGAGAATAGCCTTCTATGCACATTGTATTTTATAGACGTGGATAATAGAGATTTGCATTGTAGTGAGCTTGGAGAATAGCCTTTTATGCACACTGCATTTCATGGACGTGGATAATAGAGATTTGTATAGCAGTGAGATTAGAAAATAGCGTTCAGGTGACCACGAATGATTTTTTCAAATCGTTTGTCTTTTTATTACTTTTTGTAATTTTCAGCACTTTTGATACGTCACCAGAACATTGAATTTTATTTTTACTACATCATTATGTGGTGACCCATTCAATGATAATATAGATGTGTTCTGTCACTTCGTATGTCAAGATTCCAAATTAATGAATAGACGGTGTACTAAAAAATAATAAGATCCCATTAATCCTAGAAAGAAAGGTGTATAACCAATGCATCCTCCTAATAGTCACTTATGGAGCTGAAACATGGAACCTAACCAAGAGACAGATCTGCAAATTGAGAACCATGCAACGTGCACATAAAAGAGTTATGCTGGGCCTCACTTTGGGAGACAAAGACAGCACAGTACATCCGAGAAAAGACAAGAGTCAGGGACATCATAGAATTCATTAAAAATCTCAAATGGCAGTGGACTGGCCATGTTGCACGAATGGCAGACAACCGATGGACATCGTGACTCACGACATGGATCCCCAGATATCACGTGCAGAACTGAGGCCGGCAGAATATTAGATGGAGAGACGAGCTAGATAAATTCAGAAACTACTAGCTCTGCGACGCCCACGATAGAGAATTGTGGCGAATCCTGGGGAAGGGTCTATGTCCAACGACGGACGTTGGAAGACTGATGATGATGATGATGATATAACCGATGTTATACGTGACAGATTCTATTGAGTATCAAACCGGATTTGTCATTTTCTTTTCCAAGTCCTCCATTCAATTCAAACTTTCGTGTACCCTGATTAAAAGACATTTGCTAGTCGTGTTATAATTTCAGTTGAAAGCAATACATTCTTTTCAAGAATATTTTGAAATCATAATGCATCGGGAATTGCACAATGTCTTATGGTCGATAAAATCTGTTTATCATTCATAAAACAAAGCTACATGGTTTCCGAAGTATTGTTCCAAAGTTGAGAAAAAGTTTATACAATTATGATTGACGGTGATAAGAACTGAAGATAATTGGGTATTTGGAAAGTGATTAGGTATTTTTGTGTTCAGAAAGTGATTAGGTATTTTTGTTTTCGGAAAGTGAATATGTATTGTCGTGTTCAGAAAGTGATTAGGTATTTTTGTGTTCGAAAAGTGATGAGGTATCTTTGTGTTCGGAAAATTTTCAAATACGAGATAAAAACAAATTACTGTGAAGTTTAATCAAATATTATTTATTGATAATATAATCACCATCATTATCAATGACAGCAGTTCAAATGGGATGGCGAATTTCTGATTCCTCGTCGGAAAATTCTTCGTACTTTATGCTTTTTAGAGTTTGTAACCCCCAGGGGTTAAACTTATACGCTTATACACTATAAAAGACACAACCGGATAGAAGAGATGATTAACTAAATCCAGATATCATTTCGTACAATTTAAACCTGGTATTGCCTTAGTTGGTCGACTAATGATTTATTACGTTGAAATACGTCATTGCTTTCCGAACACCCTGATATCATCAATTGTATAGAGGTAATATGTGAAGTTCATTTGTATAAAAAATATTATACAAATGTGAATATTTTAAGATATTTACATTGAATTAAAAATGCAGGTGATGCCCAACGGTTATCTGATATTCTTGCAATATTGCCATAAGAATTTTTTAAATGGATTCAATGATATTTCCTCAAATACACTCTTCTGTCTTGTGATCCCTCAATGTGATATTAAGCATCATCCTCGGATCATGCAAGAAACAATGTTTTATAGGATATCATTTATTGAAACGAAAGTTTCCAGAAGTTGGCCTAAAATCGTGATAGATTGAGTTTTAGAATTCTGGCTTTTAAAAGAGATTCTCAACAAACACCAGTCCAAGTTGAAGTCGATTTTATTCCTTTCTCTCAAGCAAGAACAATCCTCTCCTGATTTACGGGGATGAACACTTTCATCATCATCATTATCATCATCAGTCTTTTATCGCCCGCCGTTGGACCTTCCCCGGGGTTCGCCACACCTCTTTATCGTGGGCCTTGCGGAGCTAATACTTTCTGAATTTGTCTAGTACGTCTCTCCATCTTATATTCTGCCTGCCTCAGTTTTGCATGTGGTCTCAGGGGATCCATGTTGTGAGTCGTGATGTCCATCGGTTGTCTGCCATTCATGCAACATGACCAGCCCATTGCCATTTAAGTTTTCTCATAGATTCTATGATGTCTCGAATTCTTGTTTTCCCCATAATTTACTGTGCTGTCTCACGATCTCTCCATGTGAGGTTGAGCATGATACTCTCTTGTGCACGTTGCATGGTTCTCATTTGGCAGGTCTGTCTCTTGGTTAGGTTCCATGTTTCAGCTCCATAAGTGACTGTCGGGAGGATGCATTGGTTGTATACTTTCATTTTAGTACTAATGGGATCTTCTTGATTTTGAAGGCCGAGCTCGCTCTGCCAAATGTTTATCATTCTAGCGTGATTCTTCGCTTGATTTCTCCTTGTCCATCCCGTTCTGTTAGATCTTACCAATACAATAAATCAACATTCCTTCCTGACTAAACTGAGAGATTTTTAAGTGGCTGTCTTACCAACCACGGATTTATCTAATATATATACGATTTGAAAGTTGGAATAATCATCTTCTATTGGGATAAAAATTTGAATGGAGTTTGACCCTGAGCAGGGTTAAAAGATTTTGGTCGATTCAATTTTTACATCGCAGTTCCCATAGAATAATTTTTAAATTTCAATTTCAGGTGATTTTAATCCATTAGAGCCCAGAGACTTCCGGGAGCGTTTTAGCTTTAAGACTTTTACGAGGGTGTCTATTTACAATGTAACTACAAGGCTAAACTTGGCACTTACTTTCCGACATTTTACAGGTGTTTGGCTCGCTTTGATTATTTTCATCTAATTTTTTTCATAAATACCCGTATTTAGACATAAATTCAAAACATTTCTCAAAATATGGAAAATCTCCGATGAAATGAAGGGCATAAACATTTAAAGCATCAAAATAAAAAAATGAAAAACATCTTCAATGTTTAAAGAGCTGAAATTTTTGGTGTTATTTTTTTTGTATTGATACAGAATGCAGTGAATGATGGTTTAATATGTTGTGTATTCTGAGACAATTTGTAGATGATTTCGTGGAACATTTAGATACTTTTGGATATCCTTCGTCAGAATTTTAGATAATTTTCTGGAACAACTAGATATTTTTGGATTTTCTTTGCCTTTGTTTTGGCTTAGTCATCCTATCACCTTCTGCAATTACTGAATAATTAAAGTATTTATCAAATAATTTTGCAATCCTTGTAACTCATAATGGCATCAACTGACTCAGAAATCAAAAGAATGTTACGCAGAAATTGAAATTGATCGGAAAATTGTATTTTACTATGAACATTTTTGTTGAACAATATCATGGTGGCAAACAACTAAAGCTGGACTCATTGTTTTTGCAAAATTTACTGACTTGATCCGTCTTATAATTCAAAAATTTAAATATATCATATTAATCTTACTTTCGCATTAAAAGATTTGAATTCGAATTTCAAAAGAGTAAAAAATAGAAGAAATGATCTTTCTCAGGTAATATTAAATTTGAATTTCGACTTTAACAGGCACTAGTTCGTCTCTATTAGTCCATTAAACCGAGGGTTTACAGTACATACAAACAGAATAAAAGGGCTGTATACCTGTGTGCAACATCATCAATCAGTTTTTCTAACTTTATATTTTCTGCACAATTATGTTACTTAAATCTAATTCTCTTCCTTAAGAAAGTTAATCAGGAGAGAGAAAAGGTAAAACATTTGATTCTATAATCATATGATTTAATCCTAGCTAGATCCATTTTAGACATACAAAGAACCGAACAATAAGTTCACCGATGATTGGTATTTCACGTTTGGTTTTTAAAATAAGTTATACGTGCAAAATTGTAGCTTGGATATTTCGATTTGAAAATAGAAATTTCGAACATTTTGCCCAGAATTAAGAAGTATTCACTGCTTTTCTTATTAAGATAGAACAGAATTAGAATGATAAAATCAATTTAACCCACCAACCGAGAAAAAATATGACCAGAAATTGAGTATACAATATTCCTTGCAGATGTGGCAGACACAGTAAGGATAAAACGTGCAGGATCGTGAAAATAAGAATCGAAGTACACAGGAGGCCGTCACATGCGGCGTAACGTTCGAACCTGGCTTGACGGACCATACACAGAGGGAGTGAGATGGGCACAAGCCCCCTATGGGGTGAAGTCTAAATTATAGACAGAGAAAACTATTGGCGAATATGACCCCTGAAAGCAGCACTTATATTTCATTTAGTCGAACAAATTTGCCAACCGAACATTGATATAAATAGCATGTGAACCTCTTATCAAAAAGTCCAGAGGAAGGTAGGAAGACTCTAGTCTTGGGCAGAAAGGATGAAGCCCACTGTTTCAGCTCTTAACCCTGATCTTCGTAGCTTTTTGATAGGTTTTGGTATGATCTACATCAGCAGCTTGGGTCCAAAGTGGGTATTGCAAAGTGGGTCTCTATTTCCAGTGTTTTTTCAAACATTGATAGTCCTTGTCGCTTGACTATAGTTATTACATTTTCTGCAACCTTGGCCTGTATAGAGGTTTACTGGATCATCATCATGATCATGATCATCATGATCATGATCATGATTCATTCCTATTTGCAATGTTGGTGTAACTAAGATCCCTAATTGTCTGTCCTTGTTCCATTGCTGAATGTTTCTCTTTAAAACAGTGAGATGGTGTCTAATACATCCAAATATTGCCAGCTGTTTCATTTCACACGGATATTCCTTGTAATAAAAAATAATTATCATAGGCATCATTATTTGTTAGAAACCGTCAACCAAAACTGTCAACATGGTTTTCTCCTGTTGGTCGGGCTGGCTGACTATGTATGTACGTATATATCTATCACGCGCACAGGCCGTGCCAATGGGACTAGAGGTCTGAAAACTTGAACATTTACTCCTTATTATGTATAAAATTTTCTCCCTTTCAAAAAACCCAAAAAGGTTTCGTGGTGGGGCGTTCAATTTACCTTATCCGTTCTTTGCTAAATTGGTCCCAAGTTTGTGCCAAGCTGCGTTCACGCTTCTTTTTTCTTTGAAAATTTAGACTAATGATTTATTAAAAGGCGAGGGAAGTAATCTTTTCATTGATCATCCCTTTTCAATTTTTTCCCTGATCACCCCCAACACGACATGCTGCAAGAAGACAGCTTTTATTGAGTGACTAGCAAGACGTGTCTTTGAATAAAAAACGAAATGTTTTTTTTTGTAGAGTAACATAGTAGTGCAATTTCGCATGGCACTTTCTAGATTGAGAAACTAACTACTTTTAGCGGCTGACAATGACATTCTTCAATATTATTCCAAAATATAAGTTACCGGTTTTTCCAATATTTTTAGCGGGCTCTTTGCAACTATTATGAATGTGCCTTTAATGACGAGTCCAGCTTCCATGGTCATTATTTTCGATTCTCTCGCAAGATCAAGATATTTTCTCAGCTTTTCACAATGGTTCGTTTTCCCTCGGTGGTCTTCTGGAGCAGTGACAATCACTTCCTGACAGATCTTCTTGTTTACCCTAATCTGATCCCCTGGCCTGGATTGGATGTTCCCTTTGGGATCTACTAAAATCTTGCTTTCTTCACCCCCTAGGATAGCTTCTGGCTAAAGCGTATATCATTGGTATCCATGTAAAATCCCAGTCATTTGCACTGTTCCCTAAAACTCTTATGGGTTCTCTACTGCTTTTGAGCTGTTCTATTCCATTCCTTTATCATCGTCGTTTCTCCCTCTCTGCATTGGCGATGTTTACTATCTCACTATGTTCTGTTCATTCGATCTTGGCATAGTTGATTCTAATATTCTTGTTTTGAGCTTTTATTAATAGAGATTCTGTTTCCTTTTAGAGGTGTCCTCTTCGTAACCATGCTGATTGGCTGCAGTCGAGACGTTGGGCTTGAGTGGCCCTTAAGCATTGATGCTTATCCACCGAATAGGTTCCAAAACCGCCACAATACCACGACAAACCACGCGAGAGCGCCTGGCTCATCCAGCGTGTGACCATGGCAGTCACCCGTGGGTAAACGTTCTCCAAAGTGACAGCCTGAACAGACAGAGTTGTCTGCTGGAAAAAGCCATGACATATTTTACTCACATCTTTTGAAAGGAGGAGAATTACATCATTAGAATTAAAAAATAAAAAAAAACACGTATTTTATTGAGTTCACACACCATTGAAATATCGCAGGCATCAAAGATGGTGAAGAATTCTATCCGTTTTTTGCGTGTTTTTGAGTGCTTGTGTATACATTTGTTTGTTTATCTGCTCCAGCGCTCCTGGACATACCGTTTTGTCAACTGAATTGGTATCAGTACTTCACTAGACCTTCTAACAGAAATGTTACTTTTTGGGGGGAAAAAAAAGTAAGCTTTTCGATTTGGAGGCCCTATTTTGATGTATTTATTAATATCATCGAGATTTTCTGGCCCCATTTCATAGATAGATAGATCGATAGATCGATAGATCGATAGATAGATAGATAGATAGATAGATCGATCGATCGATAGATAGATAGATAGATAGATAGATAGTCCTAGATATTATCTATCACTATTATTATTCCAAAAAATACTACATGAAATTATTTAATCAGTCAAAATTAAGTAAAAACTTTCGTAACTGGTGTGAGTAGTCTGTTTGACACAATCTGATTGTAATTACAGTAGTCAATACTACATTGATTTCCTTTTGACTGGTATTGTTTTTCTTGATGCCTTTTCACTGGTTACAGAGTAAAGACCAGCGGATAGATAGATAAACAGATAGATAGATGGATGGATAGATGGATATTACTTGATAGCTGTGAATAAAAGTGTCGAAATATGTTTCTATTTTGTATGAAAGTATTATAAAACAACACATCTGATGCAAAAATGATTAAAAACTTGTTATACATTTTACGATATAGATGTATTTTTTGTAATTAATGCAATATACATTTGATTTGTATGTACGTATATGCATATACATGTGCACGTATTGTATGCAATGTACCAGAGCAGAATGAAAGAACTAGAACAATTATAAAAAAAGGTGGGCCCCTTTAAATCGTAGGCCTATACCAACTGACTTCCCTCTCCGACCTACGCGGCTTTTTCTAGAGATAGCCAACTCTCTCCAATAAATGTACTGGTATTGTGCCCTCAGCTGGGGATTTAGTAATATAACCTTTAAACGTCAATCAGGTAAATGATTTAAGGTTAGAATTTCCCTTCTCTGCGTAAACGGGTGCCAAATGGGGTTACTAGTGATTTGGAAACAAAGATTAATGGAAACGAAGACCTTTCACTTAAAGACATAATGCTTTAACCAGCGAATTACCCCTACACTATATATATATATATATATATATATATATATATATATATATATATATATATATATATATATATATATATGAGTGGGAGGAGTTATTCATTTTGCTTTATAGTTTTTAGTAATGTGTACATTTTCTGCCAGTGATTGTAAGTTACGTGTCAAAGGGTGTGAGCGAGATGTAGATGTTATCTATAAATTGATGCTGCATTGTGTTCTAAGAGATGCTTTGATCTTAACCTTGATATTTGGCTTTGAATTTATTGTCTATATTAGTATCCTTTATGACCATAGTGGATTGTATTATTCTTAATTTACTTGGATATGTGAGGGAGTATATAATGTTGATAAGAAGTTTTTGGGATGATGGGTATGTGAATAAACTGTTATATATATATATATATATATATATATATATATATATATATATATATATATATATATATATATATATATATATATATATATATATATACATATATAAATATATACATATATATATATATACACATTGCGAATTGAACCCCCAACAAAACCTATCATGGGAGAGAGATTTTGTAAGATTCCAGACATAACGAGGATTAAATACTTGTATTTTTAGTGTCCTAGCTCCATTGATGCGGCCTGTGCGCATTATGTATATATATATATATATATATATATATATATATATATATATATATATATATATATATATATATATATATATATATATATATATATTTATATTTATATATATATATATATATATATATATATATATATATATATATATATATATATATACATATATACATATATATATTGCGCACGTTATGTCTGGAATCTTACAAAATCTCTCTCCCATAATAGGTTTTGTTGGGGGTTCAATTTGCAATGTAAGTTTATGCTTGTTTTTTGTTTTTTTTTAATTTTTATTTAAAAAAAAACATACTTTCATTGATCACCGTATAAAACAAAGTCGGGAGAAGTAACTTATCCATTGACATTCCAATTATTCCAATCTTTTTTTTTGATCAACCCAACACGGCATGCTTCCAAATGACGTTGAGTAACTAACCAGACCCGTTTTTCTCTAAATAATAATTTTTTTTTTACCTTGATATACAATGTGGATGAATGAATCTTCCGACCACTGGAACAAGCATCCCGAAATCAGGAATATAGAAAAACATAGAAATAACAAGACTTGAACCTGGCACATCAGGAGCCTGTCTTGAATTCACCTGGGCCGCTTAGTTGATGTGGGCTTCGAAGATTAGGTGAACCAAAATCTGTTAACCTTTTACCATCCCTTGCTCTCAACAAAAACAGAAACAGGTCTGGTCAATCACCCCGTAGAAACAGTCTTGCGACTGACGTCTCATTTGCATGCCGTATTGGGGGTGATCAATAAAAATATTTGAAGAAAGGGTGATCAATGAACGTCACTTATCTAACTCTTTTTTTCGGCAGTGACCGCTGAAATGTCAGAATTTTCAAAAAACAAGGGTGGATACTAGACACCCACCACCACTACTAAATTTATTTTGAAGGGGATTTATCAAAATAAAAAAAAACCAAAACGGTTTTTCTATATATAATGAAGAATAAATGTTTGAATTTTGGGCGCTCCGTCCTCATTGGAATTGCCCATGTGCATAATACATACGAACATGCATACACACGTTCATACATACATATGAGAAAAAAATTTTTTTTTGTTCTTGAGGTCAATTTATAATAACTTGGGTATATTTCGTTTTGTATGTTTTTTTTTTTTCATTTGAAAAATTTCTTTATCTCAAATCATACTGGAATATGTATAAATATAATAGTAGTATTTTTCGAATTATTATTGTCTCACACTGGGATTGAACCTAGAACCATTAGATTACTTGCAGTAATTCTGTCTGATTCTCTAACAACTACGGAGCTAATTCTTAGGAGCCTTAAACCTCAGGTGGCAAATACCAAAAACTGCTTCTAGGTTCAATCCCAGTGTAAGACAATAATAATTCGAAAAATACTACTACTGCTAAAAGGGGAGTGCAGTCTATATACCCCTGTCGGTTAAATAAAGGGTTTGGTTCATTACTTCCCTACACCTACCAGATGATACCTGATGAAGGCCTTAGAGTACAACGGCCGAAACGTTGTATGGAAAGCAACCAAGATGAGGATAGTCCGAATAATAATAGAGATAATAAACAAACTTTTGACTTTTTTGTGGCCTATTCTCCAGAATCTAGAAATTTCTAGATGTTTTTTTACTCCATTTTAGATGTTTTCTGGAGTAAAACGTCAGAGATGTCATAAATAGAATTTATTCTGACCATATTCATTTTTCGATGGAAATTTTTCACATGACTTCAAATTTTGACACCACAGTTGTTCCATTATTGACTATGATGGTGAGTTCAATATACTATTAGAATTTTGTAAAATCCTGGCAAGCTGTAATAGTAATACTATTCTCTACTACATAGGCGTATGGGAACTCTTTCTATAAGGGAAGGGGGTGCTTGATATGTCCAGCAGCGAAAGTGCTCTACTTACATACCCCCAGGGATTGTCTCTGCTCCCGGGTGCTGAGGTTCCTTCGTATCCCTCTGCATAGAATTTCCCCATGGTCTGCCAGTTTTTCGCTTCTGAGCGTCAAAGACCGAAACCGTCTTAATTTTTGCCGGGCACATTTTCTATTATCATCACAAATCTACTTTGCAATGTTTAGCTTTTTGAGAATATTCATCAAACATGGCCTGGTCAATGTCCTTTAAGGTTGCTGATGACATCCGGGATATATCTGGCATCTGTTCGAAACTGTCAACCAAAACTGTCAACCTAGGTTTCTTCAGTCTTCAAGTTGGTTCAGCTGGCTGGTTATGTTTCTACGTGCAAGTATGCATACAAATAAACATACGACAAACGGATGTATGCCGGATCATTCTGTCACACATAACTTCAAATCAAATGCGCTTGACATGTTGTACGCATGAGCAATGGGCGATCCGCTAGACGGCTTTTTAGAGCGAGTTGCGGTCTGGAAACCGTCCACAACACAAGCCTATAAGAAGAGGTACGGGGACTGCATAAAGGATAATCTGGGAATGGGCGTGTGAAACTGGGTAGACCTGGCACTGGATCGAAGTGGATGGAGGCCCTCTGTGAGGGAAGGATGCGGCATGTTTGAGGAAAGGCAAATTAAGCATGCTGGGCTGAAACGGTCCTTGCCCAAAAGGGCCTCTGTGGATCTGCCGGAGAACGTTAAGAACTGGAAGTCTGATGTGTTTGGTCGTACTCTTTTTTTTCAAAAGCAGGCTATGTAAATCACATTAAACCGCACAGGAATCTGCAGAAACAGACTGGATATAACAATGTTTGACTTCCTTTTTCTCCGTCAGTATAACTTGTGCAGTGTGCGGCAAGGTGTGCAAGACGAACCCTGGACTGAAAATGCACAGGACTGCCGCTTTACAGACAAATTCAATCAAGCCTGTGAGTAATCTGACTTTTGTCTGCCATGTATGCATTGAACCTTTCAGGTCAGCAGATGATCTCAAGAGCCACCTTAGAGCCCATGGGCGTGCTGGAACGAAGCACGATGACCCTGTAAAGTAACGAGCCGGCTATCATCTGACAAAATGAAGTAATCATCATGTATGTATGTAAATCCTTATTTACTTATTATGTTCAAAGCTGGAATGTCTACTTTAAGAGCCAATTGGACAATCCTACGTTAGCTTCAGATGTATTCAAGGAAACCCTGCAAAAAATATAATTGAAAAATCTATTCCTCAATGATTTTGAATATTGGTAGGGTAATAGAAACCGTTGGCCAAAAATGTCACCCGAATTGTCAATATTGGTTTCTTCAGTTTTCAAGTTGGTCCAGCTGACTAGCAATGTATGTAAAACGCGAACAGCACTGATGGATCTTGAGGGATGAAATGCTCGACAGGTACTCCTTACTAAATCTAGAAAGAAAGAAATTTTTCGACCCCCCCTAGATTGTTTTTTAGGGGGAGGGGGCTTTTTACAATGTACATTTTTGCTAAATTGATCCCTTAGTTTGTGTCCCTACTCGTTTTTTGAGATTTAGATCTTTTTAGTGATCATAGCCTAACAGAAGGCGAGAGAAGTAAATTGTTCATTGATCACACTTTTTTCGACTTTTTTTAATTGATCACCTGCAATATTGCATGTATCCAAAAGACGTTGGTGACATGACAGTTTCTATTGAGTGACCAACCAGACCTGCTTTTTCTCTTGTGCTGTTTTGTGATCTTTCCGTGCGACGTTCATTACGTTTTTTCTCCAATGCACGTTGCTTGGCTCTTAGCTTGAGAGCCAATTTCTTGGTTAAGTTCCATGTTCCAGTCCACAAAGTGACAGTCGGGAAGAATTGAGCCTACAGACATATAGAATTTGTTTTGTTCAAGTATTAACAGTTTTCCTAGAGTGATGGCATATTTTTTTTCAACGTCCCTTTACTGATGAGTCGTCTATGAGAGCAAAAACATCGTTCACTACAACATTTTTGGCGCCTATGTTTATTTGGTAAGACACACATAAGTCTAAATTGTTGCTCTGACATGCTAGATTTGTGAATGTTTTTGTCATTAACTCCTAAATAATGTGATCATATTCTCTTCGGCATCTAATGTAATCATAACATTCAAATGAACATCAACTTGACCGTTGTTGAATTTTGATAGTTTTAAAGAAAAATTGTCCACATCTTTTGAGGTATTCAATATCTTTTACCGGAGGATATTATACGAAGGTTGATTGAACTGTTCTAAATAATCGTTTAAACTGTATAAAGGTGAATTCCTTTCGTCTTATATTTACGGTAAACTTTGAAAAATAAATGAGTTCAGTATTTTCATTCTATCATAGAACCCGTCAAGCAAACTGTCATAAAAACGTCGCATAGAAATTTTGGTTTCTTCAGTTTTCAGGTTGATCTGCCTGTCTGTCTGGCAACGTATGCATCACACATACTGGCCACACCGATGAAGCAAACGAATTGGAAATGTAAACGTTTACTCCTGATTACGTTTTGAAAAAGTTTTTTTAATTTTTTCTATTCACACCTGAATAGGTTTTTATTTCGAGCGGGGGGGGCTCAAATTACAAGGAAAGTTCATGATAATTGATCCCTTACTTTGTGCCCGCCAGTTTTTGAAAATTCAGACTTTTCAGCGATCACTACCCAACAAAATTGCTTCTGGAGATGCCAGTCAAATACGGCGAAATGCATTGAGCCTTACCATACAAGTCTTATTTTTATGATGATAATTTCTTGGGTCTGTAGAACACTTTTTTTCTCAAATCTTTCACATCCACATTATCAAATTACTACCACAATAATGTTTGGTTATATTACATCCATACGCAACACAATAGTATGTGCACTTGTAAAATATAAAAACACCACGAATGAAAGCTGGAATGACTCTTCAAAAAGTTATACCTCTCTACCTCTCTCTCTCTCTCTCTCTCTCTCTCTCTCTCTCTCTCTCTCTCTATATATATATATATATATATATATATATATATATATATACAGTTTAGAAAGCTTTACTAAGACTAAACATATCAAATATTTTTTCAAAGATGTTTGTATCATCTCAGTCACTTATTTCAATATCTGTTAATATAATTGATGTAATTTTATTCAGTTTCTAGAAAATATGTTTTACATATACTTTGATATTATGGTACTGTGTGTAAATTTTTTGAGGTCATAAGTTGGACGGAAGAAATCTGGTTCAAAATTGCAGTCTTTTGTGGAAAAATCCTCTCAGTTGTATGAAAGTATATAGTGATAAAATTAAAATCCAAATAAAAAAGCTGATCTGATGTTCGCTACTCACAATTAAACCAATTAAAGTTAGCGTATAGAACTGGGAATTAATTATTTAGAATGAAACTGCCACTCATTTTACTCATTTAGTCTATCGTTTGATAAAGAATTATGTCGGCCATAAAGGTCTTTAGATAGCACCAGGTGCGTTTAGTCTCATCCAACTTCATCCAGGGAGATTGCTTCTGATTGTCTTGAGATAGATGTTCAACCAGCGTGCATTTTTTTGAAATTGTCGAATTTTTGTTCATCAATTCTAGACGTAAGAAATAAAATAATTCGAATTATGCCTTCCTACTTTGAGAAAGAACGGTGTATAACCAATGCATCCTCCCAATAGTCACTTACGGAGCTGAAACATGGAACCTAACCAAGAGACAGATCTGCAAATTGAGAACCATGCAACGTGCACATGAAAGAATTATGCTGGACCCCACTTTGAGAGACCACTAGACAGCACAGTACATCCGAGAAAAGACAAGAGTCTGGGATATCATAGAATCCATTAAAAAGCTCAAATGGCAGTGGGCTGGCCATAAACTTACATTGTAAATCGACTTCCTACCAAAATAACTAATTCGTGGGGATCAAAAAACGTAAACTTTTTTTTTCTTGTAACTAGGAGTAAATGTTTGAATTTTCATTCCTCTAACTTGATTGGCGCGACCTAAACTCGTGATACATACGTAAATAGTCAGCCAGACCAGCTTAAAAAGTGAACAAACCTATGTAGACAGGTTAGGTGACAGTTTGGGCTGACGATTTCAAATGAACCTCTCAGGATACTGTGAATAATCGGATGTGTCAAAAGTTGTTTCTGAATTACTCTGAAGAAAGCTCCACGGTCAGATCTACCAGTTGGATGAAGTTGATAGTGGTCGAATTAAGATATCTGCGAGTAATCAATCATATATGGTGCCACCAGTAGACAACATATTTGAAATAATCAAATCAAACGTTGAAAATCATTTGCTCCAACTTTGTTCTTCACCAGACGTGTGGCTTCCATATAAGTTAATAAGTTATAAGAGAGAAAAAAACTTACTGGACCGCATTCTCGTGTGAGATTCATTACTCAAATGTAATGTTTTATAATGGGTCATGAAAAGTGGACACTTACAATAAACTAAGAGTACCAAATGCCAGTATTCATCCAAAGATATTTATGGTGGGATTGGATGGGATTGCTCCACGATGAGCTCCTTACAGAGAAATAAACCATTGATTTAAACATATACTGCTCCCAATTAGACCAATTGAAAGCTGCAATCGACCGAAATGCTTGACAGCATGTTTATTTGGTAACAAGGGAAATGTTCTGACTGCTAGACTTGAAGGTCCTCATTCATCCACTGCATTGCATAAAAGATGAACTAATCATAGGTATTGCTATACTATTATTCTCCAAAGAATATACGAATTGTAGGCAACACATTTAGTTCCTCATTCCAGGTAATTGAGACTTGTCACTCCTCGGTTCAAGGGACTCGTCATTTTCCGACAATATATAACGGACTATTCAAATCTCAGTTGAGCAGGCTCTCAAAAGTAGAAATCAAGCGAAGAATCACACTAGGATGGCAAGCCTTTGGCAGACCAAGCTCAACCTTCAAAGATATGAAGATCCCATTAATCCTAAAAAGAAGGGTGTATAACCAATGCATCCTCCCTATAGTCACTTACGGGGCTAAAATATGGAACCTAGCCAAGAGATAAGAAGAAATGTCCAGAATGTTTCCAACGATAGCAAATATGTACATAAAGTATCTAAACGAAAGGGATTGAAGAACTACACAATCAAAATCAACCACACATGGATGACATTTCCGTACTTTTCTCCCACCAGGAAGATGTACAGATATTGCTGGACCATATCAGTTCAATAAGACAATCAATTTAGTTGGTGACGGTAAAGAAAAAGGTGATAGAATGGTTTTCCTGGTTGTACTGATGAGTCGCAGAGCTGGGGCTCAAAACACCCATGCATCGTGTGCGTCAATTATTTTTAGATAACTTGTCCTTATTATTCAAACTTCGTCCCACAGGGGTTGGTGACTCCCGTCTTGCCTCCTTCATACATGATCAGCTATAACTGACTTTATATTCTCTCTACAGATTGCAGCATTTCGAAGTTCCACCAGCTTTACATTCGAAGGAAAACTGGTGTCGCCTACATATGAAATAGAAATAGCGATTCGAAGAATAAAGAGATTGACAAAACCAGCATACATCCAGGCCTCTCATAACATCATAGAATTCGACACCATATGAGAGTCTTTGATCAGTTACAAAACAGACGTTTGGGGCTTCAAAAAATCCACCACGGCCCTTTGATCGAAAGAGAGACGCGCGCTATAAATTGGTCTTCCTAAATGTACTGATGGTAATCAGCAAAGGGGTTCAAAACATTGCAACATAAGCCAGCATTCACCGGACAATATCTGAACTTCGATTTCATCATACAGCGTGAAGAAAGTGGTCGTATACTATCTAGCACATCGAGAGAAAAAAATGTCATATGTTGAGACGCAGACTCTTACCAACAGAAGACTATAATATGAACATCTTTCAGTGTAGCAGCAATCAAGAAATCCCAATGCTGGGCTCAGAGATAAGGGCTAGATGGGTCGATGATGAGAGTCGGAAAATTGCCAGTGTTTGTCTATCTTACATCAGAGTGTGTTAAGAAAGGATCAAAGTTGACGTCTCACCAGAGTCAAGCCTCCATTAGATGAGAACGTGACCAAAAACTGTGTGTATAAAATTCATACATTTGTGTCTGGGAATATGAAGGCGATAATAGATATCCTCAAATAGTAAGGCTACATTTAAAAGATATGATGAGAGATTATGAGATCAGGTATAGCTGATCATGTGTGCAGAGAGAGAGAGAGAGAGAGAGAGAGAGAGAGAGAGAGAGAGAGGGGGGGGGTGCGGGGGGGGGGGCAGCAACCTCCATGGACTGAAATTAAAATGATAGAGAACAACTTAGAAAATGTCGATTAAAAGCATAGACTCTGAATACCACATCAGGCCTTTCAGTTAGGAACAAATGATTGGTTTAATGCTTTGAGGTTCCACTACCTGATTAGTTTGGTAGATATAGGTGTTGGTTAAATCTATGCAGTTACCTGGAAGTTCAATCCCTAGGCCAGGTAGTCTAATATTATTATGAATTGTGGGAAACACTGAAATGGATTATAATGACAAATTAACTCGGAAGAATTGAATGGGAACAATCTACAACGTAGGATTGAGGAAAAAAATTCGATTCGAAATAGGTCGGAGGGTACAGCCGTTGAAACGATGAGACCATAACAAGAAAGACTTGAGAATTATTTCCTTCCCAATTTTGTTTTAGTCTGTTTGGATGTGTCCACACATCTCAATAGGATGCTCTTGGTCAGTCAGTCTATCGGTCAGTCCAAGATATGTCAAAAAACAGATATAAAGAGGTTGGGAGAAAAACAGACAAAAATGACCATTCACGATACTTATTGAAAAAAAAAAAAGAAGATTTCGGTCAAAGTCAACTCCAGACTTGGATTGGAGTTAGACAATAATCGATGCGATGTTTTACTTGCATTTCCTACATAAAAAATAACACTGAGTTAAACACAAGAAATATTAAGCCTTCCTAGATGTGTTCACATCTCAATAAGACGCTTTCCAGTCGGTCGGTCAATCAGTCACAATTACGTTAATCGATAGAGAGAGGAAGCAATGGTGAGTTGTGATGTCATTAAAAGGTGTAACGTCATTAAAAGAGCATATATTGCAATCAAATTTTTGGCTAGCTGCTATGATGTCGTAATTGTATGTACACAGTCCACATTTTTGTATTTAAAAAAAGCCAAAAATTGCTACCAAATACCAAAAATGTCCATTTACGATTTTTATTGAAAATAATGCCTGTAGAATATTTTCATACTGCAATATTTTACAAGCATGAGAATCAATTGTCCCAAAGGAAGATAACTTGCTTCTCTCCCTCCTCATCCTTCTACTATTACTACTACAGACGGTGGACGTATCATAGAACTTATAGTTCTTGTTTTTTGTCTGATCCTGTTTTCGTTTAACTTCCTCGTAATATAGTCCACAGGAAATGTTACCATTTTTCAACGTCAGTTTTTAAAAATAAATTCGGTGAATGCAATTTTTATTCACTTCTGTCTCGATAAAAATATATCTGAAAAGAGTAGATCTCTGGGGGAAATATAGTTGATTAAAAAAAGCTGAGTTCAGAATTCGAAGAATTTTGCTTCATATTTAATTGTTTACTAGTTGAGAGACACTATTGCCAAGCATGTAACGAATGTATCACCTACAATAATCATTTAAGTACATCGGTGAGGAGAATTTATCAAGTCATGTATAGGTACTAAAATGTATGATTTCTAATTAAAAGTATTATCAAACGACGTAATCATGTCAGCAAAATCTAATGAAAACATAGTTATGCCTTTAAATTGAAAAATATACCCTTTAGAGACTTTGTATGTCTTCTGGGGCAACGTTAAAGTAAAGAATCACATATTTTACGTAATTTAGTTGTAAAAAATTGCCAAAAATACTACTTAATTAATTTAAAACTATCACTTATTCAATTACTTGAACAAGAAAATTATCACTTATTTTTCCTGGGATAAATGGTGCAAGATAAAAAAAAAACGATACCACAATAAGACTTTTTTTTGTTGGCTTTTGGTCACCCTAGTCATTGCCTTTCGGACACTCCTCACATCAAAGATGCAAGAAAGGAGTGATTTATGCCACAGAATTAAGAATTGTAGAATAAAAGTTTGAATAGATTATTGGTGTTAAAATTGTGAAATATACAAAAAAAACAAAACCAAAAATCAAAATTACTTCATTAGTACAAATTCTGTTGAAATATCCTTTTTCTTCATAAATATCTTGTACGTCTCCATCCGGAGTTTGTTTCTTGCATATACTCTCCTCGCATACGATATAACTCAGATGCCATAGACATAGTATAGGGGAAAGCTACCAAGATCATTCTGAAACTAGGAAATATATCTTACTCTGAAAGATTAAAACAACCTAATGGAATACAGAAAGAAAGTCAGTCTACACGTGAACTTCAGCAAGACGAAGATCATGTGCAACAACCACATCGGAAATAAAAACACCAATATCAAAATCAAGGACACAGAACTGGAGAAAGAAGATCCCTACATCTACCTAGGACAACAAATGAAGAAGAAATCAAGCGAAGAATCACACTAGGATGGCAAGCCTTTGCCAGAGCAAGCTCAGCCTTCAAAAATCAGGAGATCCCATTAATCATAAAAAGAAGAGTATACAACCAATGCATCCTCCCAATAGTCACTTATGGAACTGAAACATGGAACCTAACCAAGAGACAGATCTGTAAATTGAGACCCATGCAACGCGCACATGCGAAAATTATGCTGGGCCTCACATGCAGAGACAAGACAGCACAGTACATCCGGAAAAGACAGGAGTCAGGGACATCATAGAATCCATAAGAAAGCTCAAATGGCAGTGGGCTGGCCATGTTGCAAGAATGGCCGACAACCGATGGACATTGCAACTCACGACATGGATACTCCAAGATCACAGAGTATTAGCTGGAGAGACGAGCTAACCAAATTCAGAAAGTACCTGGCTCTGCGACGCCCAACCAGACCAGCTTAAAAACTGAAGGAACCTATGTTGTCAGTTTTGGTGACAGTTTTGGTTCACGGTTTCTAATAAGAAGTCTGTATTGAAATGGAGAGACGAACTGGACAAATTCAGAAAGTACTGGCTCCGCGACGCCTGCGATAGAGAAGTGTGGCGAATCCTGGGGAAGGTTAATGTCCAACGACAGATGTTGAAAGACTGATGATGATGATGATGATGATTATGAATGGAATACAGAAGAAAAAATTTTGACTTATTGGATCTAAAGTATCCGCAACAATACACTTTATCAATGCTATATTTTGTTGACGTGAGAAGAACAGATACTACTTTTTGATCTTGTTCCAAAGTCCACAAAGAAGACTGGACCACGAAATTAGGATAATGCCAAGCTCATTATGGCCCACATCTATCAAACGTCGTTCGGTACATCCAAAGTCAGTTTGGATGGATTTACGTGTTCGAAAAAGCCCAAATTCCTTTTATTTGTGATCGTTATAGCGAAGGTTAATCGTAAATCAAGTAACCGGTGCCGTTTATTCTAATGGTTGCAATTTAATCTTAATCATTCATAAAAAAAACAAAATAAAAACAAACATTCAAATTAGCAACACGGGACTTCAAAATGAAAAAGAAAACGTCCTAATCAGCAACACTAGACTGAAGGATTGAAAAAACAAAAAAAACAAAAACAAAACAAGAAAAACAAAAACAAATAAAAAACACAAAAAACAATAAGGTCCCAAATGGTAACAAAGGACTTTAAAACTGAAAAAAAAAAAAGCCCAATTAGCAACACTGGACTTTAAAATGGAAAAAAGACGTCCCAATCAGCAACACTGAACTTTTAAACATGGATAACTTTAAAAAGAAATGTAAATATTGTCAATGCTGAACTCACCAATTCCAAAAAATAAAAAACATTTAAATTGGCAATCCTATATGTATGCCTATGAGAGAAATGAACTATTTTTTGTCGATTCCTACTGCTTAAGAGTTGTTTTAATGATTTTACTTTCACTTCAATTAATTTTTCGTTAAATCAGTTATTAATTTTTCATTACATACGTTATCAATTTTTCATTGAATTACTTATCATTTTTCATTACGTAAATCAAAAAAAATTTCATTGGATTAATCATTAATTTTTCATCACGTAAGTTATTATTTTTCATTAAATTAGTTATTGGGTCTTGCTAACTTTTCTTAAAGGTTGGAAATATCGTTGATGTCATAAGTAAAACTGCCTTTTCATATAAATGAATGGAGGGAAATCGACCTTTCTTGTTTTGTGCGTTACGAACACATATACATACAAAAACATACTCAAAACAATTTAAAAGTTGTTGCTAATCTTTTTTTATCATCACTAATCGATGTATTACTCGGTGATTGGTAAATTGATTTTGTAAACCAGGCATTGCTGAGGGCCAGTTCGGTTCAAATTATAAATACATCGGTAAAAAAAAAAATGACACTTTCCTGTGAATTCCGTAATGGATTGTTCATAGTACTTCATAAAAAACAAAATTATAACTTGTATTTTGATATTTTTGTGTTTATTAATAAATTTCACAAAACCGTATTTTAAGACACGCTTATACCTTTATTTCTTTGTTATCTGCTTCGCCAGTGAGATTAATGGGTAAAATAACCACTGGGTGACAAATATTTTGAAAACAAAGAAATTACAGTGTAAGTGTGTTTTGAAATTATGTGTTTTTAAAAATTTATTCTTAAATAAGAAATAACCAAAAATGCAACGTGGCATACAACACACGGAATATCATTGAATTATTAGCTGAAAACAAACTGAGATTCAACAATTTAATAATGAATAAAAACATGCATATATATTCGTGTATGCATAAATGTTCATTCACACACACACACACACACGCACACACACACACACACACACACACACACACACACACACACACACACATATATATATATATATATATATATATATATATATATATATTCGTGTTTTCATTGGAACAAAAACGTAGAAGTAAACTAAATAAATAGATGAAATAGACGATCATTTATTCATTTATGTTTTGTATACTTCACTGTTTTCATTTGATAGGAAAATTAAGCGATCTACAGATGCTACAAATCATTCATTTTTTGTTCTCATTTTTTTTTTTACATCATTGATGTGCGATTCCATCTTTGAATGAAACTAATATTTTTTCTCTCCTGGGTATCAGATGCCTTGTTGTCACGCTGACGTTAAAAGAAAAGTAAAACATATTTATTTTCACTAACACCAACTCTATTTGCTTTAAAATAAACTTTTCTTTCATTCTCTTCAATCAAAATCCATACATAAACATTCACTTCCCTTCACTAACTGTCAAAAGATTAAATGAGCAATGCTATAAATATATGATGGTCACTTTAAAAATGTTTCCCAGCGATTTGACTCATTTTGCCGGGGGCGATTTGAATAAATTACTCGCCTGTTAGTAATTAGAAACCGGCAACCAGAAAAGTCAACATAGGTCTCATCAGTTTTCAAGTTGGTCTGGCTGGCTGGCTGGTTATATATGGTACAGGTACGCAAATGATGCTAGAGGGCTAAAAAATTAAGCATCTAATCTTAATTATGGGAAAAGTCTATGTCCATCGACGGACGTGGAAAGACTGATGATGATATCTAGAACCCCCCAATTTTTTTGTTGGGGGGTTACTTTACAATGTAAGTTAATGCTAGATTGATTCCTTATTTTGTATCCCCCCCCAAAAAAAATTGAGGTTTGCTAGTGATTACTGCAAAACAGAATGGGAGAGAAGTAACTCATTCATTGATCACTCTTTTCTTTCCAATGGTGTAATTCATCATCCCAAACTCGGCATGCTGTCAAACATGATAGTTTCTATTGAGTCTTTTTAAAAAGATTCCCGTCCAGGTGTCACTGTCCAGAAATAATGTTTGTATATCCTTTCCCGCTTTTCAAGAAACATGAATTCTGTTTCATTCATGATTCCAGAACAAGACAGAATAAACTAGCAATATGTTTGCTAGAAAGGAGTGCAATATACACTTCGCTCACTCTAGAATGTCTAGAAATATCTGAGATTGATAGGGCTATTATCCAAAGCCACAAGGAATTGAAAAATTAGAATTGACAGTAAAATCGAAAACCCTGTTAACCAAAAAGAAGGGAAGAATGTTTCAAAGAGACCCATTATCTCTACCTTTCTTGACCACCGCCGCTATAATAGCCCATTAGATATTTTTTTTACGAGATCATAAATGTGAATCCTGATTCACCAAGTCAAGTGAAGTAATTACTTATCTGGATACAGATGAACGATTTACAACTTGAAAAGAAAAAAAAAGAAGAGTTTGAAACACCTTTCAAGCAGACAAATATTGGTATGAAATGGGCATGAGAGACATATGTGATGCTTTTTTGTATACAAGGGAAAACGGAGGATTAAACCACTGGTCAAAAAAAAAAAAAAAAAATGAACAAGCCTGGCTGCGTTAAGATCAAACAAAATAAAATTCATTTCTCCATGTAATATTGTGCCAAATCTCCGTGTCTGGTTTCAACTCCTTTATTAATTGTCCCTGTAAATGGGTTTTTCGTAACTTTAGCAGAACAAATCAACCCGAGTTGAGCTTTAAAAGTGGGAGTGAATTCGTCATCAGTTTTGCATGCATCACTGTGTGAATGTTGTTCCTACTTGACGTCATCACCTTTCCTTCTGATCATTGTCAACCATCATTGTTAGAAAAAAAAAAGGAAAGGCCTACTCAGCCTAATGGTCAATCCACCACTGACCTCGAAGCAAGGAGATAAGAAAAAGAATAGCTCCCAATTGGATTCGATCTCGAAAACTACTGATGAATAGCAAGACGCCACGGAAACATACTGAAAATTTATTTGTAATTATAAATAACATTTTCGGGCGAATATCTCAAAATCACGGACGAATATCTACTGCCTTTTCAAAATGCTTGTTGCTACATTAATGGTTCTATTATTATATAAGCTGTCTCAATGATATCCTTGATAGCAACGTAATTTTCAAGAGAAGAAAAATAAATAGGATATATTTTCATAACAGTGAGTCTATAAAAGAAACAAAAATAAACGGAAACGCTTGTTGACACGACATGACGCCAGGGTATCAATCTTTCTTCCTCACGCTCTCTATTATTCATGTCTTAGATTTAGACATCTTAAATCCCAGGTATGACTAATTGTGATAATAAAGTCAACTGTGAGAGTTTGACAAAAGCGTTGTAGATTCTGCGAGGCAAGATGCAATGAAAGAGGAGATAAAACAGGTCTCGTTAGTTACTCAATGGGAACCGTAATGTGACCAACGTCTTTTGGCAACATGCACCGTGTTGGGGGTGATCAATTAAAATCGGTAAAAGGGCTGATCATAGAATGGATTACTGCTCTCACCTTTTGTTAATCAGTGATGATTAAAAAAATCTGAATTTTCAAAAAATAAGCGTGATACAAACTAAGGGACCAATTCAGTATGAACGTATATTGTAAATTAGACCCCTTAGTAAAAACCTAGGGGGATGTTAAAAAGATTTTGTAGACATTATAAGGAGTAAATATTTGAATATTCAGCCCCCTACCTCAATTGGAGCATTCAATTGGAAAAAAAGGCGTGATCAATAGACACTGTCACGTGGCCATCATCTTTTGGCAGCATGCTGTGTTGGGGGTGATCAATTCAAATATTTGAAATTACATCTCTTGCCTTTCGTCGGCAGTGACCATTAAAAGGTCTGAATTAAAAAGAAATGCGTACATAAGATATGATCAATTTAGCATAAATTTACATCGAATTACCCCCACTAAAAACTTTTTTTGTGGAGGAATTTAAAAAAAAAAAAGAGCCATTCAATGTGCAGATTTTCATACATCAAGCTCCATTTGTGCAGCCTGTATGCATGACACCTACATAAATTGTCTGCTAGCCAGCCAGACCAACTTGAAAACTGAAGAAACCCATGTTTCCATTTCAGCTTGTAGCATTAAAGATTTTCATACATACATACATACATGCATTCATACGTACATACGTACATACACACATACATATGCATATATCTATGCATATACATAAATACAAATACATACATTCATACATACGTACTTACACACATACATTCATGTACATACATACATACATATGCATATATTCATACATATACATGCATACAAATACATACGTACAAATACATACATACATACATACACACACATACATACATATACATACACACATACATATGCATACATCCATACATATACATACATACATACAAATACATACAAACATACACACACATACATACATATACATATATACATATGCATACATCCATTCATATACATACATACAAATACATACATACATACACACATACATATGCATACATCCATACATATACATACATACAAATACATACATACATACACACACTTACATACATACATACATACATACATACATATGCATACATCCATTCATATACATACATACAAATACATACGTAAATACAAACTCATACATACATACATCCATACATATACATACGTACAAACACATACATACATACATACATCCATACATATACATACATACGTACATTCATACATATACATAGATATACACATAAATATACATACATACATACATACATACATACATACATACATACATACATACATACATACATACATATATAGCCAGCCAGATGGGCCAACTCATTTTTGGTAACAGTTTTTTTTTCATGGTTTTTACAACTAATAATTTCAACAAACATATTGATCCCTCCATCCATCCATCCATCCATCCATCCAGCCAGCCAGCCAGTCAGCCAACCAGCTAGCTAGACCAACTTGGAAACTGAAAAAACCCATGTTAATAGTTTTGGTGACAGTTTTGCTTGACGGTTTCTAATAGCATTGGAACAAATCATATCAAGGTATAAATGGACAGGAACGGGAAGAAACAAAGTAAGACTATGTTAAGATGATAAAAAAATAGTGATACAGTTCTAGAATTAAAAGAGGAAGTTGAAGAAGGAAACGATGACGTCACTTCGATTCAAACGGAAAGTTAGTATTTCCCGACGTTTAGAGAAATGCAACATATTTTCAGTAAATGCATAAAACTGGCATTATCAGAATGGCAAGATAGGGACAAAACAGGAAAATCCTACTAATATTGGATGTACTCATTCTATCATGAGCCTGAAAGAGAGTAGAACGTGAACTGATACTGGGACCTTGCTCGAGAGCTGGGGAAATTTTAGAAGAAAACAAAAGTGACGATTGTACCCTCAATAAAAAAAAAAGAAAGAAAAAAGATTAGGATAAGTCTGGCTACTTCAGGAACAAACTCGATGCCTACTTCTATTTCAACCAAAGGTAATCATCGTTACTTTTGTATCGTATATACAATAAATAAATTCGTATGTATATGAGATACAAGGTTCGCTATAAGGACTGTCTCGCAATCACTTGGTCACGGTAATGAAATGTTACTTTTCTATATCGGTTTTGTTAACCGTTAGGGATTTTACATTCCTAAATCAGGTGAGGAGTGTTCTTGTTCTTGTTACGGAAGAAAAAAAAAAGTCAACTCCAAACCTGGGTTGTAGTTTGACAATACGGGACACGAGGAGAACTTGTCCTTCCACGTGTCCGGACATTTGCACCGAATGCTCTCTTTTAGTCTCTTTAAAACCCCACAATAACCATCCCCTAGATGTTTATAGCTTGACCGGAGAGAATGAATCCCTTGTGGACAATGTCTGAATGTGAAATTGCATCAACATTGACTCGACATTGTTGAGAGCTTGATGCACTCTTTCCCCCCAGTTGTTCAGTTGACTTCTACGGCGACGTGTCGGAGTCATGGCCATCAATGACCTCCGTTCTGTCTCTACAGACAATGGGACGTCTACTCGAGTACACAAGCCCGGGTGGAGCGTATGGAGATCCCAGGATACCTCTACCTCCACCTCGGCCTCGCTGATGTAGGAAATCGGGGGAGCGATGCGTCTGGCATCAGTCTGGCTACAGGAGCAACCGGAAGGACGTTAAATCAGGCATCAAACCGCCTTAAGCGGGTTCCACTTCCTGGTCTTGAACCAGAGTTGTCCTTCTCCTAGATTGGTTGCTTTCCAAAGGCTCCAGATCCGGATATCGCCTTGCTAATTTACCCATGCCTTCTCATGACCATAAACCTATGATTCATCACCGGTTATGATCTTGCTGATGTTGTTGGAAAATTTCTGGTATAATCTGCAGACAGCAGCTCGATTTTTGTTCCTGGTCGTCCCTCAACAATCTCAGTGCACTTTTTTCCGGCAGTGTGTCTCATACTAACTTTTTAGTACGATCCATTCTTTTCCTGTCATCTCTGATGTTGACACAACGTTTCGGCCGATTCAATCCACGGCCTTATTCAGGCGAAATGTGTAATATCTGAAAAAGAACATACTACACCTGAATAAGGCTGTATCACATATTGCGCCTGAAGAAGGCCGCAGAACCAATGGATCGAAACTTTGTGTCATGTTAAAAAATAAATCCGCCGAATCGCTATCAGCAGTTGCGAATGGCGATATCCCGACCACACAGTCATTATGCCTAGTTTATCAGCCAGCTGCAAGGATATTCTCACGCACTTCTTTCTTTTTTTGGCTTTCTGTTTTCATGCCTGTTAGCGGTGGCCTAGAACACGCATCCGTTTTCGATAGACGTTTGTCTACCCTTGGAGAGTTTTTGTACGACAATGTGAATGCTTTACTCTGGGGCCCATAGCACCACCGCCAACACTCTTATCCAGTCAAAACAAGTCTGGTTGGTCACCCAATGGAAAAAATTGTCTCGTGACCAACGTTTTTATGTAGCATGCCGTGTTGGAATGGTGGTGGTAATCAATAAAAAAAAAATGGGAAACGGTGTGATCAATAGATGAATTACTTCTCTCGCATTTTGTTGAGCGGTAATCACTGAAAAAAAAACCGACCCCCCCCAAAAAAAACAACAGGTGGGAGTAAACTAGTGATCAATTTAGCTTAAAATTACATTGTAAACTGACATCCTCTAAAAAAAGTATTTGTGAGTGCATCTGTGTGTGTGTGTGTGTGTGTGCGTGTGGGGGGGTACAATAAAGTAAAGTGTAAAAGTAAAATGTTTAGCCCTCTAGCTCATTTGGTGCGGCCTGTACGCGTCATAAACTCATACGAAATCCCCCGCTGATCCAGAATCAGACTAATGACATGTTTTTCTTTTGTTAATACGAGTTTCAATTTTCTGCAAACCAGATACACACATTTTCATTATTATTCAATATCTCCACATACTAACTCCTAACACAGCTCAGAGAAGCACACAACCGTTTCAAAAAATGATACTTGAGTTTGCTTACACGCAATTAACTTTCCACCTTCATTTGCCTTTTGAAGAAGTCCAGAAAATGGACTAAACGTCAGGAAATACAATTTCAATAATTCAAAACAAACTCTCTAATATTGTCATTCATTTCTCATAGAATATGATCATCTATTGTTGTAACAACGGATAAGACTTCACAGAAACGCTTATCATTTGAAACTAAAATAAAATTAAAAAAAGTGTGTGAATGACAGGAAGAAATCATCAATGTTTAATGTTTGTTCAAGGACTAAACCTTTTATGTGTCGGAGTCTTGCAACATACGCAGCATTTCTTTTATAATGCTACATAAAGACTCTGAACCATTTCAGCTCAAAAAAAGGAGTGAATCAAAGTGACCACATGAATGATCTTCCGAAACCTGTACTGGGAACACAAAGGAATCATTATAAATGGAGAATACATAAGTAACCTCAAAAATCCTATTAGTCCTAAAAAGATGGGTATACAATCAATGCACCCATCTGATAGTTGCCAACAGATATGAAGCATGGAGCCTTACAAAAAGATTGACAACGTGCACCGGACAGAATCATGTTCAACATCACTTGTAGACATCATAAACACAGAATATTAGAGAAAAGAGGAGTAAGAGATATAGAATCGATTAAAAAGTTGGTCATGTAGCAAGAATGTCAGGCAGCCAGTGGACATCACGACTCACAACGTGTATTTACAGAGATCATATGCAAAACTGTAGCCGGCAAAATATAAGATGGCATGACGAGCTAGATAAATTCAGAAAGTACTGGCTCAGCGATGCCCACGATAGAAAGGTCTGGCTAACCTTGAGGAAGGTCTATGCCCATACGCTAAAAAGTTGCCGGTGCTGCTGCTGATGCTGCTGATGTTTGCTTAATGTTATGATCAGGACTTGAGACTTTATGTCCGATCACTCTTCGAAACAGCTTGAGTTCGTGAAATTTTATACTGGGTGAATATCAAATACTGCTACCCACAGAATACTATTTTGTTTAGTGATAAAAATATATCAGCCTTAAATAAAACTCTCAATAGAAACTGTAACATGACCAACACTTTTTTGGCAGTGTGCTTTGTTGGGGATGATCAATTAAAAAAATCAGGGAAGTTGGTTTTCTCACCTTGTGTTGGGTAGTGACTATTAAAAAATCTAAATTTTCAAAAAACAAACCTGAATGCTGATGGACACAAAAAAGCGATCAATTTAGCATAAACTTTCATTGCAAATTGATCAAACCAACAAAAAACCTATTAAAGGCAGAATCAAAACAAAAACCAAAACCATTTTCCGTAGAGAAAATAGAGAGTAAATGTTTTACTTTCATGGGTGCAGCATATACGTGTGATACATACATAGCCAGCCAACTCGAAAACTGAAGAAACCTTTGTTGACAGCTTTGATGACAGTCTTAACCTCCTTTGATATTTCACTTATTATCATGTACCGGTAAAATGCGGCGTTGTCAGAATAATCCGATCTCTATCTAAGAGACTTGCACAACTCAGGCATTGGAATAGCGTGAAGAGGCTGGTATTGAACCTCTGCCTCAAGACTTACTCTATTTCCAAATTCAATGCAATTCCAATGCCTGTGGGCAATTCCCAAAGATAGCGTTCCGGTTATCTCCCCCTTCTGGTCAAATCTGGCAACTCTGGTTTTCAGCCCGAGTCTCTGAAAAAAGGTTATGACTAATGAAGTCTGAAATCTGACGTTTATGACTCTGACACCAAGTATGCTGATGAGAACCCATTAGTTGTACACAGGACTAATTCCTCTCCCATTAGAGTTTTTTTTTTCTAATCTGTTATATTTATAATCATTGACGTACTATTCATAAGTGTTTGAAGTACAAGGAATATATCCAAAACATTAAGAATGAAAACTGATACGACTGGCGTTATATTTGTGTATGAAAGGCATGTTCTTGTCAAGTTAACCTTTTTGCGAATAATCCCTACTTAGAGATCTGAGAGAAGCAAAAGAAGCTTGGCTGTGCTACGGTTAAATATCCATTGATTCATTCAAGAGATAAGTAAAACAGAGTTCATTTCTCCTTACAATACTATTCCAAAACTACGTGTCCCATTTCAATTCGTTTATTTGTAGTTCCTGTAAATGGCATTTGCAAACCTAAGCAAAACAAATCGAGATGAGACGGGCTTCAGAATTGGGAGTGAATTCGTCATCTGTTTTTGCGTACATGACTGTTATTCTTATATGACGTCACTGCCTCTTGTAATCCGCCATTGTTGTTATGTACGGAAATAGTCAAAACTCTATAGTAGGAGTGAGACAAAAACAAGAAGAAGGAGAAAGAGGAGGAGTAGGAGAATGAGAAAGAGGACGAGGAGGAGGAGGAGGAGGAGGAGGAGAATGAGAAGAAGGAGAATGATGATGATGATGAGGGGAGGAGAAGAAGAAGGAAGAGGAGAACGAGAGGAAGGAGAAAGAGAAGAAGGAGAACGAGGAAGAGAAGGAGAATGAGAAGCAGGAGGAGAAAAAAAGAGGAGGAGGAGAAGATGAAGAGGGAGGAGGAGAAGGAGAATGAGAAGCAAGAGGAGGAGAAGATGAAGAGGGAAGTGGAGGAGAAAGAGGAGAAGGAGAATGAGAGGAGGAGGAGAAGAAGGAGGAGGAGAAAAAGAAGGTGGAGTAGGAGAAGAAGAGGGAGAAGGAGGAGGAGAATGAGAAGAACGAGAAGGAGAAAAAGGAAAACGAGAGGAAGGAGAAGGGGGAGAAGGAAAAGGAGGAGAATGAGAAGGGGAGGAGAAGGAAGAGGAGAAGGAGGAGAAAAAGGAGAATGAGAGGAAGAAGAAGAGGGAGAAGGAGGAGAAGAAGAAGGAGGAGGGGAGAAGGAGGAACAGCAAAAACGGGAGAAAAATAGAGATATACATCTTCTTTTTAAGTAGTTTCACTTAAAAAAAACAATTGATAAATGCAACCGTCAACGTCAGTATTCAGCTGATGCATTTTTTCATGTGTGCAAATTTGGCGGTGAGTTATATTCGAATTTGAGTATGAGTGTCTAAGAAATACTGGTTGTCTCGTAAAAAACAGTTTAGACGGCGAATTTTCAATGGCATACAGAATTGTACATCCCTGATTCTATGAATGATTGCGCTGAGCTTAGTAAAAGACAAACAACCTCAGTTGTTAAAAGCTCAAGGATAACAGCTCTAAAAGCTGTCATGACACCGCGAGTACCTTGATAGCGATAACATCAAATGATTGCAAGTATATGATACTTTCCTTTTGAACGGCCAGCTTCCTATAGAAGACGATAGAACTGCACATTCATTAATTTGATAAGAACATTTTTATTCACATCAGAGATGTATATGTGTTTGGTCTCATCTTCCCCTCTGTCCGTCTGTCTCTCCACACGATATCTCCGAAAGTAATGAATGGGTTTCAAGGAAAATTTTGGGGATGGTAGGACAATGGGGTGAAAAAGAGGTTATTAAATTTTGGGGTACATCCAGGAGTCTCTCGTGATTGAGGGATATTCTTCCGTTTTATCATGTATTTATGTATACACTCATGCCTGTCCACACGATATCTCCAAGAGCTCTCAGAAATTTTGTGGTGAGTTATATGATAGGCAACTAAAGATGTGATTTCATTTTTGGACGGAGCCATGCACAATTATCTCCCCTAAGTCGTAGTTATATGTCCTAATAACATAATATCACCAAAATTTAATGTCTATCCAAACGATATCTCCCTAATTTCTCAATGAATTTCAACGGAATTTTGTAGAAGGATGGACAATAGGCTATGGAAGAACTGGTTACATTTTATAACAGATCCATCCACAATTACACCTCTGACAATGGCGCTCTCTGGATGCTTTCAAATTTGAATATTGTTTGTTTTTTTTCCATTATATTTTTTAATTTAAGCGAGCATAATTAATACCTTTGATGATGAAGGCTAATACAAGTATAATATAAAACCTTATACAGTGCAGTTTTGGACAATACAGAAAATTCAGGAACGAATTTATCGCACTAATTAAAGTATACTTGTAATCTACCTCGAATTAAACGTTCAATTCATTTAGTGAAGTTCCAAAGGGAGTTACGTTAAAACACTTAACGGCATGGATGTCTGCTGGGGGAGGGGTTCAATCGGGGCCCCACCTGGATCGCACCTTCTCGCCCAGGATAAGGAGGTTTGAAAGTTGGAACCTCATAGTCAATAAAGGATGATGGTATTGTTCAATTATTTTTTAAACCTAACTCAGTGTCCCCGTATAAAAAAATGGTAGTATTTTTCGTTTGTAACTGGGTTTCTGCTAAGATATATTCTGAATACCCCTCAATATATCCCTTTGCGCCATCCCTGGAAACGGGGGGGGGGTATGAGTTTTGTGATAGTAACGATAGGAAACAGTGACCCAATTTGAACCTAATAAAATCTGGTTAGTCGCTCAAAAGAAACTGTCACATGACTAAAGTCTTTTTTTATAAAACATGCCGTATTGGGGGTGATCAATTGAGAAATTGGGAAAAAGCAATGATCAATAAATAAGTTACTTCGTTTATTGGGCAGTGAAATGAAAAAAAAATGTCTGAATTTTCTAAAAGCAAGCTCGAATATTGGCGAACATGAATTATAGGATCAATTTAGCATAAACTTACATTGCAAACTGAACCCCCACTATCATCTTAGAGGAAGATATTTTTTAAAATCTTTAAAAAAAAACAACTTTTTCCGAGATATGTTAAACAGTTTAAATTTTGATTGGTACAGCCTACGCGCGTGATACATACGAAAATACATTACCAAACAGACCAGCTTAAAAACTGAAGGAACCTATGTTGTCAGTTTTGGTGACAGTTTTGGTGACAGTTTTGGTTGACGGTTTATAATAAGAAGTCTGTCTTGAAATGGAGAGACGAACTGGACAAATTCAGAAAGTACTGGTTCTGCGACGCCCGCGATAGAGAAGTGTGGCAAATCCTGGGGAAGGTTAATGTCCAACGACGGACGTTGAAAGATTGATGATGATGATGATGACACTAAGAGTTAGTATTATTATTTTCAAGATGAACAAAAATCACGCGGGGTTGGGTGAAGCAAATGCAGACGTTGATAGAACTCACGACCACCGCATGACTGTGTACCTTAGGCTAATCAGGTGGTGGAATTAGGGAGCCTCAAACCTAATGCATGTTCTTAACTGATCAAAAACTCCAATATAGCGTGCAATTAAATGCTTGGCCAACCAAGGAACTTATCAGAGACTTGCATATGCGCTGATTCTTTCAATCGCCTTATTCTCTAATGTTGTTTGTTATCATTCTGAGTTCATCTCACAAAGATTACTGACCCCATTTCTACCTACGCACATGATCAGCTATACCTGATTTTATAGTCCCTATAGATATGATTATATATTTTCAATGTTATTTAAGCCTTACTTGTAGGAAGCATATAGTCTCACTTTTATAATCCCTGCCACAAATGCATAGAATGATGTACGCACAATTCTTGGTCATGCTCTCATGGAGGTTTGGTGAGATGTTCGGTTTCATTGTGAGATTGCTGACCCCATTTCTACCTATGCACATGATCAGCCATACCTGATTTTATAGTCTCTATAAATATAATTATATATTTTCAATGTTATTTAAGCCTTACTTGTAGGAAGCATATTGTCTCGCCTTTATAATCTCTGCCACAAATGCATAGAATGATGTACGCACAGTTCTTGGTCATGCTCTCATGGAGGTTTGATGAGATGTTCGTTTTCATTGTGAGATTGCTGACCCCATTTCTACCTATACACATGATCAGCCATACCTGATTTTATAGTCTCTATAAATATAATTATATATTTTCAATGTTATTTAAGCCTTACTTGTAGGAAGCATATTGTCTCGCCTTTATAATCTCTGCCACAAATGCATAGAATGATGTACGCACAGTTCTTGGTCATGCTCTCATGGAGGTTTGGTGAGATGTTCGTTTTCATTGTGAGATTGCTGATCCCATTTCTACCTATGCACATGATCAGCCATACCTGATTTTATAGTCTCTATAAATATAATTATATATTTTCAATGTTATTTAAGCTTTACTTGTAGGAAGCATATTGTCTCGCCTTTATAATCTCTGCCACAAATGCAAAGAATACTAAACACACAGTTCTTGATCACATTCTCATCTAATGGAGGTTTGACTCAGGTGAGATGTCTCAGAAGTGTAGACCTACTTGCATTAGCTGTAAGTCCTCTGAATCTATTTTATACACCTCTGATGTGTAATAGATAGACGGCGGCTATTGTCATCGACCTGTCTGCTTGTGGAAGCCAATATTGCACTTGCAGGAGATCTGCTATCCCGAAGGATGTTCATAAGACTTATCTGCCATTTCACAGGGGAATTTTGAAGCCTCAAACCGAATCTCTGTTCTTCGGATCAAAAGACCCCGTATGGGGTTGAATTTTATGCTTGGCCTACCGAAGATGTTATCAGAGGCTTGTATGTGCGCCGGTTCTCTCAATCTTTTAATTGTCAAAGTTGCGCTATATATTCTACATAAAGGAGAGACCATTTGCCCTTCAAATGTGAGGCTTGGGAAACCTCGATAATCCTTACTCAGTGGAGAGGTTATAAAATTATGTATAGCTGTGGTAAAAAAGTGTAGGGGGGGAGGTCACTAAGTCTGCTGGAACGAAGTTTGCGTGATAAGGATGAATTATCCAAGAAGAATCAACTTATACAAGATATCCCTTAGAATGAAAATCTTCCCCAGTGCAATCAATAGGAGGTTCGGTTCAAAATTCTGAGAATATCACCGAATAAAATAGGAATCCGATGAAAGATTGGGGGTACAATGGCCACAACGTTGAGACTATAACAACCAAAAATAGAGGTACTAGTTCGAATAAATCAATGCATAAAAATATTTCCCCATCTTAAAAATTCAGGTCGAACCCTAAAAGCGATGAAAGGCACTGACTTTTAAAAAAGTATAGCCTAAAACGCCCCCAAAATTGCCAAAACACTCCAAAAGATCCTAAAAATGGTAGACAAAAATATTACTAAATGACCAAAATACTTAGGCATAGCCGCGGCAATTTAGCACTTTTTTCCCTACCAAAACAAGAAAGGTGCAAAATTTAGCACGAAAAATGCAACTGCTCTACGAAATGAATTTTAATAACGAGTGAACGTGTGATATTTTATAATAACTGGAAAAAGCAGAATAACTTAACACAACATGGAACGATGTATTTATTACATTATTGCATAAGGAACATTAAAGACTTTAATAGTTGTCGAATATTCAGCTGCTAATTTGATGTGAACAAGTGGCATTCTTCGAATTCATATTTGTGAACCAGTAGTAGAGATGAATTTGATATTTAATCGCAATCTATTTCATCGCTGGCTAAAATAATCACAAGATCTTTGATATGAGCCATGATTCAAATTTCATGCAAATATATGACCCAGATGATATTCGCTGGCATATTGATGTCTCTACAGTGAAGAGAAAAGTTTTATAAGTGGAATAAAGACATCTGCTATCGTGATCGGCTTTAGGTAAAGAAATAGCTCGACTGTTTGTGATAATTATGTGCACAGTTTCAATATTTTTAAAATAAGCATGATTTTGAATAGTGCATTCTGCATTAGAAGTGATGGTCTGATTTCATTTCATTTATTTAAAAAAACCTTAGCACGAAATTAACAATCTTATGCTGCAGCCAATTTTAATTAGCGGAACGGTTTTCTGAACATTGACCAGAGTGGGCAAGAAAGAATACTTTATTTTAAGACGTTTGATGATGTAATTATATTCATTACATGGACGGTGCATGTTTTTTAACGCCGGACGTTCTTGTGCAAATCCAAAGACAACTTTATAAATACGTGTGATGTAAATTTTGTACAAAGAAACAATAAAAAGTAACTTTAAACAAGAAAATGGCGTATGAGTTTACTTCTTCTCATGAGGACCTTTACTCGTTTTTATATATAAAAATATAAAATGCACAGGTGTAAGTTGAACAAGAGTGAATGAGAGTTTGTTTTCAACTTGTTAATTTTCTATTTATTTTAGACATTACGATAAGTTAACTATGTTTTGCTTTGGCTGTTTTGATGTGCATAGTTATTTTTTTTATGCTTAAAGGTATATCTGTAGTTTCTACCGTTTCTTTAAGATGTATGTATCGGATTATCATGTAACATGCTCGTATAATTGTCAAGCTCCAGTCCAAGTTGGAGTTATAAGTAACAAGTAATAAAAACGATTCTCACTAAATTTCGGGGGATGAATTCTTCACTGTTTGTCTGTCCCATCATGTTAATGAAACTGAAATTAGCATTTCACAACTACGATTTGAAATCACGATCATGTGATTCCTCAACTGCTCTCTTACCAACATAGCCAAACTGACAAATCTCTATATATCTATTATATATTCAATATAAAAGTTGCAGTATCATCCTCAGTTGGTATTGAAGTAAGAGTCGATTTCGAAAGGCTTGTTTTTCTTTTATTTGAAATCATGACTACTAGGTAGCTATATTACCAACTGAGCCAAACAGACAAAACAACGTATTCATTCATTATATATTCAATACGAAGTTGCAGTAATCATCTTAAATAGAATAAGCAGTTAAAAAAATTAGGACTGCTGCGGGAAGCTCCATTTTCTTTTTTCTTTAATTGTTTATACTGTTTACGTTGTCAAGGCCAAATTATACATTCACTGTGTGATAACAGGAGATAATTTCAAATAGAATTTCAACATAATGTAACGCAATTTATTACCATTATGTCGGATCATATATATCCATTTCTTAATGATATAGTTGCCCGCGTTGAAAAAAACAAATAGAGCAGGTACATAAAATGAATAGACGAAAAGGGAATAAAGCATTATATATATATATATATATATATATATATATATATATATATATATATATATATATATATATATATCGATAATATATATATATATATATATATATATATATATATATATATTATCGACTGTTCAGTTATATATATATATATATATATATATATATATATATATATATTATCGACTGTTCAGTTATATATATATATATATATATATATATATATATATATATATATATATATATATATATATATATATTCAATGAATATTTCATCTCAATCAAAAAAAAGGTTGTCGTTTGGTATGGTATAGAACGATCAAGCAGTTATTTCTATCTTTTAAGTAAATTGTTTCAATTCATAAAAGTAGAGTGCACAAAATCTTTGTCATCAACATCATTATAATAGTCCTATCCACATAGATATTGAGCAGTCTATTTATATAAACTGCCACGATGTATATATATATATATATGTATATATATATACATATATATATATATATATATATATGCATACAGCAAACACATATATACATACATATATATATATATACTCACACACACGCACACACACACACACATATATATATAATCTTATGATACTGAAAGAGAAAATGATTTTTAAATCAATTTTTATGCATTTATACATATTTCGAAAGTATCCCCGACCATGTGCCATACAAATCACAGATCAGTGTTTTTGTAATGTTTGTCTTATAACTATTTTCATCATTAAATTTACTTCCATTTGTATCTACTTTATAATTCAATCTTTATTATGGAGTTCGTCAGCTGTATATCATTGTTGTTGTATACTATTTTTTCCTTTAATGATTGATGCAGTCATCTGGAGAAAACACTGTTTATTTTCAAAGTTTTCAAAGCAAGGGCAGCAAAGATAATGGATAGGAATTCATACATCAGTTTGAAAGTTATGATACACAGATTCCATTTATGGCTAAATTACATAAGTATAATGATCACGTGACCTCATTACATATTCAAAATGGCCGCCATATTCAAGCATTTCAATCGTGTGCGTCACGAAATTCAAAACGTAGCTCAGCGCGCTCCCGATCTGAATGAGTTGATGTATCCTGACTTTGAGAAAAAATAATATTATTACTTAAAAGTTATACTTTATGACGGAGACTATTTGAAAACATCAACCAAAACTGTTGGCTTCTACAGTTTTCAGGGTGTTCTGCGTGGCTGGCTGGATATGTAAGTATATATGCATGTATCACGCACATAGCTGCACCAATGTAGCTGAAACAATAATTTGAATATTTATTCCTCATTATGTCTACAAATAACGTTTTTTTTATCTCTATTTTTATTCATTTATTTCTTCATCCATTTAAAATTTAAAATTTTTATTCTTATTTTTTTAAATTCCCAGCCTGAATGGGTTTTTAGTAGGGGTTCAACCTGAAATGCAAATTTTTGCTAAATTGATCCCTAGTTTGTGCCAAGCCTCATTCACGCTTGTCTCTGAAGTTTCAGACTTTTTTTTAGTGATCCAACAACAAGCGAAAAGAGTAACTTATTCATCGATCACCCCTTTTCCCAATCTTTTAATTGATCACCGCCGACACAGCATGCTGCCGAAAGACATTGGTCACATAACAGGTTCCATATAACAAAACTTGGTTTGTAATTAGTTTTCCTTGCATCGTATCTATGAAACTTCATACTTGAAAAGGAACGGTTGCCTGGGTGGATTCCATTGAAGAAGATTTGGAAAAGTTTTGGGAATCTCTGGTGATTTATGAATAAAAAGACCTGACATGAGATGAAATGAATTTTTCTCTGGATATGAGAGAAGGAGAGAGAAAGAAAAAGAGAGAGAGGGGGGAAGATAGGGATAAAAGATATATATATATATATATATATATATATATATATATAGATTGGGGGTGAGAAAGAGAGAGAAGGAGAGAAAAAATAAGAGAAAGATAGAGAGATGGAGAAGGCAAAAGAGAAAAGAGAGAGGGAGTAAAAGACAAAGAGAGGGGGAAAACAGAGAAAAAGCAAGGAAGAAAGAGAGAGAGAGTGAGAGAGAGAGAGAGAGAGAAAGAGAAAGAGAGAGAGAGAGAGCGACAGTCAAATTGACAGAGAAAGAAAGCGAAAGGTCGAAATACTTTAAACAAATTTGATCCTAAAACTCTCTTCGCATAACCGGATGTGACCGATGTCTCCAAAGTTCAACATTGTCATCTCATCATTATTTGCACTTGAGTCTAAAAGTCTGGAAAAGTGCCAGGGATATATTGCTTAACTAATTCAATATTATCATTGGTGTAATCAATCTGTATCCTTTAACTATATCAATTTGGCTATTATGATAAAGGTTCCATTACTCCAAAATAATATTTACTGACATCATATGTTATTATTACATTGCACTTTGGATAATAGAATCTGTAGCATTTTTACTGACATATGTAATTTATTTTACAATATTTTAAATTAGGTATTTCATTGAAGCATTTGATCTGAATAATTAAACAAACCTTTATTTATGTACTGTTGCATCAACTACTGTCAATTAGGCAACAATAAGAAGTTATAGATGATAAAAATAAAGATGTTTTGTTAAAAATAATTTCAAAGTATAATTTGAACGTCATTACTATTATTTATTTGCTATTATTTGTTTTTAGTTTTAATTTTTGTTGCTTTTTATCGCAACTACATTCAGGCTTTGGCTCAGTTACGATAAAAAGCAACATCAATTAGAATGAAAGTAAACAGTACCAAAAATTAATAATGTTAATGATTTATAATACTTTATCTAATAAAATGAATAAAGATGAAATATCTTGAAGGTTTGAATACATTTTAACGATTTATTTCTGTCTATAGCATTCACTAATTATGTATCTACGAGGAATATTCCTATGTGCTAATTACTTATTTAAAAATAGTTAACAAATTTGCTCCTTTTGAAACATCTTTTTAATTGTTTGTTTTCTTTGTATTTCTGAAAAATTTGAAGATATTGTGAATTGTCCTATCATAAGACGATCCAGCTCCATATCTTTCTCCAGGCCATGAAGCAAGAATGACAGAGAACCGATGGACATCACGACTCACTACACGGATCCCCAGAGATCACACGCGAAACCAAACCCGACAAAAAGATGGAGAGATGAACTAGACAGATTCAGAAAATACTAGCTCTGCGACACCCAGGAGTATTGTGGCAGATCCTGGGGAAGGTCAATGTCCAACAACAGACGATTATTGACTGATGATGATGATGACATGTCCATTTTTATTACGTTGATCTTTAATCAGTCTCATTTGGTTTAAATCACTATAACACTTTATGTGACTGTTATAGTGTTACTTCTTTTGTTGTTATTCATTACTCATTCGTCTTTGACTTGATATTTTGTCACTTGATTTGGAAATTAGTTATTTTGCTATTAGTACAATACATAAATACGTGCTATGATTGACCATGTTGTTGAATTTTGATCGAAAATTAATATAATTCTCACGGAGTCAAAATCTCATTGATGTGTGCAAGCCCAACGAGGAATCTCATAAGACAGCGCAAAGCTGTTTCCGCCCCGGTCCCCACAAACACCCTTGTCCTTTAACCATCCTGTTTTCATCTGCTATAACCCTTCTACCATCCCATGATATATTCGCTCGACAGTAAACAATCTATTTTATTAGATATACATATCTTATCGACTTGGAAGTCAGGTCTCCCGTTCAACTCTCTTGGAATACCTTTGGACCCCGGGAACAGGTGCAAAGCACTAGTGGCACCCCCTCTCAGAGGTTCTAGGTGAGCGAAATTTATTTTTCTCAATTTGGTCGAGTTTGAGTAGTTCAGTATTAAACTCATTTATGGAGTACCCAGTATTGAACTCCTTCTTGGTGTACCCAGTATTGAACTCATTTATGCAGTACCAACAACTAAACTCCTAAATGGAGTATCTAGTACTGAACCCCTTTATTGAACTCATTTTATAGAGTACCAAATACTGAACTCATCTATTGAACTTTTTTACTGAGTACCAAATACTGAACTCATCTATTGAACTTTTTTACTGAGTACCAAATACTGAACTCATCTATTGAACTTTTTTACTGAGTACCAAATACTGAACTCATCTATTGAACTTTTTTACTGAGTACCAAATACTGAACTCATCTATTGAACTTTTTTACTGAGTACCAAATACTGAACTCATCTATTGAACTTTTTTTACTGAGTACCAAATACTGAACTCATCTATTGAACTTTTTTACTGAGTACCAAATACTGAACTCATCTATTGAACTTTTTTTTTACTGAGTACCAAATACTGAACTCATCTATTGAACTTTTTTTACTGAGTACCAAATACTGAACTCATCTATTGAACTTTTTTTACTGAGTACCAAATACTGAACTCATCTATTGAACTTTTTTACTGAGTACCAAATACTGAACTCATCTATTGAACTTTTTTACTGAGTACCAAATACTGAACTCATCTATTGAACTCATTTATAGAGTACCAAATACTGGACTCATTCATTGAACTCATTTGTGGAATACTGAGTATTGAGCTCATTTATCGAACTCATTTGTGAGGCACCAAGTATTGAGCTGATTAAGTGTGTTTTAGAAGACACAAAAATCACAACAATAAGTAAACGCGTTCAATTATTATCTTATTCCTATATTATTGGGACATCCACATTTGTAATGATTATCAATGCTCCCGTCATTTGTCTTTTGTCATCAGTATCATCTGATGACGCAAAAATAGAATTTTATGCTACGTTAAACTTGGTGAATCGGATCTTTACTTAATTTTACCTTTAGATTGATATTTAGGAAATATCGAACGCAAACAAGAAAATGGTACTCTACATAACATTTTTAGTGTTTTATATATATATACAATGTGATTTCAAAATTACTCAATTATTTCCGACATTTCTTGGCAGCAACAGTAAATTATTATTATTATTTTTTAACAAATTTGATTTCATGAATTATTGATTTATTTGATTCTGCAATAAAATCACATGATGTAAAACATAATCTAATCGATATTATGATATATGAAGGCCATGCTAAAGAACGTATTCACAAAGTAAAAGAATGAGTCTGTTTAAAACTTAATTTTGTCCGGAAGAGAACATTCGGAACGTATCTTAATATTAAAAACAACAAAGTTCTTTGAGAACATATTTTTTTCTAATTTTTAGGTGAAACAAGCACATTTGATTCTTTAGCATAAAAATTTGATACTGCTATCAGCGAGGAAAGGTCTTGCGCAGGAAAAACCAGAGAAATCAAAATAATAATGAAAATCTTTAAATAAATTAAGAGAGAAAACTGCAAAGGGTGGGTTTCATTTTTACCATTTTGGTATACTTGATATTTGTTTACGGATAGTATTATTTCTTTATCGGGAGGCTATTTAATTTCAGGAGAACACACGTCTACGTTGGGAGATAATAATGTACAAGTTACACAGCTAGCTGTCAACCGTAAACCTTTGGGTCTTTCATGAAAATTTATAAAGTGTAGTTCACAAAAATGCGTTTAATAGAGAGACGACAAACAGACGCCAGGACCCAGCGTGTTCGCGAGTGTTGCCACTCCGTACCGCGGCGGTGCCCAGGCAACTTCATTGAAAACGCGGATTCTCCTGAAACGAAACTTAAAATAGCCAAAAAGCTCTCTTATTCATGTAATAGCACCTCCCTGACATAAAATCTTAACGACATTACCAGACTCACTCGCTACGTCACGAGTTTGGCATCAACCTATCAGGTTACCTAGCAACCGGTTTTTCTCCATTGGATGCACGCCATTACGCCGACCATTATTTCATAGCCTTTTACCTATGTTGGTAGACGACTGGGGTGGGATGGTACGGGTGGTACGATGACGGCAGGGGACGGATAACGTCGACCTCAGACAGAAATGCAAACATGAACACCAACATCCACTGAGTTTGCCTAATCACTCAGATAGTGTCATCATCATAATCGTCGCTGTGTTCAATGTCACCATCTAAATCAGTAGCAATGACATGGTTATCATCATCATTGTCTGCGTCTGTATACGTATCAACGTCATCATAATCAGTATTATCTACAACACTACCATCATCATCATCATCATCATCATCATTGCCTCCAACCTGGTCGATCTTAATGAAATCAATGGTCCGAAAATTAATTAGTGTCACTACTATAAAAAAACCAAACCCCTTTATTATTTAACTATCATAGTCATCGTCGTTACCATTGATATTGACAGTCAAACTACTACCACTACTACTTCTACTATTGAAATCATCGTCATTAGAATATACCCGTCAAAATGACGTTGTTATTTATGCATGGATCGGCACTACGGAGCCCAAGGCAGTTTTATATGGTTATTTATTTTCAAAATTCGAGTATTTTATTTTTTTAAGCCCTCACTTAACTCAAGCTGTTTTAGCGAAGGATCAGAAATAGTCTTAAAGTTTCAATGACGTAATCTCTACCGTTATGTCATAATAGGAGAATAAATTAACCAATGAGATGCACGGGCACAAACAAACAAACAGGGAAGAAATTTGCATATATACTTAGTTTTCACACCGGCAGCGACTTGTGGTTTTCAAAGTAGATCAAGAGACAGCAAGTCTCACAAATACTCCAATGTAAGATTCTAAAATCCCATCAAAACAACAAATTAAGAATATTCACCTCATTTCACGCCAAGGTAATTAATAATGAAGCATATTGATTCCCCGGACCGGAATAATGCCACCTGATACCCAAAGTACAGTAAAAAATGGGGCCCTCATCAGCCTTGCTATAGTGACAAAATTTTCAAAAACTCAAAATTTCTTCTGAAATGAAGGTCATATTTATTCGAAACATATCCAAATACGTAAGAAAGATACGTTATCCTACCGAAATTCACTACTTAACTAAACCGGATATTTACGTATGAAACTTGCAGAATGTCCTGTTTCAGTAGTATATTTGTGGAGGAGTCGAATCATTTGAATATTCGAATCAACTTGACTAATATAAAAATAAAGATAAAAGTTCAAATTAATACTTTCATTTTAAACTGCATATACGTATTAAATGCAGGAAACTGCGAGAAACCTGCGGTCCCCATCTCCTTTGTTGCCCTAGGCACGGGCTTATTTTCCTTGAAGGTTAATCCAGGCCTACTTAATACCAAACAATCAATTGAAACATTAAATAAAACATTATTTAGTTAAATTAAAACAATTATTTCTCGCACGTAATAATGCCAAGGACACAGGCATCTTTTTATATAAACTTCACAGGACCAAACACTTACTAAATTAAAAAAACAAACAACCCTGAAAGCCATATATATATATATATATATATATATATATATATATATATATATATATATATATATATATATATATATATAGTTGTTTTTACATGTGCGAGGATCTAACGGGGGCAGTACTGCCAACTTTATTTTCTAGTTTACATTTAAATTTGTGTGAAAAGAACAATATTGAAGCACCTAGAAACATTCTGATTCTCCAGATATACACCTAAAATGTAAAAAATATATTACATATCAAGAATTCAATGATGATTTAATCTTCAACATCTATTTCAACAAAATATTGCTTCGTACATTAAGAATATTCCTTATTCATAACTAAAAAGTAAATGAAAATATTACTTATTTTATAAAAAAAAAACAAACCTCAATAACATTCAAATAGCAGTTTCTGACTTTTAGACGCAACCAAAAACATCTAAATTGACAACACTGAGCAAGGGACGTAAGCAAACACTGCTAGAGACACTAGCGCATCAAAAAATAATGAATATATGAAGAAAAATTACCAGGAATGAAGAAGGTTATGGAATCTGCTGATTGCTACGTAACCAGTCATATCAAATCAAAAAGATTTTTTTTTTACAAATGCTTCAACTCCTTATTGTTTTTTTATATTGTCTAAACGACGTTTCGACTGACTCATTGTACGGCCTGTTTCAATCGTCCGAAAAACTCTTCGGATGTCAATGGCCCTTCTCAAAACTATACATCAGTCATAGCAATGTTTTTATTCAAAACGATTGCCAATTTTTAAGAAATTATGATATTTATATCAATAGTGAAAATGTTATGATGACTAAAACCATTAGTCATATTCCATTTCTTTGTCATAAAATATTTCATTTATTACAGAATACAAATGCTATTTTTTAGATGTGTTGATATATCTCTATAAAGCATTTTTCCGTCGGTTGGTCGGTTGGTCGCTTCCAATTACGTTAAACAACAGAAAGGTAGGGAGGAAGGAAGGAAGAGGCGTGATGTCATTAAATGGTATGACGTATCTAAAAGAACATCCATTCGATCAATTTTTTAACACCTGTTATGATGCCATAAAGGAGTATACGAGGTCTGCAGGTTGTATTTGAGAAAGCCAAAAATGACTGTTAACGATTTTTATTGAAAATAATACTCGCATAATATTTCCATATCGCAACATTCTACAAGTTTGAGAATCAATAGACTTCAAGCAAAACCATATGCTCTTCTTCCTCCTCCCCTTCCTTCTGTTACTACTTCCTCAGACGGTCAGCGTTGTGGTCCTTTTTTTTTGTATGAAGGTGATCTCGGTTCAATTCTATGCACTATTTTCAATTCTCAATTCCAAACTCAAAGTCCTGAATATTGAATTTTTGACAAGATCAACTTCACGAAAGAAAATCGATATCTGGCATTGGGAGCCCATAAAAATATATTGATATCTATGTTCACTAATAACAGATTGAAGAGTTAGAATATTTCATTGTTGCTCCTCGGCGATAACTTCGCATGAAAAAAAACAAAAAAACGATTAAAATAACTTGATCAAGGCTTACTTCAATTGGTTTAAAAAAGTGAATTTTCGCGCTTTTTATTTGATATTTTAATTCATTTGGTTTTAAAAAGGATGAGAATATTATCAAATCACCATAGCCACGCAAACCACTCGACCAACCAGCCAAGTGGGCTACAGATTTTTCTCTCTTTGCTTCCGCGCTTGTGTACGAATCCATTGTGTTCCTGGTCACATTTTGGGGGTTACAACTTGAAAATTTGGGCACAATTTGAAAAACGTTTTATTTTTGTTTAGTTAAAAAAAAAAGATCTCTAAGGTCATTTTGTGCCAAAATGCCCAAATCGGTTATTTTTAAAAGAGATAATTTTACTTAGAAGATCTATTTTAGATGATTTCAGATTCGGTGAATCATTAATGCGAGGTACGAATACGTTTTTATTTCTTTCTTCTTCATCCATTTCTTCGGCCCACCCTTTTTCCTTAATGAAATAATTCTCATCAAATGAACGATGTGTAAGCTATAATCTCGTGGTGTGAAGGGATTATCGGGTTTGTATTCTGTCTTGTACTCCAATCTGAAACATGCAAACATAAGTTTGGATTTCAAGTGTATTTTTGTTTCGGTGAACGTATCTTTGCTGTGATAAAAGTATTGGGAAAAAACGAATCTTCTCAAAGACCGGGCCGTCTCCATCGATGCTATAATATAAAATCAGGAATGTTTCGTCATATAACCACGTAGTTGTTCATTGATATGAAACAATGTAGGACCCTCTGGAACATTTGAAGTGTTTATTTTGCGTCCATATCCAATGAAATCCGTCCAATAACAGAGAGAAACATTTAAATATGTTTAAACCCTCCATGAGTTCTACGGTGGAAAACGATTAAAAAAATTCGCTTAAAATAGTTCATAATTGATTTTGTCCCATTTGCAGACGAAAAAATAAAGTGATACCTTTAATAGTGCAATTTTGATAAGAGAGTGTTTCGATGTATTACCGTTAAGATATTGCTATACGATTTTTATCAATGAAGTATAGGCTGAAAAAAACAAAACAAAAAAACAACACATCAAATTAATGTAAGATTTTGAATCGTGTGTTTTGAACAGTATGGACAAATTCAAGAACAAATTAAGCCCACTGACGAGATCGATCAGAAAAGACAAGCATACGAATCCTTAACACAGACGAGTATGTATATCAAGATCTTTATACAAAGAAATAAACTTGGATCATGTCTCAGTGATATGCTTAGTGCAAAAAGTGAAATGAATCGAAACGTTTCCTATTAGACAAACATATTCAATTTCTTGTGATATTTATTTGAAGCCGATTGCTGAGCAGTGTTCAGACATGCGATTTATCAACAAAGCGAATGCCGAAAATTGGGTCGGCTTAGTGTAGTTTCTTTCACAGAAAATTATGGCACAAATATATATAGGGACAAAATAAAACTTATACTTGGGAAATGAGGATTTGAACTTTGATTTTTTTTGACTATTAATAAGCCTTTTGAAAAACCACTGGGAGATGTGACCATTTATTTATTTTTTTTCAATTGGATATAAAACCTATTTAAGGACGTTGATAATAAGTTGAAAGAAGTCTAAAAAAAACACATGGAGCTAATATACAATAACGTACATCTGTAATGTTGAAAGCCTCGGTTTCTTTTCCATATTCTTATGTAGGAAGTTCATACATTCATCACAAGAAGAAAAGAAATAGAAATAGGTCTTGTTAGTCGTGCAATAGAAACTGCCACGTTACCAAGATCTTCTACCAGCCTGTCGTATTGGGGGTAATCAATTAAAGAAATAGAAAAAGGTGTGAACAATGGATAAGTCACTCCTCTTTGCATATTATTGAGCAGTGATTACTAAATAAAGTTCAAACTTATAAAAAAACAACAACCAAAAAAAAGCAAAACAAAGAACAAACAAAAAAGACAAGCGCGAATACCACGGAACACAAATTAAGGGATCAGTTTAGCATGAACTTACTTTGCAAACTGAATCCCCACTATAAACCTATTTTTTGAGGCGGGGGTATTTTGAAAAAGACAAAAAAACAAGTTTCTTCTAAATATAATAAGGAGAAAATGTTAAAATTTTCAGCCCTCTAGTTTCATTGGTGTGGCCCATAAAAAGCTAGTAAACCAACCAGACCAACATAGAAACTGTAGAAAGTTGATTGTTTTTGTTCCTGATTTAAACATGCACCGATGAACATATTTGTATGTGGTCTTATCTAAAACTGAGCAGAGTTTGACTGCAAAAAATCGCTGAATTAAAAATAAATAGCCCAAAACGACTCAAATAGCCACAAAGCACGAAAAAGGTACTAGAAATGGTCCAAAACATACTGAAGAGGCCAAAATGTTCAAGCACGCCTGCGCTGCTTTAGATCTTTTTCGCACTGCCAGTACAAAAAACGCGCTCAATTTAGCGCAAAAAGCAATTAATTGGCAACGCTGCTTGTGTGCTTGCGTGATCGTTGTTGTATGTGTGTATGGTAATCTGTTTGTTCGTTCGTATGTATTTTCTTGATGCTAAGTGTTGCAAAACGTTAGGGAAATCTTAGAAGAGTCTTTCAAGCTTGTGCATTTTTATTGCTTGTGCAATCAGTCAACTGCAGTTAGGAAAAATTCAAAAGCTAGGGAGATGGGTTTCATGCCAACTTACGGCAGCAAACATTAGTTAGCGGTTAAACAATTGCCTTTGTATGTTTGCTCGATAGAGAAAAAGTCATAACTCGTCCCCACAGTATATATTGTTCAACCATAGCGTCAAAATTCAAGAAGAAATCCATTGAAGACTAAATATGGTCAGAATAAATTCTTTTCGTGACATCATTGACGTTTTTTATTTGAAAACATGAAAAATAGAGTTGAAAAAGAAACATCTAGATTCTCCAGAATCTATATCTTATTGATAAACCCGTCAGAATGAAGACTCCAGATGACTGAAAAAAAACATTTTTTTCCAAAAATAAAAAACATCGTTTTTAGTAAGGATGTATTGGATGCCTATTTCCAAGCTTGTACATAGAAGGAGCGCTGGAACGCGCTAACAAAGACATAAACGAACTCACAAACATAAAAACATGCACATGTGAAAAAAAAAAGATATAACCCTTCGCCATCTTTGACGGCCATAGTTGTTCAGTAATAAAAGACAAGATAACCATTGACGTTGAGAAAAAAGAAAAGAAAGATTTATCACGAGAATTCAAAAGGTAGTGAACCGTGGCTAGATCCACGACAGCCATAGGCGCACGTGTTAGTAGGCAGTAGCCCCTGCCCTAAATATTGTTCTCTAGGTTTGATAGAGTTCAAGCAGAGTTCGAGCAGAGTTCGAGCAGTTCTTGATATCTGGACAAGCTGTTTCTTTGCAACGCTACAGTGAGCAATTGACTCATTTGAACGACATATTGGAATGAAGAATTCCTTTCCTCTGCAAGGAAGTCATTCAGTGATTTTGCTATAAGACAACGCCCACCCTATGTTGCAGATGCAACGCAGCAAACAACAATGGAGCTGGAATAATAAGTTCTTCTACACGTAGTGTCACCTTTAGACTATTAGAAACCGCCAACTTTTCAGTTTTAAAGTTGATGAGGCTGGCTAACTGGCTGACTGGCTGACAGGCTGACTGGCTGGCTTTGTACGTATAACGCGTACTGACCGCATCAAATACAGTAAGACTGTGGAAGATTTCAACATTCAATTCTTATTATGTCTTGAAAGAATTTTTTTTTTTTAATACCCTCTCTAAATACATTTTTGAGGGGGATCAGTTTACAATGCAAGTTAATTCAAAATCGATCCCTCACTTTGTGTCCGCTTTAAAAAAAAAGAAGAAAATTTAGTCTTTTTTTAATCATCGCTGTCCAACAAAATGTGAGGGAAGTATCTTATCCTTTGATCATCCCCTTTCCCGATTTTCTGATTAATCATCCCCAACATGGCATACTTCAAAAATACGATGGTTGTCTGACAGTTTCTATTGAGTGACTAACTAGACTTGTCGCAAATTCTGATCGAGACAACGATCCTTGTTTAATCAGCGGTTTCAACAAATTTAAAACATTGAAAAATTCCTCAAAGAATTCATTGAATCAATTTCGGAACCATTATTTTATAATGGGATAAACAATTAAGGCTTAAGGTCCTCTAACTCCAGGGAAAATACTCTCATGACTCAATAATGATACTGTGGATTCATTTGAAGAGATTTTGTCAAAAATATAAAGGGAAACTTAGAATCAATTTAATACCTCCACTTGCTCAAACCGCCTTTGTCCTTCTCTCACTCTATTTTCCCCTTTCCTTTTCTCTTTCTTTCTTTTCTTCTCCCTTCCCCTTTTCTCTCCCTCATGCCTCACGTATACGAGGTACTGCCAAAATGTTCCCGGTGAAGTGGAAGCAAACCGTACGCAGTTCGACAATCTATCATTAAGTGGAGCAAGCAGCACCGTCTCCTGCGGCAGTGTGCCAACAGTTGTGCGTGTGAAAGGACGTTTTGCCGAGTTATGCTTGATTTTGTAACCACTCGACTAATAGGAGACAACAATCTCTATCGCTGATTGTTATCCGATTCTGATTTTGAAAGTCGATCTTTCACACGTGCGTTATGTCTGCACGGAAAGCTTCCTAGTCTTTTACACATAGTATGCTAGAAACCGTCAACTAAAACTGTCACCAAAACTGACAAAATAGGCTTATTCCGTTTTTCAGGTCAATCCGGCTGGCTATGTATATATGTATATATTACGGTGGCTATTGGGGTGGCTATTGACTATCTATTATCCCATCCAGTATCACGAGGCAGGATCGAAACCTCAGCTTCAGACCCGAAGGCTGGTATCCTTCCTCTACTCGAGGGAACTGCATGGTCAATGAGGTTGAATTTAAGGGATATATCTATTTATGGCATATATTCCCCATCCACCAAAGTGCTCAATTCCATGTTGGAAGAGCATTGCATATATATATATATATATATATATATATATATTCAAAAATAGGCAATTATTATTATTATTATTATTATTATTATTATTATTATTATTATTATCATTATTGGCTTTGATTTCAGTTTACGTAAGTCACTAGCCGGGTCTCAACCAGATACCTAAGGGTGACAACCTAGTCAATTATGACAGTCTGGGCTTCAAAGAGGAAGAATAAAAGTGGGGCAGAGCTTTTACATGTACAGGCGATACAACTCTTCCCTAAACATATATATATATATAGTCATGTAATTATAACTATCATTATTATTATTATTATTGGTACTATTAGCAACCTCACACCAGTTGCTTGGTGGTTACCGCTGGAGTTTGAGTGACAGCAAGTCTCCTCAAGTCTCCAGCCCTTCTCTCCTAGTACTCATAGGTCACAGTAATAGTGCGGTTCACAGTTTCAGACATGTTGCCCGGTGGTCATTGTTGAAGGCTGAGTGACAATAAGTCTCCTCGGGTCTTCAGCCAACATCTCTTCTCTCCTTTGCCTATCATGCCAGTGCTGTGGTTTACATTTCCGCTTTCATTTCCCTTCCTTTGTTAGGTCACTGTTAACAATTAGTGTTGCAGTCTTTATATTTCTAGCATTTTCCTCAGTATCCGCGCAGTTCCTAGCAGTGCTGTGGTCTGTACAGTCTCAATCCTTCCCTTTATCCCGATCTCCTCCGGTCTCGCCCTCAGTGTCTTTGGGACAGTTCCTAGTGCACCCACTAGGACTATTATTTTCATCATCATCATCATCATCATCATCATCATCATCATCATCATCATCATCATCATCATCATCATCATCATCATCATCATCATCATCATTATTATTATTATTATTATTATTATTATTATTATTATTATTATTGCTTGATTCATACATAATAAGATTGCTCTGCTCCACTTCTTCACACACACACAGAGTACACATAAGTACGCATAAATATGTATGCATGTATACGCATGAGAATGCATTGTTTGTGTTCGAGTGTGCACATACGTATGTACAATTATTATATAATTCTCATACATACTTCATGCATAAATATCCATGTATATTTCCAAATGTAACTGAATTGTATTTCTATTCAAACACGATTATATACGAATATATAAGTAAATGCGTGTATATCTACGTGTGCGTATCTGTGTACTCGCGTGTGTGTTTGATTTTTTGTAAATGTTTATTCGCGTCCATGTATATTGAATGTCGATTTACGTTTGAAAGTGTAAGTGGCAAATTATTCCAAGGTCGGCGCCAATTCAAAGATTCTTTTGAATAAGATACTCTGGGCCAAGGTTTTTATAGCACAAGTTCAATTTATTTACATAGGTGTTATCCATTAATATCTTAGCTTCATCTAACGAAATCCCGTGTAGTTACCGTGTGTAGAAGTCGTTACATCCTTAATTATAAGATACGTACGAAAATACAGCGTTAGATTCGTATTACACGATCTGAGTCAATTACAGCTCTACATATGTAACTGTCGTTGTACTCTCCCTTTTGCTGCTTTGATGTTTTCTAAGAGAGAATCGCGACACACAAGAAAACTAGTAATGGTTATGTGTGGTATAAACATTTTGAATACACATGCATCCATTAGTGATTCGTTCTGTACCGTTGCAAAAATTCGACTATAAATGAAAAAAACACTCATAATTTGTTAGAAAAGTACAAAAAATGTATTAAAGTGAATAAGATGTGTTTCCTATTGGTAGGTCAAGGAACTAATTAGGAGCAAAAACCCAAGACAGTAAATTAAAAGCAGTCATCGCTGACTATATATATATATATATATATATATATATATATATATATATATATATATATATATATATATATATATATATCATAATTGCGTGTTAATACGTGATACTATATATACTACTGTCATTGTACGTATAGTAAGTATGAAAGTGTAAGTATATCATGAGTAAGTATATCATGCAGTCTGAGATTAAAACAAATACGACAAATTTTATATTCACATGCGTGAACACTCAATAGAAGTAACACAAACAACGAGTCATGTTTGTTGTTATATTTATTGATCCTTTATCGTCAAATATGTATTTTTGGAAACAACGTTAGTAAGTTCAGTGTTAAAAAAATTAAATTGTCTATAATATACAATAACATCCATGTACAATACGTAATGATAATACCCAATATAAAATAACAAACCACGTGTAATATGATATAAGCTTTAAATTAAAATCTTAACTGAAAAGCAGGTTGTAATAAATCAATACTGCCAGGGACCCATGTTGATATAACTGTTTTGCTTTTAAATCCCCGAAACAGTTACATAGTAATCAACTGATGACCCCAAACAAGAAAAATTCACACAAAGTACTATGATATCAAATTATGAATAAAACATTTGAAAATCTGAAGAAACTTACTTAAATTACACTTACAGATATTGGAAAATAAGTGACTAAAATCGCATAAATTTTTGAAAAAGAAAGTTTTTTTCCCATATATACAGTGTTTAAAGCTGTAAAGTTTTTCTAGGCTGTATATATTATATGTATATGACTTACTTGTGGATACCATATTTCGGACAATATATATAAAGTTGACAATTGAGAAAAATAGTTGTATTCAAGTTTGAGTTTTCGAATATATTGATCTATTTGAGGATGGCAGTTTCTTCGCAAATTTCAAATACTTGGCATTTGCCGTTCACGCCCTATGATATCGTAGGCATTGTTACTTGAAGTAAACAAGCATTTAAAAATTGTTTCTTTTGAAATTCGCACTTCAATGAAGCCAAAAGGCAAAACATGCTGGCAGAATATATATATATATATATATATATATATATATATATATATATATATATATATATATATATATATATATATATATGGGAAATTTTAATACACACTCACACAGCACTCACCACTGATGATGGGAAGAATCCCAAAACATGTATCGACAATTCACTTATAAGGATTAATAAACCTTACCTCCAAACACCTCACTCCCGAGTCTGTCTCACTCTCTACAGTACACATTATATATATATATATATATATATATATATATATATATATATATTTATAAATATATATATATACGCTGTTATTTTTTCCTTGATATCAATTTATATGCTTTTATTAAATTTGATGTGACTATCTATCTATCTATCTATCTATCTATCTATCTATCTATCTATCTATCTATCTCAGTCTGTTCGTATCTATCTCTCTATCTATCTCTCTATCTCTCTATCTATCTATCTATCTATCTATCTACTCGAGCATTAACTGTTAGGCAGCATCACTTTTTTCATAAGAGTATTATTGAAAAGTGCAGAATTTTTTTCCGGTTTATTTTTCTTCTTGGTTCAAATATATACGGAGAGGGGAGAGAAAGAAAGGGAGAGGGAAAGAGAGACATACGTATATATTTCTTGCA
>OY735243.1:29156909-29224409 GCA_963457665.1 Thysanoteuthis rhombus | reverse complement strand
CGGCAATGTAGTTTGAGGGCGTCAAATAAATGGCTAGTGGTAGTTGCCAAAATTATTTCCGGGTATATAATGAACTGCTGAAGTGATTCACAATCACCATCATCAATTTACATGTTCAACCATCTTCTAAAAAGGAGACTTGGTTTTTTCGCCAAAAAGTGTTATAGCTCATGTATGATTCGATCAATATTTTAGCGTAGGGGCTGGTGTCTGATCTGGGGATAGCCATTGGTTCATCTTTTTTCCCCAGGTACAGATACAGACGGAACTCATTTCTCGCCCCAGTAAGAATTAGATTAAGAAATGGTTTCTTATTCCTGTGTGCTCCGCAAAATATTGCAGATTGTTCAAAGTTGGGCTCTGTTTTCAGCTACAAGTACATGTGACACTCAAATTCTTCGTTTATTGACCTTAACGATCTGTTGAAAAGGCCGTTGTCCAATAGGCCATTTTGAATTCAGTTTTTCTGATAATTCTTCAATGGTTTGACGAGGATCTGTCCCAACAACTAAGCGCTGCAAGTTGTTGTCTAGCTCCACTGACTTTCCTGAACGATGAGCATTGTACTGGTCGAAATTGTCCGATCGTAATTTGGTGAACCAATTTTGGCTTTTTCAGATAACTAGTGCGTATGGATAACCATTTTTATTTCCTTCAGGCGTTGTTGAATTGTTATTCAGACGGAAGTCACAGAGCGTACAATGATGAATATGAATTTCTTCAATTATTTTGTTTTATACGATAGGATGCAGAAAATAAAACACTATCATGATTTGAAGAATAATACGTAATTCATCTGGAAAAATATTTATTTGATCTTTGGGGGCATTGAATCCTCAATAAATTACCCATAAATATATGTCATATAAGTGACATTACTTTCCGGTACCCCTAAAAGTTGTCAATATAATTTGAATAATGCGTATGGCATATAGAAGAATTCATACTCTAAATATAAAGTGTGTATAGAAAATAATTGTTCCTTTCTCGATATTGAATTGGCTCACAACTCTCCCAATATTTGTCCATATTGAAATCAATTTTTCAATCCCATCATTATCAAAGCCCGATCGGTTAGCACGTCTGCCCCACGCGCAGAATGACCTGGGTTCGATTCTCGGTATGAGCAAAGAGTGTAGAAAATTCTTCATTATGATATAGCTTTCTGCACACAGCAGGTAATTGAGTGCAATCCAAGCTGATTACGATTGAGATATCCCTTCAGTTGACTTGTATTCTGCCAAGGGGGTGGTCATATTAGGGGATAAAGTCCTGGTCTCGTAAATCAGCCGTAATATTCCGTTGGGAGGATCTCCTAATAGACATATCATCATCAGTCCTTTATCGTCCGTCGTTGGAAATAGACCTTCCCCAGGATTCGCCACAATCCCCTATCATGGGCGTCGCAGAGCCAGTATTTTCTCAACTTGTCTAATTCATCTCTCCATCTTGTATTTCGTCAGCCTTGGTATCGCATATGATCTCTGGGGATTCATGTCGTGAGTAGAGATGTCCATCGCTTGTCAGCCATTCTTGTAACATGGCCTGCCCATTGCCATTTAAGTTTTTAAATAGATTTCTCGTACTCCTGTTTTCTTCCTAATATACTGTGCTGTCTTGTGATCTCTCCGTGTAAGGTTGAGCATGATTCTCTCATGCATGCAATGCATGCTTCTCAGTTGGCGGGTCTGTCTTTTGGTTAGGGTCCATATTTCAACTCCATAAGTGACAATCGGGAGAATGGATTGGTTGTATACTCTTCCTTTCAGTATTATTGGGATCATCTGGTTCTTGAAAGTTGAGCTTGCTCTGCTGAAGGCTTGCCATCTTGGAGTGATTCTTCGCTTGATTCCTTCTTTTGAGGATCTCATGGAGATTCGTCGTCCAAGGTAGATGTAGTGGTCTACTTTTCCCAGTTTTGTATCTTGAAGTTCATGTGTCGGCTGACTCTTTCGTTTTCTTAGTTCACTTAATCTAGCATTAGTTGGAGGTCGTGTAGGTTCTCTACGAAAAGGATGATGTCCTCTACAAATCTGAGGTTGCTCAGATATTTGTCGCCTATTTTGATTACTCTGTTCTCCCAGGTTTCAGAAGATCATCTTGAGGCAGATATATACAAACACAGCAACTCCCTCGTCAGGCTGCATAAAGACTCTGAACCCTTCCAGCTTCCAAAAGGAGTAAGGCAAGGTGATATCAGATCACCCAAACTCTTCAAGAGACATATGCTTTACTTTTATAAAAGGAAACGAACTCAGATGCTAAGAAGAACACGCTTTCGTTCGCAGAATTATACATGTAGTTTGTGTAAACTGACTCAATATTTCTCTCTTCAGCCCATTTCTATATAAAGAGCTATTCGGACGATTGAACTCTTTCTCATTGTTCGCGTTATTAACACAACGTTTCAGACGATTCATTCTACGGTTTTCTTTAGGTGTAATATCCAAATAGGATTGTGGTAAACAGAATTTTCCAATGATTGTGCTAAACGGAATATTCAAACGGTATTTACGTTACTATGAGGGTTTCGAGTGAAATCGATCTCTCCTTTCCTTGTTAGGCTCAGATTTACATACCTTGTCCCAGTTGAGTAGTCAGACATACACTCGGTTGAAATGTTGATATGAGCTGCTTCCATGATTTCCCTAAGTTTCCAACAACGTTTCCTGTCTATTATACGAACTTCTTCCCAGAGAGGGAAGTGTTCACCTTTCTCTCTCCAAATCTGGCCAGCTATTCATCCTGGAGAAAATCGTAGAATGATCGTCCGAAACATCGTATTTATTAAATAAGTTCAATCGCCCGAAAAAAAAGATAAAACAAAAAAAAAAACACTTTTTATGTTAATGAAATTTCTCAAAACTATTGACATATATTTATGTTTTTATTAAAATACAACGGTTAGGGAAACGAAGATTAACAACAAAACCCCAAACATTTCTAAAACAGGTCCGGTTAGTCACTCAATAAAAACCGTCACGTCACCAAAGTATACCATGTTGGAGGTTATCAATAAAAAAAATTCGAATATGGGGTAATCAAAATGTAAGTTACTTCTGTCATATTTAGTTGAATCATTAAAAGTTTGAATTTGAAAAAAAAAAGACTAGCACAAGGTAGCAGCCAATCTAGCACAAACTTACCTTGTAAATCTATCGTCCCACTGAATCCTTTTTGGGGGAGAATTTTGAAGAGAAAAAATAGTTTTGCTAGATCTGATAAAGAGCAATTGTGGAAAATCACGGTCTTCTATCTCCATTGGTGCGACCCGTGTGCGTGATACATACATAGATAGCCAGCCAGCCAGCCAGCCAGCCAGCCAACCAACCAACCAGCCAGCCAGCCAGCCAGCCAGTTAATCAATCCCACTTAAGAAATAGAGAAACCTCTATAGACAGTTTTTATGACAGTTGTGATTGAAAGTGTTTTAACTATTGAATTACAAGAATATCAATAGATAAAATTGCTGAATTACATAGAAATTTTCGTCAATAAAGGTTTTAATTTCCATAGCCGGGTGTGTCAAATTTAGAAACGTCTTTCTTCTCAGCAGATCCTCTGTTTATATACTCTATTATATTATTCATGACGATTCATCAATCCCTTGTAATGATTAGGTTGTCCTGAAAGAAATGGCCGATTATGATACGAAAACTTGAATGCTTGGTGAATTTGTAAATATTGTGCGAGAGCACAAACAGTTAACTTTGTATCAGTTTTCACGACCGTAAGATTTTCATCATCAACAACTAATTGAGAGCTTCCTCAATAGTTATCATTCAGGCTCATATCTATAAAATTTGCAGAAACAACGTCACACCGTTATTTCTGAGCGAGTTTCTCGTCCTTTTCGCAGAGAACCTTCATGACCTCCAACTAATGCTAGATGATTTAAACAAAAAAAAGCAAAAAAGTCGGCCTACACTTGAACTTCAGTAAGACAAAAATCATGTGCAATAATCATGTTGAGAACAATAACATAACTGTCAAGATAGAATATGCAAAACTCGGCAAGGTAGACCACTACATCTACCTTGGACAACAGATCCCCATGAGACCTTTAAAAGAAGAGGAAATCAAGCGAAAAATCACTTTGGGAAGGCAAGCCTTTGGCAGAGCAAGCTCAACTTTCAAGAACCAGATGATTCCAATAATCCCAAAAAGAAGAGTATACAACCAATGCGTTCTCCCAATAGTCACTTATGGAGCTGAAACATGGAACCTAACCAAAAGACAGACCTGCAAACTGAGAAGTACGCAACGTGTGCATGAGAGAATCAACCTTATATGGAGAGATCACACGACAGCACAGTATATCAGGAAGAAAACGGGTGTCCGTGACATCATAGAAACTATTAAAAAACTCAATTGGCAATGGGCAGGCCATGTTGCAAGAATGGCAGACAACCGATAGACATCACGACTCACGAAACGGATCCCCTGAGATCACATGCAAAACCGAGGCCGACAGAACACAAGATGGAGAGATGAACTGGACAGATTCAGGAAATACTGGCTCTGCGACGCCCATGATAGAGAATTGTGGCGAATCCTGGGGAAGGTCTATGTCCGACGCAGACGTTAAAAGGCTGATGGTGATGATGATGATGATGATAACTTGAACAGTATTCTTACTGAGTTTGAACTCGTACGAAAACAACTGTCTGATTTCCTATGGGGACAGCATCTGTTAGAGTTTATCTCATTAAAACTGATACGATGAATCATGAAATTGAAATTTTTAAAAGAAAGCTAATGTATAAATAGTTGAATATGTATGACTACGTTTTCTGCTTCACCCATCCGGAAAATGTCATCGAAATTCATCTAGTACTTTCGGAGATGTCGTTTGGGCGGACAGGGGGGGGGGGGGTATGGGATGGGGAAGATGGAAAGACGCGACCAAATATACACTCTCCCTTAACATCATCGGCAAGAGGTGACGAGTAAAGACGGACCATTTAGACAAAGAGAAAAGAAACACTCAAAAGAAACCGTCACGTGACCAACGTCTTTTGGCTGCATGCCGTGTTAGGAAGTGATCAATAAATACTTACTTCTGTAGCCGTTTGTTGGGCTATAATCACTGAAAAAAAAAGTCCAGATTTCCATGGACGCAAACGAAGGGATCAGTTTAGCATGAATTTACATTGCACATCGATCTCCCACTAGATTTCTACTTAGTTTTTTTTTCTAGATATAACGAGGAATAGATGTTGAAAACTGAAGGAACCTATGTTGGCAGTTTTATATGATGGTTTCTAATTGGCTACTAACGTTTTTGATGAGTATTTCAGAAGATTTGATTAAGATCTGTTAAGATCCAACGTTAAAAATGGATGAAAATTGCCCCGCCCCCAATAAAGCACAAAGAGGAAAATTTGTGGGGCCTTCCAAAGCAGTCTGCTATCCCAGAAAATTTTGAAAATAATATATCCAAGAATGACTAAAATTGCGTTTCAAGGCATAACAACTACTTAATCAGCTAATTAAGTGTTGTCTGCAGATCTTTTCAAAGCATGTTTTAAAAATCATCTTTGATCAGATTTTTATCAGAAATCTAAAGTGATTTGATATATCAAATAAATCTAACACTTTTTAAAACATGCGTGAGAATTTTCATTCTATGCGTGAGAATTTAGCAAAATGCGTCAAAATGTGTTTCATGTAGAATGCGTGAGACTTGAAAGATCTGGATCAATAAGTTTACATTTACAATTTATCTAAATATAAACTAGAATATAGCTCCAAAATCTCTAAATGTGCAGTAATATCGTATATGATATTTCAATGAACCCCTAAATGCCCCCCCCAAAAAAAAACAATAAAAAAAGAAGACCCCCCCCCCATTGCCTCGACCGGGGCTTGACTGGTCATAAAAACAAACAAATCAAAAGTTAGATTAGATTTGAGACAGACACATCCAAGTAGTAAATTCTCACTGGGAGACGGACACGAAATATTTAGCAAAGAAAGGTGAATTTTATTTTAGTTTTACACAAAATTGAACATTGATGTCAAAACCGAATTTTAATTAAGCTTTGAATCATTGAAACTCATTAATTTCACGTTAAGTAACTGCAGACATTAATCTTGATTCGTTATGCATTGAACAGATTTCGCAATTGGCATCGTTCCTGATAGCTTGATTTATGATATTTCCGCCCAAAAAATATCGTGGATTTTGCACGATTTGAACTTTTCGGCCAGGAATATATATATTGCCTCTGGGTCTGAAGCGAAAGTTTGATCCTACCTCGTGGTCCTGGATGGGATACTGGATAGTCTAAAGCCACACAAAAAAGTTTTAATACAACGAAAAAGCTGTCTGTAGATGACACAATTATCAATCATCAAAAATCATTATGATATATACCTATATCTATCTATCTATCTATCTATCTATCTATATATATATATATATATATATATATATGTGTGTGTGTGTGTGTGTGTGTGTGTATGTAAAGAGTATAACGTGGTAGCAATCCTTCATTTAAACATACATTGTTAAAAATAAACTCTTATTTAGTTATTTTTTTGGTTTCGCAAAAAGAATATATATGATGATCCCGACAAGAGAAGATTTACACGTGTTACTATAATGCCAAAATGTGTATAAAACATAAGAAAAAACGCCGTGTTTACTGTGTAAAGCTGTGAACAATAAGAAATGAGACAAACTCAGGAGTAAAAATATATAGCGACTTTATTTTTTAATTATTCATTTAATTGATTAATACGCTCTACATGTTACCAGGGGCTTCCCATCTTCAATAGCATGTAGGTAACTTTCTGTGGTTGAACGGTTTCCGTAGAAAACCAATTCAGCATCAGAAGTTTTGCTTCGAAAATATATATATATATATATATATATATATATATATACATATATATATATATATATATATATTATTCTGTATTTTGCCCGAACGCCAAATTTATGCGCACGAACACACATCACTGTTTAAGCAATTAAAGAGTTTCCATTTAAATATATCTAATCAAAACAGCATGATTTCCAAAGGAAATATAAAACAGATCTGGTTACTCACTCAATAGAAACAGCCACTTGACCATTATCTCTAAATAGCATGCTGAATTTGAGTGATTGTTAGAAAAAAATCGATGATCAATGAATAATTTAATTTTCTCGCTTTTTTGTTAGGCAGTGATCACTGAAAGAGTCAGAATTTTCAAAAAGTCAGCGTGAATGCTGCCAGACACAGAATAAGGACCAATTTAGCATGAAAATCAATTGATAATTGAACCACACTCTAAAAACCTTTGTAGCGTGTGTATGTGGGGGAGGGGGTGAGAATTTTCAAAAAAACAAATGGAAGTTCTTTGTAGACATGATAAAGAGCAAATGTTTAAATTTTCAGCTTTCTATCTCCATTGGGGCGGCCTGTATGCGTGATACATACATAAACAGCCAGCCAGACCAACTTGGAAACTCAAGAAATCTATGATGACAGTTCTGGTTGACGGTTTCTACTTTCGTTATGAGCACTCATGTGATACTTCACCTTAGAATTCTGGAAACAAGCGTGGTTTGCTTAGGTACCAAGTGGATGATTTTAAAAGAATTTGGTTTGTCGGTGACCTTTTAGATGCGATAATATAATACCTTGAAGTGCACGGTTAATTAATCCTCTATGTACCCTGTATATAAAACTGCATTATTCAAGATAGAAAATCAACGGAATTGATTATAATAAATCCTCTATGTACCCTGTATATAAAACTGCATTATTCAAGATAGAAAATCAACGGAATTGATTATAATAAATCCTCTATGTACCCTGTATATAAAACTGCATTATTCAAGATAGAGAATCAACGGAATTGATTATAATAAATCCTCTATGTACCCTGTATATAAAACTGCATTATTCAAGATAGAGAATCAACGGAATTCATTATAATAAATCCTCTATGTACCCTGTATATAAAACTGCATTATTCAAGATAGAGAATCAACGGAATTGATTATAATAAATCCTCTATGTACCCTGTATATAAAACTGCATTTTTCAAGATAGAAAATCAACGGAATTGATTATAATAAATCCTTTATGTACCCTGTGTATAAAACTGCATTATTCAAGATAGAGAATCAACGGAATTCATTATAATAAATCCTCTATGTACCCTGTATATAAAACTGCATTTTTCAAGATAGAGAATCAACGGAATTGATTATAATAAATCCTCTATGTACCCTGTATATAAAACTGCATTATTCCAGATAGAGAATCAACGGAATTAATTATAATAAATCCTCTATGTACCCTGTATATAAAACTGCATTATTCAAGATAGAGAATCAACGGAATTGATTATAATAAATCCTCTATGTACCCTGTATATAAAACTGCATTATTCAAGATAGAGAATCAACGGAATTAATTATAATAAATCCTCTATGTACCCTGTATATAAAACTGCATTATTCAAGATAGAGAATCAACGGAATTGATTATAATAAATCCTCTATGTACCCTGTATATAAAACTGCATTATTCAAGATAGAGAATCAACGGAATTAATTATAATAAATCCTCTATGTACCCTGTATATAAAACTGCATTTTTCAAGATAGAGAATCAACGGAATTCATTATAATAAATCCTCTATGTACCCTGTATATAAAACTGCATTTTTCAAGATAGAGAATCAACGGAATTAATTATAATAAATCCTCTATGTACCCTGTATATAAAACTGCATTATTCAAGATAGAGAATCAACGGAATTCATTATAATAAATCCTCTATCTACCCTGTATATAAAACTGCATTTTTCAAGATAGAGAATCAACGGAATTGATTATAATAAATCCTCTATGTACCCCGTATATAAAACTGCATTTTTCAAGATAGAGAATCAACGGAATTAATTATAATAAATCCTTTATGTACCCTGTGTATAAAACTGCATTATTCAAGATAGAGAATCAACGGAATTCATTATAATAAATCCTCTATGTACCCTGTATATAAAACTGCATTATTCAAGATAGAGAATCAACGGAATTAATTATAATAAATCCTCTATGTACCCAGTATATAAAACTGCATTATTCAAGATAGAGAATCAACGGAATTAATTATAATAAATCCTCTATGTACCCTGTATATAAAACTGCATTATTCAAGATAGAGAATCAACGGAATTGATTATAATAAATCCTCTATGTACCCTGTATATAAAACTGCATTATCCAAGATAGAGAATCAACGGAATTAATTATAATAAATCCTCTATGTACCCTGTATATAAAACTGCATTATTCAAGATAGAGAATCAACGGAATTCATTATAATAAATCCTCTATCTACCCTGTATATAAAACTGCATTATTCAAGATAGAGAATCAACGGAATTGATTATAATAAATCCTCTATGTACCCTGTATATAAAACTGCATTATTCCAGATAGAGAATCAACGGAATTGATTACAATCAATTTTCTATGTACCCAGTATATAAAACTGCATTATTCAAGATAGAGAAACAGCGGAATTGATTATAATAAATCAGGGGAAATAGAATGAAAAACAATTTCGACTAATGTATATTATTACATTACTTGGCAGAGGAGTGAAAGCCAAAGTTAAAAGGAGCTTTCAATCCAGCGGGTCATTTGCCTACCATTTTCGAGCTCCTTTGAACCCCACTTTTTCAAATTTTACATCGTAGATATCAAAGGATTGTCACAATACATTTTGGCACTCTCACCCAAACTGCATTAATTAAAATCGCGTACATCAAGGGATTATAGTACTCATCCGTTGTACAAAGTTTCATCTAGCACATTTTGCAATGGACCAACTGATTGATCGAACGACGATTTCGACGGTGATGAATTTATACTATATAATTATCGGGAGGGAATACTCAGAATCATTTGTTCGTATTTTTCCGTCTGCCTTTCCATCTGAACGTCTTTCCGTCTGTCTGTCTGTCCCTGCAATGTATCTGGAGATACTGAATAGATTCTTTTGAACTTTTGTGGAAAGGTCAGCAATGGAGCACATTCTACTGAAAATTCAATTCGTACCGCTATTTATCTGGCAGCGTTCGGTAGTGAAAAGTAAGCCTTCGGTGAGTATTGAACACACACCTTCAGCGTAAGAATTGATCTTAAAAATGTGAATCAGCTTCTCCTTGGGGGAAGTCTTCTTGGCCGATTGGTAAAAGCAGCCTGGCGTAAACATAGACTTCCTTTGGCAGTGTGAGTTCGATTCACCCTGCAAGGCTTATTCTTCCAAATGCAGTGTTATTTGTCGTCGTAGATAACGGTGGCCCAAATTGGAATTAGTACAATAAAAATACTGAAATTGAGATGAATTTAGAAACTAGTTACAATTTACTGGAAAAGTAATTATTTGTTGATATATTTTTTAAAATAAAACTCATCTGACTATCTAGTTATAATTTTTACTCTGCTTGTAATAGGATATGTAAGTAAAATAAGTATTTACTAATCAAATTTGACTTTAAAACATGTTAACATGAACGTATATGAACTAAGTATCAAATGATAATATTTTGTATAAATCCTTATTTTACATTTTCGAGGGAAAACCAAGTTCGGGGATAAATACCTTACAATGTTTTGCTTGCTTTTAGCGTCTCCCTTTGTAGGCTGTGATGTAACAAGAGTAATAATGAACTATAATGATAATAAGAAACTGACTGGCAGTAAACCAGTGCGTAATAAGTATCTTCAGTCTTAGATATATGTGTATTTCCGTAAGAGGAAACGAGTCTGATTAGTCACTTAATAGAAACCGTCAGATGGGCAACATCTTTTGGCAGCGAGCCGGGTTCTGGGTGAACGATAAAAAAAAAAATGAATAAGAGGTGATCAATGAATGGTCTACTTCTCTCGCATTTTGGTGGGTGATCAATGAAAAAGTTCAGATTTCAACAACAAAAAAAAAAATGTTTGAACACTATCAGATACACTAGAAGAACAATTGAACTTACATTGGAAATCAAATCCTCCAATAGAACTTGCTGGGGGGGGGATCAAGAAACTAATGAAAACTTTTTCTAGACTTGATATGGAGAAAATGGAGTACAAATATATATATATATATACATATGTATATATATATATATATATATATATATATATATATATATATATATATATATATATATATATATATATATACACACTCCATATTAATATATATACATACATACATACATACATACATACACACACACACACACACACACACACACACACACACACACACACATATATATATATATATATATATATATATATATATATATATATATTGACATTTTTAGCAGTGGCATAGCAAGGGTTCTCAGCGCCAGGGAGCAAAAACAGCAGCCAGAGGCAAAGACAGCACTTGGGGAGGGCATAATTATTAATTAACAGACATTATACGCCAGATGAAATTTTACACCCCTTCATATCAGTGCCCGGGGATGACATTCTCTCGCCCCACTCTTGCTATGTCTCTAAGTTTTACTGACAGTTCTGTTCGACAGTTTCTGATATTTGCAATGCTGTATCAATATTCGTATATATGAAGCTATATTACGACCGGTATGTTCTTCAATCGTCCCCTTGCATGTTTCCCTGGTTCTATGTGTAAATGCTTAGAAAGTGAAACGCGCAGGGGTTGTCCCGTGTGTTAAGCATTCGAGTCGCTGTTGGAAAAAAGAATTAGGTAAAGATGAAAGAGTACACCCAAGAGCTGACCATCGTGGTGAGTGATGGTAACTACCGGAAACAGAGTAGTATCTATACTAATAACGAAAGATATGTTGTCTAGCATCCGGAAAAAAAAAGGAAGATATGGAATAATAACTTGGTAACATACACTGCAGACAACCAGCCTCGGTTTCACAGTCAGATGTCATACATGAATGGTCTCACCAGAGTTTTAGCGTACCACCCTCTGTGCTGCTTCCTGGTGTATGTAAACAGAACATGTGTGATTATGTATTCCTGTGTGTATTTTTTGTAATACGTGTGTATGCGTATATTAGTTTTTGAATGTCGGCGAATTGTCGGGCTGATCCAAAGGCATGTCCATTCAATGAACAGTTCATGAAGATTCTTATAGAAGCTTTAATATATATATATATATATATATATATATATATATATATATATATATATATATATATATGTATGTGTGTGTGTGTGTGTGTGTGTGTGTGTGTGTGCATATGTAATATATATATATACTTATGGAATATTCACTACGAATTTGTTTCACGCTTCTCTGCGATTATCAAGTGAGTCCTAAAAAAATAAATACAAGATGTTATATGTTACCAGTTTTAATACGTTAAAAATTTTCACCGGTGTTCTGGATTTGAATTATGTATGTATCTAACGGTTATCTTGAAAGTACTGGTGATATATAATACTGTTAATTGGTAACTTTATCACTTTAAGGTTAAATATATATATATATATATATATATATATATATATATATATTTCGAAAAAGTGGATTCACTACTCAAACACGTTTATGTTTCTGCCATTTTGGGTGCTTCTTCAGGCGGAACATTAGTTCTATTCAGATCTTTATTCAGGGTCTCATTGGCATGAGGGGTTCTAATTTCGGGATGAATAATCTTGGTGTTATTCTGTTTATATTTCTTTTTTTTTTTTCTTTTTTTTTTCTTTAGTTGTTGATCTCTGTTTGTATTTTATCTTGCATAGGGGAATAGGATTCCTGGCTAGTTGTTATAAATTATTTGGAATGTTTCAGACACTTTTTTAATCTATCAGATTTTCGTGGTATATTTTCTTTTAGGAAGTACATTTTACTATTTTTCATGTTTCCCCAGGGTTCACTTCTACATGACCTAAGTCGATTGTGTCTTAATATTTTTGGTGAGTTAGTATCTATACATGTATAATAATGAAAAGGTAATTAGGTTGTGCTTAAACTAGCTTATGGTACATTAATAATACTACTAACCTTAATGGTGGGGAAAAGGGTAAAAACTTAAAAGTGTTCGTTGAGTCCATCATTTCGTTCTGTCGAAAACTTCAATTCAACTTAAATCAATGCCGATTTTATTGAGCACTTCATGAGATAAACTCTCCGCACACCAGGATTGAAATACTGATTTGTGCTCTCTTTCTCTCTCTCTCCCCCTCTCTCTCTCTCTCTCCATATATATATATATATATATATATATATATATATATATGTTCCATATTTATTCTGAAAAAATATCCTATATGGATAGAAAAACAATCCTTGGTTCAATTCATACAACAATTCATTTGAAATTCACCCCTAAAATATAGCATTCAGACCGCCTAAATGCTTACTTGTTGTGTTGACCACAATAGAATTTTAATATTCCTAATTTGTTCCTGTTTATATATGTCAAAACCAAGGCGCACAAGCGAAATTGCTGTGTTCTCCAATACTTGACATATACATATATCTATATACATATAATAATTGTGTCATCCACTTACAGCTGCTTCGTTGTATTACAAGTCTTCAGTGTGGCTATAGACTATCCAACATCCCTTCCAGTACCGCAAGATAAATCAACACCTTCGCTTCAGACCCAGAGGCATTTGTTCGACCCCTGCCATACACAGAACTGGATGGTTAGTAGGACCGAATTAAGCGATATATTTACTTACATACGATTCCCTGCCTACCAGAGTGCACTATTCCAGAGTTGGAAGAGCATTGCATATATATATATATATATATATATATATATATATATATATATATATATATATATATATATATATATATATATATATATATATATATATATATATATATAATTCATAATGGTTTTAGTAATTTGTAATTCTACCAAAGAAGGAAGAAACAGAACTACAAAAAAAGCTGTTGCTGGCTAATGCTTAAGGCATGAATTGTTAGCATACGCCATCAATGCACTGAATGAAATAACAAACAATACATATCAAGATACTACCAAAAATAAAATAACAAGCTGAGAATAAGAATCATTTCTTGAGGGGAGGTGTTGCTTGATCAATACTGTAGGGGAACCATGGTAACTAACCGCTTTGTTTAAAAAATATCTGAAACAGTTACATGGTAAATAACTGTTGATCCTACATGAAAATTTCACTCATGGTACCATAAGATCTAAATCTGCGTAGCACACATAGACACCCACCCACCCACACATAAATACACAGACGCGCACATACGCACATGAGTATACACCTCTCTCTCTCTCTCTCTCTCTCTCTCTCTCTCTCTCTCTCTCTCTCTATATATATATATATATATATATATATACATACATATATATATATATATATATATATATATGTGTGTGTGTGTGTGTGTATATATATGTAATAAAGATATATGTAATATATATACATGTACATGTATGTGTGTGTGTGTGTGTGACATATTGTGGCATAATCCAATGAACAGAAGCTAAAACATCTGTATGTGGGATCTTTTGTTAAAATTTACGCAGTAAAAACTCAATATGCTTTAAGACTGAAAAACGTGAAAAGAAAAGAAAACAAAACAATTTTTTTCTGAAACATATTCAATGCTTAAAGCTGCAAAGCTTTCCTCCAGCCTACACAGACACACACACACACACACACACATATATATACATATATATATATATATGTATGTATATACACACACATTTATTTCCTCTAATTGTTTATTCTATTTAGTCTATGCTAAGTTATACATTGACCGTGTAACGACGGGAGATCATTTCAAATAAGAGTTTCTAGGAATACAACGCAATTTATAATCATACACACACACACACACACACACATACACACGCATGCGCACACTCACACACACACTCATACCCACACACACACACACACACACACACATATATATATATATATATATATATATATATATATATATATATACATATATATATATATATATATATATATATATATATATATATATATATATATATATATATATATATATATATATGAGTGTACATGAGTGCGTGTATGTGTGTGTGTGCGCGTATACGTGTGTGAGAGCTCCTATTTCCTATTACCACTGAAGTATTGGGAGAATATTGATACAAATCAAATAATAAAACAAACACTTTTCATTCTTCCGTCTTCTTAATACATCTTAGCCACTTACTACTGAGTAGTGATCCGAGTGTTCATTTTTCCAGATATTATCTGTTAGCTTGTTCTTCATTATTGCCTTTTCTTTAAAGCCTGATGCTGAACACTGCGTGAATATTGTTGGACACAAAGTAAAGTGATCTATTCGGCAAAATCTCACGTTGCAAATCGAATCACCCAATAAAAAAACCTCTTGGGATGTAGGAATTTCGAAAAAAAACAACCCAGTTTTTGTTGACAAAATAAGGAGTAAATATTCAAACTTTCAGCCGTTTAGCTCCATTGGTGCGTCCTGATTGCGTTATACATATATTCATTGCAAGTGAGCAAACCAGCCAGACCAACCTGAAAACTGTTGGTATCTTTGCTGACAATTTTGGTTGACGGTTCCTGATTGTACATAGAGGATGCCTTGGATTACGGTGACCACGACAACGATGCCTGGAAAGAAAAAAGGTCAAAATTATTAAAAGCAAACAGAAAGCAAAGGTTTTTTTTTGGAAAGTAGTTACGAAAATTGTCACCACCAAATTCAAATAGAAACAGGTCTGGTTAGTCTCTCAATAGAAACCGTCACGCGACCAGCGTCGTTTTGTGGGCAGTGATCACTAAAAAAGTACACATTTTCAATAAACAAATGTGAATGTTGCTGGACTTCCTAAGCCAGAAATCTAAATTAAGGAATTAAAAAAAACGAATTTTTTTGTAAACATGATAAAGAATAAATGGTGAAATATGAGCTCTATGGGTCCATTGGCGTAACATACATACATACATACATACATACATAGCCAGCCAGATCAACTTGGAAACCGAAAGAAACCTATTTCGACACTTTTGGTTGGAGGTCTCTAATGAGATCACTGGAGATCGGTCAAGACAATCAAACTCAAAACATTTCACTAAAGAAGGGAGAAAGCGCCAAGAAAAAAAGATAGATTAAAAACTTAGTCCTTTACCAACTATCCATACCGATCAACCCTGTGTTGCTGAACATAGGGTGCCCGCCCCACAAGGGTAAAATTCAAATATACTGAGGGGATAGGGCAATTTGAAATTTTGATGTAGGGAGCGGTGAGCTTTCCATGGCTCAAAACTTTTAATCAATTAATTCCTCATAGAATATTGATAATTTCTAATAATACAAAACTATTAATTTCACACCAACTAGCTTTACTCCCTATTAGAAACCCTCAAACAAAACTGTCAAAATAAGTTTCTTCAGTTATCAAGTCAGTCTGGCTGGCTATGTATGCATGTATGTGTCATGCGTAAAGGCTATTCCAATGGAGATAGAGGGCTGAAATTTCCAACGTTTCTTTTGTTTTAAAATCTCCTGCAATAGATTTATAGTTGCGGTTTCATGTCCGCTACGTGAGTTAATACCAAATAAGCCCATCCCGCTTATTTCTTGTAAATTTAGACATTTTAGTGATTACTGCACAACAAAAGTCGAGAGAAATACCATTCATTGATCACCCACAACATAGCATGCAGCAAAAAGACGTTGATCACGAAGATCAACATATTTGGGTGATTGTATAATCGTCTGTCTGGTCAAAGTAATGTTACAAACTGATAGTTATAATGGATTGGTCCATGCGAAATACATTAACGAAGGTAAAAAAAACACCAACAACAAAGGAGTTGTGATGTGTGATTGTTGTGGTAACAGACTATGTCATAGAAATGCTGGGTAAACGGAAGTGAAAAGTGATTCGGTGTGTTTCTTTTTCCCCTTCCTCTTATTTTGTCTACTTTTAAATGCAGCAAATTTTTTGATAACATCGCAGACGACAAGGAAGTTGCTAGTTATTTGGATGCATTTCTGGCTCAAAACCTAAAAAAATGCCGAAAAATGGTCAAATTCAGAAATAATAATAGTCATAGTGCATAAAAAATCACAATCGGCACACACACATGTATGCGCAAATTTACACATACAATTCATCAAAAATACTCCTGCAACAAAGTCAAAATGGATCATAATCTATAAATGTGCAAACTATGGATTTCATGGCCAAATGTTGTTTTTTTTAAGCCAGATGCACCAAATTTCTCTTTATAACCTAATATTCGGTTTTATTTTTTAATAAAATAAGTTATCTTCCTATGACCTTTTATTCATACCGTACAATATCAGGGATGGCCTTTCTTACATAACATTTTGTCTTAAGACAATGTTCTACAATCCATCAAAAAAGGTCGTGTTCAGAAAAAGTGGAAATTAGGATTCTTGAATTATTAGAAATGAATTACCTGGTCGATTAGTTTAATACTCTTTTAGTGCCAATCCATCTATCTGAAGGCCATATATGCAAATTTATGTTTAGTTGTTTGTATAATTATCTGTCTGATCAGAGTCCTGTTATAGTCTAAAAGTCATAATGATTAGTCCATGTGAAATACATTTACAGAGCCAATGGCAGCCGGTGACCAAGTCCTGGTATCTGTTGTCTACGTCGGCTCAGTGATCCTTAAAAGTCTCAAGTCTGGTCGAGACTACGACTTCATCCCTACATGTTTTTATTGCCCCTTTTGCAGGATGCAAGTCCATTGAAGGGATACCTCTATCCTAAGCACAAAGATCAAAGTTCACTCAATTAGCTGCTCATACCAGTAAAAAAATGATTGAATGCAATAATAATAATGATTGTTCATAAAACATCGTAATACTATCAGATATATAAACATTTTTTATGATGAGAGGGGGGCATTGAGCTCTTTGGGTAAAACATGGAGCGAAAGAGGTTACAAACTACTGGATTGATCAAAACGTCTATAAACTTTTTATTTCATTTCAAGTGTATTTCAAGTGAAAAAAATGAAAGAATATTCCCGCAGCAAATACTTTCAAACTTCCTCTTGAAATATATTGTTTAAGCGCTGACACCAAAAATGGTTTTAGACACTTTCAGACGATTTTGCCAGAGATCGCACAGAATTAAAAACGTGTCTTACAAGCAGTACAAATAATGTCTTTGATAAGATTCAGATTTTTTTTATTGGTTATCAATTTTCAATAAGATATTCATATTGAGATAAAATCAGCTGGTATGTACCCCCCTTGCAATCATCAAAAAGTATCTTGTTGGGAAGAATTATTCCAACTTGCTATTCAAAGTGGAATTTTGTTAAGGATGATTCCTCAAAATATCGATTGGTCTGAATTACAAACAAAGCATTGATGGCACTGCTACTATAACTGTTATTTGGTCAGTTAATTTTTAAAAAGGAATAAGATTTTTTTTCTGGAAACAACGGGCCATGAAAATTGAGAAATATGAAAATCTTAAATTCAAATATGAAGGAATTAGGACATATTTCCCTGCAAAGTTCAATGTCAGTATTTCAATTTCGACTTTGAGACACTGAAGAATAAAAACAACCCAAAGAAGAAGTAATATTTAAAAAAAAAAAAAAAGAATCTCCAAAATCTGACAAAAACAAAATCTTTCTTTTCTCTTTCAAAGTGACAGTTGAATAACCGTAGCCATTAAAGATGGCGAATGGTTCTAGCAATTGTTTCATGTATGTTGCTGTTTTCTTTGTTTGTTTATGCATTCCGGTGCTCCTGGTCGTACTGTTTGTCTACGGATTTGAAAATTGGTATCAGTACTCCCTAAACTCCTTCTGAAAATGTCTTCATTTTTGAAAAAAATGAAGCCTTTTGGGAGCCTTCTTTAGACGGTTTTTTTTCCAGTGGAAAATGCCAGTAATTTATTCTGGCCATGTTTACTCTTCGACGGAATTTCTACTGATTTTGACGCAACGGTTGTTCTATTAATGACTCTGAGGGAGAGACATATTTTGAGTCACATGATAAATACAATCAACAAAGTATTGTAATGTCATACTAGACTTATGCCTAAATTCAAATCTGATGTAAACTTTGTTGGGAGAACTTGTTCCAATGCTCTTTAATAGCTTATGCGAGCCTACATGAGGGTTGATCTGTTGGCTAACATGTCCTCATTGGGTGATCTTTGATTAAAATTTTCAAGGTATAATGTTCGATATACGCGATAAATATTCTTATTTAAATGCATTGACAAAGAAAGAGACTATGTTGAAGAATACACATTTGTTGTTTAAAAAAATGTTTTTACCATTATCAGGCTGCGAACTTATTGATGTGCCTATCTACTCACTTACCCGTTGATGTATACAGTAAGATAGCCGGCAAATAGAAATTCTTGACACTTTACACTTGTTTCGAATTCAAAATATTATGATTTACAATGTCATAATGTAACAAGTAAGGTGTATTTGTTTCAGTTAATACCCGGAATGAGCTGTTGTCTACCATAACTGCACAAAAGAACTTCAAGTGATGATATTTGAGAAAAACAGTACATAGCACTGCCTTGTATTCACAGTGAGCAATAAAAAGCTGTATAGATCAGAAAAAGACGGGCTTAAATATAAACTTCACAGAAAATTCGTAGTTAAAAGAGAAGCTGGAAAAGAAGTCTTCAATAAAACAAACTAAAGTTACTCATTTGTCTTGCTAACTCAGCAGCACAAAATTAGATGAAGCCTTAAGTCATAAATTTCTGTTCCCCAAATCTTAAATCTTAAATTTCAAACTTCAAAATGCGTTAATAAACACTAACATTTGAAATGTTGCCGTTGGCCCCGCCCATTTATTTTAAATTCGTTTTGGTGGACTCCTTTAAGCGAAATTTCAGGTTCCCTACCATCTGAATACATCAAAGGCACAAACAGTTAAATGAGGACCATCAAAACCGAAGAGAAGGCATCTACATTACATTGTCAATGCATGCGTTTTTAAAGGATATGTAAGGGTGTTCGTAGAAATAGTTTGCAAAATGCAGATAACATAACTTTGAACTCTCACGGGATTTAAACGCTTTCACAGAAAAAATCAAGTGCTTTGGTTATTTTGATGTATGCTATATCTATGCTTCTGTCTGTTTCTTTCTTTCCCCTCACTCACACACACACACATACACACACGCACACACACACACACACACACACACTCTCTCTCTCTCTCTCTCTCTTTCTCTCTCTCCCTTTCTCTTTATTTGTCTGAGAAAGAAAGACAGATAATTCTTACACAAATGAAATCATCATCATCATCATCATCATCATCATCATCAGCAGCAGCAGCAGCAGCAGCAGCAGCAGCAGCCTTTTGGCGTCTGTCATTGGACATTAACCTCCTCCAAGATTCGCCAGACCCCTCTATCATGGGCGTCACGGAGCCAGTACTTTCTGAATTCATCTAACTCACCACGCTATCTTACTTTATGTCGGCCACCATTCCGCATGTGATCTCTGGGGATCCACGTTGTGAACCTCGATGTCCAGCAGTTATCTAACATTCTTGCAACGTGTCCAGCCTATTGCCATTTGAGTTTTCTAAACATTTCTTTGATATTACGGGCTCCTGTTTTTTCTCTGATATACTGTACTCTCTTATGATCTCTCCATGTGAGGTTGAGCATGATTCTCTTATGCGCACGTTGCATACTTCTCAGTTTGCGAGTCTGTCTCTTGGTTTGATTCCATATTTCAGCTCCATAAGTGACCATCGGGAGGATGCATTGGTTGTATACTCTTCTTTTCAGGATTATTGGGATTAACTTGTTTTTGAAAGTTGAGCTTGCTCTGTCAAAGGCTTGCCATCCTAAAGTGATTCTTTGCTTGATTTCCTCTTTTTGTACTATAGATGACAATCGGATGTGCAACAAAAACAATGATTTCGAATAAAATAGAAATATATAAGTATAATATACATACAGCTGAGTTGTCGATAAGTATAAGAATAATGAATTACTCCACTGGACATAAATACTGAGGTATGAGAATATTTTAAACAAAGCCTGGCTGTTGCAAGGTCAAACTCCGACGTCTATTCCGAGTGAAGACGATTTCTGTAACTTCTGTAATATATATATATATATGTGTGTGTGTGTGTGTGTGTGTGTGTGTGTGTGTGTGTGTTTGATTTAAATAAACCATTGCATATCCAATGATGAATTTCCGTTGATATCCCATACATGTCAATTATGCTCCGTCGGTGATCATTTGGTCGTAAGTATAAATCACGGCATGGGAACGTGAATTTTACATATCCGTTTGCTTCCCTAATTTTGGTGAGGATTGTTCTTGTTGTTATTTTTCTTGCTATGGTAAGAGAACAAAGGCAATTCCAATTTTTGAGCTTGACAAAAGACAATCCTATTTTAATGTGTGCGCACGCGTTCACATGCACCGTCACTTCTCATTCGAAACTTGAAATGTCTCTGGTTCAGATTTGATGCCTCAGCTCACTGTCAGAGGAATACACATGATTGATAACTAGGCATACGGTAAGGCCCCAGTTTCGGGAACTAGGTATACGATCTCCATTAGTAGACGTTGAGAGTACAAAAGCCTAAAAACCGAGGAGTAAGTATACGCTGTACTCATGCATGTTCCACCTCGTTTCCATTAACGATACACATACATCGTTTTAGATTTCAACATCGCTGTTCAGCCAATATTTCACTCTTGTAAACAAGCAAGAACTAAAAGTTCAACGATGCGTCAACCATCCGTGGTAGTAGTTGCAGGAAGAAGTAGAAGAGCAAAGAGTCTTTCTTTGAGTCAATCAATTCTCATACTTGCAAAAGTATTGCAGTATGGATATATTCTACGAATATTTTTTTAATAAAAAATATAAGTGACGATTTTGATGTCTTGGGCCATTTGGGGCTTTGTCAGAGGCAAATGATGGCTTTGGAGATTCTAATGATATCATTAGCAACTGGTAAAAAAATAATTGATCGTGTCAGATTTCTTTTAATGATGTCATAACTTTTAATGGCGTCACACCTTATAATGACATCACAACTCTCCTATCTTTCATATTTCTGTTGGTTAACGAAACTGGGTCCGACTGATCAACTGAAAAGCGGCTGATAGAGATTAATGGACACTTTAAAAACTGAAATTCTCATCATACTATATTCATTAACAGGCAAACGTTGTAACCCATTGCCAGCAAGTTTTTATGTCTACCCAGTCATCATGTCCTTGTGCAAAGCTATGTTTAGTAAATAATAGTCAAAGCAAAAATTAGTCAACTGTTGTTTAGAGATGGATTATACTCACTGGACGAGCTACTAGTATAGCTTGCTCTCAGATATCTATCTATCTATCTATCTATCTATCTATCTATCTACCAAGAAAGAAAGAAAGGAAGAAAGAAAGAAAGAAAGAAAGATTAATTCTCTCACTTGAATGAAAAATTTTATCATTGAACATGATAATCAACCAGGGACACTTTACTTCCAGAATGATTTTTAAACCAGCTATATTGTCTTTCAGAGTGCAGTCAGGGCTTTTGATAAAGTTGCCATGTTAACTTTGATCGATAAATTTATTTCCAAAATGTGAAGAGCAGCTAAAATTAGGGATTTCAGGTACCCTCATCTGCAAGCACTTTGGAGAGAAATTTCCATTATGTATTTTGTTTCTTAAGAGTGAAATACATTGATATAGCTAAATGCTGTTTTAAATAGGATGGATACTAAAATGAACTTAGTACAGAAACTGAAGATGCATTAAATCACTCGTGATTCTTTTTAAATGTTTCTTATATCAATAAAGTCCCAGTTTATAGGCATTGAACTTGGTTAAGGCCGGTTCATGAGTTTAAAAGTTGAGGAAAAATTATTGAATACTTGTTAACGTCAATCATGTCCTACTGCTTTCAGATTTACCTAATTGTAGCGCCAAACCTACTAATAAATGCATTTTAAAATTATTTTTTGCCCAAGGAAATAATCACTATTGATAATCTAATAAATATAAATAGATAAAATTTGATCAGTGATGTCTCAACGATATTAAAAATTCATCTAAAGATATGACTTGATGCGATTCACACTCTTGATTTATTTACTCACCGCCGGAGGGAAGCCAGCCTGAGTTTAGTTGCGATAAAAAGCTACAAAATTTAAGATGTCAGTAGTAGCAAATATTTGATAGTAATGATCCATAATACTTCATCTGATAAAATGAATACAGCAAAGTATGAAATGGATTAATTGTTTGATAATATCTGAAGAAAAAAAAAGGAAAGAAAAGAAAACACACTCACACCGAATGAAAATTTATTCCTGAAACATTAAACATTTCTATCGTTATTAACAAACCAACAAGAACAAATTCAAATTATTAGAAACCATCAACCAAAACTGTCATTCAAACTTCCAACAAATGTTTCTTTAATTTTCAAGTTGGTCCAGTTGGCTATATATATATATATATATATATATATATATATATATATATATATATTATTGTGTCATCCACAGACAGCTGTTTCGTTGTATTACAACAGTGTGGTTATAGACTATCCGTTATCACATCCAGTACCATGAGGCAGGATTGAAACCTTCGCTTCAGACCTGGACGCCGATATCCTACCTCTGCTAGGGAACTGGACAGTCAGTAAGGCTGAATTTAAGCGATATATTTATTTTAGCTTAGTTCCCCATCCACCAGAGTGCTCTATTTCTATGGAAGTGCATTGGATAAGCTTGGAATGAACGAGTTACCTCACTTAAAGAGTGCTCAACCCTGAATAGAGGAGCATTAATTATTGTGTCATCCACAGACAGCTGTTTCGTAGTATTACAACTCTCCAGTGTGGTTATACACTATCCGTTAACCCTTAACAGAACCACGAGGTAGGATTGAAACCTTTGCTTCAGACCCGGAGGCCGATGCACTTGGGAACTGGACAGTCAGCAAGGCTGAATTTAACCGATACATTTATTTTAGCTCAAATTACCCATCCACCAGAGTGCTCTATTCCTATAGAAGCCACAGTCAGCTGTTTAGTTGCATTACAACTCTTCAGTGTGGCTATATACTATCCAACCGGGCGTACGGTCTGCACCAAGGGATGAAAAAGTGAACATTTACTTACTCATTATGTCTAGTAAAAACGGTTTGGTAGGTTTTTGGTTGAGGGGGTTCAATTTGCAATGTAAATTTGTGCTAATTCAGTTTTCTTAGTTTATATACGGCAGCATTCACGCTTATTTTTCGAGCATTCAGACTTTTTGTAGTGATCACTGTACAACAAAAGGTGAGGGAAGTAACTTGTTCATTATTCATGTTTTTCTTTTTTTTTTTTCTTTTTCTATTGATTACCCCTAATACATCATGCAACTTAAAGACGTTTATCACGTGACGGTTTCTTTTGAGTGACTGACCAAAACAGCAATATAATTCATTTCATCATAGTAAACATAAAACTGATTAAAAAAAACAAACAAAACATACACAGGTTTACTTAAATACATATACACATACGTATGTACATAAAAATAACGTCTGCATTGTGAGCTATTTATTTTATCACATAGATGGTAGACGAAATAACGATCAATTCCAGGTGGTCGATTAAATTCTTCGCTTCCGACACAGTAAATAATTGCTCAAAAATTGATTATCTCTACGATCATTCGTGTGTGTGTATGTATGTGTGTATTTGTGTTTTTATGTTTTGTGTAACCTGTATGTGTGTGTGAGTGTGTATGTATGTGTGTGTGTGTGTGTGTGTGTGTGTGTGTTTAAAGCATAAGGTATACCATCAATGCATAATACCAACTATGACTTATGGATTCAAAACCTGGAAATTAACGAAACGAATTGAGAATCAACTTAGACTTGGACAAAGACTCATGGAAAGCGCTATGCAAGGGATGACCAGATTGAAGGGTATCACACAAATAATTGAGATTTATGACTATATATATATATATATATATATATATATATATATATATATATATATATATATATATATATATATATATATATAAACCTTATATTTTATTAATTTATTGTATTTATGACTTTATATATATATATATATATATATATATATATATATATATATATAAACCTTATATTTTATTAATTTATTATATTTATGACTTTATATATATATATATATATATATATATATATATATATATATATATATATATATATATATATAAACCTTATTCGTAATCTGAAAAGGAATTATAGTTAAGAAATTTCCTATTTTTTATACAAACAGTTCTTCAAATCATCCTACAATGTCTCGTCGTGCAAGCCAGTTACTTTCCAATTCCGTTAATCTACTACGTTAAAATATTTTTCGTTATACATGAAATAATATTAAATGGTTTCATTGTCGTTTAAAATTAGATTCGAATGTAGGTTAAATATCATTGTGGGGATCATCAGCTTTTTTACCATTGACCTGTTTTGAGGATTTAAAACAGTAGAGGCATTTTACCATGGCCACTTTAGCTGTGTTGATCTGATGAGGCCTTCCCACCGATATTCAACTTTAATACTTAATTTAGGATACTTATATTTTCTTTTGATTTACTTACACTCGTCTATAGTTCTTTAGATTTTTTAATATTTACTTTCATTTTACAGTTATTTAACTGATGAATTAGATGTCCTGGATTGAATTTAATTCACCTGGAACATCAAACGCCTGTGAAACATACATGAAACAATTCTAAAGATAATCATTTCCCGAGACGAAAAGTTAATAACAAAACACATATTTGACGATTGAATGCGCCAGTACCGGAAGACGCAATAGATGTTAGATTTCATATTATATGTCGGTATGGACGTTCATTATTGGGGGTCAAACGGGACATTCTCTCACATACCCCACACTACGGATCATGCATTCTCATCTGGGGTGAGGAGCTCGAAAGTTAGAACCTTATGATCAGCAGTGGGTAATGGTGTAGTACAATTGTTTTTAGGGTAACCCCAGCTTAATGTACCCATGTAAAAAGATCGTAGTTGATAGAAGTATTGCTACAAAGTTATATCCCGGATTTATCTTCCTACACCTCTCTCCCTGTTAGAAATGTATCCTTCAGTCCCACCCACACTCGTGAGGGTTATTTATTCTATCACATAAAACAATGTAGATGACGATAATTTTGCCCAATGAATAGTTAACAGAAAGAACTCAAATTATGGGCGATTCACTTGGTTTACCTACTTATTTCCAGAGGTCCCGGATATGATATTCTATCATCCAGAAAAAGTATTTTTCTTCAAAGGTGCAAAGCAAACGTATTTTGTGTGAATGTTTAAATCTTTTTAGGTATCGATTTGAAGAATACAATGTTTAAAATCGATAGACACGAGTCGATACGAAATGATATTACATTTACTCAGATAGATTTCTTTCAATTACCACCGGATATATAGAACGATTTTATGGATGTATAACATAAATAATGACCGGGAAGTTCGCCGCGCTGACTATTTGTAGTGATACAACTAATTTTTTAAAGACATCTTTTTCGGTAATGAAATAAATATTAAATCAATATTGACATCAAGATGGCTCAATTACCGTTTATTTCTTTTTTACGGTGTTTGGCTAACCTTTGACGGAAAGTTTCGTTGGAGGTTCTCTCAACTGGACTTATATGTAGTGATATAACTAAAGTTCAAAAATGGTCATTTAAGTATAGCAACATTTGCTATGTAAATAAATTTGAAACAATAGACAAAACAATGATGAAACAAAGCGGACTGTTAAAGGGCGAAACTCGTCTCCTACGCCTATTTCTACGTGAGAAATTCAGACAATACTCACACATTCTAGATTGAAATAAACCTCAATTTTGTCATTTTTTCTCGAGACCTTTTACCTCTAGAGTAAAATCCCCTGACCTCCTTTTTCCTATTCTTTCTTAAACTAAAACACCTTTTCACTTTGGATGAAAATCCCCCAAAATCCTTTACATAATCTTCTTTTCTGAAAATAAAACATTCTTCAACTTTGAAACGAAAATGAGTGAAAATATTGCCCCCAAACTTAGACACCCATCCCCTAATTTTCAATCTGAAAAATAATTCTCTTTCTCGTCTTATTTTCGTTCGAAACAAAGATGACAAAGTACTTCAATGAATACAGTTCCAATCAATTATCTTTTTCTTAAATCTATTAATTTTCTCACCCCGATAGAGATAGGCTAAAAAAACACCGTATCGAAGAAATCTGACACCACCATACGTGCGCCTATCGTTCTAAATGTATGACTCATCGGTTTTTGGTGAAGATATCTTCTTTCGGAAGGAAATCAAAGTCAACTCAATATTGAGTTGAACAATAAAAATAACGATGTCTTATATCAATGACAGGATTGATTTACAGCAGAGCTTTCCAATTTTCGCATTGGCAACACATGTTTCAAAGTTATTTTCTTTACAACACATTACTTGAGTTTTTTTTTTATCATTATTCATTTTTGCGACTTCATTTTAATTGTTGTTGCTTTTTTATCGTAACTAAACTCAAACTGGGCAACCTTCAGCAGTGAGTAAATAAATTAACAGTGCGAATCGGAATAAAGAATAAGTTCCAGGTAATGATCGAACTCACATCTCCCGATACTGGAGGATTGCCTGCTGAACGCAACCGTTCTAACCACCGAACTACTGGACCTTAATGGTAAGCGTCATTCGAAAGCAAACCCTCAAACTCACACTCTATCCACGATCTCCTCGTCACCATGTTTGTTATTAAGTGGTCGTTCGATCAAAAATGAATATAAAATTGTACTTATTAGCCGAGACACGTATAATGCCATCCCAGCGATTCAAGTGACTCAGGAACAGTACCTATGAAAGATATACAAAATCATAATCAATTTCGCAACATCCCTTGAGATAGCAACGATTTAGGAGGATCTTAGAAGGTCCTAATCTAATGGTCTGTGGTACTCCAAATATTTATCTACCTCTCATGTCAGCTTCAGATTGTCCATAACCTTTGTTGTGAAAAGATGTACTCTGATATCGAATTTCAGCTTCCTAGGTACAAAATTGTGGTCTACAACTTTGAACATATATACATTCGGACTGAGATTCACTTTTATATACTAACGTTTGATATGCACTAAAACGGCAACAGCACAAAACTATTCTATAGGAAAGAGATATATTAAGACTAAAATAGACAAGGCACAGGTATATAGTGAATGTAGACTATACGGAGATGAGATCATCGACCATGTAATAAGGGAAGTTGACTCAGAAGGATTGCAAAAAATAGACATAACTGATCTTAGATGGTAATCTACTGGTGGATGTGAAAATGATTTTGATTTGATAATGCAAACCAATAGTATATACATAAAACAGAATATATCTGATAAAGAAGCGTAAAACTCCATCGGAATTTGAAATGCAAATGAATAAAACAATCCAGCCCCCCCCCAAAAAAAAACAAAAAAAAAAACAAAAACAAAAAAACAAAAACAAAACAAAAAAACAAATATGATCGCTGATCGCAGAATGAAAGAAAAAGAAAGAAAAGCTCGGAAAGTATGTAGACATTGGGAATGAAACCTATGAGAAATTGTGGAAAATGAAGGTGAGATTGGTGCAAATAAGAAGTAAAAGGAAGAGAAGAAGAAGAAGAAGAAGAAGAAGAAGAAGAAGAAGAAGAAGAAGAAGAAGAAGAAGAAGAAGAAGAAGAAGAAGAAGAAGAAGGAGGAGGAGAAGAAGAAGAAGAAGAAGAAGAGGAAGAAGAAAGTTTTGGTAATGCACAAATGGATACAAAAAGTAAGAGAAAGAATTTAACCACTCAGCCATCAAATCATTAGGACGCTGAATGGAAATGGAATCTAAAAATATCTTGGAATACCGGAAGTGGATACAATTAGACCATTTGGAATGAAATTAAGAGACTTGAAAGAATACCTGAGATAAAAAAGGAAGGTGTGGGGAAAATAAAGTCAACAACAGTATTTCTTTCTAAGTCATAAACACATGGTCGGTGTTAATAGTGAGATATTTGGACCCCTTCCTAAACTGGGTAAGTGAAAAAATGAGAAGTTTCGTTGGAAGAACGAGTTATGACCGTGGATAAAGCCTTGCATCGCAGAGATGACCTTGAAAGACGGGAAAAGAAAAGAGACAGGTCTGTTTGATATCTCAGTAGGGGGAGATTTGGAAGTAAAGGTGCTCAGATAAATAAGTTGCATACATACATACATACATACATACATACGTACGTACATACATACATACATACATACATACATACATACATACATAGCCTACCAGCCAAACAGACCAACTTAAAAACTGAAAAGAAATCTTTTTTGACCTCTGTTTTGCTTGACGGTTTCTACCAGTGGGAAATTCTCATTAGCACCGAGGATTGTATTAACTTGTCTATCAAAGACTCGAGGATTACTCAAAACGGTGAAGCAGAGGAGATAGGAGATTGCAATTAATAACACCTCTGTATCCTAATGTAAACAGCAGGAGAGAAATGAGAGAGTGCTTGACAATATCCCCGTATCATGGAATAACATAAACTGATAACATACGGCATTGCGTGGGAGAGATGGTAATGTTCAAATAAGAATAGCATAAAAAACAAAGAATATCATTGAATACTGCCTTAATGTGAACAGAATACAAGAAACATAGCATAGAGAAGTAGTGAGTGTTCTTAATAACATCCTTGTATCATGTCACAGTACAGGTTGATAGCAAGAGACATTGCATCTTGGGAGAAAAAGGAGGGGGCTAACTCCCCTATAATCTACTATGATGTACGTAGAGTAGCAAGTGTGCTTGATAACACCCTTGTATCATGTCATAATTTGATGGGGACATTGACATCTCGTATTAAAGAGGACGGTATGCTACATCAGATTCCTGTATTGTACCATAATCTAAACAGAAAACAAGGAACTGTTTATGAAAACAAAACATAGTACCTTATATCCATGTATCCTCTGATAATGTGAGCAAAATTGATATAAAACTCGCAATCACAGTCAATAATTGAACAACCGCAGCCTCACAATTGAAAAAAAAAGTTCTGTTGAAGAATGAATATGGTAAGAGCTAAATCTATTCACGATATCGCTGGTGTTTTCCACTGGAAAATTTCAAAATAGAGTAAAAACATCTAGAAACATCAAGATTCTTCAAAATCTAATCCCACCATCATGGGGACTCAAACAGGTCAAAAGGGCGTTTTTCCCACGAAAAAATTGTTCTTACAAAATGGGTCTAGTGGAGTACTGATGTGAAATTTTAAAGTCTGTAGACGAAACAGTATAGCCAAGAGCGCTGGAACCCAAAAGCAAATACACAAACAGACGCACATATTATGATTCATCATGTTTGATGGCTCGTCATCAGGCATTTGATGTCCGTCATTGGACATAGACCATCCCCAGGATCCACCACATTTCTCTATCATGGACGTCACAGAACCAGTATTTTTTGAATCTGTCTTGTTCATCTTTCCATATTGTATTCTGCCGGCCTCGGTTTCGTATGTGATCTCTGGGGATCCATGTTGTGAGTCGTGATGTCAATCGGTTGTTTGTCATTCTTGCAACATGGCCTGCCCATTGACATTTGAGTTTTCTGAAAAATTCTACGATGTCATGGACTCCTGTTTTTTTCTTGATATACAGTGCTGTCTTGTGTGTTCAATTGCATGAATGATACGAAAGTGTCATCGATATCATATTTGTGCCTTGATTTAAAATGCAAAAAGCTGTGCAGATAAGAATTAGCTTATCGAAATGCATGTACCATTTTATTATACGAACTGATAGGAAGACCAAGTAGCAGACCAAGAGGGGTGCAGAAGGGGTGGCTAGCCTCGGGTGACACAATCAAAGGTGGCAACATGGAGATGAATAGTTTCTTGGTCATCCTGTTCTCTAACAAGACATCTGCCTCCAAAAGTACTCAATGAATTCCAATGAAATGTTATGGAAGGCAGGGCGAATGAACTAGGAAAAATGGTTAAATCTAAGGGCAGATTGAGAGTTATTTTCCCTTTTTTTTTCCATACGTTTGGGTATACTTTCATGAATGTCCACACAATATCTCCAGAGGTTCTCAAAGGATTTTTAAGCTTACGTCATCACAGTAATATGATAAAATCATGAAATGAATAGTATTACTACAGGAGTTTTCCAAAATTCTAGATATTCTTGGGAAGGGCAAGTTCTGACATGAGGTGTGTGATAGCACTAGTTACCGCCCCTGATAACAAAATCCCCCTCCCACCCAGCTGGGAAGATCCTTTGAAGAGGACAAGCAAGTGTGCTTAATAACGCATTTGTATCATACAACCTGTATCCTGCCATAATATAAGCTGGTAAGAATAGACACAGTGTAGAAAATGGGGGAGAGTGCCCAAAATATCTCTTTATCCTACCATAATATAAGCCGTCCAGGAAAGACATTGCAGACAGTTTTTGAAACAAATGTAATTTAAGAGAGTCTGCGCATATTTTTAGGGTCAACATAAAACTACCAAATTTTCATAGTATAATCGGTAAAATTATTATCCTTCTACCAAGATCATATAATATATCATTAAGGTAATTGGTATAGAATTAATCGGGTCCCCATACAGATAGGATAATAATGATGTGGAATGCACATCTCTTTACGTCGTTTTCACAAACTGAGACGTATGCAACATGTGTATGAGAGAATCATGCTCAACCTTACATGGAGAGATCACAACACAGCACAGTATATCAGAATGAAAACAGGGGTCCGAGACATCATAAAACAATTAGAAAACTCAAATAGCAATGGGCAGGTCATGTTAGGAGAATGAAAGACAACCGATGGACATCACGAGTCACAACATGGATCCCCAGAGACCACATGCGAAACCGAGGCCGACAAAATACAAGATGGGGAGATTAACTAAACAAATTCAGAAAATACTGGCTCTGCAACGCCCATGATAGAAAAATGTGGCGATTCCTTGGGAAGGTCTGTGTCCAACGACAGACGTTAAAAGAAATAATGATGATGAGGATGATATATAATGATGATCCCTCATCTAAAAAACCCAAACAGTCAGAAATAAAATTCAAATTCTGATTCATCACGATTGTCTAATGCTGAAGATTTTCTATTGGTAATCTGAAAAATTGCCGTGAACTTCATTTAAATTCCCAGTTGAAGGTAAGTAGGTCTTTGGAGCACCAAATGCTGACTGACGCAACGCGACAGATTGAAACCATTTGTAACCTCAAAATGCTAACGAAATTCGTCATAACAAAGCGAAATAAATCAAGAGAGAAGCAGCTAACTTAACACTGCTGTTTCTATGAAGCAAGCTACATGAGATCTCAGATGAATTCAAGCAGGGTACAAAAACAAAACTGAGACGACCCACACACCAGTCACTTCCATTATACACTAAAAGCACTTCTACAAGGCACTGTCTAAAATATCCCACAGTCACAAACAGTTCACTTCCATTATACGCCAAGTCACTTGTACCAGGATGGATCTATCTATCTATCTATCTATCTATCTATCTATCTATCTATCTATCTATCTATCAGTTCATATGTTGTCAATCTGTATGTCCATATCTATCTATCTATCTATCTATCTATCTATCTCAGTCTGTTCATATCTATCTATCTATCTATCTATCTATCTATCTCAGTCTGTTCATATCTATCTATCTATCTATCTATCTATCTATCTCTCTATCTATCTCAGTCTGTTCATATCTATCTATCTATCTATCTATCTATCTATCTCAGTCTGTTCATATCTATCTATCAATCTAGACACATTGAAATTATATGGATGGTAATCCACATATTCATAATCATAAAATATTCACACATCCACACTTGATTATCCGTACGTATTCGTAAAATGTTCATAAATGTGCATTGATTCGAATTCTTGCATTTGCACTTTTCTTTTCTTTTATGTGCGGGCATTTGAGTCTATAATTCATGTAAACAGGTCTGGTTGGACACTCAATATAAACTGTCACGTGACCAACGTCTTTTGGCAGCACACCGTGTTAGCTCTGATCAATAGAGAATTTTGATGAAGGGATGATCAATGAAAAAATTACTCCCGTCGCTATCTGTTGAGCAGTCATCACTAAAAAATTTGAATCTACTCCTCACTATGTCTTCAAAAAAAAAAAAAAGAAGTTTTTGACCCACCCCCTCAATAAGGCTTTGGAGGAAGGTTAAGTTGTATTGTTAACTTGATTCCAGATTGTGTCAGCATTCATGCTCGTATTTTTAGTATTCAGCCTCTCTAATGATTGTTGCCATTCAGACAACGAGATGAGTTACTTGATTACTAATTACCTATTTTTTTCTAAATTTTTGATCGGTCACCCCCAACACAATACGCTGCCAAAAGGACGCCGGGTACATGACTGTTTCTATGAAGTGACAACCAAGACCTACTTTTATTTTATTTTAACAAGAATGACAGTTTACTGCATGTCAAGAGCTTAACTGATTATCAGATATACACTCAATAAACATTTGAAAATTTTGATTTTGCATCATCAAAAGTGGAACCAATTTGGAGACAATCGATCTGGTATTTATTGCGAAATTCAAACATGAAAAAAAACACCATCACAATCAATTATTGAACAACCGTAGCGTAAGAATTTCAAGTTATGTAAGAAATTTTAATCAAAAAAATAGATATGGCAAGAATAAATTCTATTTATGACGTTTTTCACCGGAAGCATCTAAAATAGCGTTATATATATATATATATATATATATATATATATATATATATATATATATATATATATATAGCAACATCTATATTCTGGAGAATTTAGACATTAATAAACCTATCAAATTAAGGTTCCAAAGGACCAAGAAAGTATTTTTTCAAAGAATGGAGAGAAACATTTTTAGAGGGGCTCAAGTGGAGTACTGATGCTAACCTGTAGATAAAACGGAATGGCCAGGAGCAATTGCACACACGAATGCACAAACAAACGCACAAATTTGATGACTACAGTTGTTCAATTCTTCAGTTTTAACCATGGTTTTCTGATATTCTCAGATGGAACGTCAACCAAAACTGTCTCCCAAAGCATTAACATAGGTTTCTTCAGTTCCCATGTCAGTCCGACTAACTGTCTACCTGCACTCCTTATTATGTCTACAATAACGTATTCTTTTTAAATCCTCCACTAAAAAGGTTTTCAGGGGGGGGGTTCAATTTGCCATGCAAGTTTATCCTAAATTGATCCCTTAGTTTAGGTTCGCTTGTTAAAAAAAAGTAATCGTAATCACTGCCCAACAAAAGGCGAGAGAAGTATCTCATTCCATTGATCAACCATTTTCCCCAAATTTCTTCTTGATCACCCCCAACGTGGCACACTGGCAAAATACGTTGGTCATACGACGATTTCTATTGAATGACTAACCAGACCTGTTTTGATCTTGTCATGGAAAAGTGGTTGAGATTACAAAAGAGAAAAAAGTAGTGTTTTGAAAGTTCGAGAACCATTAGGAAAACTTCATCTAATATCAGTGGTTCCCTAACCGGGTGAAGGATTACCCAAGAGGGGAGGGGGATAAAACCATTGAAAATAAAAGTTGGGGTGAATGTCTTTCGCTAAAGGCTAGTGGGGACGTAATTCTCACTAACAGCCGTACAAATCTAAGAGCCGAAAAATAAGAACGTGGATTGATGCGTATATCAGCTACAAAAGCATAAACCTTTTTTTTTCTTTTTAAATGAATTGGAATTTCGAATAATGTGTCCCTAATTTTTTCACTTGCTTTTTTGAGTTACAAATAACCCACAACAGCTGCACCATTATCGAATTGAACTGATTCTTATCATAAAGCTGTCTAAGTATACGCTCAAAAATATTTAAAAAAAATTATTCTTAAAAAAATATTCTTCGTTGCAACTTAAACGGAAATGGGAAATACTAGTAATCTTATTATCTCTAAAAGGTTGGTAACCACTGTTCTAGGTGAAGCAATTAACGCAGGATAAGCAGGGGCATATGCGATAAGCAGTGGTGTATGCTGCTTTGTACCTTGGGTGTGCTGTATGCTACAGATGCACAAAAACGTAAAAATTAGCGTCTGTGGAAAGCAATGAACAGTTGAAACCTTTCTGGCACAGTATAGAAAATTTGGTCCTATAAATAGAAATTGGGAAATTGATATAAAACAGATAGTGTTCAATCCAAATTTCATTTTTATCTCATTAATTCTCTTGTTTATTTTTTGTCGTCGTTTGTAACATTGAATAAGCGGAGGTGTGAAACTTTACAATTTACTATTGGGACCACATTCTCCACATCGTACCAAAAACGTTTTTACCTTCTGTTTTTCTTAACAGATTCTAAAATAATCTTATGTTTTGTGCATCTGTAACACAACACACAGCATAGATGAGAAGCACCATACACCACTCGTGAAAAGAAATGTGTAGCCTTAACCAAGCGTTTAGCATCATCCATAAAACAATATTTTAACAATTATCCTTCAAAATGCACGTTTGAATCATGTAATATATATATTTGTGAGTATTAAGACCACTACACCAACCTTGGACAACGAATCTTCATGAAACCCTCAAAAGAAGAGGAAATCAAGCGAAGAATCATTCTAGGATGACAAGCCTTCGGCAGAACAAGCTCAACTTTCAAAAACAAGAAGATCCCATTAGTCCTGAAAAGAAGAGTATACAACCAATGCATCCTCCTGATAGTCACTTATGGAGCTAAAACATGAAACCTAACCTAGAGACAAACCAGCAAACTGAGAAATATGCAACGTTTACTTGGAAGACTTGTGCTCAACCTCACATGGAGAGACCACAAGACAGATCAATACATCCGGGAGAAGTGGCAATGGGCTGACCATGTCGTAAGAATGGCAGACAAACAATGGACATCACGACTCCCCAGAGATCACATGCGCAGAGTGTTAGATGGAGAGAAGAGCTAGACTAATTCAGAAAGTACTGGCTCTGCAACGCCCACGATGGAGAAGTGTGGCAAATCCCTGGGAGGGTCTATGTCCAACGATAGACGTTGAGAGACTGATGAAGATGATGATGACTTATCATTATCTCGTGACATCAATGTTCACTCGATATATTCATGAGTTCATTGCAAAGAAAAGTTGTTGAGATTGCCATTAGATGTAAACAACTATTATATAATGTCTCACTTATTTTGATCAAATAAGAAACCGCCAACCAAACTGTCTGAATAGGTTTCTTCAGTTTTAATCTGATCTGTCTGGCTATGTATGTATTCCACATACAGGCAGTACTAATGGAGCTAGAGGGCTGAAAATTTAAGCATTCACCCCTTGTTGAGTCTAAAAAAAACCTTGTAAATCAAATATCCCCCAAATACGTTTCCAGCGAGAGGGTTCAATTTACAAAGGTTTTAGATAAATTAGTCAATAACTTGTACCCACTTGTTTTTTTATGTTTTGTTTTTTAAATAGAACTTTTCATGAATCTAACGAAAGGCAAGAGAAGTAACTTATCCATAGAGCATTCCCTTATTCCAAATTCTCAAAATGATCACTGCATGCTGCCAAAAGACGTTAGTTACACAACAGTTTCTATTGAATAACTAACCAGACCTGTCCAGTATTTCGTTGAAACTTGTGCTTGTTGCCAGAGCGTATCAACGTAAAACAGAATTGTTTGTTATATTGAAAAAAAAAAGCAATGCATAATCCTTCTTTTTCATATATATATATATATATATATATATATATATATATATATATATATTGTAACGCATATATATATATATATGTGTATGTGTGTGTGTATGTGTGTGTGTGTGTGTGTGTGTGTGTGTGTGTGTGTGTGTGTGTGTGTATGTGTGTGTGTTACAATATTCTAAACAATTTAAAATGACCTCCCATTACTCCACATTATTACTTTGGAAATACGTCACTCGACCTGGACAGCGTGAATGGAATAAACAATTAAAGAAAACGGGGCTGCTGCAGGCTTCGAACGAATTATTTAATTATTATTATAATTAATGCTTCTTTATTCAGGGCTTAGCACTCTTTAAGTAAGATAACTTGTTCATTGTAAGCTATAAGCAATGCTCTTCCAACTCAGGAATGGAGCACTCGGTTGGATTGGGAATTGTGCGTAAGTAAATATATCGCTAAAGTTCAGCCTTACTGACCCTCCAGTTCTGCGTAGGGTAGAGGTAAAATGCTAGCTTCTGGGTCTTAAGCAAAGGCTTCGATCCTACCTCGTGGTACAGGATTGGATATTGGATAGTCTATAGCCACACTGAAGAGTTGCAATACAATGAAACAGCTGTCTGCGAATGACTCAATTATTTAATCATACATACATACATACATACATACATACATACATACATACATACATATATTATAATTATCATATTATGAATATATATATATGATTATCATATAAAACAATCATATATCATATATAATTATAATATATAATTGTTTGCAGGGGGGGGGGGAAGCTGGAGTGATAATTAACACACTATGCAGCTCAAAGGTATAACTTCTGAAGAATTGCTTCAATCCAAAAACAAAAATACCCCATTGGCTCAAAGTTGTTCTACTCAAATGTTATAAATATCTATAAGGAGAATCATAAAAAGGACACCACAATTAAAACAATAATAAAAAAAACTGCCTCCCCCCCAAAAAAAAAATGAAATAGAAAAAACTTTAAACCGAAGGCGGCAATCGCCGAGACAGGGTGCAGACAGAAACACGAATAGGAAAATATTCCAAATCTCTGTTTACACAAATCGACCTCAGTTTACATCCAAGTATCATAGTTTGGTCTATGTAAGAGCAATGTATAAGTCTGACCTAACATAGACTTTATTAGCAGGCTGCATACTGCCCGATCAGTATGTGTCCAATTTGCAGTCTATGTAGGCTTGTTTACGTTTCCGGTACAATGTGTCAAGGAGTTAATATGAATGTTATCTTAGTTGGGCAAAGGGACCGATACCACAGATACATACTTGCCTCGGCTTACAAAATAAGTAATCAGTAGTAATTTGAAATTGCTTCCTAAATAAACCCCTACGGAAACCAGATGCCATATGGGAGAGAAGGGCGTACGGAGGTAACTTTGTAAAGTAACGCAGATTCAGAACATCTCTCACCTTATGGAAGCTAGTATTACTATGTAGTCCCTGGTGCAGTCAGATAACTACGCTTATTATCACTACTATAGAATTGGTCGGCATAACAGGGGTTCCTTCTCTCTCTCTCTCTCTCTCATATATATATATATATATATATATATATATATGTATGTATGTATGTATATATATATGTATGTATGTATGTATGTATACATATATATATATATATATATATATATATATATATATATATATATATATATATATATATATATATATATATATATATATATATATATATATATATATATATATTAAAACGATGTATTCACTTTTTTTTCATTCCATTTTCTTTCTCCATCTTCCAAGCAACTTCCTAATGCCATCCTCCCAGATCATTTCATCTTTTCCCAGCTAAGAACTGATATAGCTGCTCTAGATATTCTTCTATGGAATTGATCTTTTCCATTTGGAGAATTTTCTGGAGACCAGAATAGATGTCAATCCGAAGGTGCAATATCTGATGGATACGACAGAAGAGGGGAATCACCCCAGTTTAACTTGGAGAATTTTTGGTTTGAAAAAATTAGTAAATAAAAACGCCTTCATGGGCATCTCCTTAAACAATTCATATCAGAAATACGTATTCAATATTGAAATATACATTAATTCAAGATAACAATGTTTGAAACTTGAAAAAAATTACAAGCTTACTAAAAAAGAGAAACATTTACCAGCACTCCTTATCTATATATTTTTCCAAAATTCTTCCATATATCCCAGCTGATAACTCCATGCTAGGTCACAATATGTAGTCTAGCGTTATCCTGGTTAAATATTAAACCCTTTCTCTCAACTGATTCCATCGATTGTTGCATTCAATTGGTCAAAAGAGAGCAGTGTTTGTTTGAATCAATTGTTTGGTTCTCTGGAAGGAGCTCTTAGTGAAGAACTCAGTTCGAATTCCATCATATACACGGCATCACCTTTGTATCAAAACCGACCTTCGTTGAGGTATGATTCACTTGTACCACGCGTGAAGGCCGCGCCAACAAAGTTAGAGGGCTGAAAATGTATTCCATATTGTTTTTTTGTTTTTTTTGTATTTTAAAAATTCTCTCTTTGGATAGATTTTTTAGTGAGTGGTTCAATTTATGATTCACATTTGTGCTAAATTGGCCCCAAGTTTGAGCCTGCTTATTTATTTATTCATTCATTTTTTTTTTGATTACCCGAACGTTTTAGTAATCGTTGCTCAACGAAACGCAAGAGAATTGACCATTTTTTTTTTTCTATCGATCACCTCTATTTTTAGAATTTTTTAATTTCAATTGTTCACATCCAATACGGAATTCAAGACGTTGATAACATGGTAGTTCCTATTTAGTGACTTACAAGACCTGCTTTTGTTACGTTTTAGTAGCTAAACGCAAACGAACATACAGTGCAGCATATTTCATGCGGAAGACGTATATCAAAGCGACTAAGATAACAAAATTGGAGAAAAATATACTCAAAGATTGATTAGCTCATTTTGAGTATGTTGGCTATCTCTTACATCTTATAATATTGATTACTTTTAAGTGATGAATTCATTTGATTGTTGTCGAGCTCTACTGGTCTACCCGACGTTGGAGCATTGTTTAGTGTGAAATCACCCACATGAAACTTCATAAGTCACTTTCAACGTGTTTGATCATTTACAATAGCTTCTCTATAAACAGTACACTTTTTACACTGCCTACCAAACCTATCTCCGACTAATTATATATATATATATAAGTGTGTGTGTGCGTGTGTGTGTGTGTGTGTGTGTGTGTGTGTGTGTGTGTGTGTGTGTTAATGCATCGTAGTTAGTAGATGCCAGAGCTGGCTGCAGAGTTCTAACGTCTCCTTGAAGGAGTACAACGACAGTACGGCTGTCTAAGCACAGATCAAAGATACTCCAACGAAATCAGATGCTTGCTAGCTGTAGGGCTCTGTTATTCCCTTGGGGGATTAAACCGACAGTATAGTAGCCTGTGCAAACCGTAACCCAGGTCCAGGTCACACCGCTGTAAAAACAAGGATGGAGGAGAAGCAATAGTGTTAACAAATGAGACGGCAGTGATAATATAAGGAATAAAGTATGTATCGGTATATAATTTTTTTATCCTGTTGTTATGTAAATTCTGAGTTGATACAGATTTAGCTTGGTCAGTTTTAGGTCCAGTTATAGCCTTTTCAGACATTTTCTAGCGTTTTCAGACAAAATTGTTCCTATGAAATATCCCCGTGCATTCAAGCACACGTTACACAACGTCAACGATGTTTAATGTTGAATGTATCGAGCAATTTAAGAAATAAACCCATCAAACATCGGATAATTTACTACATCATATTGTATTCCTAATTAGTATTACATATATATATATATATATATATATATATATATATATATATATATATATATATATATATATACACATATATATATATATATATATATATATATGTGTGTGTGTGTGTGTGTGTGTGTGTGTGTGTGTTGATGAGCCGTGAGAGGAGGATGAAAATGGTCAGTTCTCTTTGTTTGACTGTGTTTGGGGGAAATGGATAGGTGGTGTCTAGCATTGAATAGATAAGTGTTGACATACGTGGGCCGGGTAGAATTAGGGTGTGTTTGCTTTTTTCACCTCACACATAAACACACAGACGTGCACGCACACAAACACACACCCACCCACCCACACACACACACACATATATATATATATATATATATATATATATATATGTATATAATATCATGCCTTTTTAATTATATCAATCCTTAACAATTCAACTAAATATCAACCACTTTTCTTTTTAGCTTTCTAGAGGCTACAACGCAAAAATGTTCATTTAGACTTCATAAAGATCGCATAGAATAGAAATACCTCAGAACTTTTGAGCATATTTCCTTCATTCTAAATTACCTTGAAAGTAGAAATAAAAATAGTTTTGTTCGTTTTTGTTGTTGATATTTTCGACCTTAGCCTACTCACTTGCTTGTACAGCAACAGACTGAACTGTCACTAATTTAATTATTCTGTAAGTGCACTTAACATCCTGCAGAAGTTAAATATAGCCACTTCCTGAGTTTCTTAGTCAGAATCATTGCAAGAGTTTTTTGTACTTGCGCCTTGAAAATTCGTGTTTACGGGTGTTCGTCTTAGTGCTTAAACCATTATATTTATGTGTGTACGTTGCCAGTGTACTTACATGTGTGTACCGGATTTCTAAGGGGGCAAAGGCTCAATTGTCCCTCACTCTAGATCCTTGCTCCTCTTTGTATAAAAATATTGTAATTGAACAACCGTAGCTATCAAAGACTGTGAAAGGTTCTATACTTTTTATGTAATACGTGCACGTGTTCGTTTGTTTGTTTGTTTGTACTTTCCAGCACTCCTGGCCATACCGTTCTATCAGTAGACTTGAAAATTGGCATCAGCACTCCGCTGGACCCCTTTTAAAAATGATGTTTTTTGATCTTTTGATAAAAAAAACGTCTTTGGCCTTTATGGGGCATTAATTTGGCGGGTTTATCAAATAACATCTAGGTTCTCCAGAATCTAGATTTTAAAAAAAATTCTATTTTAGATGTTTCCAGTGGAAAACACCATTGATGTCATAAATTGAATTTATTCTAACCATATTTATTCTTCGAAGGAATCTTTTTTTTCTTTTTTCACATGACTTCAAATTTTGATATAACGGTTGTTCAATTATTGACTGCCATGGCAAGTTGAAAATTAGTTTCTTTAATAAAAAGATTAATTGATTATTACTGCATTGAAATCATAATTATACCTTCAATTGTTTTGAATAAATGAATAAAATTAATGCTTATTATTTAGAGTATGAGTTACTGGAATAAATTTCGTCTTACGTAAAGATCTACTTGGATTTTTGTTGGCATATTTTCACATGTATACATATATTCACTTCAGATATATGACTCATTTGACCTTTCTATGTAAGTATACCTTGTCATTTCCAATTACATGCAATTAACAGACTTTGATGTGTAAATTTTTTGATTTGCAGTGTGTTTCAATTACTGTGTATGAGGGGCCAACCTAACCTGAAGTGTACCGGACTCCCCAAGGTCTAAATCTGGCCCTTGCGTGTTCACATGAATATTTGTGGTCAGGCATAGTTAGTTTAAATATTGATACGTTTATACGAGTGAACGTTTCGCACTCATGACTGCACATGCGCATCCGTGTGTATACATCTGCATGAATATGTAACACAAACACACACACATACGCGCATACACACAAACGTATACAGAGGCAGGTCTTCCCGTACATTCATGCACATACTACACATACATTTTTATAAATACACTGAGAAACGTATGCATCATATACGTCGGTACTTCAATAAGTCAATATAATTTCCTGCGTAGACAACGCACTTAATTTAGTGCTGAGTATCAATACATCTGTACCTCGCATTAATGAATCACCGTACTCTACATGTATACCAGAACTAATTATCTAAAAATAATCATTTAAGAAAAAAAAAAGAAGATCTGTTATCTAAAAATATCTTTAAAAAAATACCAACTCAAGATTTGGGCAATGTTGGTCCCAAAACGACAAAAGAAACAACAGCAACAAAAATAATAACAAAAGAAGCATTTTTTTGACTGAACAAAAACGCAGTTTTTAGATGGTGCCTAGCTCAAGATTGTAGCCCCCGAAAATGGGACTGGGGGCACCGGAGTCATATACAGAGAGAAATACAGACACAGAGACGAGCAAAGATGGAAGACCTTGAAGTTAGTCGAGCTCACTTGGTTTGTGAGGCTACAGTGCTTCAATATATGGATTGAACATCATAGAGTGAAATTTTCGAGCTAAAATTCAACTAGTGACTATTGGTCAGTCTACGTACTTATGATTCAACGTTGTTAATAAATAATATATACATTATTATAGTATATTATATTATATTATATATATATATATATATATATATATATATATATATATATATATATATATATATATATATATATATAATAATAATAATCAAGTCATCCACAAACAGCAGTTTCGTTGTATTGCAACTCTTCAGTGTGGCTATAGACTATCCAACCTCCAGTACCGCAAGGTAGGATCGAAACCTTCCCTTCAGACCCAGGGGCAGACATTTTCTCCCTGCCCTACGCGGAACTGGACGGTCAGTAAGACCAAACTAAGCAATGTATAATTACTTACGCATAATTCCCTGTCTACCAGAGTGCTCTATTCCAGAGTTGAAAACGCATTGCTTATTGCAGTAATAGTCAGGTGCCCCACGTAGCTGTGCACAACCCAAAAGAAGGGAGCATATATATATATATATATATATATATATATATATATATATATATATATATATATATAACTGTGAAATAAAATTGACATTATATATATATATATATATATATATATATATATATATATATATATATATATATATATAACTGTGAAATAAAATTGACATTATAGGTTTCTTCATTTTTCAAATTTGCTTGGCTTGCTATGCATGTATGTATCAATGGACCTAAGGGGGCTAAAATGTAAACATTTACTCTTCATTTATTATGTCTTGGAAAACGTTTTCCGTTGTTTGAAAATTACCCCCTAAAAAAAGTTTTTAGTGAGTGTGTGTCTGTGTGTGTCTGTGGGGGGGGGGTCAGTAATACCTATGATCACCTTTTTCCAGATTTTTAATTGTTCACCCCCAACAAGACATGCTACCAAAAGACTTGTTTCTATTGAATGACTAACGGGACCTGCTTTATTACCGATTGTTAATTCGGTGAACCGGAAAGCGTTTTTTTTTTTATCACGCTGCGAATTATACCTAAATTATGAAATATCTCGATAATCCTTGTGGGTTTATCTAATGGGATTATCCTCAACCTTCTTTTCAAAGAAACCAAAGGAAATGAAAATGGTGTGTTTCCTCAATTTGATAACGTTTGAATAGAGGATTCCTAGCTTCTATACGCGCCGACATCGGGTTTCGCATCAATATTAGTGATCCACTACGTCTAACTTTCGGATTTCAGCGTTGGTGATTACCAACGTATGGATTCAACTCTTCGTTGATGACCCCGACAAAACTCACAAATCTCGTATGACCTTAATTAGGACTGAGTGGGATATCTAAACACAACCTTCTTAGTCGAATATGTTTTTACCGCCACAAATACGGGAGAGACGAAGTCGGAATTCGCCTTTCAAAATACACGAAACCAAAGTGCACTTCATCGATGAATTCCCAGGGAAACATGTTCCTTAAGAGATCACTAAGTAGAAGCAACAAACGGCCAATTCTGTAGCAGCAGTTGTTAATGACTTTTTTTTCCAACGGCTGATCGAGGCTGCCCTCGTTATAAAGAATATTACATCACAAGCAAAAAAAAAAAAAAAATTGCCAACATGGCAGCGGGCTTACGTCTCGATATTGCGACTGAAGTACAAGATTTAATCCATAACCCTCAGTAGGTGTGCCCGTATGATGAACGAATATGGTTAAAATGGGTTAGATTTTTTAGAATTTTACGGAAAAATGAAAGAAAACTGCGATCATTCGCAAGTGAATTTTATAAAATTCAACAAGAAAGGATATGATTTACGATTACTGTTACAGTTACATTTAAATCAATTTTTAAACCTACCTACCAAACCTAGCCCCGAACCTACCTACTAAGCGTAACCCCGAACCTACCTCCCGATCTGGAAAGACCTATCTGCTTTAAGCCATTTTAAAAATGGCCGCAGTGTATATCTCGATTACCGCCCCTTCAAAACATCGGCATAATGTTTAATCTTGCCTATTTCAAACAATTATCGATGGTAGCGCCTCTTCTGATGAACTTGAAGAAATTGATGATAAAATTGTGGATATTTTGCCGTTCGGTGCGATTATTTCCTGTTCTTACAGACAAAAATTCCTAATCAGCTTGAAGGAGAGCAATATAGTACAGACCCAACAATCAGTCAAATGCCTCTGGTCCGTATCATTGGATTCGCAAGACCTTTGGTACCGAGGCAAAAGTTTCTGGAATCCAAAGGGAAATAGATAAGCCAGCAGACTTTCATAACTGCAGCTGCTGGCGGACTACAAAACTACCATTCTTTATGTTTTGCGGGGGCTCCCCTCCATTTGGCAAATAGGGGCGATTTAAAATCGTACCTTCCCTCTGCTACGCCCTTTAACTGGACAGACAGTAAACAGTAAATAAATCTATCATTTACACATATGAGCAAAGATACATGCAACTAAACGTAATATTAATCATAAACGTTAGCCATAATCGCCCATGTTGGGTATAGATCTTGAAAAATCGGTACAGGATCTCGCTTTTCGTTTTGGGAAGGATCCCAATGATACGGCTGGGAGTGTACTCACTTAGCTGCACTCAAGAAGATTACACAGGATTATGACATCAATATTCATATTGCCAGTCGTATTTTTGGAGCTGATTTCATACATTTCTTCCGTAAACCATCATGGTGAGCCTGACAGTTGCAGCTTCGAAGGGAAATTCAAGATCTTCATAGCTTCTCCAGTGTTTTCTTGAAATTACGAAACTAAGTTATCAATAAGCATGTTACATAGGTTTCATCAGTTTTCAAGTTGTCCTGGCTGGTTATATTCATGAATATGTTATGAAGAAATGGGCATATGATCTGACAGGATAATTATAGATACGTTATTTTCTTCATTTGAAACTCGAATTGAACCAACTTCACGTTTATACACGGTGAATATACCAGTTTTATCTAAACATTTACTCATTACCGTGTCTACAAAATATGATTTTTTTTTCCAAAAATTCATCCCATCCAAATAGGTTTTTAGTGGGGGTTCAATTTGAAACTGGTCATTTAGTTTGTGTCCAATTCAGTGATATTAATTTGTACCACAGTATCTTGACCGTACTTCATTGAAACCAACACGAAACAAAAATCGCTGTATATTTATACTTCATCCAAACTGAAAATGGGGAAATGAAATATAGAAAAAGTTAAGAAGCAAAAGGGTTCCTTCAAATTTACTTGAACTTATTGTCTGTGTTAATTGATACAATTTAAATTCATTTGAAGAAATGGGCTTTTATATATCATGACAATAGTAGTTAAAAATTGTCAACCAAAACTATAAGCAAGTTTCTCCCGTTTTCAAGTTCATCTAGCTAGCTGAATAGCTAGCTATGTATGTATGTATGTATGTATGTATGTATGTATGTATGTATGTATGTATGTATGCGTTACACGTACAAGTCGTATCAAGCTAAAGGGCTGAAAATTTCAATATATACGAATTATTATGCCCAGAAAAAAAATGTTTTTTTCAATAACCCACCAAAATAGGATTTAAGTGGATGGTCACCTAAATTAATACTTTAGTTTGTCAGGCAGCATTTACGTTTTTTTATGTTGTTTTTTTTTTTAAATAATGATCACTGCCCAACGGGGCCCGAGGGCAAGAGAAGTAACTCATTCATTGATCAACACTTTTTGTAATTTATAAAGATTGAGCCCCCGCCCCCTCAACTACACGACATGTTGCCGTAAGATATTGGTCACGTGACGATCTCTATTGAGTGACTAACCAGACTGTATTTTTTTTTTTTTTAAGATTTGTCTTCAGTTTAAACTTTTGATTAGTCAATGTAACATTTCGGCCATCGATAAACGTGCTTTCAGGCTTATCACCAGTTCTCTCTATTATTGTGAGTACAAATATGAGACAGGTCTGGTTGGTCACTCAATAGAAACCATCATATGACCAACGTCTTTTGTCCGCATGCTGTGTTGCGTGTGATCAATTGAAAGATTGGATGAATGGGTGATCAATGAATAAGATCCTTCTCTCATGTCTCGTTGGATCACTAAAAAGTTTGAATTAAAAAAAAAAAAACAAGCGCGACAAACTAGTAACCAATTTAACATGAACATTTGTTGAAAATTAGACCCACCAGTAAAAACCTATATAGTGAGGTTTGAAAAAAAAAGAAGTCTCTAGTAAACATAATAGTGTTTAACCCCCATTTGTTCGACCTGTATGCGTGATATATAGAGCACTCTGGTGGATGAGGAGATTCTGCGTAAATGAATATATCGCTTGAATTGAGCCTTACTGACCACCCAGAGGTAGGATATCGGCCTCCAGGTCCGATGTGAGGATTTCAATTCTGCCTTGCGGTACTACATGGGATAAAGTCTATAGCCACACTGAATAGATGTAATACATCGAAACAGCTGTCTGTGGATGACACAATAATTAATGCTTCTCTATTCATTGTTGAGCACTCTTTAAGTGAGTTAACTCATCCATTGTGAGCTTATGCAATGCTGTTCCATAGGAATAGAGCACACTGGTGGATGAGGAGTTTCTGCACAAATAAATATATCGCTTAAATTCAGCCTTACTAACCACCCAGTTCCGTAGTAAGAGATGTAATACATCGAAACAGCTGTCTGTGGATGACACAATATATATATATATATATATATATATATATATATATATATATATATATATATATATATATATATATATATATACTACCAGCCACAAACTAATGGATCAATCGAAAATAAGGTTGCATATTGTACCCCAACTGAAAATATCCCTAACGGGAGGGGTAAAAAATAATTTTCTAGATATTGTCAATCAATGGTTGCAAATCAAATAGCTATGAAAACGTCTAATATGTTTGATATTTTGCTGATTATGTATTGACTTTGAAAACATCTAATATCCTTCATTATTGGTTGAAAAAGTAACAAATTTGGAAACGTCGGATATATTTCATAATTCGTTGCAAATGTAATGATTTTGGGAACATTTATATTGTTTCATTATTTTTTCAAATTCAATAGCTTTGAAAACATCTAATATTTCTATTATTCGTTGAAAAGTGATAACTTTGAAAACGCCTAATATCTTAAATTATTTGCAGCCAAAGTAATCGCTTCAAAGATGTCTAATATCATTCTTTAGTTGTTGCACATAATGTGATAAGTTTGAAAATGTAATGATTTCAAAATATTTGAATTTTCATTATTTTTTTGCAAATTTATTAACTTTGAAAACGTCTTATATTTCCATTTTTACTTGAAAGAGTAATAACCATAAAAACGACTAATATCTACGATTATATTTTTGCAAAAGGAATAACTTGGAAAATGTCATATATATTATATTATGATACGTCCATCTTTTTTTGAAATGTATAACTGTGAAATTGTCTGATGCGTTCCATCATTTGTTGCGAATGAAACAACTTTGAAAACGTCAAATATCTTTCATTGTTTGTTGTAAATGTAATAATTTGTAAAAATTCCAATGTTTTCTCAATGATTTCAAATGAATAAGTTTGAAAAAATCTTACATGTTTCATTAATTGTTGCAAATGTAATGAATTTGAAAACATCGAATATGTTTTCTCATCACTCCCTGAGGTAATAACTTTGAAAACGTATAAGTTTTTCATTATTTATCACAAATGTAATAGATCTGAAAATTTCTAATTTGTCAATTTGTTGCAAATAACTTTGAAAAGGTTTAAATTGTTTCATCATTTTTTGCAAAAGTAGTAATTTGAAAACGTTTAATTTCTTCTATTGTATGTTGCAAAAGTAATAATTGTGAATACGTCCAAAATATTTCATTATTTGTTCCAAATATAATAGGTTTGATAACATTCGATATGTCCATCATTTGTTATAAATGAAATGACTTTGAAAATCTCTAATTTGTTTCATTATTTGTTGCAAGTATAATTATTTTGAAAACCCCTGATATATTACATTATTTGTTGTGAATGTAATGAGTTTGAAAACGTCTTTGTTTCATTACTTCTTGCAAATGTAATAACTACAAAAACGTCAGATATGTCAAATATTCATTGTAAGTGTATTAAGTTTGAAAATGTTTTATATGTTTCAACATTTGTTGCAAATGTTACAACCTTGAAAACGTCTAAAATATCCATTATTTTTTGCAAAAGTGATAACTTCGAAAACACCTGATACATTTAATTATTTGTTGCAAATGTAATAATTTTGAAAATGTTTTAATCGTTCCATTATTTGGGGGGGGGGGGAATTCAACAACTTTGAAAACGTCTCATATGTTTCATATTTTGTTAGAAATGTAATGACTTTGAAAACGTCTGATAAGTCCATCATTTTCTGCAAATGTATAAACTTTGAAAACATCTGTTGTGTCCATTATTTGTTGCCAATGTATAAACTTTGAAAATGTCTAATATTTTTAATTTTTTGTTGCAAAATTGATAACTTTGAAACGTCTAATATATTTCATTAATTCTTGCAAATCTGATAAGTTTAAAAACGTTTAATATGTTTCATTATTTGTTGTAAATGTAATACATTTGAAAACGACTATTATGTTTTCTCCTCCATTCCAAAGTTGATAAATTTGACAACGTCTAATGTGTTCCATTTATTTTTTGCAAATTTGAAAACTTTTAATTGGTCAATCATTTGTGGCAAATGAAATAACTTTGAAAGTGTTCCATCATTTATTTTGCAAATGCACTAATTTGAAAAAGTCTAATACCTTCAATAATTTGTTGCAAAAGTAATAACTGTAAAATTGTCGAATGTCATTAATTTTTGGTTGCAAAAGTAATAACTTTGAAATCGTCTAATACATTTCATTATTTGCTGGAAATGTAATAACCATGAAATCGTCTGATATACTTCAATATGTGTTGCAAATGTTATAAATTTGAAAACGTCTAATACGTTTTTCCATTTGTCGCAAATGGAATACGTTTCATTATTTGTTGCAAACGTAATAACTTCAAAAACTTTTAATTTGTCAATTATTACTTGCAAATGGAATAACTTTGAATGCGATCAAATTGTTCCATTTTAGACAAATGTAATAACTTTGAGAAAGTCTAACATTTCAATTACTTTTTGCAAAAGTAATAACTTTGAAAACGTTTAATATCTTTATTTTTTGATGAAAAAGTAATAAACTCGAAAATATCTAACATATTTCATTATTTGTTGCAAATTTAAGGAGTTTGAAAACGTTTAATATGATCATTCTTGCTGTAAATGTAAAAGCTTTGAAAACGTCGAATATGTTATCTCATTAGTTCGAAAGGTAATAACTTTGAAGTAGTCTGAATGTTTCATTAATTTTTGCAAATACAATAAATTTGAAAGCGTCTAATTCATCAATTATTCGTTGTGAATGGAATAAATTTTTCAATTAAATGTTATAATTTTGAAAACGTCTAATACATCAAATATTTCTTGCAAATGTGATAACTTTGAAATCATCTAATATGTTTCATTATTTGTTGCAAAAGTGATAAATTTGAAAAATTATGATATATTTCATAATTTATTGCATATGTAATGATTTCAAAAAAGTATAAATTGTTTCAATATTTTTTGCAAGTGTAATCACTTAGAAAACGTTCAATATCTTTAATCATTTGTTGCAAAAGTAAAAACCTTGAAAACCTTTTATACATATCTATTACTTGTTGGAAACGTAATAACTTAGAAAAACGCCTAATGTGTTTCATTATTTGTTGAAAAAGTAATAAATCTGAAAACGTCAGATATATTTCAGTATTTGTTGCCAATGAAATGATTTTGAAAATGATTATATTGTTTCATTACTTTTTACAAATTTAATAACTTTGAAAACGTCTAATATTTCCATTATTTGCTGGAAAATTAATAACTTCCAAAACGTTTCATATCTTTAATTATTTTTTGCAAAAGTTATAACTTGAAACATCTAATACATTCCATGATTTGTTGTATATACAATGAGATTGAAAAAGTCTAACACGTTAATTATTTGCTGCAAATTTGATAAGTTTGAAAACGTCTATGTATCATTATACGTTGCAAATGTAATCTTTTCGGAAACGTCTAATATGTCCATTACCCCTTACGAATGTGATAATTTTAAAAACATCTAATATCTTTCATTATTTGTTGTATATATGATATTCTATAAAACGTCTGATCTGTCCATCATTTATTGAGAATGTAATAACTTTGAAAACGTCTGATATATTTCATTGTTTGTTGTAATACTTTTTAAAGCGTCTTATATGCTTTTTCATTAGTTGTACATGCAATAGCTTTGAAAACATGTAATGTCTTCCATTATTCATAAAAAATGGAATACATTATATGTCCATTATTTGTTGGAAAAGTAATAATTGTGTAATCATCTGATATAATTCATTATATTTTGCAAATGTAACAACTTTAAAAACGTCGAATATCTTTCATCATTTGTCGCAAATGTGATAACTTTGGAAACGTTTAATATGTTCTCTAATCAGTTCCAAATGTAATATTTTTGAAAATGTATAATTTGTTTCATTGATTGTTGTAAACGTAATAACTTTGGAAACATTTAACTTGTCAATTATTCATTCAAAAACGTTTTAATAGTCTGATTCTTTCTGCAAAAGCTATAACTCTGAAAACGTCTAATATTTCTATCATTTTTTGCTAGAGTTATATCTTTGAAAGTACCTCATATATTTCATTATTTATTGTAAATATAACTCTGAAAACGACTATGTTCCAATATTTGTTTAAAATGTAATAACTTTGAAAACTACTAATATGTTTCAATATTTCTTGCGAATGTAACATCTTGCATTCTCATTTCAAATGGATTAACTTTGAAAACGTCTATGTTTTTTTCATTTGTTCTGAAGGTAATAGCTTTAGACACATGTAATTTGTTTCGTTACTTTTGCAAAAGTAATAAATTTGGAAACTTATTCGTCAATTATTTGTAGCAATGGAATAACTTTGAAAACGTTGAAATTTTTTCATTATCTTTTTTTATTATAATAAATTTGAAAACGTCAAATATACCCATCATTTATTGCAAACGTAGGAACGTCTAAATTGTCCAATAATTGTTGTTTATGTAATAACTCTGAAAACATCTGATTGATTCATTATTTGTTCCAAATATAACTTTGAAAATGTCTTTGTTTCATCATTTTTTGCAAATGTAATAACTTTGAAGGTGCAATATATTTCATTATTTGTCAAAAATGTAATAAATTTGAAAGTGCCTGATATGTCTATTATTCATTGCAATTGTAATAACTTTGGAAGTGTAATATATTTCATCATTAGTCAAAAATGAAATAACTTTGAAAACGTCTAATACACTTATAATCAGTTGCAAACTCAATGAATTTTTTAAAAGTCTTATATATCATTTATTTGCTGCAAATGTAATAACCCAGAAAATATATGATATATCAAGTAACTTTTGCAATTGTATCACGTTTAAAAACATCTAATATAATTCATTATTTGTTGTTAACATAACAAAATTGAAAACTTCTCATATGTTTTTGTTTTTTTTTTGCAAATGTAATAATGTTCAAAACAAGTAACATTTTTCATTATTTGTTGCAAGTATCGAATGTTTCATATTATAACTTTGAAAATGTCCTTGTTTCATCATTTTTGCAAATGTAATACCTTTTAAAATGTCTAATATTTTCCATTATTTGTTGCAAATATAATAACTTTGAAAACATATAATATGTGGATTATTTATTACAAATGTGATAAGTTTGAAAACATCTGAATTACTTCATTATTTGTTGCAATGGTAATATTTTGGAAACGTCTAATATATTCATTTATTGTTGAAAATTTGGTATCTTTGCAAACGTTTAATATCTTTCATTATTTGTTGCAAATGTAATAACTTTGAAAACCTCTAATATATCCATCATTTGTTGCATATGAAAGAGCTTTGAAAACGTTGGATACCTTCCATTATTTGTTGCAAATGTAATATATTAGAAAACGCCTAATATGTCCATTAGTTGTTTCAAATGTGAAATATTTTCATAACGTCTATTATTTTTCATAATTTGTTGGAAAGGTAACATCGATGAGAGCGTCCAATACGTTTTCTTATTAGTTGCAAATGAGCAAACATTGAAAACGTCTGTTATATCCATTATTTTTTGCAAATGTAATAGCTTTGAAAACGTTAAAGTCCATTATTCGTTGCAAATGTGATAACTTTTGAAAACATCTCATATGTTTCATTATTTGTTACAAATGAAACATTTTTCATAAACGACTAATACATCCTTTAATAGTTGAAACTATCTTTCGCTGTTTGTTGCAACTGTAATACTTCTGAATCGTCTATCAAGTCCAATAGTTTTGCAAATATGATGAGCTTGAATATGTCATTATTTGCTGCATATGTAAAACCTTTGAAATCGTATAATATGGTTTTTTCATTAGTTCCAAATGTAACAACTTGAAAAGGTCTGATATATTTCATTACTTGTTGCGAAAATAATAACTTGGAAAAGGTCTTATATGTTTAATCATTTCATGCAAATGTAATAACTTTGAAGCGTCTAATATTTATCATTATTAATTGCAAATGTAATAAATTTGGAAACGGCTAATATATCCATTATTTGTTGCAAATGTTATAAGTTTGAGAACGTCTAATATTTTTTATTATTTGTTGAAACAAATATTGGACATATAACACGTTTGATATATTGAATATTTGTTGCAAATATATCATCTTTGAAAATATTTAATATGTCCATTACTTGTTGCAAATGTAATATCTTTAGAAACTTCTGGTATGTTCAATTTTTTTTTTGCGAATGTAATAATTTTGAAAACGTGTAATATGTCCAATATTTGTTTCAAATGTGATGACTTCGAAAACATCTATCTTTCATTATTCGTTGAAAGTCTAACATTTTTAAAAGGTCTAATATGTCCATTATTTTTCTGCAAATGTAACAACTTAGAAAACACCTCATATGTTTTATTATTTGTTGTAAATGTAACAACTTTAAAACGTCTGATATGTTTCATTATTTATGGCAAATGTAATAACTTTGAAAATGTCTGATATGCCCGTTATTTTCTGCTAATGTAATATCTTTGAAAATATCTAATACGTTTCACTACTTGATGCAAATGCGTTAACTTTGAAAATATCTAATGTGTTCATTATTTTATCACATGTAATAACTTAGGAAACGTCTAATATGTTTCTTTATTTGTTGCAGATGCATTAACTTTTTTGTCGATTATGTGCATTATTTGTTTCAAATATAATATCTTTGAAAACGTCATATATGTTTCACTGCTTGTTGCAAATGCATTAACTTTGAAAATATCTAATGTATTCATTATTTGTTGTAAATGTAATAACTAAAACGTCTAATATGTTTCTTCATTTGTTGCAAATGCATTAACTTTTTAAAATGTCGACTATGTTGATTATTTGTTTTAAATGTAATAACTTTAAAAAAAACCATTTGCCACATCAACCACGTTGTTTGTCTGGAGTTAGTTACACGAATCTCCATGAGACTCTCAAAAGAAGAAGAAATCAAGCGAATCATACTAGGATAGCAAGCCTTTGGCAGAGCAAGCTCAACTTTCAAAAATAAGAAGATCCCATTAATCCTAAAGAGAAGGGTGTATAACAAATGCATCCTCCCAATAGTCACTTATGGAGCTGAAACATGGAACCTAACCAAGAGACAGACCCGCAAATTGAGAACTATACAAGGTGCGTATGAAAGAGTTATACTGGGCCTCATATGGAGAGACCACAAGACTGCACAATACATCCGAGAAAAGACAAGAGTCAGGGACATCATAGAATCCATTAAAAATCTCAAATGTCGGTGGGCTGGCCATGTTGCAAGAATGGCAGACAAACGATGGACATCACGACTCACGACATGGATCCCTCGATATCATATGCGCAACCAAGGCCGTCAGATTATTAGATGGAGAGACGAGCTAGACAAGTTAAGGAAGTACTGGCTCTGCAATGCCAATGATAGAGAATTGTGGGAAATCCTGGGGAAAGTCTATGTGCAAAAACGGATGTCAAAAGAAAGATGATGATGATGATGATGATGATGATGATGATGATGATGATGATGATGATTTTAAGATTAATGCTACTAAAAACATGTCTACGGTCACTGGGTAGTGAGATTAGCGCGCAAGCGACTTTACTCCAACATGGATATCAAACTTTATTCATTTGTCTCTATTTAAACAAGCCGATGTACTTTTTCAAATGTAACTCTCCTGTTTGAAAAGTTCAAATATGTTCTATTAGAAACAAACAACTAAAACTGTCACCAAAACTGTCAAAAAAGGTTTCTTCAGTTTTGAAATTGTCTGGCTTCGTATATGTGCATGTACATACCAATACAACCGGAGGGATGAAAATTTCAACTTTTACCCTTTAATATGTCTAGTAAAAACTTTTTTTAAAAATTGTTTTTATACTCCTTCCACCAAAAAAAGTTGTTTTACTTGAGGGGGTCAATTTACGATGTAAGCTTATGCTAAATTGATCCTTATATTTTCCCGAAAATTCTGCTCCAAAAGGATGAGAAAAGTACCTTATTCATTGATCTCCCCTTTTTGCTCTTTTTTTTTCAATGATCACCCCAACACTACATGTTTTTGGTCACATGACGGTTTCTATTGAATGACTGACCAGACCTGTCTCTTTTTTTTTTTTCTTGTTTGCTTGCATATTTTGTACATTGTGTGTAATACTTTTTCATACTAAACGATGGTATTTCCCAAGAAGGATGTATGACCGCTTTTTCAGGGAAAGCGTTTCCTCTGACCTTCTTGCCGTATATCTGGTGCAGCTGAAGTAATCCTTGAATTGGAGGACAAAAATCCTACGTCAGCGGTTTCGCCCTCAAAAATTGATGACTGAGTGGAAGCTGCGTGAGCAACAACAATGCTTTCTAAATGTGATGTACAATCTCCGCCTGTGGACTTTTTGAGCCGATGGTTGTTCTTACGTAAAGAAAAAAAAACAAAAAAAAGTTTTAAGACACATTTACAGGAAGTTGTGATCTGATTATGTAACAGCATTAAGTAGGTGCCCTTACTCTGGTCACGGCGACAGCTGTACCTACCCGGGCTTCGCTTATCACAAGTTTCTCCTCGTCTCGAAGTTCTTCGAGGTTTTCTTCGACATGTCAAGATACCATTAAGGGCGACACGCAGTACGCCATTTTACCCATAGTTTAAATTCGGTCCATCCAGTCCATTTCCGCACTGTTAACCGTTACGCGGCGTATTTTCGATAGTTCTGCGTATTTCATTGTCTAATATGTGGTAAACCGTCAACCAAAACTGTCAGCATTAATAAAGATTTCAAGTTAAAATAAGAATTTAAAATGGTTACCATACAATGCATAGTTAGCACTCTTAGTCAAGTTCACTAAGTATTTTCGTACAAAAAGGAGTTGCAAAGCGTAAAATGCAAGCAATTCATTTCTAATAGGGAATTATTCTCGCCTACCTTATATACATATTTAGGCTTCTCCCGTCACGTACAGTTGATTAACAATGAAAATTGATTGTTAAAAATGAATAGAATCACAGAAGTATCATTGAGTAATCATAACTAAAAGGCAACGTTTAGTCAGGTTCACTTCGTGTTTTTCATATAAAATTTTTAGAGATTCGCAAAATATACTTTTTTGGAATCTCCAGAGCATGCCTACCGCCTATTTTGAATTTTAAAATGTCCACCACAAACTGCATATTTAGTACTATTAGTCAGGTTCACTACAAATTTTTCGTATAAAAATCTAGAACACAGAGAATCAAAAGGATAACGTTGGAATTTTCATAAGCACTTGAATCGCCAACATTTCAAATCTCAAAAATATCCACCGTGAAATGCATATTTTGCACTATTAGATTAAAAATGTATTTTTATTCAAAGTTTTTTGTAAATTAGCCAAACTATAAATATTTGGAATCTTCAGTGAACGGGAAATCAAAACGATGGTGTAGGTATTTGCACAGCCGCCATTTAGGATTTTCAAGATGTCTGCCGTAAAATACATAATTTGCGCTTTCTTGGCCTCTAGTTAATCAAAAAACTTAATCAAGTATGCTGATCCTATATTTTCTGGGCCAAGGAATCTAGTTAAGGCCTTTAAATACCACAGTGATATAAAAGCAATGAAACGTTATTGAAAGCCATTATCTTTACATTTGGGATATAAGTCTATTACATAAAATACATATTTCACACTCTCAGGTTCACTATGTATTTCGATTTAAAGATTTTACAGATAAGACAAACTTCACATTTTTTTAAAATTTCAGGGAATGGGGAATCCGAAAATCAATGTTGGCGTTTGCACAGACACCTGCATGACTGTCATTTTGAATTTTCAAAATAGTTACCATAAAATGCATATTCTGCACTATTACCCTGCCCCTCAATAAAATTGTACATAAAACCTTTAGTTAGAAATTACACAGAGAACATGCGGAATTTCGGTGATAGGAGTAAGGAAGATTTTCTTTTCAATGTTGGTACGATAGGGCCAGTAAATGAAACTGCCTAATTTAGTGTTAAGATAGTGATAACCAAAAAACATCCCCCACTCCCCCATTGGACCATGTGTCCAATTTTCCTGGGCGGAAAGTTTGTATTTTTTCTTCCCTTTCAGGAAATGAATATTATCACCCTGGTTTTAGTATATATTTTCGTTCAAAAGTTTTGTAAATTAGCCAAACTTTACATTTTTGGAATTTCCAGTGCATGGGGAATCAAATGAATAAAGTTGACATTTATAAACTCAATTAAATAGGATATTTCTATATTTTCTTGGCAATGGAAACCAATAAAGGCTTTGAAATAGTGCTCAGCATCATGGAAAATCAATGAAAAGTAATCTAAAACCATTGTCGGTACGTTTCTGATATATTAATTACTTAGAATCTTATACTGTCAGATTCACTAAGTATTTTCATTCAAAGGTAACGATTTAGTTCGACCGGTTGTCCGAATTTCAGTCCCACTCCAAAAAGCACAATCAGAACAAGCCAATTATTAAATTTTCTGAAACTAGCTACTTCTGTTGAACGAATTGTAAAGTTTGTAAATAGTGCAAGCTTTAGATCCTGGAATATTACCATTTACATTTTCGACATTTTCCCTCTTTGAACAAACATTAAATTTTCTGGTGTTCTGAGCATGCTTAACACGATTCCTTTGTTGCAAAAATACCATCTGAAAGTTAGTTCTTCTAAAACTTAATTAACACCAGTGGTTCCAGAACAGGGCTCCGTGGACTCCTGGGATTACATGAACATAATCTGAAACTTGAAATAAAATAAACACGATTGTACATGCATTCAATAAAAATTGGGGACTTAACACATTATTCCATCTATTTATATTATTTGAAGTTGTATCACATAACGTATCTTTTGAAATTGGATCCCATAACATACCTTCATTTCAATTTTTTTATCTTACTTTCCTAATGTCACTGTCCTGAAGGTTATACGTATTCCTTATATTGTGCATAGAGTGACAATAGTGTAGAATTGTCTCTGGGAACCAACAAATATCACCCGTTAAGGAGCCAATGTGGTGATTGCATTGGGTTACAAGCATGCAGGAATTTGATCCTAACATTTGCTTGTTCATCTTCCTACATTACAAAGCCAATCCACCATTTATGATTCTATATACAGGTATTATATTCAAATAGAAATATGGAAAAATGTCAGTTCAATATAAGTACTGTATCAGCTAATAAAGGTATTCTTCATTGCGACTTTTACTTGCAATTTCTGTTTCATTTTGTGGATCAAACTTGGTCCTGGGATCTGCTCTGTGCCTTCGAAACCACTTCTCTACAGCAAGATAGATATGAAGGTTTTCAGTACATAAATACCATTCTTAATCTTAGTTTGGCTTTCTAGAACATAATTAACTCTAATGCACATGCAAATTGAAGACTTTCTATCAATCAGGGATTTCGAAACTGGGGTCCTACAGACTCTTGGAAGTCTATCAAGTAATGAAAGAGCATGATGCTGGCAATAGCTTTACAACGTTATGGCTCGTATATGTTCACCTGGAGATTGTCTCACAGATTTTGAATGCCAACGAAAATAGCCAGAAACTGCATGAAGAGTGAGTAACCAAAATTATCAATGGAAACGTTAGTCTGTTCCTGTCAGGAAACAAGGAGTAAACAGTTATGGTTCAAGAACAATCAGTGTATCTGAAAGGAACAGAATAACTCTATGGTCGGTTCATGCCTCTAACCATATCGAACCAGGACATCGACCAGAAGAGTGCAAGGCATTGTTTGCTCTTAGATGAATCCATCCTTCCGTGACAAGTTGGAGTTCATTCAGTACTTGTAAAAAGGCAATGAAACCCTCACCAGCAACTGGAAATCACGTTGGCGAAGCAGAAATATCTTCATCACCCTTAGGGAGTACAAAAATTGCTATTGTCGATGGAAAGGTACTTCTCTGACAGATGGCAAAACAACATGGAACAATCAGGAGAGTCAAAGATCTTGGCCAGATGTTCAATATCAGACTCCTGGTGTTGACTGCAGATTTCGATGAGGTTTTTCTGGTCTTTGACACCGACAAAACTGACTCGTTGAAAGAGAAAACAAGTGAGAAGCGACAAGGCGTACATCCCATTCACTATTATATTGCTGACAACACAAATATCAAACACAAACCAATCAGAAGCTTCCTATTTCACGGAAAGATGAAAAACGATCTGAATGCTTTGCTCCAACGGTGCTTAACAATAACACAAACACCTAAGAGTTAATTACTTCAGCATCGGGCCGCACTAGAAGCAATCACAACATGCAGTTTCAAGATAGAAACGATGAGGAGGCTGACACATTGGTGATCTGCTTAGCAGTCGCTGCATCACACTGCTGTCCTTAAGCATGGCCATTCTTCTTCAACCCAAATACCGTTGTCTTGATGCTAATTGTTGTACTCTACGAGATGCACTGTAGGCATACTGTGATGTGTATGTTATCAGGTACTTCGGAGATTGGGCCAATCTGGGTTGTGCTGAGACCAGACAAGGCAGCAGCATTACCAGTATCCCACGCATACACTGAATTAGGCAATGTTGTAAGATTCTCTGGGTCGAACAGAACCAAATGGTCTCAACAGTAGGTGAAAGTTGGACAGAAACATCATCTCAGCATAGATGAAATCACTAATGCAACTGATAGAGGAAATGAAGTCAACTTTGTATGCTTGATCAAGTGACCAAAGGGCATCCATATAACAAGTATTCTTGACCTAAGCTGGCATTTGGCTTTGTAAACATGTGGACAGAAGAAAGTCTATGGAGGAGCACGTTGAATATGTTCGATCAACTCAAATATGACAATTAGCAGAATGAACATGGTGACACTACCTACCAACACGAAGGTTCCACCAGTCCGACAGGCCAATGTAGAGTTGGTCAAGTGTCAGTGAAAAACTCAATTGAACAACACAGAGGTATTCATGCAAGGGAAACAACTTAGCTTGCACAAATCTTTGTTTCTGTGGAAGTGACTGCAAAAAATTACACCGACTGTAATCCAAAATTCCAAAATGGCGGCCAAGCAGGCGTCTGTACAAATGCCAACATTGATTTTCGGATTCCCCATGCCCTGAAATTTAAAAAAAAATGTAAAGTTTGTCTTATCTGTAAAATCTTTAAATGGAAATACATAGTGAACCTGACAGTGCGAAATATGTATCTTATGTAATAAACTTATATCCCAAATGTAAAGATAATGGCTTTCTATAACGTTTCATTGCTTTTATATCACTGTGGTATTTAAAGGCCTTAACTAGATTCCTTGGCCCAGAAAATATAGGATCAGCATATTTGATTAAGTTTTTTGATTAACTAGAAGCCAAGATAGCGCAAATTATGTATTTTACGGCGGACATCTTGTAAATCCTAAATGGCGGCTGTGCAAATACCAACACCATCCTTTTGATTCCCCGTTCACTGAAGATTCCAAATATTTATAGTTTGGCTAATTTACAAAAAACTTTCAATGAAAATACATTTTTAACCTAGTAAAATATGCATTTTACGGCAGGCATTTTGGAAATTTAAATTGTCAGTGATTCAGGTGCCTACGAAAATGCCAACGTTATCCTTTTGGTTCCTTGCGCTCTTGATTTGCATACAAAAATACGTAGTGAACCTGACTAATGGTGCAAAATATGCATTTTATGGTAGACATTTTGATAATCTAAAATGGAGGTCAAGCAGGTGTCTGCAAGCTCAAACATTGATTTTTTTTTTTGATTCTGCATTCTCTGAAGATTAAAAAAAAGTATTTTTTTTACTAATCTCCCAAAATTTATACGAAAAAAACGAAGTGAACCTGACTAAACGTTGCCTTTTAAATATGATTACCTAATGATACTTCTGTGATTCTATTCATTTTTAACAATCAATTTTCGTTGCTAATTAACAATACTTGACGGGAGAAGCCTAAATATGTGGGTGGGAATAATTTCCTCTTAGAAATGAATAGCCTGTATGAAACCCTGACTTCACGCCCAGTAACTCCTTCTTGTAGGGATGGGCTTGGAGGGGGGTTACCACACCAAACCACAAACTCGGGATAAACTGGAAATTTTCATCTGACATGTCATGGTCAACATGCAGCCGGATTTATTGCCAAGATCTATTGAGGCCATACTAGAATTGGTAGACAACGCCGGTGCCTACGTTGAATTTCACTACAGCAAATTCCAACATTGTATGGTTCAAAGTAAAGCTAGTGTGACTACAATCGACCAATAAATTATCACCTATATATTAGATATCAACTCATAAATGTCTTATATTCCAATAACTTGTCTTATATTGACTTGTAAATGTATATATTAAATCATGATAATTTTGTGTCATAAGGTACCTCAATCAACAAAGTTTTTTGTTTAAAAATGGCAATTCTTGAGATATGTTCACATTATTCCTAGTTATCCAAGCGTGTTCTTGAATTTCTTTTGAAAACTCAGAAAGGAAAGTCAGGAAGGGCCGAATTGAAAGTATTTTTCAATCTATTGTACGAATCCCTCCCCTGTTGGGGGATCACTGTGACTCTCCCTCCCAGACCTATATTTCCATTTCCAAAAGTTGGCAAACCTAATTTTAACCCGTTTTATTTGTCTTTAAAAAATAAATGAATGAATGGACAAAAATTAGTTATAAAATGTTGAAAAGAAATTTATAAAACACTAAATAACATGAATTATATTACATAGGTATACATTATATTGTACATTGCATTAGATCAGTGGTCTTGAAACTGGGATCCATGGACCCCTGGGGGAGCTAAAAAATGCATGGGGGGGCCGCAGCAGTTTTGCCCCCAAACCTGATATTGGGAATGTTGTGGCAGGGATCAACATCATCTATCACACAGCTATCGGAAAAATTGATTATTGTGCACAGACCTGATATATATCAAAATTCAAATGCATGAAATCCATATATATATATATATATATATATAATTTTCAAAAATCTAAAATTGTTTATTATTTTAATTCATTGATAACAGTCCATTTCCAGAAGTTGATATACCTGGGAATAATCAATTACTTGGCTGAGACAGGCTCATGGTTTTTTGGTTATAGGAAAAAACAAAGTCAACTCCAGACTTGGGCTGAAATTCGACAAAAGTGCATTGGAAAGTATGATCATTAATCTGATAATAATCATTATTGATTAATAATAAGCTTGTGCCACAGATTATACAATTTTTCTTACTAATGTTTCATGGTGCACACTATAGAACACAAGGTTTTCGGTCAATTCAAAAATTATTAGAACAGGTTTAGTTAGTCACTCGATAGAAAACATCTCGCTCTTTGTTGGACACCAAAAAGTCCGAAATTTCCAATAAGCAAGCGTGAACGCAGCCGGACACAAACAAGGGTAGACTAATCGAGCATAAACTTACATTGTAAATTGACTCCTGTCACTAAAAAGCAATTTTGCGGAAGGGTTGTGGAGAAATTTGAAAAAAATATTTAAAAATAACAAGGTGTAGTCTTTAGCCCTTCAGCTCCATTTGGGACTGCTTGTACGTACATACATGGTCAGTCAACCCCCAGACAGCCAGACCAGCTTTAAATTGGAGAAACCCATGTTGACAGTTTTGGTTGACGGTTTCTAATATGAACACCAGAGAGAGTTTGTTTAATTTGCTTCCGGCCCACGGCTGGCAAGCTTTCAGTCAAAATTACCGGATTGGCTTTTTAAGCCAAATTTTGCGAATTTGTTTTTTCCAATCGTGTTGGCTTCATACTTTCTGTTTGACTCATTGGGTTTTTTTTCACTTGAATGGCTTTGAAATATGATTTTTTGTCATGAAGTTAGCCGGAACTTGAAATATTCTGCCACCTCTTCACCATTTTAGAGACGGATTTCTCTATTAATAACAAATACTTGGCAACGTTGAAAATGGACTTGTAACACTGCATTGTATGTTTTAAGAGTATTTTGGTTGATTGTGAATTTGGTACAACTGTCCTCCAAGACTGTGTCGGTTGGCAAAAGTCTTCCTTTTTAAAATGGATCAAATTTTTGAATACAATCGTACGTTCAATTTCTTTTTTTCTTTCTCGACTCGCACCTCGCCTAAATGGCATTCATTAGGTACGCCCCTACTTGTGCCTAATAATGATATTATTATTATTATTATCATTATTATTATTATTATTATTATTATTATTATTATTATTATTATTATTATTATTGCGATAATCATCATCATCATTTTGCTTTCCTTCCTTCTTACTATTTCCTCCTCTTTACTTCAATCTCCCTTCCATCACCCCTTCTTTCAGGGCGTGGGTATATTTTAATTTCCCCTGATCAAAACATTCTTTCACTTTGTGTGTATCAAGAGCAAAGATGAAGTTATCTCAGCAAGTGCCGGAATTTTCAATGTTCTTACAGTATACAAATGTTTTCCATTGATATTTACACTTTTGTTAATATAGATAAACAAATTCATCTGTGCCAATATACATCTTCAGTTGAGAACCATCTATATTAAATATTTGTGTGTGATTCACATCAAAGAACCTTTACGTTTCACAGCATTTTGCGCCCCATCTCAGGTCTGACACTTCAGTGCGGAACTGCTCGAATTTCACATAGTTCCTGGTCTCAAGCCAGCTCCATCGAATAAAGTTCTTCTATTTCCGAAGACGCCGACCTGGCAATTTTTTATGAAGGTCCGAGAGGACCCTTTCAAAAAGATCCATCTGTGGGCATCGGGAGGCCTTTGGACTCGTCCTTAGGCTCTCCCATTATTACTCGGCCCAGCTTTCGCAGGTGACGTTGTCTTTTCAACGGTAAAAAAAAACAAAAAAAACATGATCATTACCGAATACAAAAAATCGATTTAGCATGAACTTACATTGTAAATTGGAATCCCCACTGAAAATCTATTTTGAGGGGGAATCTAAAAATGAATACATAGCTAGCCAGTTAGATCAACTTAGAAACTGAAAAAACCTATGTTGCTGTTGATGTCGACAGTTTCGGTTGACGGTTTCTAATAGTCACTTGTTTAGATTAATTAATTGGTTTGTAATTGGGTGATACTTTGGCTAACAGAAGTTAACCATGAAGTGGAGGGTTGATTGTTTGATTAGATAAAATCCCAAAATCTTCCTAGCGCAGAGGTTCAAGAGCTTTTCCGAATCACGGCCCCCCTTAGTGTATCAGGATTCTTTCACAGCACCCCAAGTCAGAAAATACCGAACAATTGCATAAACGTACTTGTGCCTTTGCTTTTGTTTTGTGTTGTATCATCATTTTCATAATGCTTTTTTTTATCCTGAATTTGAATTAACTTTTTAATTGTTATAATTAACTCAGAAGTATTATGAAATTTTCGAATGTCTTGCTCACTTTGAGAATCAATGTCCATGGAAATTTTACTCGAGAAAACTAACAACTGGCTTTGCAATAAAACACAAGATGACCATAATGCAAACATTTTTCAAGAGCGCTGTTGAGATTTTTAGGATTGGTAAATATGGAATCTTAAAAAACGTCCGAAGCACCGATAACCTTTTCTAATCCTGGTTTTTTGGGGGGGAACTAGATATACGGTAAGGGTGGGTTTGGAAGGATTTGGTATACAGTGAGAATAGGTTTGAGGATTTGGTATACGGTAAAGTTACGTTTTAGGAATTGAGCATACAGGAAAGTTTAATTTAAGGAAACTAGTTATACGGTAAGGGTGGGTTTGGGGAACTAGGTATACGGTGATGGTTGGGTTGGGGGAACTTGATATACGGTACGGTTGGGTTATATTTTACTTAAGGAAGCTGAGATTTCGATTTATTAGCGTTGCCTCCTTGGAAAACGTCACTCAAAACTGTCACCAAAACTCTCAACATGACGGTTTCTATTTAGTGACCAACAAGACCTGTTCGGTCTTTAATTAGTCTCTTAATGTTACTCATTATTTTGTTCATCGATCTGGTGAGGTTAGATCTGTCATTCACATCTTAAAACTGTTGAGCATATTTCTGGGCTGACGCCAAGTCTGGGAGTTCTGTCTTTGTTGGTAAGTCTCTGAGATAGAGCTCGGATTATCTCCCTTCTGGCAGATGATGACTGCTTATATGTCAGCCTTGCTAAACTTCTGAGGTGAGGAGCTAATTCGTCATATGGGTCCAGAAATGGAATTAACCCAGCCGTAATATCAGAGACATATCCAACACAGGCATTGAAAGAGCGTTGAATTTAGAAATTGAGCTAGTCTGAGCTGGTATTGAACCCCTGCCTCTGCGTAGAGTCTCTGGGATGAAAAACAACAACAAAAAAAACTGTCAACCATGATTCAAGTTGATGATACGCATGAGTCAAAAGTGTAGGTTGCCTCCAAATCAGCGTGGCTCTAATGCCAAGTATTAACCCTGGTAAAAAAATTATTTAATTGAAAAGAAAATATTGCTTTTCTACTTAGTTTGTAAGTGCACAGTATATAAGAGTGGTTTTCAAACACTACTAACTAGGGAAATCCTTTTCAATAAATAAACTTTCTGTGAATCTTTCAAAAAACAACTTTCCCTTATATATTTATATATTGTATACAAGTGTTTGATTTTGGCCTTGTTTATGAAATTGTCCAAATAGAAAATACGCAACCAATGGGAAAGTAAGAACAAAGCTTATTGATGAAAAGAGACATATAAACGACTAATGGATAATTATTAAGTACATTACAAAAAAAAGTCAATATGTTTTGCAAAACCCTGGAAAAATTGCAAGGGGTTCCTAGGAACAGATTTTGAATAACACTAGTATATCGCATCAGCAGAACATAAATAAAGTTTGACAGCATAGAAGTTGAACGAGACAACTTGGGTGACTTCCCTTGAAATCTAGTCACAAATTAACCATATTCAAAGGTCATGAAAGGGATTATTTCGACTTGGAGAGTGATTTAAAAGCGCTCACTTTTAATATTAGCGAATATCGCTGTGGTGTATTCCCGGTTAAGAATTACAAGAACTGATTTTATGGCTCAAATAGAGTTCAATTTTCAGTCGGGGTCAATGAGCCATCATACTCATACCACGCTGATCCTAATCTGCGGTTGTCTGCAGAATTACCAGACAAAACCACCCTAGACAAGTTGGAGACTTCCATCCCTTTGCTCATTTAAATTGACAGGAAACAATAAATAAATAAATCATATACATATACTACTAGTGTATAAATGTAAATGAACGAAAGGAAAGAAGTATATATATATATATATATATATATATATATATATATACATATATATATATATACATACATATATATATATATATATATATATATATATATATATATATATATATATATATATATATATATATATATATATATAGGGTGAACGAGAAGGAAAATTTACACAACGTTTACAAGCACACACAAAAACACGAAGGCAAATAAGAAAAGTGGGAAAAAGTATGAAAATAGACATATGTATTCATGAATGCAGGAATGTGTATATTCAAGCAAATACGTATATAATTTTGGTTGAAAGCTGCTATTTGGCCTTAACATATATATACATATATGTGTATGTGTGTGTGCGTGTTGGTGTAGGTGAAATATACACCACAAGTCGTATATATTATATATTATTCCGAAGAATAGATAAATCATATACATATATATTCTTTCAACATAACAGTCATGTATTGAGAAATGATGTATATGATCCGATAGAATGATTATAAATTGCATTTTATTATATAGAAAGACCAATTTGAAATGATCTCCTGTCGTTACACGGTTAATGTTATACTCGGCCTAGACAACATAAATAGAATAAATAATTGGAGAAAATGGGACTGCT
>OY735243.1:29134409-29149409 GCA_963457665.1 Thysanoteuthis rhombus | reverse complement strand
AATAAGAAACAAATGTCTCTTCCACTTACACGAGTTCAATAACTTTACTTCTCGATAAAACTCGATATGAAATTAAGACGTAAACAACTATTTGCACTGTTAATCGCTCTGAGGTTGTGAACTATCAAATCTTCAAATAAGTGAAAGAACGTGAAGAAACCACTGGAACTCAAGAAAAACACGGTATCTATTATCAGAACAAAACACAGAAATTTAAATCATACTTCATGCTATATATATATGTGTGTGTGTGTGTGCACACACACACACACACACACACACACGTGCAATGCTCTTCCATAGGAATAGAGCACTCTTGAGGATGGGGAATATATGCTAAATAAGTATATCGCTTATATTCAACCTTACTCACCATCCAGTTCCAAGGCACAGACGTACAATATCGGCCTCCGGGTCTGAAGCAGAGGTTTCAATCCCACCTCGTGGTACTGGATGGGATAATGGATAGTCTAGGAGTGCTGTAATACAGTTTGATGATACAATGATATATATATATATATATATATATATATATATATATATATATATATATATATATATATATATATATATATCATTGTATCATCCATTATATATATATATCATTGTATCATCCAACTGTATATATATATATATATATATATATATATATATATATATATATATATATATATATATATGTATGTGTGTATGTAGTAAAAAAACTTGAAAAAAAAGTTCTCTACATGGTATTCCAGCTCTTATGGTATATCATTTGGGGAATGGATTCACCTGATATCTGTTCTCCTTAGGATATACCATAGGAACAGAAATACCGTAAAGAAAACTTCTTCCTGGAGTTTTTGTTCTTTACTGCGTTTTATACAATAAAATCCATCTTAAAACTCTGCTTTTACTATAAACAATCACCGTGAACTGATGATTTTTATAAAGTTATCATTACCAAGCATCCCATATCTCATTCCAGTTATATATATATATATATATATATATATATATATATATATATATATATATATATATATATATATATATATATATATATGTGTGTGTGTGTGTGTGTGTGTGTGTGTGTGTGTGTGAGAGAGAGAGAGAGTGAGTGTGTGTATGATTTTTGCTGTGTTAGATACCATCAACCAGTACTATCACTAAAATTGTCAACGTAAGTTTTCTTCAGTTTTTAAATTGGTCCGGTTGGCTGGCTGGCCATATATGTATGTATGTATGTATGTATGTATGTATGTATGTATGTATGTATTACGAATACAGGCCGCACAAATGGGGGTACAAGGCTGAAAACTTTGATATATACTCCATGTTATGTCTAGAAAGGATTTTTTTCTCTTTCAAAATCCCCCACTTGACGGGTTTTTAGTTCACTTTTCTTTTTTTTTTTGTTGAAAATTATGATTTTTTTCCAGTGATCACAGACCAACAAAAGGCAAGAGAGATAACTTATTCATTGAACGCCTCTTGTTTTCTATTTTTTAATTGATTGCTCCCAACACAACATGTTGTCAAAAGTTATTGGTCACGTGACTGTTTCTATTGATGGACTAGGAGGACCTGCATATTTCTAAATTCGTCCAGAGACCATCGAAGGAGAATGATTAAATAAATAATAGAGACATTTCTAATCAATTTTTAAAGGAAATTATATTACCTTATTACATACCCTGAGTATTTAAATAGATGTCTGCATCTGTTGTGGATAAAATTGGACATATATATATATATATATATATATATATATATATATATATATATATATATATATATATATATATATATATATATATATATATATATATTACATGTATGTATATATATATATATATATATATATATGTATGTATATGTATATATGTATATGTATATATATATACATATATATATATGTATGTATATATATATATATATATATATATATATGTGTGTGTGTGTGTGTGTATGTGTGTCTGTGTGTGTATAGTACAAATCAGTATAACATGATATGATGCAATATACGATATGTGATGGGTTTATTTGAAAAATTGCTCGATACGTCCAACATTAAACATTAAAGTCAAGTTTTCATCGTATATGTGTGTGTGTGTGTGTTTGTGTGTGTTTGTGTGTGTTTGTGTGTGTTTGTGTGTGTGTATACTTATAATTGGAAAGACTAATACCCAGATCGATAGATAGATAGATTGACAGATATGATAGATAGATAGATAGATAGATAGATAGATAGATAGATAGATAGATAGATAGATAAACAGATATGAACAGACTAAGATAGACAGATATGAACAGACTGAGATAGATAGATAGATAGATAGATAGATAGATAGATAGATAGATAGATAGATAGATAGATAGATAGATAAACAGATATGAACAGACTAAGATAGACAGATATGAACAGACTGAGATAGATAGATAGATAGATAGATAGATAGATAGATAGATAGATATGAATAGACGGAGATAAATAGATAGATAGACAGATATGAACAGACTGAGATAGATAGATACATATTTACATACGTAGATAGATATGAACAGACTGAGATAGATAGATAGATAGATAGATAGATAGATAGATAGATAGATAGATTGATAGATAGATAGATAGATGTGTTGATATGTGTGCGCCGTGTATATATTCACAGATAAATTCATTATGTACAAACATGGTTATAAATTTTCCTTATCTATATTTGTAATATTTGTTTGTACATGTGTACGATCTCCACTCTCTCTCTCTCTCTCTCTCTCTCTCACTGTATTTGTGTACGTGTAAGACACCAATATGTATGTGTGGCTTTCGAGGAAAAGGAAGATGTTGTAAATTAGAATCTAATATGATTTGATCCAAAAACAATGCTTTTGCCTTATATCTAGCTTTTCGAAAAAAAAAAAAAAGTCCTTCTTCTTCCCTATACTACTCGGTACGTTTTAGCCCTCGCTCCCGTTTCGTCCATACAACTTTCCTTGCAATTCCAAATATTGTATCTCTCTTGGCTTAGACCCCAGCATAAGTCCCCACCCATTCACAGGTTCGCGCATTCCGAACGGTTCAAGCGCCAAGTAAAAACGCGTCTCACACCCAAAATGTCACACATTTTCTGAAAACTCCTACAAAAGAAGGTGAACCCAGTACAGGGCCAGTATAGAAAGACTCTAAGTAAATAGTAACCATTTCGAAAATAGTCAGAAATAGAAAATGTTATGACACTGCGATCTCTGTCTCTCTCTGTCCCTCTGTCTCTCTTTGTCTTTCAGTCTCTCTCTCTCTCTCTCTCACTCTCTCGTACACACTCATGCAGACACGCACTAAAACGCACACACGCATGCACGCACACACAAATTCGTGCATATGTAAATATATATCTGTATACTAATATATATATATATATATATATATATATATATATATATATAAAATCATATTTAACAAAAACATTTATCTCAGATTGTCACTCTTTCTTGCTATTTATTAAAATGTATAAACACATACATACACACAGAGGAACTATGTGCACAAAATTATATATATATATATATATATATATATATATATATATATATATATATATATATATATATATATATATATATATATATATATTTATATATATATTTATATATATGTATACAATTTATATATATAATATATATATATATACATGTATATATATATATAATATATATATATATATATATATACGTATATATATATATATATATATACGTATATATATATATATATATATATATATATATATATATGAGTGTGTGAGCACACACTCACAGATGAATTCATTTGTGGAAAATTATAGCTATCGAAATATAAGCAGTGGATGTAGTTTTCTTAACTCTGATAAAAATATGGTGGGCATATAAGTCTAAATAGGTTGGCACGTTGTGAAAATCATGGATGTATATCTACATGTAAAAAAATATACCTGCACATAATAACATATGCACACACACACACACACACACACACACACACACACACACACCTATGTAGATACATAAAGAGAAGGTGATGAAAATCATCCGGGTTGGTATTAGTGTACTTAATCTACGATTAATTGGAATGTATTCTATCATTTAGATGTTCATGAATTTGTATTTTTATGTGTAAATTGGATTTATCTCAATATGCTATGCCATTATATCTACGTACTTATCTCAGTCTGTTCACGCCAATCTATTTATCTACCTACCTACCTGCCAACATGCACGTACATAAATACGTACAAGTACTTATGTATGCATATATGTATGTATGTATGTATGCATGCAGGCATGATATTTCATAAGACCCGCTGTACAAGTCTTTGAATTTGTCTTCTTTAGATTTTTCCTTCGCATTCTTATATATATATATATATATATATATATATATATATATATATATATATATACATATATATATATATATATACATATATATATATATATATATATATATATATATATATGTATATATATATGTATATATATATATATATATATATATATATATATATATATATATATATATATATATATATATATATATAAGTGTATGTGTGCGTATGCGTGTGCGGACACAAAATTGTTTTTTACATCTTGACCTTTTAAACGAGGATATTAATACTATGAAAAGATTTATTTTTCTCATCGTAAATTCACTAATAATGCTATATTTTTCTTTGATATTTTTTCGTTCAAGTATTATAGAAATACATTTACATAAATACATATTCCCACACATTTACACATGAGTGTCTGTTTTTTTCTGCGTGACTGATTGACTAGATATTGGCTACGAATACACTTCATATATATCTATATATATATATATATATATATATATATATATATATATATATATATACATATATATACATATATAGCAAAGAAATTTAACGTCTATCAACATTGTCCATCGTAACCGTAAACATTATCGTGATCATTTCTTATGATTGTTATTTATGCGGTTTTTATATCTGTTATTATTGGATTTTTCTTCACTATGGATCATCATCATCATCATCATCATCATCATCATCATCATCATCATCATCATCATCATCATTGTCATCATCAACAGCATTATCATCACTGTCGTCATCAACGGCATCATCATCGTCGTAATCATCACTATAATCAGTGGGATAATTAGTGCAGCGTTATCATTGACTCCAGTGGTAATATGACCAGTGCCATCATTATCATCATCATCATCAACACGACAACAACGACCACCAGCATTATTACCATTACCGCCACCAACACCACCATCACCACTCCCATTATCACCACCACCACCACCAACATCATCATCAGGAGCAGCATCTTCTTTGGCGCCGTCTGAGGCGATCATCATCATCATTATCAGCAGCAGCATCAATAATATATTTGGCTTTTTTTGTCTCAGCCTTTAGGATCATCATCATCATCATCATCATCATCATCATCATCATCATCATCATCATCATCATCATCATCATCATCATCATCATCATCATCATCACAATATGAGAAAAAAAACTCTCTTCGAAGACATTTTCCCATCTTTTTTAATCCTTCATGTATTTTATTCTCTTTTCTCGCAATTTTATTTTATTGTAATATTTTTTATGCTTATCTGCTTCTGTACATTATCAATCATTTTTGACTCATTCGATGATATAGCTTATCAAAAATATCTTCTTCAACACACACACACACACACACACATATATATATATATATATATACATATATATATGTATACATATATATATATATATATATATATATATATATATATATATATATATATATATATATATAATATATAAATTTCTTTTTTGTTTTTTTACTCTCATTACTTTCTCCCCCGACTCTTAGGGTCGTTTATCAATTAAATCAGAGTCAATTGATGTTTCTAAAATTATTGGGTTACTAGATTGTTCCAAATCGCTACTTCACATTTCAAGATGTCAACCAGCTATCAGCATATCTATCAACCATTTCCTTTTCTTTTTTTTTGCTGGTGGCTCGTTTCAAAAGTTTTTTAAAAAAAAATTTTTAATATTTTTTTATCAAACAAAATAATGGAAAGAATATCTATACAGGTATACCTTAATCAGTGCGGTTGATTCGTTCAAAAATCCGTATCTCAACATAATTTAATGCATTCTGTGTCGTTGTTTTGTAGCATCTGCTTCGTTCTATTGCGTTGGATAGCAATACTTCAACCGTACTACACCAGAGCCCTTACAAATCAAAATCGTACTACCCAAGGAATCGCTTAAAAATGCACACGCATATTTTTGTAAATATACTTTTATTATGTTCGCCGAGGCTTTGATAAGTTACTAAAATATTTGTTTGCCCATCTAAAAAGCAAAACGAAAAAAAATAAAAAATAAAAAGACTGGAAATGTACATATGTATACAAATTATTCGTATATGATATGAGTGTATGTTTGTGTGTTTGTATGTGAGTATTTGGGCGTAAGTGTCTTTGTATGGGTTCCTTGTCTCCAAACAAGAACACATTAAAATGTATCGGGGCGTATGTATATTTTGACATGTCAAAGAACTTGACGCGTACATACAGTAATGTTAAAACACAGTCAAACATGGAAATGACTGCATAACATGAACGCTTATGAGTTGGTGTATGATGATATACACATATGCAAATTCACATACGTATATATGTATGTATATGTAAATACATATATCTCTTTATATAGATAGATACACATACACACACGCACATATATATATATATATATATACATATATATATATATATATATATATATATATATATATATATATATGAATATTACTTTTTAAGTAAATGTGCATACTATGTATATTTTATACATATATTTAGATAAACTAACTCACTGTTTCTTAGAGTGCAGATCAACACGTAGTTATAAGCTAAATTGTAACCTCAAGTTCTCACTGTGAAATATTCGACCTATGAATTCGCCAACGATTTAAGTGCATTAAAAAAGAAGATGATTTTGAGAAATGAATATTTCTAATGTAAAATAAGTGCCTTTTTTATTATTAAGCTACGGATTGTTGTGTAAATGCGCAGAGATGTATGTATGCATATATGTAGAATAAATACTTAGTGACGTTGATGTTTTACACAAAGACACACACACACACACACGCACACACACACACACACACACATATACATATGTATATATATATATATACATATATATATATATATATATGTATATATATATATATATATATATATATATATATATATATATATATATATATGTATATATATATACATATATATATATAGAGAGAGAGAGAGTGATGTAAATGTAATATAAATACATAAGAATCTATATGCATGTATACAATATTGTCCATAAATGAGTACACCCAATTTTATAAAATGATTTTTCTTCTGAAACAAACATAGCAGGATTTTATTATTTCTATCGGAACATTATACAATCAAAACAGATATTATCAGGAATTGTTTACGAACAAAATATACAACATTGAAACGCTGCCGCCCAAAATAGGAATATTTTGCCGCCCCAAAATGTATACAACCCAAAGAAAAGTGGTAAGGCTCACTTATTTATGAGGAACACTGTACTTGCATAGTATGGATGGCTGAATTTAGATTAAAGGTTTTTAAGTAAAATATCTGCGCATAAATCAAATTATCTGTGTGTATATTTCTTGAAATATTATTTACGGCTGAAAATAATTTCGTTAATACCTTGAACAGTGCGGTCTTGACTAGTGCATGTTTCACTGTAGTACGGTTAAGGTATTACTATACAGCTGAAATCAAAAACACATTCAATTCTGAATCGCTTCACAGAAATTCAAATATATCCTTGATTGTCTTTCTCGTAAATTAATAAATTATATATGATACACATGCTGGTCATGATTTATAAAAATCCATTAGAATTTCTAGAGAGGCATTCTGCTTTTTTCGGCAATACCTTTAATAATGCAGTATTAATTAGAGTGGGTTTTAATGTAGTACAGTTGAGGTATTGAGGTATTAATTTATATAACCAATTACAGCAATACCTTGAATAGAATGGTTTCATTTACTGTGTTTTTTATGGAATACTTATAAGGTATTTCTGTACAAATTAGTGTAACTTAGTACAGCAATAACTTGAATTATACGGTTCTAATTAATGAGGGTTTTTTTATGTAGTACAGTTAAAGTATTGCAGAAGAAATAAATGTAAGAATGTAAAAGCTGAAAACGAAAACATTCTTGAACTGCACGGTTCTGAAGAGTATGGGAAATTTTGGAACAAATTAACCTCATTTTCATGATATATCTAGAAATCAAAAAGACTATAATAGAATGTTGTTAGCGCAAAGGGATGCTTACAATGTCAAAATAGTAGTGAATAATACAGAGATACAAAATGAGAACACTATTGTAGGAATGATATCACAGGCACGGGTCCCATCGGGCCAATCTCATATCATTAAAAAAAGAAATAAACGAATATCTAGGTGAAAAAATTATAAATAAAAAAATGCAAATAATCCTAAGTAATCACAAATGAACCTTAAAAACAATAGCATTTTTATCCATTGTCTAACGAGGAATATAGAGTGAAGAAAAAAAAATTGAACCCCGCTCAAAATCCTGAATTATGATTTCAATTCATCTCAAATGATCAGAAGAAATCAATCGTCATTCATATGATTAAACGAATTGTTTATATCATTTGTTTTAGTTACGGACGTATTTACCTGATTACTATCATCATCATATATGAACGTCATCGTCGTCTAATTTCATTTTCTGTCGTACTCATCAGGTTTATCTTGATTTTGATTACATCATGAATCTCATTATTATATCTACATGCCATTATCCTCATTATCATTCTTTTCTCTTGATCGTTGTAATTGTTCATCATCATCATCATCATCATCGTCGTCGTCGTCGTCGTCGTCGTCATTACCAACCTTATACTAATCTTCAAAGCCGTCATCCACACACACATTAATTGGCCATGTGCAGTTGTCGTCTGTCACGCTTGCGTCAGCAATGACGTCTGGTGACCTAACTTGGTGGAAATAGAATTTTTCTTGCGTTAAAACTTGATAAATTGCACCAAAAGGTAAAATACACCGGTAAAATCAAGTAAAATTATCAGGAACTATCAAACGTAAACAAGGAAATGCAGAGTTACGTAATATTTATGACATTTCATAAGTACAATGCAATTTCAAAATTATCTAATTGTCGCCGCCATTTTTTGACGGCAGAGATGAACTAGTTATTTATATGAACGTTGATACGTGATCCTTTTCTTATTAAGACAATGGTTTGATGGCAACAAGCAGCATTGTCACCATAACTGTCAACATAATTTTTCTCTCAGTTTTCAAGTGGGTCCAACTGGATAGGTATGTATGTACATATGTATGTATGTATCACGCACCAATGGAACTAGAAGGCTGAAATTTTCAACATTTACTTCTTATTATGTAAGAAAAAAAAGGAATTTTTTCTTTTAAATCCCACCCCTAAATAGATTTTAATGGGGGGTTCAATTCACCATGTAAGTCTATGCTAAAATTGATTCCTTAGTTGGTGCTCGTTTGTTTTTCTGAAAATTCAAACTTTTTAATGATCACCGCCGCAACAAAAGACGAAGAGAGGTAACTTATTCGTTGATCACCACTTTCCCCAATCTTTCAATTGATCACCCCCAACATGGCATGTTGCCAAAAGACGTTGGTCACGTGACAGTTTTTCTATTGAGTGACTAACCAGACCTGTTATATCACACCTGGAGAAGGCCGTGGAATGAATCGGTTGAAACGTTGTGATAGCATTAAAGATGGGAACAAGAGATTAGATTGTCATTTGTAAGCAAGCGACATGTTATCTCAGTGTAAACACATTATTTTCTCATTCTGTAAACCTGACTCTCAGGACCCTGTGAGATTTGACGAAAAGATATCAATATACAGTGATAGTTTGTCATTCCGTTTTCAGTTTTTTCCCCATTTTTGAAACTGTTCCCTTAAAAATGTTTTGAGACATATATTAAGATATATATATATATATATACATATATATATATATATATATATATATATATATATATATATATATATATATATATATATATGTATATATATATATATTTATATATACATATATATATATATGTGTGTGTGTTAGTGTATGTGTGTGTGTGTATTGTTCATAAATGAGTACACCCAGTCACTTTTCGTTAAAGTTTACTCATTTATGGACAGTAACATATTCATATTTCTGACAACAGCGTTTCAATGCCGTAAAGTTTGTTCATAAATAATATCCTTTTGATAAATGCTTTTCACTAGAAATAAATTCCTGCTGTTTTTTTTTAGAAGAAAATAAACCTTTTATATATATATATATATATATATATATATATATATATATATATATATATATATATATATATATATATAAAAGTGGCTTGGTATACATATTGTTAATACATATCCGTTATATACATGCATAGTTACATTATATAAGTAAACAGATATATACCAATATATAAAAGATCGATATAAACAGAGGAAGTATTCTTGGTGCTTGAAATCATTTTTTAACATTAAGATGAGGCATCTATCAATGAAAACAATATATCAGATGGATCTACGTTTGTAAGAATAATCTGAACATACAGTTAACATATACACTAATTTCTTCTCTGTTTGTTTGCGCTCATGCAGCTGATTGGATTATTTACCTTCCTTTTATGAGATAACAATGAAGATTACGTCACAGAAACTTGATGTCTAATCACCCTTCAAAACAGCTTGAAATGAGTTGAGACTAAAAAAAAACCTTAAAATTTGGATACTTGAATTATCAAAAATCAAATTATCTAACAAAATAGCTTTAGGTGAAATGCCGATCCATACTTAAATAAAATCGTCATTTTTTACGGGTATATGCTAGTTTAAAAAAAAAAAAATACTCCAAAACAAAAAAAAATTATTTTAATTTTTATAATTTATTGTTAAATATTTACGTTTTCTTTTCAGTTAAACTCGAATCTGAGCATTTCTTATTTTATCTCTGAAATTGGAACATTTATTGAAAAGTGGATAAGACAGATGGATTGAATTGAAAAAATGAATTATTCTAGCAAAATTTGAGAAATGGTGCAAGGAATTGATCAGTAATTAAATAAGGTTTATTTATTCATCTATTTATTTTTGAATTTTTCGACAACAAGGTTATAATGAAACAATATACATCAATACACATGTTTAATAAAAAATGACGATTAATTTTTGACGGTTGAATTTTTCTGATAATTTTTCTTGTTTGCAAATAATTAACAATATAACAAATTTAAAGCGGTTCCTTCATTTTTTTGAACCAGCCAAAAAAAAATTATTCAAAAACAAGAAAAATTGATTTTAAAAAAAAGTTGAATCGTCAAAAATTACCGGTGGTTCTCAATGAAACTTGCTTGAAAGAATAGTTGCTGCTAATATATACGTTGTATATTTGCGTTTGCACGACCTGCACACGTATATTTGTATGAGTTCATGCATGAATACGTATGTGCGTAGGTGTGTGTGTTTCAACGTGGGCGTGTGTAATAGAGTATTTGTTTTAATTATCTCTAAGAATTGACTCAAAAACTTATTGGGTTATATTCTTTATTTACATATATATATATATATATATATATATATATATATATATATATATATATATATATATGTATGTATGTATGTATGTATGTATGTATGTATACATATGTGTGTGTATTTGTGTGAGTGTGTGTATATGTATATAAATATATATTATTTTAGGTGTAGCTTCGTCTATGAATGGATAGATGGACATTTGCGGTTGTTGTTATCAATAATAACAATAGTCATTTTTATGATTAATATTATATTGCATAATTAAAACTGTAAATATTCATCTCTCTCTCTCTCTCTCTCTCTCTCTCTCTATATATATATATATATATATATATATATATGTGTGTGTGTGTGTGTGTGTTTGTGTGTGTGTGTATGTGTGTATGTACGTCAGAATATAAACTATGTAGTTTTAATATGAAGATATGTACTTCAGAATTTGCACTTACAGAAGTGGATCAATAAGTTGCCTGAAAGGAAGTTATTAGTTGACTTTTGATCAGAAATATTCCAAGTTCGTTCAATATGATAAAAATTCACCATTGAATCAAGTGCATTGACATGGAAGGCTATCATCTTGAAAAACGAATAGTTCTTATTAGAATTAGATTTTTTTTTTGACATTATTTCACTGTTGATATTTGATGTGCCTACCTATCTATCTCAACAAAAATACGATTACGTAAGTATTTATAACATGGGAGAGAGAAAAGTGTAATACTGCGAAGAGAACCATAGTGCAACAGTTTTAAAAGTCAACAATATATTACGGGTACACCTTGATTAGAGTGGTTAATTCATTCCGTAATTTTCTGTTCAAAACTGCACTTAACAAGGTCTTGTTAAAATTTCATGTTATATTTCTCTTTTCAGCCACTACTTAGTTACATTTATTTGTACTGAAATACCATAACCGTACTACATTAAAACCCACACCAATAAAAACCGCACTGTTCTAAGTCCAATTATGATTCAGTGTGTTTTCGTTTTTGTTATTGTTTTCAGCTTATACATATTTACATCATATTGTACGATACACCTTAACCATACTAAATCAAAACCACACTATTTTAAGTACTGTTGTGAATAGTTTATTTAAGGTAATCAAAACATCCCAAACTGATCTCATTTTAAAATATTATTATTATTATTATTATTATTGCTATTATTATCATTATCATCATTATTATCATTATTATTATCATTATTATCGCTATTATTATTATTATTATTATTATTATTATTATTATTATTATTATTATTATTATTATTATTATTATTATTATTATTATTATTATTATTATTATTATTATTATTATTATTATTATTATTATTATAGTTCCTTTTTAAAATACTTTTAACTAAGTTCGATTATTGGTAAACATATTAAGTTTGCAATCAATTAAGGACATAAAATATCAAACGAGATTTTATATCTTTAAATGACAAAATGATTTTAATCACAAAAAATAATGAATTAATTGAATATCTTTCAATATAAAAAAAATTCCATAGAATATCATTACAGGCTCTCATTGATTAATTTTAAATGTGGCTAGTAATTTGTTATTGAAATAGATACGGGAAAACCTCGAATAGTGCGGTTTTGATTAATGTGAGTTTCAATTTAGTACGGTTAAGGTATCGCTGTTCGAATGAATGTAACTAAGTAGAAGCTGAAAATAAAAACACTCTAGATTATAATAAAACCTTGAACAGTGCGGTTCAGAATAGTATGGAAAATCTTTGAACGAATTATCTGCACTATTCAAAGAAAGCCTTAATTGTTTCCTTCCCACATATTCGAAATCGTCGAAAATTTTCTAGTTGCATTGAAATCAGGATATAATTTGATATTTAATATAGATTATTTAATATTATTATTTAATATTATATTATATTTAATATCTATTAAAACAGCATATTTCAGGTTATTAAAGATGTAAACGTCATTATTCTTATATTGATGAATGTTATTATGCTTAGGCGTAGCTGAGAAAAGGTGTGGAATTAGAAATCGCCCCCGGACCCCTAGGCAGGGAGGGTCCAAAAACTTTATAAATAGTTGTTTATCTACTGTATTTCTGCTGACATAATGTAATAACAATTCCCACTAAATGTTAGAGGTGGCCCTAAGGGAGCATAGCCCCAACGGGCCCCCACATCTCTAGCTACACTCCTGATATTTTGGTATCATTCTACATTCATACCACCTCCCCCAATGGATTGAGGGAAATACGAAAATAACATTTTCTTGTATTTTTCAACGAAGAATCATTAATGCGTACAAAAAGGAAATGAAATGTGTCTTGAAACGATTTAAATAAACCAGAGAGCACAAAACTCGTTCTGTAATTATGTATATAATGTATAGATATTTTGAACAAGTGCCTTACCCAATGTTAGATCTCTTTTTGTTCTTCATGTTTAGTGTTTTTAACTCATATAAGTCATTCTAACTCTCTTATTGCTTTTTGAGCCTTCATTTTAAAGATGTCATGTCTCCAGATTTTAACATCAACAAATTATTTTAACATGCATTTATTGGTCTTGTTATGTGGCAAAAGTAACTCACTTTTTACGAACTCATCCATCTGAAAAGTGATCGAAAGGTCTTGCAAAAGAATATATATATATATATATATATATATATATATATATATATATATATATATATATATATATATATATATATATATATATGTATGTATATATATATATATATATGTATATGTGTGTGTATATATATATATATATATATATATGTAAGTATATGTGTGTGTGTGTACGTGCGTGTGTGCAAGTGTGTGTTTGTATATATATATATGTATATATATATATATATATATATATATATATATATATATATATATGTATATGTGTGTGTATATATATATATATATATATATATATGTAAGTATATGTGTGTGTGTACAAGTGTGTGTGTTTGTATATAATATATATATGTGTGTGTGTACGTGCGTGTGTGCAAGTGTGTGTTTGTATATATATATATGTATATATATATATATATATATATATATATATATATATATATATATATATATATATATATATATATATATATATATATATATATATATATCCATGCTATTTAACTTATTACTTGCATCTAAAAATATTTTTATTTCGCCTAGCATGTAACCGAACCATTTTCAAATAATTTTGCTTTGATATTTGGCTGCATTTTCGTTCAAAGAATTATTTTTTATTACTTGTTGGTAGATACAATTGATCACTACTGAGATTTCAAGAGTAAGAATACACAGGATTAGAATTAAAGAAATATTGTAAATCATTATT
>OY735243.1:29094409-29121909 GCA_963457665.1 Thysanoteuthis rhombus | reverse complement strand
TATGAGTATAAGGGAAACAGATATAAAGAAAAAAAAACAAGAGGGAAGTAAGGAGAAGGAGAAGGGAAAAAAACTGCGGAAAGAAAAAAGAAAGGGGGAAAGGACAAAAATGAATGGGGGAGGAAAGAAAGATTAGTCCTAAGCTAGTACGTCCCTGATATGTCACGGATATTATCCCCATAATGTGTAAAATAATATTTTCGCTCCTCACACCCGTGTTGCCCCTATTGGACATCCCATGCCTCTTTCAGACAAACCGACGCTATACCTACCTTCCCTCACATACCCCCTTCACCCTCAAAAGCCTCCAGAATCCTGGGTCATCTCCCCTCGGGTACAGCTGTTCACTCATCTCACAAGAAACTTTTCTCCCAGTAAAATGTTTTCAAACTTTCCTCATATATCCCGTTTTCTCGTCATTTCATCATCAGTATAGGTCCAAGAGAAAAGTGTTAGGGATGTCAGAAATAATAATAATAATAATAATAATAATAATAATAATAATAATAATAATAATAATAATAATAATAATAATAATGACAGCAACAGTATTATTATTATTATTATTATGATAATTATTATTATTATCATTATTGATAATAATAATAATAATAATAATAATAATCTTAGTTGCATTAGTACAGTGAAAAGTGGTGGCTGTGGTTCTGATGGTAATAACAATATTGATAGCCACAGCTGTTTAAAATCAATGTACTGGAAGATGAATTTTGATACATAAGACCGTTTCTTTTCTTTTTTCGCGAATAAAGAGATTTAGGCTAGGGGAAAAAGCACATAAGAAAATTAAAAGTAAAAAAAAAAAAGAGAAAAGAAGAGATACGTGCTACAACTCAAATTTTCACACCAAAGTTATACATAAGATATTTTCCTCATAATATATCGATAACAATTGCGGATCAGTTTACGTTCAGTATTTGTTGGTACTATAATCACGAGACGAATTGTTCAACCACCCAGCCCACTAAAAAAAAAAAAATTAAAACCAAAGGGAAGGTTAGTATCAGAAGTTCAAAAAAGTTAATCAACTACTTAAAGAACAGAAAAAAAAACTTGAGAATATTAAGTACGAGCTTTCAAAACCTATTAATCGGTAATTCAAAGATACTTATCTTATATAATGAATTATTTGGTGTTTCACGCTACAAAACAAAATGATAACTAAACATTTATATTGGTGATTAAATAATGAATATCTTTCACTGAAACAGGAGGGTTAATTTAATTGATAGATTTCAAAATTCATCTTTAGTAAACGAACGGAAGTAAAATGATTTTACGCATTCGAGTGTACATAAACGAAAATATGAATGTACGTGGTTAAATCAGTAAGTCCGTAGCCTAATAACAAGAAAAGCATTTATTTCACTCAACAAATATTCACCTTTATACTTTATCCCCTTTCTTGTCAATGCACTTGATTCAGTGGCAAAAACTGATCACATATCGAACATAATGCAGTGTAAATTTCAGTTCAAAATTCCGTAAATAACCATATGTGAGACTATGTACGGATCTATTGGTCGTAGATACATTAATGGATAAATGTTTATGAACATGAGCTTACCTAACGTGCACACGTAAATATATGTATATATACATACTTTATATATGCCAGGATTGTACTTGCTCTCATGTAAAACTGTGTACGATGGAAAATAATCGCTGGAATAAGTTTGTTATTGTCTTCAAACTATAAAATTTTGTCCTCAGACAAAGACAATCAAGTTGTTGATAATATTTATAAAAAGTCAGACTTAATGAATTTTTGTTAGGTTCTTGACTTAATCTGAAACAACGTTGAATGAAGCTAATTTTACCAAATTCACAACTATATAGATAGGAGTTAATTCAATCTATTGTAAGATGGAATTTTGTGACTAACATGTCTGATCACTTAATCAACAATTCCATCTACAATATCATATATTATCGAATATCTATGTATTTTTCTCAACAACGTCATAATGAGCCAAAATTGTATGAAACGACGTTAATCGAGTAGTCAGTCGGTATCCATATTTATTTGGCTCAGTCTGAGATCCAGGAGCTTAGCAGTAGTTCTCTATATCCGGGGGCGAAGATAGCACTCAGGGGCAAAGATGGTGCCAGGGGGGCAGTTGCGCTCTATCTTGGGATGCACAATTGATTAACAGGCATTACAAGACAGAGGAAATTTTGCACTCCTTGACACCTGCGCCCGGGGGGGACTGCTCCTATTACGTCTCCCTGTCTTGCTATGCTTCTGCCGGAATCATGTCATTTTCAAAACTTAATTGAACAAATCCGTTTTAACATTGCAATCTAAACCCTTTACACTTCATTGTTCAGTTTCACTTTAAGCACATACACACTTTAAATACTGAACACTACTACCATAGATAAAGCAATCCATAAAAAGTGGGTATATATATATATATATGTATATATATATATATATATATATATATATATATATATATATATAATCATTAATTGCGTTATATCATATTAAAACTCTTATTTGAAATGATCGCCTATTATAACACGGCGAATGTACCGTTTGGCCAAACAATCAAAGAAAATGGGGGCGCAACAGGAATCAAACGGTAGCTGCTTTAACGCAGCGTTACTCTTACCATTGAGCTAAGCAACCACCGATATTGCAAAAGCAGAACAGACTGTTCCAATTCAAAAATTCTCATTTTTGCACTCACGGTTTAAATCTGCTCTATTTGTTTTTTTCAACGCGACAATTATGTAATCAAGAAATTGATATATATTTCACGTCTTTGATTCATTGAGCTCTCTACTTATAATAGCCCAATCTACAGAGATATTGAGCACTCTATTCATATAAATTGCAAGAATATATATATACATAAAAAATACAATGTAAGTATATATAGTTATTTATATATGTATGTGTGTGTGTTGCGTTAGACTTGATGGATAGTATCTTTACTTAATTTACCTTTACATTAGTTCAAGATCCAGGAGATATTAATCATGAACAAGAAAGGGCTGCACTAGATAATGTTTTTGATATTTTATAAGTACAATGTCACCTAATCATTTCAGTCATTTTTAGGTAATCTTGTGGAAATTATCTTGACGTTAATAATAAGCTCAGAAAAAAAAAGAGGAAATTTTGTAGGAAGGTAAATACAAGATCTTTTCAGTTAACCATCTTCAAAAACAATTTTAATTCAAATTTTATTAGTTTATCATAGACGAACTTTATTTGATCAAAACAAAAGAAAAATATCTCGCTAAGTTTGGGGAAAGTTCTGCGCGCATGCGCATGCATATGCACCCAGATAACTAGACAACTGGCCATTGTAGCTAGTTGATATTCGCCTAATATGTTGGTCCGTGCACCGTCAAGTGTGAAGTCGTTTGAATTTACGGTTCTCGATGCGGGGACGATGCTCGATCGACGATGCTCAATCTGCAATAAAAATTTTTTTTGAAATAGATAGATTTTCTCCCGACAATACTACGTCACCGGCGTTCATGAGTATGAGTTTAGAGATTTGAAATATTTGATTAGTATTGAGAGAGAGAGAGAGAGAGAGAGAGAGAGAGAGAGAGAGAGAGAGAGAGAGAGAGAGAGAGAGAGAGAGAGAATCAGGTATTTTTAAAGATTTCTGTTTTGATTATTATTGCTATTATCGTAGATTTTTCTGTTTTGATTGTTGCTATTAACGAAATGATAAACGAAGTACAGCGTGACATTTTTTTTTGTTGGAACCCCTTGAAGATTTTCACGGGACCGATCGAGAATTAAACGAAAGAAATAATGTGGCTATTCCTTCTGTTCTTTTATCAAACCTAATTCGTGGAATAAAACTCTCCCTTTTTCTACTTATTTCATTGCTTTCTTCTACGATTGGTTACTTCATCGGAAAAGAAGGTCCAAGAAAAAACGTTTTCATCTATGTACGATAATCTTTTGACGAGAGTACATGAGAGAATCATACCCAACCTTACATGGAGAGACCACAAGACATCACAGTATATTTGGAAGAAAACGAGAGTCCGAGTCATCAAAGAAACTATTAAGAAACTTAAATGGCAATGGGTAGGTCATGTTGCAAGAATGGCTGATAACCGATGGACATCACGTCTCGCAACATGGATCCCCAGAGATCACAAACAAAACCGAGGCCGACAGAATACAAGATGGAGAGATGAACTTGACAAATTCAGAAAATACTGGCTTCCCGACGCCGATGATAGAGAATTGTGGCTGATCCTGGAGAAGGTCTATGTCCGACGACGGACGTTAAAAGACATGATGATGATGATGATGATGATGATGATGATGATATTTTCTCATTTTTCATTTATAGATATAAATTCAGGTATAGAATATCTTAATTGACTGCACTGAAAAGAAGTGAACGAAATTCTTCAAAACCATAGTTTCGGGCGACGAACGGAAAACTATTTTATATGACAATCATGGCAGGCTGGTCGACACATCATAGAATCAAGTCCTTTTAAAACATGTACCTTTTGAACGGGCATGCCCTAGTTCTTCTAACTTTAAAATCCTTATTTTAGCTTCACCCTTGGAGTTCTTTTAGCAAATTCTATTCATCCAGGATTGTAAGCAGAGAACATCCAAGAGTCTGATCAGTGTACTGGTATACCTAGATTAGTGCGGTCATTTCGTTCCAAATATTTACCGTACTGTTCAAAACTGCTCTGTTTAAGCTAATGTCATTAGCTAATGTAGTTTTAGTTCCAGCTTACATTTGGTTACATTTATTTGTAGAGCCATACTGTGACCTCACTACATCGAAAACTGCTCGATTTAAAACTGCGCTATCGAAGCAATCCTGTATTTTAAATTGGGCCTGAAGGTTAAGATTTTTGATAATTTTCTTTTTTGCTTCTAACAATGTAATGGGCTCTATTAGTTTTATGAGAAAAAAAAAACCGACTGATTGAAAACTAACATATGTCCGTAAAAAATGACGGGGTTATTTATGCAAGGATTAACTTTAAGGAGCCTAAAGCTATTTTGTAAGGTGATTTATTTTTGACGATTTAAGTATCCTAATTTTGAAGTTTTTCTAAAGTATCAGCTTGAGCTGTTTTAAAGGGTGATCGTACTTGAAGATTCAATAGGAATAATGAACCAGACTTGGGTCAAGAGCAGCAAAAATTGCGGAACATAATGGTTACAAGAACAAAAAACAATTGGATGATTTGGAATTGTCTTGAATAGCTTCACAGAGAGATGAGGAAGAGACAGTATAAAATATCATAGAACCCGACGAAGGTTTTATTACTTTGTACCTACAATGCACAGTATAAACACCTATAGTGTGGTGTATATTACTAGAGATTTTGTGACAGAAAATGAAATAATGGAAAGTTGAAGTTGATGTTAAGAAGAAGAAGAAGAAGAAGAAGAAGAAGAAGAAGAAGAAGAAGAAGAAGAAGAAGAAGAAGAAGAAGAAGAAGAAGAAGAAGAAAGAGATGGACTAGGAAAAGAAGTGGAACGAAGAGAATAGCATAAAGGGAGAAGAAAAAGAAGACGAAGAAGAAGAGGAAGAAAAAGAAGAAGATGAAGAAGAAAAAGAAGAAGAAGAAGAAGAAAAAGAACAAGAACAAGAACAAGAACAAGAACAAGAACAAGAAGAGATAGAGCAAGAAAAAGAAAAAAGAAAGAAAGAGAAAGTGAAAAAAAAGGGAAGGAATACATACAGAAAGAAAGAAAAAAGAAAAGAGAAAGGGCAGGAAAAAAGAAATTAAGAAAGAAAGAAGAGAAAAAAAAAGAAAGAGAGAAGGATGACCGAAAGGGAAAAAAAGGAAGAAAAAGAAAGTAAAGAGAAACAGAAACAGAATGAAATGAAGAGAAAAGAGTACAATGAGAGAGAACAAAAGAGAAAAAAGAAAGATTTAAGAGAACATGAGAGATAGAACAAGAAAAAAAAGAAAGAAAGGAAGAGAGAGAAAGAGAAAGGAAAGGTACCAAAGAGTAATAAATAAAGAACTGTATAAGAAGCAAAAAAAGAGGGAAAAGACCAAGAGTGCATATGTCTTTTGCCACTTGAAGCGGATATTCAATTCTAATCTCTCCCCTTTTCTCCCCTTTTCCTCATATCAATTTATTTAGATAATCATGAAATATCAATGGACGAAGAATCATGGCAAAAATAGCAATGGCTTTGGACGAACTAAGATTTTAAGGAAAGACTGATGAGTAAATAATAATAATAATAATAATAATAATAACAATAATAATAATAATAATAATAATAATAATAATAATAATAATAATAATACAGCGATAACCACTGGACAACCGATGTGAAACTGTAAATCGCAGTATTACTGCGACCTATGAGTACTAGGAGAGGAGGGCTGGAGACTTGAGGAGACTTGCTGTCATTCAAACTCCAGCGGTTACCACCAGGCAACTGGTGTGAGATTGCAAATAATAATAATAATAATAATAATAATAATAATAATAATAATAATAATAATAATGATAATAATAATAGCAACAACAACTGAAAAAACCTATTGCAGAATTACTAAAACTGAGAACAAAAAATATGAAGACTCAGTCGTGTGATCAATTGACCATGTATAAAACACTGCAAAAAAGACCAGCAGCTTTAATAGAATCAACGTTTAAGGTGAAATACGACTTACCCAGGGCCACCCCCACCCTTTGAACCAAGGGTTTGCATCTTATGTTCCATCGAAGTGGCGCGAATAGGAACTGGGTCCCTAGGTCGTGGGTTTGACAGCAGTGTCTTTCTTCTGGCAAAACTTGGGAAGAACAATAAGGAAGATTGCAAGTTAGACAGCGCCAGGCAATGGTAGAATCTATTGGTTCTGGTTAAAAAAAATCACATCCGTAGCTGACAAACCCAATAATAACACAAGTGTCTCGTAGAAGCAAGAATCCTTGGATAACAAAGGGAAAGCCTACATTGATATCCCCCATACCCAAGACAAAAAAACTCCCCTAAAAAACAAAAACAAAACAAGTAACTGTAGTGCTATAATGTGTCTACTTATAATTTGGACCATGTTAACAACTTGCTGAGGAAATGTATCGCTCGCCAGAAAGGTGAAGACTTCTTCAGATGGAACAAAGAAAAAATGCCTGAAATGAACCAGCGGTATAAGTGACTTATTATTAATTAATCCACGAAACCCGAAAGAGGTGGAACAACGAAGAAGAATCCTGATATGTCGTAAATAGATTACAATAAAACTTACGACATGATCACAAAACTTTGGATATAGGATGCCTTACTATGCTTGGTATTCAGAGCATATGGCGAAATGCATGAGAAATATAATAAAAGGTTGGAGGATAGAATTAACTACAAGAGGACAGCCATTAATCGTGGTCGCGGTAATTGCTTCGGCTAGATTTGTCAAAATATTAAATCGATATTTAGCAAGGGATATAATTGCCCAGTACAGACAATTAAATGCTGCTGCGGCTGTAAACTATTAGTAATGAAAGCAGAACCCCCTGGACAGTTGAAATTGTAGTTTATTGAATTTAACTACAAACCATATGATATCAGGTTAGTGTTTAGGGTTAGGTTTAGGAATTAGGATTAGTGGTTGGGGTCAGGGTTGCAATTATCAACATCAAAAGATTAAACATTTTTTTTTCATATTTGTAATTCTAATTTTGAACCGTAATCCATGATGAGAAATTTTTTTTTCTTTTGTGGTGAATAAGAATCCAGCAACAATAAAATGCGTTGTGGTGAGAAGAAAGAAAGAAAAATTTGACAAAAATTTCTTCCAATCAAAACGAAATGTATAAATGATAACGTTTATCTGCATTATATCATGTACAGCATCTATGCTCCCGGCAAAATATCGACACACTGTTATGGTGAACCTGTCGCGAATGATTACCAGGGTCACTAGAAGAGGAGGCATTTTCCAATGAAACTGTCTCGAATAAGTTATAGAAAAAAAAGCAGAGGGCAGTGTGTCAAGCATTAATTTGGCTGCAGGAGCCCTCGGAGGGACGTCAAATTGGGCGTCAAACCGTCTCCATTCCGTGTTTTGAAACCAGAATTGTCCATCTCCTTGACTGGTTGCCTTCCTGTAGACTAGGAAGTGAAATCTGCCATGCTATTTTACTCATAGCTAGGGGAGCGGAAAACATAAAAGGGAATAGACACACGGCATTATCCACTGTGAGACGGTCAGTGTACTTCCTAAACTGGACAAGCAAAGAATTGAGAAACTTGAATCAAAGAACAAGAATATTAATAGGCGTGAATGTTGATAGTTTCTATATGAAAAGTAAAGAGAACTCGTTAGCATTAATGATTGGGTTGATTTTGCTATCAAGAGATTTAGGGACTACACAAGGTATATCAAAGCAGATTTTGTCATTAAAGACAAAAGGACGGATAAGCTATAAAAAAACAACTCCAAACAAAGACAAATATAGGAAGAAAAATATCCGTATGGAAAAACAAAAGAATTCGTAGATGAGATGATATGGTATTATTTATATTATAATAATAATAATAATAATAATAATAATAATAATAATAATAATAATAATAATAATAATAATAATAATAATAATAATAATTAGCTGAAGACCTGAAGAGACATTGTCACTCAGCCTTCAGCGATAACCACTGGGCAACCGGTGTGAAACTGTAAATCGCAGAATTACTGCGACCTATGAGTACTAGGAGAGGAGGGCTGGAGACTTGAGGAGACTTGCTGTCACTCAAACTCCAGCGGTTACCACCAGGCAAATGGTGTGAGATTGCAAATAATAATAATAATAATGATAATAATAATAATAATAATAATAATAATAATAATAATAATAATAATAATAATGATAATGATGATGATGATGATGATGATGATAATGATGATGAAAATAATGATAATACACCCAAACCAATTCAAATCTATTGACAAGCATATCTATAATGGACCTAATGAAATTCATCTATTTTTTATAACAGTTAATATCGACGAATGACGACAGATAGTCCAACGATTGTTGGTATACTCAATCTTAGTCAATCAATTCTTGAACAATGATAAACGAAATAGTTTTTATCTCCAAACTATTGCATTCTTTACATAACCATTTTGTCTAATAACACGAGTTCAACAACCTTTTCCAATCGGCATCGTATGTCAGCGTAGTTTCAATGTTTATAAGCGTGTTGAGCTGAGAGATCCAGTGGCTCAAGATTCGGTTTGAATTTACTGTATGTCACGCATTTGTTATGATTGTCTTGCCGTGGTAACAGGGAAGTTGTTTGAAGAGAAAAACAAATGAATCTCTATTAGTGGCGACCAATACTAGGACAACGAATCTCCACGAGACCCTCAAAAGAAGAAGAAATCAAGCGAAGAATCCACTAGGATAGCAAGCCTTTGGCAGAGCAAACTCTACCTTCAAAAACAAGAAGATCCCATTAATCCTAAAAAGAAGGATGTATAACCAATGCATCCATCCAAGAGTCACTTATGGAGCTGAAACATGGAATCTAACCAATAGACAGATTTGAAAATCGAGAACTATGCAACGTGCACATGAAAGAATAATGCTGGGCCTCACATGAAGAGACCATAAGACGGCACAGTTCATCCGAGAAAAGACAAGAGTCATAGAATCCATTACAAAACTCAAGTGGCTGTGGGCTGGCCATGTTGCAAGAATGCTGGACAACCAGTGGATGTCGTGACTCACGACTTGGATCCCAGAGATCACATGTGCAACTGAGGCCGGCACAATATTAGATGGAGAGACGAGCTAGACAATTTCAGAAAGTACCGGCTCTGTGACGCCCATGATAGAGAATTGTGGCAAATCCTGGGGAAGATCTATGTCCAACGACGGACGTTGAAAGAATGATGATGATGATGATGATGATGATGATGATTAACAAGTCCGTAAGAATCAACTACATGCCTGGCTGCTGCAGGGTCAAACTCCATTCATACTTCCACTCCGACTGAGGATAATCGCTGCAACCTTTTTTTAATTATACATATAATGAATAGAAGATTATAAAAATACACTCTTTCCAGTACATGTATTTGTTTACTAGGATGAAATAAGCCTGTGTGTATCCGAATAAAAAATTCACGTAGATATGTAAGAGTTGTTAGTTTGGCTCGGGTGATTAGGATGAAATAAGCCTTTGAGGATTTTTAGCATTGATCTTATTAGACACGAATGGCTTTCAATTTAGCTCAGTCGGTAAGATACACGACTACAATCAGTTGTTCGGGATTTCCAATACACAGGGCATAACAAAATAGTAAATGTGAGTTCTATGGAGATGTTCTGAAGGAGTAGCCATGACTGGGCAAGAGTAGTGATTCTTGGGTGACTGTGCAAACAACTGAGATTTTCCCATTGCAAAACAAATGGTATATCACAACTTTTATTAGCAACTGGAATATCAAGATGAAAGTAAAAAATGTAGTCATAAAGATTTATAATAATGATTTATTATAGAACATCGAAAAAAAAATGTTGTTTACACTTATCTAGTTCAAAGACGATTATTTCTTTACACTAATTACTCGGAACCAGAGACTACGTAAAGTAAACAAAACCTGGGTGAGAAAATAAACCTTGAATATAGGCTGCATACAAAGTAGATATTTACTCACATATGGCCATAAGAGAGGGACATCCATAGCGGATAATCTTGCTGCAATGACTGGTCTACGGCGAAGGAACCACTTACTATAAAACCAGCAGGGTCAAACTCCACCCCTACATCTATTCCAACAAGATGATCACTGTAACCTTTTACTGTGTATATGATAAATTTTATGTATATATATATATATATATATATATATATATATATAGTAGAACGTGGATTCGCTGTACAAACTAACATGTTTCTGCGCTCTCTGAGCCTCATCAGGCGAATGATATGAGGCCCAGAGAGGGCAGAAACATGAGTTAGTTCGTGTAATGAATCCACATTCTACTATTTATTTCCAGCTCTACTCTAAAACAACTTGACTTTCATAGTATAAAGTTGTATGTATCGAGCACTCTACGAAATAAATCCATCACATATCAGAAATTGCTATATATTATCAATATATTATTATATTACGTTATACTGCTAGCCTGATCTGTACCATATGTATTATACACACACATATATATATATATATATATATATATATATATATATATATATATATATATAGGAGTCCTCGAGTATCTGTGAGATAATTTTCGTAGATATGTAAGACTTTTTTGTCTAGCTCAACCGGTAAGAAAGCCAGCTACTAAAAACTTTCATGATTTCAAATCATCGTTAAGAAATGTCGATTTAGTAAATCTATTGATCTATTTGAATGAAATAAGCACTTGCCTATAAATGTTGTTATATATGCAAGGCTTATCATTTCAGCATAATCGGTATGAAACATGACTTTCGATCAGTTGACCGTGGTTTTAGATCACGGTAGAGGGAAGTAAAGTTTTTTCTTTGATAAATTTGGTGAGGATTGTTTTTGTCATTCTTGTTCTTGTTACGGTAGAAACATGTCAACTCCAGGTTTGGACTGGATTTTGACCATTACGTCACTTTTCCTGTGGCAAGAAAAAATAAGTATTCTTATCCAAAGGCCTTTGGAGTCTATTAATACATATTTGAATGCTTTAGACTTTCGGGTCTCTTGATACATATTTGAATGAGTCAGACTTTCGAGTCCATTGATGAATATTTGAATGTTTCAGGCTTTCGAGTCTATTACATCTTGGAATGTTTTAGACTTTCGTGTCTACTGATTCTCATTTGAATATCCCAGTCTTGCGATTACATTGATACATAGTTGAATGTTTCGAGCTTTTGAGTCGATTCATCACACGTTTGAATGTTTCATTTTTCCGAGTCCATTGATACATATTTGAATTTAACGGACTTTTGAGTCCATTGATACGTATTTGAAAGTTTCATGCTTTCGAGTATCTTGATACATCTTTGAATTTTTCATGCTTTCAAGTATATTATGACATAATTGAACCTTTCGGACTTTTGAGTCCATTCATACATACTTGAATTTTTTTAACTTTCGAATCCATTCATACACATTTGAATTTTTCGGGCTTTGGAGTCTTTTCATACTTATTTGAATGTTTAAGCTTACCGATCATAAATTCTGCTGTTATACACGCTACCGATTGAATGTTAGCGTAGGTATTGGATAAATTATTCTGAAACGATGCAACGTCCCCCAGGGACTAAAAAACAGCGCAAGTCTTGTAACCGAATTTCTATAGCCTCAAGAATGACCCTCGATCAACCAGCCAAGTGGGCTATATATTCTTCTCTTTTTGCTGTTCTGTGTCTTTATCTTTGGGTGCTCCGGGTCACAGTATTAGAGCTAAAGCTTGATGATTTGCTCGAGTGCACCATTAGGGGCCATCAAGAAAATCCTTTCCAAAAAGGTTCTTTTTTCGAGTCTCTGTGGTCATTCTTCAGGCGATTTTAGATAAAAGATCTATTTTTTTTATATCTATTGTACGTGCAGGCTATGGTGATTCAGTCATGCGAGGTATGGATACTAAAATTATTTTTGTTATGTGTTGCCTAAATGACAAAAATCGTGTTCATTAAAATCGTTGAGAAACTCAAGAAATTCCAAACATTGAATATGACGTTACAAAGAATGTAGAATTTGCAGGAAACTATGTTTTCAATCATTGGAGTCTTTGGTTACCCTGATTATAGTATGAAGAGAGACCATTCAATCCTCCAGTAAGTTGGCCAATAGTTAATGCTGAGGTTGTAATGATGGGGATCCGATCACAAAGAGTAAGAAAGCAGCAGTTTAGTAAACAACAAGAACAAGAACGAGAACAACAATAACAACAATAATAATAATAATAATAATAATAATAATAATAATAATAATAATAATAATAATAATAATGATAACCTGGGACTTCGAAATCCAAACGGACCACCCGATCCAAGAGAGAAGACCTGACCTGGTAGACGTGGTACTGACTGCGAATCGCAGAGTAAAAACGAAAGAGAATGGGAAAATAGAGAAATACCAGGACCTGGCCAGGGAACTGAAAAATAAACGTGGAACATGGAAGTCAGGGTCGTACCAATAGTTGTAGGTTCGATCGGGACCGTACCAAAGATACTGAAAACGAGATTGGATGAACTGGATTGAGATTATACAGACCACAGCACTACTGGGGACCGCGTGAATACTGCGAAGAGTACTGAAAATATGAGATCTGCGACCAGCAGCAGTTAGCAATGGCCTAACAGCCAAGAAAAAAGGCATGGTGGGGGTGTTACAAAGCACAGCGCTCTTGTGACAGGTGAAAACGAGATGAGAGTAGGAGGGCTGGAGACCGGAGGAGACTTACTGTCACTCAGCCTTCAGTGATATCCACTTGGCAACTGGCGTGAGACTGTAAACCGCAGTACTAATGTGGACCATGAGAGTGTGGAGAGGAGGACTGGAAACCAGAGGAGACTTGCTGTCAATCAGTCTCCAACGGTCACCACCAGGAAACTGGTGTGAGAATGTATATAATGGTAATAATAATAATAATAATAATAATAATAATAATAATAATAATAATAATAATAATAATAATAATACCACCAGGCAACTGGTGTGAGATTGCAAATAATAATAATAATAATGGAGAAGAAGAAGAAGAAGAAGAAGAAGAAGAAGAAGAAGAAGAAGAAGAAGAAGAAGAAGAAGAAGAAGAAGAAGAAGAAAACTGAAAGCCACCAGTTATGAGTACTACTTCTTACAATGATAGTTATAAGATCAAAGAAATTGTAGTGAAAATATTTTTGTGCTCGTCACATGGTACAAAAAAAGAATGGACAATTTCTGTTGAACGAATTTGATATAGGGAAATCCAGATCTTTTAAAAGATGACAAATGCTATCCATGCATATTCTGGAGCAGAACTTTCCAAACTTTTTCCATTTTTTTTTTTTTTCAACACATTATCCAAGTTTTTTATTAGTCAAATCAAATATAGAATGTCATCCCCACGGCCCAACTGACCCAGAAGAAGTATCTTTCGAAAGATACAATGAGTATTAAAAGTATCCGATAAATTTCAAAAACTCCATCTCAAAATCCTTGCATCTTTTCAAAGATGACAAAGATTTCAGATTGTTTTTTTTTTTTTTTTCTACATAACTTTACAATGTTCAGTCTTGTTTCATCATCTCATCGATTTTTAAAAAAAATTTCTTTTTAGATTTAAGTTCTGAGTTGTACAATGATGTTGATATGAACTTTTTGAAATATATCGAATATTTTTTGTACTCACTGTACGCAAAATTATACTTGATTTCGCGACACACCTAGAGATTATTGGCAACTCACTTGAGTGTCGCGACACACGCTTTGGATATTTTGAAGGTGAATGAATATAAATTTGAACCTAATACATTTGCTTGTAAGGTTATATACGGATATATGAAGACAAACATCCTTCAAAATGTTGCCAATTTTTGTCCAGCATAGACTCCTTATAAATAAATTACTTTTAGGGCAAATTTGATGATCAAATAATTAAAATTACCTTTTTTCTAACGCAGTTTTATATTCTTCATCTTCTTTTAATCTGTGTATATTCCATATTTATGCTCAATAGATATGACTTTCAAATCTACCACATTGACTGTGAATGGTAGGATACTATAAGCAAGTTTTAAATCAGGCCATTCCTTAAACCACAGGAAATTGTAACGATTGTCATATTACCAACATCGACGTAAGACTCATAACCTTCTTGGTTTGGCTCAGCAACTCTCACAAATTTTGATAGTGTGAGAATCTTTAAAGATAAAACTAGAACAATTTTAAAAAAAGAAAACGAGAAAAAAGTTATAAAAAAATCAGAAAAGAAAATATAACCAACCATGAAAAGGGAAGGAAAAAAATGGAAGATTTTTGTCGTTGCAGTCATAATGCATCTGAATAAGTTCTATAGGCGATGTGTACTTGAATGCCCATAGTTCCGTATAATTGATTTCAGAAAGGAAGGGAAAGTAGGCGTGCATTTTATATTAAAAACCGGCGAATACAAAATATAGAAAATCAAAATATTATTTTAAATTAAATGAATTGAAAAACAAGCAATAAGGATTATTATTATTGTGATTATAATCATTGTGATTATTATTATTATCATTATTATTATTATTAGTAGTAGTAGTAGTAGTAGTAGTATGAATATCATTATTACTATCATCATTATTATTACTACTATTATTGTCAATTATCATCATCATTATCACTATAAATAGAATTAATTTTACGATTATCATTATTATTATCATCATCATTATTATTATCATTATCATTACTATTATCATTATCATCATTATTTTTATTATTATCAATATCAATATTATTATTATTTACTCTTTCCTAAAAATCTTAGTTCGTTATTTTTTGCCATGATTCTTCGTCCATTTCATGATTATCTAAAGAGGAGCAGTAAATTGATATGAGGAAAAGGGGAGAAAAGGGGAGAGATTAGAATTGAATATCCGCTTCAAGTGACAAAAGACATATGCACTCTTGGTCTTTTCCCTCTTTTTTTGCTTCTTATACAGTTCTTTATTTATTACTCTTTGGTACCTTTCCTTTCTCTTTCTCTCTCTTCCTTTCTTTCTTTTTTTTCTTGTTCCATCTCTCATGTTCTCTTTCACTCTTTCTCTCTTTTTTACTCTCTTTTCCATTTATTACTTTCTTCTTCCTTTTTTCTTTCTTTTACCTCTATTGTTCAGTCTTCTCTCTTTTTCTTTCCCTCTTTCTTTCTAAATTTCTTTTTTTCTCCACCTTTCCTTTTCTTTTTTTCTCTCTTTCTATGTATCTTCCCTTCCTTTTTCTTTCACTTTCTCTTTATTCTTTCTCTCTCTTCCTTCTTATTTTTCTTTCTTATTGTATCTCTCATTTCCTCTTTCTTTTTCTCTTTCTTTCTCTCTTCTTTCACTATTTTCTCTTTATTTCTTTCTGATTCTGTTTCTTTCTTACTTTCTTTCTTTCTTTCTTTCTTTCTTTCTTTCTTTCTTTATTCATTCATCTATTTCCCTCCTACCTTTTCTTTTCCCTTTTTGATCTTTCATCCTCTTTGGTGTCTTTCCTTTCATTCCCCTTTCTTTCACTTTCTCTTTCGTTCTTTATTTCCTTTCTTTCTTCCATCCTTCCTTTTATCTAATTTACTAAATTTCCATTGCCCCCTTCAACCCATTTTAATCCACACTCCAACACCCTCACACTAAAACAAACACGTGTATTACTAATACCAAATTCATAAATTGGTATCCGCTCTGAAAAGCACACCAACAAGTACACATATGCTTACAACGATACGCACTAATAATCAGAAAGTTGTGGGTGTGTATATTCGTGTGTATAAGCTCATACAAAGCATATACATTCACCAGCGTGTGTGCATGCAATTAGACGGACAAGGCAAGACACCCAGATCCTCAAAAGTTATACCCGCACAGATAAAACAAGACCGTCTGGAGCAGGGTCCTCTATGACTTCTATTCCTACTGAAGATGATTACTGCAACTTTTGAATTGCATACATGATAAATGAAAAATTATCAATATATATATATATATATATATATATATATATATATATAGATAGATAGATAGATAGATAGATAAGGATATATATTGTTGTGTCATCTACAGACAGCTGTTTCGTTGTATTACAACTCTTCAGTGTGGCTATAGACTATCCATTATCCTATCCTGTACCACGAGGCAGGATTAAAAACTTTGCTTCAGATCCGGAGGCCGTTATCCTACGTCTGAGCAACGGAACCGGTCGGTCAGAGAGACTGAATTTAAGCGATATATATTTATTTAGCTTATATTCCCCATTCACCAGAGTGCTCTATTCCTATAGAAGAGTATTTTATGTATAAGGGCATTTATTTATGAGATTGAAATAAACCCGTGTGTATCTGAATGATAAATTTTAGTTAAAATCTACGATTCAACGATTCAGCTCAATCAGGAAGACAAGAGGCAATCAGTAGGTCATGAGTTCAAATCTCGATAGGAGAATAGTGAATTTTACTCATCAGTTTACATCTCTCATTGTGTTGAAGATTGTATTTGTTGTTCTTGTTCCGGTAGGGAAACAAAGTGATCTCCAGTTTTAGATTTGGAAAAAAAAGCCCCCCATGAAATACGCATTCACGAATACGTATATCCTCACAGACACACATATATAAACAAGCACACTCACACACACACACATATATATATATATATATATATATATATATATATATATATATATATATATATATATATATATTGTGTCATCCCTAGACAGCTGTTTCGTTGTATTACAACTCTTCATTGTGGCTGTAGATTATCCATTATCCCATCCAGTGCCACAAGGCAGGATCGAAACCTTTGCTTCAGACCCGGTGGTTGGTATCCTTCCTCTACTCCAAGGAACTGGACGGACAATGAGGTTGAATTTAAGCTATATATTAATTTATCGTATATATTTCTCATCCACCAGAGTGCTCCATTCCACGTTGGAAGAGCATTGCATGTGTGTGTGTGTGTGTGTGTGTGTGTGTGTGTGTGTGTGTGTGTGTGTGTGTGTGTTCATGCGAGTGTATGTGGGTGGTTGTTTATATATGTGAATGTCTGCGTGTTTTTTTTTTTGTTTTTTCGTTTGTGGCAATTAAAATAAATTTACTTATAAGAGTATTTGCTGTAGACATTGTTGGCCACTGTTAGATTTTATTCGTCCGTATTGCTCAGTTCGTCAGCAAACCCACTAAAATATTGTATCATTTCAGTTTTTCTCCAGCTGAGGAGATGTCCGACAGAAAAACAGACAATTTCATGGGTCACAGACAGTGGAAATCGTTGAAAGTGGGGGAAGTACTCAACGCTCAGAGTTGAAGCAGAGGGGTTGGGGTGGGGGGCTCTATGCCCAACGTTGAAAGGGACTGCGCTCTCAACGTAGTGCTACATCAACGTGACGGAACTCTCAAGATTAACACCAGAGGAAGATCTTTTGGCGCCATTTCTGAAACCAAATCAAAAACTTCTTGGAGAATAAGATGGATTAAGTCAATACAATCCAAGGACTGACAACCACATGCATCAGAACTCCCACGCAGTAATAGATGTGTAAGAAAATAGATGAGACAATTCTGTCGCATTTAAGGAGGGAATACCTACCAAGTTAATACACCGATTTATCAAGTAGTGTCCTTACGCTGGCCACGACCCCAGCCATCCCTGCTTGGACAAATCACATTACTTCTTACTCAGCCCATTTGCAATGTGTGAATTAGACTTACCGACGTGCAACCGAAGTAGCGTAACTCACTTCTCCGTATTTTACTCATAGCTAAGGGAAAATATGGATTCATGCTTTCTATCATTATTATTATTATTATTCAAATATGTATCTATACATATCAAGACCATGGTCACCAAATATGTTTTTTGTATGTTTGTTTGTCTATTCATGTCACGGCAAAGTTTTCCTCTTTTTCACTTTTAAACTTGATTGAAGAGAGAAAGGTTTATGTGGCGATGTGGCCAGGAGCTGAGGTGTGACAGACTGCTGTAGTTATGTCTGTAAGTTTCCTTATCTATGCGTGTTTGACAAGTTTGCTCTCTTCCCTTCTTCAAAGCTGATTAAAGAACACAATGTTTGAAGAAGGAAACATTCTAAAATACTAATCTATCCATAGATAAAAATATCCCGTCATTTTTGCGGGTGACTAAGGTTGAGTATACACACACACACACACATATATATATATATAATATATATATATATATATATATATATATATATATATATATATATATATATATATATATATATATATATATATACAGTATATGTGGTACAAATCAAGCTAGCAGTATAACATAATATAATAATATATCAATAATATAAAGCCACTTCTGAAACGATTCGCCTGATGAGGCCCGAAGAGGGCAGAAACATGAGCTAGTTTGTGTAGTGGATCTACATTCTACTATATATATATATATATATATATATATATATATATATATATATATATATATATATATATATATATATATATATATATAAAGATTACTTGAGCACCTATAGCGGGACGATGTTGCGCTGTTGAAGACGACCTACCAAGTTAGAGTCGTCTGAGAATATGAAGAGTCCCAGTTGTAATTCATTAGTCAATAAACTAAAGGCTCTATCCATTACTAATGAATTTGATTCTAGGTAGCTGCCCTACTATTGAGATTGCTTGTTGTTTTTTCAACTCTTAGCCTCCCTTCAGTGATGCCTTTTAGTCACTTTCCACGTAAAAGGCTTAGTAAAAAAAAAAGAGGTTATTTAGGCCACATGATTAATTAAATAGATGTTAGAATAGCTCATTGGTGACAAATATGTTGAGTCAGAAACATCAAAACATGTCAAGTTTAAAATGGAGACTAAAAAGACCAAAATTGAGTAAGACACTTGTTCACTCTGGATTTAGATATGTCGAGATTGTACTCGTCGAGAATACATTCAAGACGGAGTTTATTCCACATAAGCTGTTCTTGAGATGAAACTGTCAGCTTGAAACTTGCGGCGAGTTTGTGCCTAAAAAGTAAGGATGTGCCTTAATTGTAGACAGAGTTCCCGTACGGGAGGGACAGGGGAATGTAGTTAGAGTGGTCCGGGAATATTAAGTACCGCAGCTGTAGTTTAGTGCTTAGTAAACTAAAGTAACTTTTACTACGGAGTTTTGATACTAACTTACTCTCCAACTATTGCGATTGTGTTCTGGACTAATCGTTTTGAATATCTATACCAAGACCGGATGAAAATTGCATGGGGCCTCTGGCTGTAATTCAAACAGGGGCCCTCCCATCAAAATGAGTGTTAGTGTAAGTAAACAAGAAATTATGGTGAATTGAATTGTAGTTATATCAAATTTCATCCACATAATTATTATTAATACATCGTACGTTTGCAAACTTTTCTCGTGTTTTTTTTAAATTCTGTTGGCTGATTTTGAAGACATCCCAAATATTGGGGTGCCTAGCATCAGCCCACTCAGCCCAACCTTTAATACGACTCTGATCTATACACCTAGATAACTAAAATGAATCACTATCTAAGAGTCATGCAGTAAGTCACACAAAAAAGATACAAAAAGGTATAAATAATCTAGCAGCGTTGGTATCAATACCAATGCAGATGTACTGACGATTATTCATCAATCTATAATACACACACGCGAATGTAAGAATAAAAAAAAAATACCCAGAAGACCGAGCCCGGCCGCCCCCTATCTCCCATTGCTCCTCGCATAGCCGATTCATTGAATGTATGACCAACCAACCAACCTACAAGGGCGAATGGCATAGTTCTGTTAAAATCATTAGCCCTTTTGCCAGCCATGCAGGCACCATAGATTGTCGCGGGCCTTGCTGAGGAACGATAATCGAGACCTTAGGCAAGGCGTTCACGCTTTATTTCATCTAAGGTCAGGACTTCTGTGTACTTGTAAAATTTACCATAAACAATTAGCATCAATTCCATCATCACTATATCATTTTCTTCTTTGTTCCACCACAGTTTCCTTCCTCCCTTCCACGCCACCTTCCTTCCTTCCTTCCTTCCTTCATCCTTCTTCCTTCCTTCCCCCTTCTTCATTCCTTCCGTCCGCCCTCCCTCCCTCCCTTCCATCGTCTGTTCTTCCTTTCTTCTTTCGTTATTCATTTCTTCCTTCTTTGATTTATTCCTTCCTACATTTATTCATTCATCCTTGCTTCCTTTCACCCTTCTTCCTTCCTTCTACCCCCTTCCTTCCATTGTTTGTTCCTTTCTTCTTGGCTTCTTTCCTTATTCCTATCTTTCACCTTTTATTCATTCCTTCCTTCCTTCATTAATTCATTCTTCCTTTTTTCCTTTTTCCCAATCTTCCTATGCTTTCTTCATTTCTTCCTTCCTCCTTCTGTTCCTCCTTCATTCCTTCCTCCCATCTTTGGTTCGTTGACTCCTTCTTTTTTCCTTCCTTTCTTCTTCATCTTCCTTTTAACCTTCCTTCCTCCTTCTTTTCCTTTTCCTTCCCTTCCTTCATTCTTACCAGATCCCTCATTTAGTTCGTTCCTCCATTGCTCCCATCCTTTCTTCCCTCCTTCCCCTTCACTCTTTTCCTTCATTCAATCACAATATTCAACCTTGCTCACTATAAAACATTAGGTTCTCAATTTCTTTCCTTTTCTCTCAATTTTCAAATGTTGCACACGCATACACACTTGAAGATACCAGCTACACACGAACACACACACATATATACACACACAAACACACACATATATATATACATACATACAAATATACATATATATATATGCCCATATGTATATCTATCTATCTATCTATCTATCTATCTATCTATATATATATATATATATATATGAATTCATACGTATACATGTATATATATATTCATTTATAGATATATATACATATATGTATACATATACATATACATGCACACACGCACATACACACACACGCACGCACACACATACACACACACACTGACATATATATATATATATATATATATATATATATATATATATATATATATATTTATATATATATCGGTACAAGTGTGAATACACATGCACACACACTTAATATCGATTTTGACATAATCCCGTCCATTATAAATTGAGCTTCATTAAAATATGGTATTTCTTTGCTCATCGAGAATTTTTTAAAAATTCATATACCTCACCATATTGCATCAATATTTCGTTTCAACTCCCCGCAGGTAGAGTCGTTGTATAATCTTGGGGTTAATGAATAAATAAATTTATCATTCATTTTGGTAACATTTATTCAGCGATGCACACAGTATATATATATATATATATATATATATATATATATATATATATATATGATATGATATATATGCATATATATATATATATACACACACATATATATACATATATATAGATTCATATATATATATATGCATATATTCATATATATATATACATGAATATACATATATATATATATATATATATATATATATATATATATACCTATATATACATATATATATATATACACACACATATATATGTATATATGTTTATATACATATATATATATATATAGCTGAATGGGAGATGATGTTGGTGCAATGCTGCTGAGGATCCGTGCAAATATAATCGTTTTGTTTTCAAATCCTCGGAACAGTTACATGGTAAACAACTGATGATTCCCACAAGAACAATTCACACGTAATGGTATCATAATATCATATTCTGTTTGAAACATAGAGAAAACAACGAAGAAAATTACGCAAATTACATTTACAGATATTGGGAAATGACATAAGTTTTTGAAAAAGTTTAAAAAAAATATGTAATTAGTGTTTAAAGCTGTATAGAACAAACACACACATATATATATCTGTGTGTGTTTCTATTTAAGAATACGTATATATGTATGAAAGAACAGAATATATATATATATATATATATATATATATATATATATATATATATATATATATATATATATATATATATGCATGATTACATATATATATGTGTGTGTATGTATATGTATAAATTGTTGTATATCATTTTGAAACTCTATTTGAAATGATCTCCCGTTATTACATTGTGAACGTATCATTTGGCCTTGACAAGATTAATAGAATAAACAATAAAAAAAAATGAGGCTGCAGCTGGAATTGAACCTGTGACCGATAGGGTAACCACATCAACGTAGCGTTGACCGTATCTTCATGTTAAACAACTGCCGGTAAAGCCAAAACCCAAACAACTGCTTTAGCTTCAAATTTGCATTTTTCTCGTGAATCATTTTTTATATGCAAGAATATATATATATATATATATATATATATATATATATATATATATATATATATATATATATATATATATATATATATATTCATTTATACTTATATGTACATATATGTATGAACATATATATATATATATATATATATGTGTGTGTGTGTGTGTGTGAATATTGTGGTGGTAATTTAACGATTTGGAAAGCGAAAAAAATAAAGATAAAAGATTCGCCACACAAAGACGTCTGCCCAGTTTGGGCTTCTTTAGGCGAATGGTTTGATTTATTCAAGATCCATATTTAAGACTTTTTTCTTTTGTGTGTGTCTGTTTTTCTAGGATGGATAATTTTCTTCTTCTATTTATATATCTTTTCTTTTTATTTACCTTGTTTATTCGTTGGTCACTGCTTGTTATGTTCCTCTGTTTCACCAAGAGGAAATACTTTTACTTCATGAAATAAACCCATCAGACATTGCATCATATTATGATATGTCATATTGTATTCCTGATTTGTATCGTATATATATATATATCTATATATCCTTTCTTTTTTTTGTGTGTGTATTTGTTGGCCACAGCTTGTTATGTTTCTCTGTTTCACATAGTGGAAATACTTTTACAATAATTTCAACCCATCACACATCAGATATTAGATCATATTATATTACATTATATTATACTACTATCAGTTTTGAGGAATATATATATATATATATATATATATATATATGTATATATATTATTGTGTCATCCACAGACAGCGATTTCTTTGTATTACAACTCTTCTGTGCGGCTATGGACTATCCATTTTCCCATCCAGTGCCACAAGGCAGGATCGAAACCTTGGCTTCCGACTACGAGGCTGGTATACACCCACTACTCCACGGAACCGGAAGAACAATAAGGTTGAATAAAAGGACATATTTATTTTATTATTGAATGAGACAAAGTCAGGAGTGAAAATATATGGTGACTTCATTTGTTAATTAATTCATTCACAAATAGATTAATTAGTATGCCATTTATGTAAACATATGATTCCCATCTTCAGTAGCATGTGTGTCCCTTTCCGCAGAAAACAAATTTAGCGTTGGATGTTTTGCTTCGAAAGCAAAAATGGAAATAAAAACTGAAAGTGTTTGTTTTGGCTTATCTGTAGGGAATACATAGTACCACATCATTTAGACAAGGTGCATTAAAAGTGAAAACAATAATTCAATAAATCATTATAAGAGTTCCACTGAAACTTGGCTAACTGTTACAGTGCAATTACGTATCATTTGTAGAGGATTTTGAATTATTTTTTTTGGGTGGGGGTGGGGGATTTTTCATTCCTTTATTTCTATTTCTTTACTTGTTCTATTCTTCGCTTATTTCTGATCTTATTTGTTTTTACGTTTATTTAATTATTTCTTGATGAGCAGATTTGTCCCAATATATATATATATATATATATATATATATATATATATATATATATATATATATATATATACATGTATATACATATATATGATTTAAAAATATATTAAGTGTTTCAAGCTGTAAAACCTTGTAGAACACACACAAACACACACATACACACATACATATATATATATATATATATATATATATATATATATATATATATATATATATGTATGTGTGTGTGTATATATATATATATATATATATATATATGTGTGTGTGTGTGTGTGTGTGCGCGTGTGTGTGTGTGTGTGTGTTGACTTTTAAAAGTACCCATGTAAATACCCAGTTGTTAAATCTTGGTTTCACATAAAACAACTAATTATGAGACCTATTATCAGTAACATATATATATATATATATATATATATATATATATATATATATATATATATATATATATATATATATTTATATATATGTATATAAAAATATGAATTATATACATATATATATATGTGCTCACGCACACACATTCACACACACACACATATATATATATATATTTGAGAGAGAGAGAGAGAGTGAGAGAGACAGAGAGAGAGAGAGAGAGGGGGGACTGTGAATACATATATATTACACGTACCGGGAAATAGTGTTGTTTTTATATAATCTAACTTGGCGTTATGTATTGAGCATTCAACACCGCCAAAAATTAAATAAATATATTTCGAGTTATCCCTCAAACTATGATAGTATCTTTTTGCACGTTGTATCGTACAAGACGAGTCACAAAACAATTGAAGAGAATCATATATATATATATATATATATATATATATATATATATATATATATATATATATATATATATATATATATATATATATATATATATATATTCTTGGGAGTTTCACAGCTTGAACATTAAACACACTAAAAAAAATTCTCGATTTTTTTTGTATCACTTCAGTCATTTCCCAATACATGTAATTTTTTCAGTTTCTTATTTAGTTTTACACGGCATTATAGTACTATGGTAATTGTTGAAGTCCACGGTCTATACATTCGTGTACAAGTGTAACTTGACCCAGGATGAACATAGAACACAGGATAGGTGACACTGACCTCTGATTAACTTATAAAGTTCAATTTATGGTCAATAAAACGTACAAATTATTGAATGTTTATGTGTTTGAAGACTCGAGATCGGCTCCAACTAATTGAAACGAAATCAGTGCCGTATTAACTTTGAGGCACCCGATGTCTGCGGGCCCCAGGTTGGGGACCAATGCACTAAATGTTAGGGCGGGGGGCTAATCCCCAGCTACGCCCCTCTATGGAAACCAGTTTCAATCTCAACAAATGCTGGTTCCAGAAGGTACGCTTTTTACTCTGAAATTACGGATGAGTGATTTTGCTTCCGCTGGTCATGGGACCTACTCAAAAAGTTAATCAGGGAGAAAGGATGTAAACATGAACAGGTTTTTAATGCCAACGAGGCATTTGGGGATATTTCAGCTCGAAAAAAAACACGCTTGCTCTCTGATGATGAGAAAGAAGTTGATAAAGAACTTTACAAGAGGATAAGCTCAACTTGGGAAACATGGCGCTGGCAAATCGCGATGCTAAACGCCTTGCAGACGGTTACAAATACAGCGACAACTTGTTTCGTATAATAAAGTTCAAGGAAACATTTGGTGGTATAAAAACACCATGGAAAGCGTTATTCAATGAATTCAGGTGAAAAAGGCAGTAGTTTCAAACTGAACAACCGTAGCCATCAAAGACGGCGAAGGTTTCTATTCTTTCTCTTTTATATGTACTTGTGTTCATGCGTTTGTTTATGTGTCTGTTTGTTTGTTTGTTTGTGTGTTACAGCACTCCTGGCCATACCGCCTTGTCTAGAGACTTGAAAATTGGCATCAGTACCCCACTAAACCTGTTATAAAAGATACATTTCTTTTCAAAATTTTTTTTTTTTTTCGCAAAAAGCTTCTCTGACCGTCTTCAGCCTAATTTTGACGGGTTTATTAATAACATCTAGATTCTCCAGTCTCTAAAAGTTTCTGGATGGGTCTTTTTTTTTCACTCTATTTGAAATGTTTCCCCAGTGGAAGTTGCCAGTGATGTCATAAATAGAATTCATTCTGATTATATTTAGTTTTCGATGGAAATTTTCTACTCGGCTTTAAAAATTGACGCAACCGATGTTCAGTCATTGACTTTGAATGGCGATTCACAATGTTCTTCAAAAAGAAAACGCCACTAACTCCAGGACCCTTGAGTTGTAAGTATTGATGTAAGTCGGTCTTCTAATTAATACTAATGCTTATGTAAGTATTTAGACTCAAGTTTAACCAAGCCCATAGAATTTATGACACTCCCATTGATCTGTAAAATTTCACTAAGAATGTTGCTTGGATGTTATATCTCAGTGTATAGGCGTGTCTCTGATGCTTATGGGAAAAAGTTGTTTTGTCTTGGGGAGAGTGGCACATGTACAATCCAAAAGTGTTGTAATCTGATTAATGATCAGCTCATCCAGCATTTACTCCTCCTGCATTTTGTTGGGTCACTAAAAAAACGAAAATTAAAAAGAAATCAAGCCAGAATACTATTTGGTGCAAAATAAGCGAACGACTTAGCATAAAATTACATTGCAAATAGAACATTAAAAAAACAACAAAAACGTTTCTCCTTCTCAATGAGGGGACTATGTGTGCAGAATTTTGAGTTTCTACTATAAAAGGCAGGTCAAATCCGTATGCATGGATGGATATTGATGTCAGGATACGTAGATAAACTAAACCAAGCAACAGCGTTTAAACCGGTCTGTTGTGAGTAGTGATGATTACAAGATACGGATTTTCTTGTGAAAGAATGCAGATATTTACGGAATTCCATGTTTCCTCAAGAAGAGTCGTCAAGTGAACGCAAAGAACATAGGGACTCGTTTCAGCTGATGAGAATTCATCTAAAAATCATTAGAGAGTGCCATGGGTGACTCACAGAGACTTGAATGCATTTAGGGAACTAGGTATACGGTGAGGCTGGGCTTGGGTAAACTAGGTATACGGTAAGGCTGGGTTTAGGGGGATTAGGTATACGGTAGTATCTCCTTTGGAAGACATCAAACATACAATAAAGCCTGGAAATTGAGAAGGA
>OY735243.1:29089409-29091909 GCA_963457665.1 Thysanoteuthis rhombus | reverse complement strand
TTAATATTAGATAAGTATTTCTTATGTAAATTGTTTAAGGAAATGTTCATATAAACATTTTCATTTGATGAATAACTGAATAACTAAATGAAAAGAATCCTTTAAATTGGATAAAAGGAACATATTTTACTTCTAACAGTGCAACTGACAAACTAGCTTTTCTGACATACGACTTATAAAATATATATATATCGATACGTATTTTTTGTCCCTCTGCCTCCATACTACTCTTTCCTTCCTAGCATCCCTTCCACTTTAAGAATTATCGATGTACCCATTGGCAATGATAATAAATTGATTTCGTACTCTCAAATAAATTGTTCGACAAAACTATTGCACATATACTTCTGAGACTTGATTTGTTCACTATATCAATGGGACAGATTTTGCCTGTGAACCACTTCATCTGCCAAGGACAATGGATTTCTATGAAATCCTCAAAAGAAGAAGAAATCAGGCGAAGAATCGCCCTAGGATGACAAGTTTTCGGTAGAGAAAGCTCAATCTTCAAGAGCAAGAGAATCCCACTAATTCTAATAAGAAGGGTATACGACCAATGCATTCTACCCATAGTCACCTATGCTGAAGATCACATGGAGATATCACAAGATAGTATGGTATATCAAAAAAACAAACAGGGGTCATACAATTTAAAAAAAACTCTTGAAAGCTAAATGACAATGGGCTTATCATGTTGTAAGAATTTCAAACAACCACTGGTCATAAAAAATCATAAAGTGGATCCCCATGTCTTGTGACCGGCAGAAAATGAGATGGCATGACGAACTAGACAAATCCAGAAAGTCTGGAGGTCTGGCGAATTTCGGAGAAGTTCTATGTCCAACGATTGACCCCGAAAAGCTGCTGATGGTGCTGGTGATATTTAATGGCCATTATGCTGTTTCTAAAATATATGGACACATCCAGAACACTTAGATACAACTTTTTACATGTTGTCTTGGACAATCCTCATGTTTAAAATTCTGTACGTTTCCGTAAAATCCTACACCCCCAGAAGTCTCAATTTGAATAAGTCAACCAAAAATGTTAACATAGGTTTCTTTAGTTTTCAAATGGTGGTTGCTGGCTGCTTGTGTAAAGGTTTTACCAATGGAGCTGGAGAGCCAAAAAATTTAGATATCAATTCCTTATATCTTAAAGAAAACCCCTTTTATACAAGATTTTAGTTACAATGTAAGTTTATGCCAGATTGGTTAAACGGTTTGTATCCAGCTGCGTTCAGGCTTGTTTGTTTTTCAAATTCAGAATTTAAGTGATCACCACCACAAAAAAAGTAATCTATTCATTAATCTTCCCCCACTTTCCATTTAAAAAAAATAATTTATTACCCTTGACAGGACATGTTACGAAAAGATGTTGGTCACGTGACGATTTTTATTGAGTGACGAACCAGACCTGTTTATTACAACAAAGTACCATTCTTCAGATATATCAAGTTTGAGAGTAGAATTTAATTCTTATATATGCTTCGGTGGACTTGAAAGCCAGAACTTGGATTCATAGTAATTTTTCTTAAGGAAACTTCGTTGTTCGTTAATCAAAAATCGAGATTTCAAAATTGGGAGAAATTTAATTCTTTCAAATGATCAACAGAGCATTTAAAAAATTTTATATCCTCTTAGATCAGTGGTCTCAAATCTGGGGAAGATTTTGCACACGAGGGAATTCAAGTAGTCCAGGGCGGTTAAGGTAAAGATAAAAGTCTTAGTGAAAGTTTTGAGCCCAAGGGTAGTTTGATGCAAAATCGATTATAATTGTACAACCAAAGCTCTCTAAAATCATTTAATTAAACCAATTCTTATCATAAAGTTGCCTATTCATACACAAAATAAAATGGAATTATTCTCTGTCGCAACATACTTAACTGGAAGGGGGAAAACTAGGAATCTTATTGACAAAAGTGGGGAATGACTTCGAGAGGTTGGGAACCACCATCTTAGATGTTACCAGAAGGTAAATGGAACATCTGTTTTCATTTACTTTTAACTGCTTGGGGCGGGGGGCGAGAGCAAAATGATATATTACCGGAGTGAGGAAAAGGGATATATTCGAAATATATCTTAGCGGCAATCCTGTTACCGGCAAAAAATAACATCTTTCTTTTCATGAGTACATCAAGTTGGGGTTACATAGAACAATTGCACAGCGCTATTATCTGCTATCGTCTATAAGGTTCCAAGGTAAAGGCTTAGTTAGATAGCTTTAGGTGAAAACCCTCCCAGGGGATTTCAAGGGAGGTAACTCTAACTAACTGAAAAATTACAGTCAATTTTGACACTGGCAATTTTAAAGAGAGAAATAAAAACACAAAGAGAAAATAACGCATCGAAAGAATTACAAAAAATCAATCACGGTTTACAATAAATTCAAAATAATTTAACCCAGAGAATAAGAGACAGTGTTCGGCGAAATTCACCTTTCTATTTCTATAGTTTATGTTTTGTAATTTTTTCTTTTCATGTTTTATTGCTTTTTTTCA
>OY735243.1:29081909-29084409 GCA_963457665.1 Thysanoteuthis rhombus | reverse complement strand
ACTCAGCTTTGATATCTCTGGGCGAGTGTGCGTTCGTTTAAGCGTGTGTATTTGTGCGTGAGCGTGTGTGTGTGTTTGCGTGAATGTTTGTGCGTGTGTATGTGTGTGTTTGTGTGTGTGTGTGTGTGTGGTTCTGTGCATGTATGAGAGTGCCACTGTGGGTTCGCACGGGCACGTGTATAAGTGTGTTTATGTGCGCATGTGTGTATTCCTGTTCGTGAATGTGTGCGTGCACACGTGTGTGTGAGCATGAGTGCGTGCACGCACATGTGTGCTTGTGTGTGCGTGAGTGCATGTGTGTTTGATAGAAAAAGCATTTCTGTAGGGTGGAAATATAAATTCCCGGATCAAAAAAAAAAAAAAAGTTATACTTATCCCCTGAATGAAATATTCATATATTTTTCAGCAATGTTTATTTTTAATTAAATTAAATCAAATTAAAATGTTTTGCTCAATTTGTTTTACGATGGGCACGCTTCTGTTGACAGTGCTTGGTTATAAAGTGTAAATAACGAGGCAAAAATACACGATATCCCGACATCGCATAAATGAATCACCATAGCCCGACTGTGAACAAGAACTAATTACCTAAGAAATCATGTAGAATTTTCTACAAAAAATGTCTTTCATCTAAAAAGATATCAGAACAAGATTTGATCATTGTTGGTCTTAAATTACAATAGAGACTCCAAAAAGCACTTTTTTGAAAAACGAAAGAAAAAAAAATGTTTTTAGATGGTGCCTAGTGGTGTACTCAGGTGAACTTATTGTAACAAATGTGACTAGACATACTGACACTTGGTTAGTTGATCGGGCGGGCCATTTGTGACGCTGCAGGGATTCAATGAGAAAAACTGGACGTATAGACAAATAGATGATCATTTTGATTTTAAAAATTTTCAGTTTTGAAATTTTTTATCATTTATATTCTATATTTACCCTCATTTTATGTTGTTTTTTTTTTCCTCAATAATAGATAGCTGAAGTTACGGACAGAGAAACAAAGAAACAATCAGTGAAAGTCACGCTGTTCATTATGTAGATAGATTCAATTCTTATTGTATGCCTTTTGGATTAGGGAGTAAATATTTTTTTCCTTCTGTTTCTGTCTATTCAAGGAATCTCAAACAAGTGCATTCAGAGGCGACATCATCATCATCATCATCATCATCATCATCATCATCATCATCAGAAGAAGAAGAAGAAGAAGAAGAAGAAGAAGAAGAAGAAGAAGAAGAAAAAGGAGGAGAAGAAGGAGGAGAAGGAGGAGGAGAAGGAGAAGGAGGAGGAGGAGAAGAAGGAGGAGGAGAAGAAGAAGAAGGAGGAGGAGAAGAAGAAGAAGGAGAAGAAGAAGAAGAAGAAGAAGGAGGAAGATAAAGAAGAAGAAGAAGAAGAAGGAGGAGGAGGAGAAGAAGAAGGAAGATAAAGAAGAAGAAGAAGGAAGATAAAGAAGAAGAAGAAGAAGAAGAAGGAGAAGAAGAAGAAGAAGGAGGAAGATAAAGAAGAAGAAGAAGAAGAAGAAGAAGAAGGAGGAAGATAAAGAAGAAGAAGAAGAAGAAGGAGGAGGAGAAGAAGAAGGAGGAGGAGGAGAAGAAGAAGAAGAGGATGAAGAAGATGAAGGAGGAGAAGAAGAAGGAGAATAAGAAGAAGAAGGAGGAGGAGGAAGATAAAGAAGAAGAAGGAGGAGGAGGAAGATAAAGAAGAAGAAGGAGGAAAGAAAAAGAAGAAGAATGAGGAAAGAAAAAGAAGAAGAAGAAGAAGAAGAAGAAGAAGAAGAAGAAGAAGAAGAAGAAAAGGAAGAATATATTTCAAGAAATCAAGTTCCCCCACCCCTAATATACCCGCAAGAAACAACTGTACCCGTATCTGTATTTTCTGTCCTTTTAAAATTTTCTGTTCGTTCTCGATATTTCTTTCACTTTTCTGGCAATCTCTGGATTTGAAATAATAAAATCTATTCACGATGGAACATATTCATGGCTACAGTTGAATGGTAAATACATAAAACGGATTAGTATTATAAAAACGATTGGTTTGTAACTATCTAAAAAGGCTAGTAACCATCTAAACAAAAGATTAGTAATAATAAAGTTAGCAACCACCTTTTTCATCTCCCGACGGCACAGTGAGCCAACCACTGAAATGGTTTAGGCACACCATCTGTTTTCAAGGGTAGATTTGATCATTAAAAAAATGAATGATTATAATGTGTTCATAAGTTAAACAAACTAATGATTTAATAATTTTATTGCCAAAAGCATATTGTTGATCTTGGTTTTCAAAAGATTCTGGCAGTTTGTACACATTGAAGTGCCAAACGTATTCAAATGTCATTTTAGTATTCATACTGGGAACACTTTCCCACGGCCCTTGCTTGAGGGAAGATCGACCCCTTCAAAAATCCCGTGGTACACTTACGGATGCTTCGTGGGATACAATTCTACCGCGATACATTAGTTGAAAATCGCAGATCTAAACTGCTGTTAGTTTTACATATACA
>OY735243.1:29029409-29079409 GCA_963457665.1 Thysanoteuthis rhombus | reverse complement strand
GAAGACGATGAAAGGAGGGATAGAGACTATAGGAGACTTACTGTCACACAGTTTCCTACGATTATCATCTGACACAAGGTGTGAACTTGCAGACTCAATAATAATAATAATAATAATAATAATAATAATAATAATATGAAGAAGAAGAAGAAGAAGAAGAAGAAGAAGAAGAAGAAGAAGAAGAAGAAGAAGAAGAAAAAGAAGAAGAAGAAGAAGAAAACAAAACCATGAAAAGCATTTAATTCCACTTTTGAAGTTTACTTCGGTGTACTCGTGTGTTCAACACTTGGTCTCAGTGTATTTAAAAAACCTCCTGCTCCTCTTTTGAGGGTCATGCCTCCCAGCTATGTTCAGATCATTTTTTCATCGATGTAAGATTGAATTAATAACGTGAAAAACTGTCCACGGAAAGATCTTGTCTTTATTTTTTTTTTCTCAATCTGTTTTGGCGTACACGTTTCTTTTTGAGGAATTGCACGAAAACTGTCAAAATTGACACAAGATATATTTAATTGCCGGGAATTTCAGTAGTGAGCAGCATACTATCTAAGAATCAATGTTGAGCTAATCATTCTTATTGGAGGATTTTTTTCTCAAATTTAGTCTTCCATACTGAATATTTGATTTTTGCAGCATCGCGAGTTTTGCAGCATCGTGAGTTTTGCAATATCATGATTATTGGGAGTAGGACGATTGTTTACACTTTTAGAATTGTCTCAATACAACGAGCCACATAATTTTTGCTCCTCGGTTGTGAACGTTGTTCCCCAATTGCATATGAGTAAAAAAGTAAAAAACTCAAATGGCAATGGGCAGGCCATGTTGCAAGAATGAAAGACAACCGATGAACATCACGTCTCACAACATGGATCCCCAGAGATCACAAAAGAAACTGAGGCTGACAGAACACAAGATGGAGAAATGAACTTGACAGATTCAGGAAATACTGGCTCTGTGACGCCCATGATAGAGAATTGTGCGAATCCTGGGGAAGGTCTATGTCCAACAATGGGCGTTAAAAGACTGATGATGATGATGATGATGATGATGATGATGATGATGATGATGATGATGATGAAAAAGTATAAAAATGGATACTGTTCCCTTCAAATTTTGCTTTTGTGACCAGGACAGTTATATTTTGATATATACCTATTTCCATTTTTTTAACCCTACTATTTACTTTCCTCATTTAAATCACTCAACATGTTTTGTATTCCTTCCAATGCTTCTGATGTAAGCTGAACGTCATCAAGTGGCTTGATTATTTTCCGTCCATGTTCACACCCATTCCCTCCTAGTCGGTTTTCCAAAAATATTTTCAAAATTCACCGTAAATAGTTTAGGTGATTTTTTGTCCAGAAGAAAAACACGAAGACGATAGAAGAGGCCATAAAAAAAGGGCAAAGTTTAAAACACGCCCGAGCAACGTTCATACTGGCAAACAACTGATGCTTGCACAGAAAGACGGAAATGGCGAATTTACTAAATGCAGGGGAAAAATGTCAAAAGTAACTGAGAAATATGATAACTTTTAGACTTCAAGAATAAAAATACCATGAACTTAAACCCTGATATACGTAGTGATATCCCTGACCTAGCAGAAGACGAAGTGGTGTTTGCACTACGAAATATGGAACTCGGTAGAGCTCAAAGTGAGGATGGCATAATGACAGAACTCCTGGAAGACTCAGGAAAGGTCTTTCACAAAGGTCGACACTATCTTGAATATATATACATATACATATATATATATATATATATATATATATAAATATATATATATATATATATATATATATATATATATATATATATATATATATATATAGTTCAATATCGGAACGAATACTAAAAGATAAGGAAATATCCTTGTTTTATAAGCTTAGCAATCTCTACAAATAACATTTTTTTTCATGCTATTCATCCTTAAGAAAACAGTCGTATTATTTCTGATTCTAGGAAACTAAGGATGTTACATCTACAATAGAAAAAGGATTATGAAGGGAGATGAGCCCGTTTCCAAGAAAAAAACCAAAGGGAAAGATTTCTGTCATCCAAGGCTCCAGAATTGATGAAGAAAAATGCCAAATATATACGATATAGAAGTTCCAGAAAAAATGATAATGAGAACAGAATAGCTAGCAAAGTTGCTAATAGCAACATGCCTGCAGTTAATGGAGAAAATTCTTACCACTATAACAGCAGAACCTGGTTAATGGGGGCCAAGGAATTGCTACCCGAGGAAAAAGGTAGAATGCAGAGGGGGAAAAAACACTGGATCCAACCATAGTTTTCTTATATTGACAAACTCACATTAGGACAGACAAAAAGAAATGAAAAAAAAAAATTACTGGTGAGGAATAAAAAAAAAATGACGCCTGAGCATCATATCATAGCATAGATGACAATATCAGAATGGCTGTGTACAAATGATTCCTTTTATTTAGATTTTTTTCCGGTTTAGCTTCATCAAAAGGTTTAGAGATTGTAAAAGAAAACGGCGTATTTATATTTCACCCCAGTGCTGTCAGATTACCCATAATCCATACCAATAAACTGATAATGATCGAATGAAGATTTTGGATCAGAGAACACTGAAACTAGAATTTAAAAAAAAAATAGGAAGAGAAACAACTGCATGGTCAAGAAATAGACCAAAGAATTACAAATGAAACAACATGGACATGGCTACAAAAAAGATATTGGAAAGGAGAAACCGAATCCCGATTTATGGCAGCCGATAACAGTTCTTTAAGGACTAACTACATTGTGACCAAAATAGATAGCATACAGCATAATAGTTTAAACGGTACACGGATAGAGATTATACTGTCAATCACATAATAAGCGAATGTTTCAAATTAGCTCAGAGGGAGTACAAATAAAACGCGTGAGCAGGTGTGAAAGATGATCCCATGGGAATGTACAAACCAGTGAGATTTAATCTAGAAAAAAATAAAATAAAATTCTCTGGGACTTGGCCAAGGTGGTGATGTTAGGAAATTCAAACAGAACATCCAATCCATGTCAAGGGGACAGATCTAAACTGAACAGCTGGATGAGTATCCTGGGATATGAAGTTGGCTTTTGTTCCTAACAGCGGAATAAATCTTAACATCGGAAGGGAAAGAGTTGGAAGAATCGAAACACTCGAGACGACATAACTATAATCGGGTAGAGTTCAGGGGAGAGTGCTGGACTATTGAGGAAACTTAGTGTCATTTGATCCTTCTCCAGTACTACTAGAGTTACTAATGGAGGAGAAACTCAATAATAATAATAATAATAATAATAATAATAATAATAATAATAATAATAATAATAATAAGAAGAAGAAGAAGAAGAAGAAGAAGAAGAAGAAGAAGAAGATCTGAGGAGACTTATTATCACTCAGCCTTCAGCAATGACCACTGGGCAACTGGTAAGAAACTGTAAACCGCAGTATTACTGTGGCCTATCAGAACTAGGAGAGAAGGGCTGGAGACTTGAGGAAACTTGCTGTCACTCAACCTCCAGCGGTAACCACCAGGCAACTGGTGTGAGATTGCAAATAATAATAATGATAATAATAATAATAATGATAATAATAATAATAATAATAATGAAGAATATCTCCACACACATTCAAAATAAAAAAGGATACGCATCACAGTGGAAGAAATATACGAAAAAGATCTACTAAAGAAGCAAGACAAAGGAGGCATAAACAAAGAATTGTTCAATACATGCAAAACAGCACTTTTCAAAACAACGAAAGAAAATTTTACAAAGACATAAACGGAGAAAGGAGACAAAACATAAGACCAGGCGCTGCAGGCACAAATGACTGAAAGATGCCGAAAGAAAGACAATAAAGCATCGGAATATATATACCAAATACGAGGGGAAAATACGAGGGGAAAATTTTCCAGGACATGGGAGAGGGAGATAGCCTAAAGTTAAATGGAAATACATTGAAAAGCACATCCCAAAAATAGCAAACTGGAAAGTACCGAGGCTAATGTGATCCATGGATATTGTTTCAAGAGGTTCACCATGCTGACACGCTAGACTGGCCCTGTAACTTCAAATCTGCTTGAGGAATGGTTAAATGCTAGAATGGATGAACAGATTCAGAACAACCTCATTCAAAAGGACACCGAAAGAAAAAAAAAACCTGTTTAAACAACTATAGACCGATCACGTGACTACCATTGATGCGAGCGGTTTTGACCGTACGAATAGAAGAGGAAAACATGGCCCCATGGAAAACAGAGGATATGAAGGATGCTTAGGATGATCCAAAGGACCGAATGATCTATTCCACGTTGACGATCATGAAAGAATTGAAAGTGAAGATGGATTGACTATAGAAAGACATAAACGAAATTCATGCACGCATTTTTATCGTAACATGCACATTTTATTATAAAATAATATACAATATAAGTATTATCAAATACATAGTCTTAGCTATATCTATTCATGTATATAGTTTTGAAATTGCTAATTTGTATTAGTTTCAGTAATTCCAAAGTACACATACATACCTCTAGCCATTTCCTCAGTCCCCAGGCATTCCTTTGCAAACCTTGCTGAACTGAAATTTCTTTAATCCCTTTACTTCCCACATTTATTGCTCTTGACACTGAAGAACAATGCCCCACTCAAATCTAGAACTAAAGTTAGGGTTTAAATCGAACAATCGTAGCCATCAAAGATGTCGAAGAGTTCTATAATTGTCCTATATGCACATGTGTTAGATTGTGTTTTCTAGCGCTTCTGGTCATATCGTTTTATCTACAGACTTGAAAATTGGCACGAATGCTCCACTAGACACTTCTATAAATGCTTGTTTACTGGGGGGGGGGCTTCTTTGGGCTTTTTGTTGCCTTATTTTGATGGGTTTAACAATATCATCTAGATTCTTTAGGATCTAAATGCTTATAGGTGTTTATTTCCTCCATCTTGATGTTTTCCAGTGGGAAACGCAAGTGATGTCATGAATAGAATTTATTCTGTCCGTATTCATTTTCCAATCGAATTTTTTAACATATTTTGACTCAACGGTTGTTCAATTATTGACCGTAATGGTGAGTTCTTTTTTTTTTTTTACCAGCATTGGCATTAAACTAGGATAATCTAGTTGGGTCACCATTCATTCCTGGCAGGTATAAACTTGATATTTTTTCTTATTCACTTTTTATATTTACCGTGAGAAGTAAAAAAAGAGAAAGTAAGATCAGCCAATAGATTTCCGTGAGCCGAACATTGAAAGTCAAAGAGACGTATTTGACTCGCGAGCCGTGGTTTGAGTTTCAGGGGAAATCTTTTTTTCCACTACTACCATACGCATGATGCTACTGGATGTGATCTTGGAAAAATTAAAATGATGCCAATTTTCCAACAGAAGGGGAAAGTCTACCACCTAGATGTCAATGGTCAACCATAAATTTCCACTAAGCATTTGTTGACGTGAACTAAATGTAATTTTGGACGACCTCGGGATAGAATTTTGGATATGAAAATGCACACTATTAGTAATGCACAAAGGAAAACCTGTGAAATAAATAATGTACTAAAAGGGAAATAAAAACATTACAAACCAAACTAAATAGCAAAAATTTGATGAAAGTGATGGACACTCGGTCAGTATTGGTAGAGGAGATCGCAGGACCATTTCTCAGCTGGACAAAAATCAATGGACTAAAGACTCGTCAACATCCAAGTCTGTGTCCAAACGGTCAAAAGGAGATGAGAAATATATATACAGAGTCTGGTAAAAATATGAAAAGCACTCGAAGCAATACAACAAGAAAAAAAAAGTATTAAACGGGGGTGTTGTTAAGAATTCAACCAAAGAAAAATGTAAAAAGAAAACATTTCATGGTGAATCTAAAATGCAAATAGAAAATGAAGCAATCGAACAATGAAGAACATGGCTACGCATAGGACACATGAAAAGAGAAACGGAATTTCTCAGCAGTCTAGAACAAGTGCATCAGGACAAGTACACGAAAGCAAAGATTGACAAAATCAGAAAAACAGTGAATGCTTCCTCCGTGGAGAAAGAGAAGAAAAGTGACGGTTAACTACATAATTGTTGAATGTAATAAGCAGTAGAAAAATACGCAAACCAAAAGCAGTAACAGTCATTTATCAGTAACTTTGCGAACGACTTTGAATGGTATTGGCACAAACCATAGCACTCGTTTCCGAACCAGGTTTCAAACCATTCAAGACCGGACGGATGGCACAGAGGTGATGGTATGGCCAATGGGGTTTTGCTCAATGGGGTATAGTACTGCTTTGTGGGATCAGATCCAAGGATTCATCCTGAGACCATAAGACCGGCGTTTTTATGTCCTTTAGATAATAGTTGCGAGGACCAAAGAGAATTTTTAAAGTGTTCTTACCCACACGTTCGCATGGGCAGTATCTTCACGTTGAACTGACCATGTATCTCATCTTTTCCTCGTGTGTGTTCAGGTAAATAGGAGCACCAACCAAAGACTGCCCTGGGAAGTAGAATTCATATAGTACGTTAACATCCAGACCGACCTGTCCATCCAAGCAAGAAGACTAGACCTATTAGTCGTGAATAAGGGGGCAGGGAAACTGTGCAAGATCGTGGGCCTGTCTGAATTAGCACACCACAGAGTTGATGTGAAAAAGATTGAGAAATTGGGGAAAATATCAGGACCTCGCACAAGAGCTAAAAAGGGTGTCGAATATGAAGGTTACGGTAGTGTTCATAATATTAGACACTTGGAACTGTGTTAAAAAATTGGAGTAATGTTTTTTAATGGGGTCGTATGGCCTCCTGGAGGCCATTTAACATTCATGGGAAGTCACATGAAATGAATGGGATATTAAAGAGTCGATATTAAATATGTATTTTTCCTGATAAGCAAAGATGACTATAGAGATGAATAACTAGTCGAAAGGGACCTTGAGTGATAAAAAAGGTTGAAAACTAGTGTCATGATTACAAATATTTTGGACTGTACAAATCATCATCATCATAATAATGATAATAATAATAATAATAATAATAATAATAATAATAATAATAATAATAATAATAATGATAATAATAATAATGATGATGATAATGATAATAATAATGATAATGATAATAATAATAATAATGATAATGATGATAATAATAATAATGATAACTCTTTGTATGCTAATATTTGGAAGAAAGAAGAATTCTATTCTATTCAACGTTGTTTTAAACTGGAATTTCGGCTGACACAATATATCGAACATTTCAGTTTAATTGCATCATATTTTGAAAAATTTTAAACCGTCTTGTTTTTTGCCTTTCTTTTGATAATAATAATAATAATAATAATAATAATAATAATAATAATAATAATAATAATAATAATAATAATAATAATAATAATAATAATAACAATAATGGTGGTGGTGGTTATGATATACCGAAAAAGAAATAAAATCAAATCATTACCGGCATGGTTCTCTTCAAGCAGTACCCAAGTATGAGCAAATATGTTTTGCAATCAACGTAAAAAAGGGATTCACTCAAAAGATTTCAAATTCTACACATAACTTACGGAGTTTTCATTGAAAAAATGTTGATTCCTTGTGTCGAATTCAAAAGTGAGAAAATGCTTTTGTCACGGGAAAAAATTGCACATCAGATTTTTACGCACATTGACAACAAATAATTAGAGAATTATTGATCATAAAAGAGAAGATTTTATAAAGAAGTGCAGTTTACAGAAACGTGATGAATGAGGCACTAGATAATGGATTGTCTATAGCCACACTGAACAGTTGTAATACAACGAAACAGCTATCTGTGGATGATTAACGCTCCTCTGTTCAGGGTTGGACACTCTTTAAGTGAGGTAACTCGTTCATTGTTAGCTTATGCATTGCTTTTCCATAGGAATAGAGCACTCTGGTGGATGGGGAATTTAAGAAGCTAGATAAATATATCGCTCAAATTCAGCCTTCATGACTGTCCGGTTCCATGGCCTAGTGGTAGGATACCGGCCTCCCGGTCTGTAGTGAAGGTTTCGATCCTGCCTCATGGTACTGGATGGGATAATGGATTGTCTATAGCCACACTGAAGAGTTGAAATACAACGAAACAGCTGTCTGAGGATGACACTGTATATATATATATATATATATATATGTATATATTTTTAAAAAAAGTTCGATTTCGCTTCGATTACATGAACTTTTCATTGTAAAAAAATAGTTGTTAAAATCCTAGTTTTGATCAATGTAAACTATGTGTTTATCTATCTATTGTAAAAAAGTTGAAACTGCACTTTTAGTTATTTTTCGTAAAAAAAGAAGTTTGATTTCACTTTTATTACATAAACTTTTCATACTAAAAAACCGTTGTGTTATATCCTTGTTTTGGTCAAATTAAAACTACGTATTTATCTATCTATTGTCAAAAAGTCAAAACTACTTATCTATCTATTCTTGTTTTGATTAGATACACTTTTCAAAAAATTAGAGGGAAGATTAAAGTCCTAATTGCAAAAGAATGTATGATTTGTCACAAAACCGAAGATCTGTACTTATGACAAAGAGGATGCAGAAAAAGGACAGGGAGAACGAGTTGATATACTACTAATGATCGAAAAGGCTGAGAAGAAATACATTCCGAGGGAAATCATGTATCACCACCACCTTCATATGTTGCTTTTTACCTCGTATTTTAAGCATGAGTAGTAAAATGAAGTTAACTTGATGAAAATACTACTAATATGTTTTGAACCATTGATTCATGATTTAAAAAAACGAAAAAAAATTCTATGAATGGTTACGATGGGGTGAAGTCCACATACATACAGTGTCTCGCAAAAGTTTAAAAACAACTAAAAAATCATGATAATTGGATTATTTCAATTTAAAGAATATTGCATTCTTTTATTGCGTGCAAAGGCTTCCTAGATAAGAAATGTGTCAACTTTGGTCGAAAAATTAATATCTATGAGGAAAGTGTTTATTTATGATCATGGCCTTGACTCTGGAAGGCATCAATACGTGAGGCTTTGCGTAGAATATCGTTGACCTCTTGCGTTCAAATTGTCTTTGATTTCTTTCAGATGATTCATGGCGATAATTTTCTTTGGTGCAATCTTTCTTTTCCTTTTTAAACGAATTTATAATTTACTCCGCTTTATTTTTGACTCCGATTGTTTCACAATTTCGTTCCACTAACTTGTTTTCACATTTTAATTTAGCTCCATATTTATTATCTTCTGGGTTTATATAATGCTGTTTTGAAATTAACCATGGATGGAGCCTTATTAAACACTTTCCTAGTTTCATCGTTTTTTCTTCCACGTGAATTATTCCAAAGTAGTTTTCTCAAAACTTCAAGATTCTTTGTTATCTTCAAAAACAGCATTTGGCGCTTTTGCTATTACTAAAAGCTCATTATACAACTCACTCCACATTTGTTCAACGTGTTAGCCATCACTCATACTTTAATCTCAGTAAATACCACTATATTTTTCTTTAAGTTTCTATTTATATCAATTTTTCTTTTACCCTCAACGCTACTCAAATCTGCCCTCATATTCAATTCTTTTTCTACTCAAACATGATCACTTTTTTTCCAACTGGTGGTAATAACTCCACCTCATTTGCTAAACTATTGTTATGGGAAAACACCTAGAGTAAATAGTTGCATACATGAACGAACTTTTTTTTTTACTCTAGTTGGATTATTTCCTATGTACCAATGCTAATGCCCCCTACTCAACAGAATGTCTATTTTGTAATATGAATCATCGATCGTTTGAATGTTTCAGTTGACTTAAAATTCCTTAATTCCAATCTATGTCAGATGGATTAGAATATTGTATAATTGTGTCTCTTTCAACTGTTACAGGTATAATTTATAGTTTCCTTTTTAGTCGATTGTTTGATTCATCTGAAAGGTTTTTGGAATCTATGAATGCATGTTATGAACATATCTTTTTGATCTAGGGACTCTGAACCTCCAAATCAACCTAACATTGTTTGATATAAAGAATTGTGCACATGAATAGCTGACCAAATGAGTATCATTTTTTCTATCCTTCATGAATAATTCAAAATTTGGTATATTAATTTTTGGATCAACTTTTTTGTGTTTAATTGTGTTTCTTTGATACGAATAATACTATATTTTTCTGAGAGGAAAGTTACTTCAACGAGTTAGTTGTAAAGCAAGTTTGCATTTAACTTTTTTATGGTTATTGTTCTAATTCACTTGCAAGTAGACTAACTTAATCCCGGTTCATCACTTTTATATATATATATATATATAAATATATATATATATATATATATATATATTATGTCATCCACAATAAAAATAACATCTCTTCAGTGTGGCTATAGACTTTCCATTATTCCATCCAGAACCGCGAGGCATAATTGAAACCTTCACTTTAGACCCGGAGGCCGATATCATACCTCTGGACTATGGAACTGGATAGTCAATAAGGCTGAATATAAGCGATATATCTATTTACAAAGAAATTCCTCATCCACCAGAGTGCTATGGAAGAACATTGCGTAATCTTATAATGGATGAGTCAGAGAGTGAGTGAGAGACAGAGACAGAGACAGAGACAGAGACAGAGACAGAGACAGAGACAGAGACAGAGACAGAGACAGAGACAGAGACAGAGACCGTATATGTATTTATAACTGTTGCATTTTGATAATACTTTTCGTTTTATACTTGATGCTGTCATTTTTTTTATTAGCTTGACAACTCAATTTGGAAGAAATAGTTCTATTGGAGACACTAACGTAGACAAATGCTGTCAAAATGTATAAACAACGTCTCAATTTTCTAACAGAGTCAGTTTTTTTTTTTACTCAAAAGTTAGAAAGCTAGTGGACCGAACCAAAGAACGACTGCAGCTAGAAAAATGGATGGCAGGCGTTTTTGAAAGCGCTGCCCCCCACAACAATCACCTCCACAATCTTCTAAAAAAAAAAATCCCCTCACGTCCCTATGACATTTTTTGAGAAGCAGATTATCATTTTTTTGTACTATTAGTATTTTACAACGTATTTTGCGTGTTAAAGAGAGCAAAAAACTTGAAATAAGTTTATTTAGACAATCAATAACTGAGGTGACAGCTGATGACCTAAAGATTGCCGATTCTCTTAATAAAATCAGTAACAAAAAATTATATTTCCCATGTGATAATAAAATGCTTTAGCGTGCCAGCTTTGACATAGGTTAGCCATTCCTGGAGCAGGGTGAACTTGAGAACGAATAATATGAACAGATTATGAACCCTAATGCATTATAAATGGGCCTGTTGTTCACACACTTCGCAAACTAAACACTCCTTGTTACAGAAGAAAAATAGAGAATCATTCGATTTAAACCATGAACTTGACAAGTTCAGAAAATACTGGCTCCGCGACGCCCACGACAGAGAAATGTGGCTGATCCTGGGGAAGGTCTATGTCCAACGACGGACATTAAAAGACTGATGATGATGATGATGATGATGATGATGATGATGATGATGATGATGATGATGATGATGATGAATTAAAATTGCGATAAAAGTCTCAAAAGATGGAGAGAGAAATAAACCAAGATCCCATGAAACCACAATATTAAACATTGAGTATAAAGCGTCATTACAGTCAAAAAAAAAAAAAGAATGATGATGATGACGATGATGCCTGGTGAATTCTTTGAGTTACTTTTTTAGCGCCTGTTCCAGTTCACAAATCGAAATATCCAGCCTCTGTTCTCAATCCCCCAGTCCATGTTGCATGCTGGTTGTATGTCTTTTCATCATTCCAGATATTTTACCAGAAGTCCCTCACTTGATTTTCGGGTCATCTTTCATTGTTATCGGTTTTATTGCAACCTCTTAGTAGAAACTTTTTCTTTTCGTCAGTTTGGAATATTCTATTTTGTCTGAAAAATCTGATCTTTTTTCATATATTTTTATTCTTTTGGTTTTTGACTGTACTTTTCGTCTCAATGTCTCTCCGATAGATTGTATATCGTTTGGGGTTTTCAATTAATATGTCTTCCTCGCTTTACTGGCTTTCCGGTTGTTATCCTTTCCAGAGCTTGTAAGCTCATCCATTATCGACATTTCACCTCGTATTATTTCGATGGGTTTTTCAATTTTTATTTTCCACATTGTTTTTCTTTTGTTTTTTTTTTTTACGTGTGTTTGCTTTTTCTCTTTTTTCTCTCTTTTTGATGCACTTAGATTCCATCACTTTTACAGGTGTATGTATCAGTTCGTTTACTTCAGTAAGATCCGGTTTAAGATCTTGAAGGATGTCTTTGTAGCAATGTTTGCCATCTTTGCTTGTTTCCAATTGTGATTGCTCATAGCTGCTTTTCTTAGCGATTCTCGGTCCACCATCTTGATGAATTTGACCTTTGTGAGCTCACACGATAGTTCACCTTCTGTTTTGGCTTATCTTGCGATAATGTTCACTCACAAATTGTTCTTAGTCCCAGTCATTGTTGTCCCCACATATTTCTTTGTTGTTGTAGCCCCCGTTCTTTCTGTTGCTAATTTACTAGTACGGTTCTCAGATATTTTCCCAGATTTTCCCCTGCAGACGGTTATGGAGCCCCTGCTTTTATTGCAGTGTTTTCTTCAAGCCCAGGGTTTGTAAGTTGTATGTGAATCGCACTACCCTCCGCTTGTAGGTCTAGATCGATTATTGCTTTGCATTCATTGAACAATTCTTTGTTCATACCTCCTTTGTCTTGCTTCTTTAGTCGATCTTTTTCGTATATTTCCTCCACTGTGATGATTATCTTTTTTTATTTTGAATGTGCGTGAAAATATTCTTCATTATCATTATTATTATCATTATTATTATAGCAACAACAAATAGTGAATATGAAAAGTGAAAAGCTCGGAAAATACCAGGACTTGGCCTGAGAGCCGAAAACGAATATGACAGAGTACTTCCAACAGTAGCTGATGCACTGGGGACCGTGCCAAGATCCCTGAAAACAAGATTGGGGGAGCTGGAGATTAGAAGAAGCACTGGGACTACGCAGACGATAGTACTACTACAGTCTGCACAGATACTGAGGGGAATGCTAGAAATATGAGACATGACCTGAAGTCGTCGGCAATGGCCCAACTGCTAGAATGAAAAAGGTATGTGTTATAAAGGGGGCATTATATGGTAAGAACCACAGCGCTGCTGTGGTATGTAAGGATGCTTAGGGGAGGGCTGGAGACTTGAGGAGACTCACTCTCATCCAGCCTTCAGCGATGGCCATCAGGCAACTGGTGTGAAAATTCAAATATAATAATAATAGCGACGGCGACAATGATAACAACAAAAACAACAACAAAAATAATAATAATAATAATAATAATAATAATAATAATAATAATAATAATAATAATAATAATAATAATAATAATAATAATAATAATAATAATAATAATAATAATAATTTCATCTTGAGCAACAGTCAGTAACAATATTCTGTTGATGTATTCGTCGTTTATGTCTTGATTCATCTGTCGATGGTGTCTCACTCTACTGACAGAATGTCAAGATAGCTTATAGGATAAGATCGGCGATAGTCGATCCCATACACCGGAGGTTCGAATCCGTTCTAATTCTGAATACTACCCATGCCAAAGCAAAGAACCGTAACTCCTGAAAACATTCTAGACTGGAACCACCCAAAATATCAAGATAACATCATTACATTCAACAGCGTTAATGAACACAAACATTCAGTGCGTCAATAGAATACACACCTACATAAACGTCTTTAAAATTATCTTTGATATACAAATATGTAAAAGCTAATTTATTTATACATTAATACGTATATATATATATATGTATATATATATATATATATATATATATATATATATATATATATATATATATATATATATGTATATATATATATAAATATATATGTATATATATATATATATATATGTATATATATATATATATATAAATATATATATATATATATATAAATATATATATATATGTATATATATATATATATATATATATATATGTATATATATCGTGTGTGTGTGTGTGTGAGTACATTGTCATATCCAACTATGTTCGCATACATTTTGAATATTCATACAATGTGTGTTTTAGTAGTTTGAATACATTTACATGTGTCCATACATGTTCACCTATATTGGTAGGGTTGGCTTGTATGAGTAAGTATACATATACTTATATGAACGTGAGAATATATATATATATATATATATATATATATATGTATATATAAAAATTGGAAAATTACCGTTTACTCGTGTATAAGTCGACTTTTTTGTAATGATTTTTAAATCTCAAAGTTTATCTGCTACATTCACTCAGAGTTAGGAATCCAGTTTCTCAGCGATTCACCCCAAAAGGTGCTGCAATCAATAAGGAAATCACTTTTGTCTCGAATATGAGGATGGGTAAAGAAATCGAGGGAGGTTTGTTTCAAGCGTTAAGCGCGAGGGTGTCCCGATACTGTCCAATATCAATCTCGGACTTCGGTAATATAATCCCAAAAGTAAATTATTATCAACATCATCATCAGTCTTTCAACGTCCGTCGTTGGAGATAGACCTTCTCCGGGATTCGCCACACTTCTCTATCATGGGCATCGCGGAGCCAGTACTTTCTGAATTTGTCTAGCTCGTCTCTCCATCTAATATTCTGCCGGCCTCGGTTCCGCATATGATCTCTGGGGATCCATGTCGTGAGTCGCAATGTCCACCGGTTGTCTGCCATTCTTGCTAAATGGCCAGCCCATTTCCATTTGAGATTTTTAATTGATTCTATGATGTCCCTGACTCCAATCTTCTTACAGATGTACTGTGCTGTCTTGTGGTCTCTCCATGTAAGGCCCAGCATAATTCTTTCGTGTGTACGTTGCATGGTTCTCTTTTGTATTTAAAATGCCAGATTCCACTATTTCGCAACGGTTTTGGATTTTTCAGTTTGGTTCATTTGATGAAAGGCTGCTTCAACAGAAAATGCTCATATGTGTGGTGGATATGAAAAGTAAACCTTTGATAAAAAGCTGGATAGATACTACAGCGTATACTCCACATGATAATTTAGAGAAACTATTCCTTTTCGTCTCTTTAGACTTGTCTTACACAAGTGAAGTTGTCCAAACCGGCAGATGTCGGGGAGACCGCTATCCCCGAGCAAATTTTCCAAGAGAATCAATCGCCTATAATTTCTTTAGTCCTCTTTAGTGCGATTAAAGTCAAATTGCATTGATTTTTCTGCAGTATTTTTTTTTTTTTTTTAGAATAATGGCATTGCTTTGAAAGAACTTTCTTGGTTCATTACTTTATTCAACAAAACTCCCAATAAGAGACTTGATAATATTTGCAAAAAATTAATCCATCAGTTTTGAAAATCTCTGAATGACAATGTCACCTGAGACTGGAGAAGAGACCATGAAGAAAAATTTGGAGGAAGTGGCGCCAGTTGTCTCTGGATTTTAACAGATAAATCAGCAGCCAGAATTCGAGAGAGATAGGCCGTAGCATCACAAAAGGAGAGCAAGAAAAATCAAAGTACGGTTTCTGCATTGTCTTGATTTAAGAATACTTCTATGCACAATCAGTATTCGCTGTAGACGAATAATTGGGAAAAAAACTCGAGAAAAAATATTATACGGGTAATTTTTATGCTTTCATTTCATGAGACTTTCATTTCTTCATGAAATTCGTCAGTTTTGAGAGATATCAATTTCAAAGGATTTGGTGGGCGGGGTCTGTTTACAATATAACCGTAATGCTAAACTTGACCATTACCTTCTCTTAGTTGCACGGAAGTGAGACTTCAAGGTTTACGGTTACCTTATGAAGGATGTTATAAAACTTTTGATTTTTTTGTGTATTTTGATAACTTCGAAAGGGAAGTAAGCAAATACTTTGTAGCCGTACTTCCGTGCAAAGGTGAAAAGTAAGGGTCCAGATTAGAATTATAGTAATTTTGCAAATAAAACTCACCCCAAAGAAAATTCGTTATAACATTTGGTGATAATCTTATAAGGTTTAATTCACATGGTCAGGTATACCAAATAGAAAACAACCATGAAACAAGTAAGGTTTATCCCTCTTTTTTGCAGTTATACCAATTAGGAACTGGGCCCATACTCGCCCACTATGCAAACTACCGATACTACTTTTATTTCATTTATAAACACGTCAAATTTACTATGACCATCCGAGTAGAATACGACATTTCTAAACCTCTATAATATGTTAGTGGGGTTTATACAAATAGATGCATGGGGTCAGATATATCCATTTAACGATATACTCATCTACAAAGTTTACCGATTATCTTATTAAATATCTTTTTTCAAAAAGTCCATGTCCATGATCGCTATTAGCTATTTCTTTCAGTACAAATCATGGTACGCAGATCATTGTAACTCCTTCAGTGCCAATGAATTTGGCGACGAGGCCAAGATAGACCAGAAGAGCAGGAATGGAGGATGATGAAAGTTTTCCTCGTGTGATAATATTCATTGTTTTGTGTTGTGTTCTTGCACTGAATTAATATTTTTCATCATCATCATCATCATCATCATGATCATGATCATCATCATCATCAGCAGCAGCAGCAGCAGAAGTAGCAGCAGCATTCTTTTATTTCCATCGTTTAACATAGACCTTCCCCAGGATCCAGCACATATCTCTATCATGGGCGTCGCAGAGCCAGTATTTTCTAAATTTAAAATCTTAAATCTAGCTCGTCTCTCCATTTTGTATTCTGTCGGCCTCAGTTTCTCCTGTGAATCTGGGGATCCACGTTGTGAGCTGTGATGTCCATCGGTTGTTTGCCATTCTTGCAAACATGGCCTGTCCATTGTCATCTGGGCTTTTTAATAGAGTCTATGATGTCTCAGACAACCATTTTCTTCTTGATATACTGTGCTATCTTGTAGTCTCTCCATGATTGTCTCAAGTGCACGTTGCATGCTTCCCAGTTTGCAGGTTTGTCCCTTGGTTGGGTTCCATGTTTCAGCCCCAAAAGTGACTATTGGGAGGATGCATTTGTTGTATACCCTTCTTTTTAAGATCATTGGGATCGTCTCGTTTTTGAAGGTTGATCTTGTTCTGCCGAAGGCTTGTCATCCTAGGGTGATTCTTCGCTTGATTTCCTCTTTTTGTACAATAAATCATACTTATACACTGCACGCAGATAAACAATATTAATGGATGGAGAGATCAATGGGGCTGAATAGGTAAGCTTATTGGTGACCAGAATGATGGATAAGTGAATGGATCGTAAAGAACAGGGATTATTTTTTTTACTTGAGACCCCTCCAAATCAGATTTTTTTTTCGCGATCCTAAGTCAATGGCACAAGAGCAATCCGTGTTACTAAGATAATAAACAATTAGTCCTTAGTCGTAAACTAGCAATAACTAAATGTATGAACAAAAAAAAACAAACTTAACTTTATTAAAGAGGGACAATTCATTCAGCTGAATCACAAATTTCGAGCTTTCTTTGATTCTTTAATGTTACTAATTAATTTCAGAAATTCGTCTGTGACCCACAATATCATTTGACAACCCGAAGCGCACTTGAAATGATTTTTCTACAAAACGTTTAATTCTAAAATATTGCCCTCTGTCCATTGAGTATGCATGCTAAATTTATGTTAAATCAGGTTGAGCTGCGCCAATGTTTAAGGGCGGGGACAGAGTGACAAACAGAGTGAGTTGTTTTATATAACACACACACAAACGTGCGCACGCATGCACACTCGTGATATATGTATATATATATATATATATATATATATATATATATATATATATATATATATATATATATATATATATATATTTGCAAATTTACGTATATGATCGTGTGTATGCATGTGTGTGAGAGACTTAGTGCGTGCACATGCACGCCTTACAGACAAGTGATACGTGTTCCAGACCCCTAAAGACTTTGATAGAGAATTAATTTCCGACCAAATGCTTTTTCGAATGTGTTCTTACGACGAAGATGGCGTAGTCAAACACACATCCATACATATGTGTGAGTAATTACTATATACATGTACAGTGCTACCTCCGAAGGTGCTTGCTCGGAAGGGGATAGATTATATTGTGGTGCCCATCATAATTGTCATTCTATCATAATTCACCTATTCTCCGTCCGTTCGGATGTGGCTGCTTACCGAGGAAAAAAATACAATATAAACCAATGAAATTTTGTCAGTGTATCAATGTGACCCTGGGGAATGTTTTTAGCCAATTAGTTTTTGAAAATCATCCCACTGTATATCTTTCTAGGGTGGATCGATTTACGACGAAAATTCGTGGTAAACTGATCCTTTACTTCAAGAAGCGTCTTATGTAGTGTGACGTCAAGGGACGAAAAAAAAAAATACTGGTCGTCAGCGTTATTCATTACCCCCTTTCGATATTTCGTTTACGAACAAGAAGCAAACCTTCGACCAACAAATATGTTCTTCCGCTGTTCAAATAATTTCTCGATTCGTCACGGGTAAAACGTTGACGATATTTTTTTAAAAATATATTTTTTTACAAAAATGATGTAAAAATAATTGAGTGCAAACCTCTGAAATTATTAATTAACCCATAAAAAAATTAGGATGTTAAAATACATGCAATTAAGACTTTCAGCAAGACAAAGATCATGTGCAACAACCACATCAGAGATAAAAACACTGAGATCCAAATCGAAGACACAGAACTGGAGGAAGTAGATCACCACATCTACCAAGGACAACGAATCTCAATGAGACCCTCAAAAGAAGAAGAAATCAAGCGAAGAATCACACTAAGATGGCCAGCCTTTGGCAGAGCAAGCTCAATCTTCAAAAATAATAAGATCCCATTAATCCTAAAAAGAAGGGTGTATGACCATTGCACCCTCCCAATAGTCACTTATGGGGCTGAAACCTGGAACCTAACCAAGAGACAGATCTACAAATTGAAAACCATGCAACGTGCACATGAAAGAATTATGCTGGGTCTCACATGGAGAGACTACAAGACAGCACAGTGCATACGGGAAAAGACAAGGGTTAGGGACATCATAGAATCCATCAAAGATCTCAAATGGCAGTTGGCTGGACATGTTACCAGAAAGGGGGACAACAGATTGACATCGCGACTCACGACATGGATCCCCCAAGATCACATGCACAACCGAGGCCGGCAGAATATTAGATGGAGAGACGAGCTAGACAAATTCAGAAAATACTGGCTCCGCGACGCTCATGGTAGCGAAATGTGGCAGATCCTGGGGAAGGTCTATGTCCAACGACGGATGTTAAAAGACTGATGATGATGATGATGATGATGATGATGATGATGATGATGATGATGATGATGATGATGAATTAAAATTGTGATAAAAGTCTTCTAAACACAGCAAACGGACGGACAGAGAAATAAACCAAGATCCCATGAAACCACGACGTTCAACATTGAGTATAACGCGACATCATGGTCAATAATTGAACAACTGTATCGTTCAAGTTTGAAGTCATGTAATAAAATACGAATATGGTCAGAATATATTCTATTTATGACATCAAATATGACAGAGAGTGAAGAAAACAAGAAACATCTAGATTCTTGAGGATCTGGATGTTATTAATAAGCACGTAAAAAAGCTTATGAGCATTTTCAAAAAATTTCTTACAAGTAGTTTAGTGGAGTACTTATGCCTTTTTCAAGTCTTTAGACAAAACGGTGTGATCAGGAGAGCAGAAACACACGCACATAAGAAAGGATAGAACTCTTCGCTACCTTTGGTGGGTACATTTGTTCAATAATCATACGTGAAGGTAGCATCTCAGTGGAGTTCTTACATTATAGATTAGACTCAGTAAAAATAAGATATAGCTCTCATTTGAGAAAGAACGAATCTAAAATGCTTCCTACAGTAAATATGATACAATTTTAGCAACAAGTCTCTGCAAAGAACACAAAAACGCAACTGTTGGACCGCCATCAAGGCCTTCATCAGATGATAACTCTGGTTTCGGGCCAAAGCCTCATTATCACTAACCCAGAGCGCCCCAGCAGTACCATGCGGTACTATCTGACTGTTGGTTTAATGTTGCAGTGTGGAAATGTCTGATGAAAATGCAGCCCCTTCACAATATTTACAACCTTCCGGTCAATTTTTAAAAGCTCAGAATGCAAGCAACGTCTCAGTGACATCATCCAGAAAATTGCAATCTTGACTTCTGAAAAAAGAATTCCTTTTCCTTTTGGACATAATTTATAGTCAACCATGTTAAAAGTAAGCCACGTTCACTAGAGCTGCCAATTCAGCTTTTTGGGGTCTATATCTGGCTATTATTTTTTTCAGTTCAACTTTCAAAGCTCTTACGAAAACCGGGGATAAAAAGTATGTAAGCTATTACACTCTTTAATAATTTTTTTAAACATAAAAATGACAAAAACGATACCTATATTTTACGGACTTTCCCTACTGTCCTAATTTTAATGAGTCATTAAATGAAACAAAATTTGTTTTAGGGAGAGAATCTATTCGTTTACTTTCGTATACTTACAGGATCAGTACCTAAAAAATCTATTTGCTGAAGGAAAAGGTTTCATTTTTTGTACATTTACAGAATACAGATAAACATTTTACGTAAGTGTTGCATTATTAACAAATACAATTCTTGAATTTAGAATTTATTCCAACTATTCAGGTGGAAATTTGTAACACTTGACTTTTACTAACCAACACTGCTCAGTGGTAGAGTACTCGCCTCTGGTTTGGTAGGCTATGGTTCATTCTAATGCTGAGTCATACCAAAGACTTTTAAAATGGCTAAAGACTTGGATTGGGGAACCTCTCCCGAAGCTAAGAGGTTATGGCCAAATCACGTTGGATACGCTTGTTCTCAAAGTTAAGTAACGACTGCCATGTTCAGTACCTTAATGAGTGTCTATTGAGGAAAGAAATTGGCAATAAAAAGATTTATAAAACTAAAACAACGAACGTGATTTTGATCAAATCACTTAAAATCCCATGTACCAAATAATTTTCGCCTTTGAAAACAAAATACGACAGTATATATATATATATATATATATATATATATATATATATATATATATATATATATATATATATATATATATATGTCACCAAACACACACTCACCCATGTATATTTATATATATATATATATATATATATATATATATATGTCACCAAACACACACTCACCCATATATATATATATATATATATATATATATATATATATATATATATATATATATATATATATATGTGTGTGTGTGTCACCAAACACACACTCACCCATATATATATATATATATATATATATATATATATATATATATATATATGGTAAGCGGACAACTTGGCTGCAGATTTCCTACCCTGAAAAATTCGGTCGTATTTTGTTTTCAGAGGCGAAAATCATTTAGTTACTTATATATATATATATATATATATATATATATATATATATATATATATATATATATATATTGGTGAGCGTGTGTTTGGTGACACGTGTGATAGAGAAGAGTGTGAACGAATATATCTAATATTTTGCTAATATCGATATCCGATAATGTGTATCCGAATGTTTTCAGTAATGCAATAAAACATTTCATTAAAGAACTCTTCACTATAAAAAGGCATTCAAGTTCGAACTGCGCTATCAATTTTCAAATACGCATCTCCGAATCAGAACGATGTAAAGATTTTGAAATAGATTTTCCGTAACAAAATAATAGATCTAAATTTAGATGTAAAATATTCAAATTGTCAATAAACCTAAATTCAGATTGTCAATAGATCTAAATTTAGATCCAAAATTTCTAAATTGTCAATAGATCTGAATTTAGATATAAAATATCTAAATAGTCAATTGATCTAAATAGAATATTTAAATTTCCAATTGATCTAAATTTAGGTATAAAGTATCTAAATTTTCAATAGATCTAATTTCAGATGTAAAATATTGAAATTGTCAATAGATCTAAATCTAGATGTAAAATATCTAAATTGTCAATAGATCTAAATCTAGATATAAAATATCTAAATAGTCAATAGATCTAAATAGAATATTTTGATTGCCAATAGATCTAAATCTAGATGTAAAATATCTAAATTATCAATAGATCTATGTTTAGACACAGAATATGTAAATTGGCAACCAAAAGAGCGGTAACAGAAATAATTCGAAGCCGTAGTAGACGGAAGAAGAATGACAATTAAGGTAGGCGGCTCAACACTCCATAAACTTCGGGCCTTTCCATACAGGCTGCTTTGGAATAAGCACTAGTTTGCACAAATTGAGAAAACGAAAGAAAAGTTCATTTACATTGTATGTGTGCATAAGTTCACAACCTGCGTGAATTCGCATCGAAATCATTTCAAATATGAAATAATGAAATGAGAACGCAAGATCGATCCATGTAGAAAATAGTTTAAACGTTGCAATTGTTTGTCCGTTCATGTTAGAAGCCGCCAACCAAAACTGTCAACATAGGTTTCTTTCAGTTTTCAAATTAGTCCGTCTGTCTGTCCGTCTGTCTGTCTGTCCGTCTGTCTGTCTGTCCGTCTGTCTGTCTGTCTGTCTGTCTGGTTGGCTAGCTCGCAATGCATATATCATGCAGCTAGAGGGCTGAAAATGTAAACATCTACTCCTTACTAAGTCAACAAAGAAAAGTTTTTGTTTCTTTGTTTTTCCACATTCTCCCCCGTATAGGCTTTCAGTGGAGGTTCAGTCAGCCATGTAATTTTGCATCCGCTTGTTTTTTCTTTTTTGAACATTCAGACTTTTTAGTGATTACTGTCCAACAAAAGGCGAGAGAAGTAACTTATCTCTTGATCACCTCTTTTCCCATTTTCGCTTAATTGAGTGCTCCCAACAAGGCATGCTGCCAAAATACGTTGGTCATGTGATGGCTTCTATTGAATGACTATCCAGACCTATTATTATTATTATTATTATTATTATTATTATTATTATTATTATTATTATTATTATTATTATTATTATTATTATTATTATTATTATTATTATTAAAAACCAAGTGTGTATATATTGACGTATATATGATTAAAAATTGGTGTAGATTATGGTTAGGCTGATAACATAAATATTGGAAGGTATTTTTCTGGTCTTTCTTAATACAAATGAAGAGATAAGAATGGAACTGATGATGCACATTGGGAAACACTATGAATCTCAGAGATTAAGGGAATCAGTTATAAAAAAGAAAGTAAATTCAGCTCAGATATCAATGGTCTTTGGGCGAGAGAGAGAGAGAGAGAAAGAAAGGAAAAGAGTGTGAGAGAGAGACAGGGACAGAAGAGGAGAGATAGAGAGATAGGGAAGAGGAAGCAAGGTGAGGCGCTTTGTGAAAGTTACCTACATGAGCGTATTGGAACTCATCGGTTGAGGCAGGGCAAATTTCTTGATTTGCCCGAAAATTTACGCCGTTTTGCTTGGACTACACTTATTTGCCCGAAATTTCACACAGTTTTATCCGCATCCCCCGTTCCTTTGGCTCGTAAGCCTATGGTTACCTAAATAAAGTCTTGAGAGCTCCATGACCACAGTTTACACCAAATGATGAAGCTTGTCACATCAGCAATGAACCTATTCAGAACTAAGTACCGTTCTTGGGCAATGTTTCCCAAAGTGGGTTCCAGGGTTCGCTGAAAAGATTCAAGGGTTCCGCAAGATTAAATGCGTTTTAATAAAATTCAATAAAAATTTATTTTAAGAAAAAAAAATCATATTCTCTATTACCATGATAATAGGTTAGGCGACGTGTTCTTTTTAGATTCATTTTAATGTTTCATTTATCAGGTTTTTCTTATATAAATAAATTCTCTCTAAAACAATTTCCGTTTCATTTAATATCTCATCAAAATTAGGGTGGCGGGTGATATCCATAGAATATAGGTATGGCTTCCGGAAGTTTTAGAACATCGTGTATGGGTGCCGAAACAAAATAAGTTTGGGAACCACAGTTCTAGAGCAAATGAGAAAGTAAATATGACGATTGAAGTGAAAATAGAAACAACAAAGCCTGGCTGCTGCAGGGTCAAAGTCCACTCCTATTACTATGCTGTCTAAAGATAATCACAGCAACTTTTTTATTGTATATATAATAGATGAAAGATTATAAAAATATTTCTTCTTGCATGAATGTGTCTATAAATTAGGATGAAATAAGCCTGTACGTATTTGTAACGTAAATTATCATAAATACGAAAGACATGTCAGTTTGGTTCAGTCGGTAAGAGAACCGCCTACCGATCACTTGATCGTGATTTCGAATCTTATATATCTTTTACAGTGGTTTAATTTAATGTGACGGGACAGACAAACAGCAAAGAGTGTACTCCCCTAAATCAGGTGAAGATTGCTGTTGTTGCTGCTGCAAAATTAACTCCAGGCTTGGACTGGAGTTGGACAAAAGTTTAGAGAATAAACAGGAAATAGTAAGGACGAACCATATTTTATGGGGAAAAAGTCTTGAAAGAATAAAGGGCTTCAATAGGGAAGGTTCGAGACAGCGATAGAGAGGGGGCAATCAGTTGTTTATTAATACCGTTAACTTCAGCATATATCATTTTTTGCATGTAAAATGTAAACAAATAGTCGGATCCACCCTAACTTACAACTGCCCAACCCCCAAGTAGAATCTTCCCACAAGCGTAGATACAGAATTTCATTGAAATACATCGAAGAATAACGAAGTTATCCGATTGAGAACAAGGACACAATGACAATGGCGGCAACAACAACTGCCTTGAAAAATAATTTTTTCTTGAAACAGCGAATTCATTGATCGGATTGGACATTAATAGTTCTCACGACAAAACAGACTAATCAAAACTTTGCCTCGATTTTGACATTGCGTTTGTGTTTAGGTTTAAATTAGGGTTTGAATTAGGGTTTAAATTAGGGTTAAGGTGTGCTCTAAGAAAAATAATGTTTGTATTATCAGGTTAGGATTAGATTCCTCAAAAAATACTATCAAGCTGGCATAAGCACTGAGAGATAGAAAAATTCACGTTCATGGTCACTTACAATAAATGGAATGTGAGGATACATTTTAGCATTATAGCTACATTGTAAACAGAATCTGCTCTTATAAAAACCTTTAAATATTTCCTTTCTCAAAACTGACTAATTTCAGAAAGGTTTAGAGGTCTAATTAATTGAAAACATGAAATTGAAAGAAAAAAGTAAAATTTTCCTAATCTGGTTTTGAACTCGTTCTGCCGATCGTATCTACCTCGTTTTCAAACATTGATGTAATGTCGTTCGCTTTGATTTCTTCAGTGAAAAAAATCGGATTTTTATGTGAGCGCGAACGCAGACCTCATGGAAATCGACGAATTTTCTTTTTTTTGCTAAATCAGATCTTAAAACGTATGGGTGAATTGAGATCTGCTAATATCGATCTTTGATTTTCCCCTGCAATTCGTAATTCCCGACCTTTTAGAGCACTAATTCCCCCACATATTTTAGTACCGCATATACATACTTTCAAAATTACATTAGAACTGAAAGATTTCCCGTATCGAATGGAAAGTTGAGGTCCATTTTAGCATTGAAACTTTATTGTAAATAGAAGCCCCCTCCAAAACTTGAAAAATAACTCTTTATCAAAACTGACAAATTTCCAGGGTTTTTGAAGGTCAAATTGTTTGAAAGCACATTGTAAGTAATAGCAAAGGAAAAAATTAACCCTCTCCGTCGGAGTTTGAACTTGGTTCACCAAGATAGATAGATAGATAGATAGATAAATGTAAGAGAAATAGATCTATTTTTGTAACAGGAAAATTCTGATTATGCCATGCTTATACATAGGCGAGTTGTCATTTGAGTGCAGTACTTGGATCTGAATATCCTCTACTTGGAGGGAAAAAATGATAGTTAAGACGCAATACTGATATGCCACTGACTTCATGAGTGACGCAAGTTCGAGCAGGAATGCATTTATAACATCTATACATAAAGGTTCGGTTAGTCACTCGATAGGAATCGGACGTGAACAACGTCTTTCAGCTGTGTTGGGGATGACCAATTAAAACATAGGAAAATGACTTCCTCCTCACTTGCTAAAAAAAAAACTATTTAGGGGTAGATAAAAAAAAAAACGACAACAAAAAACACCTAATTCTTGAGTTAATAAGGTGTAAATGTTTGGATATTCTCTTCTCTAAGCTCTAATGATGTGACCTGTATACATGATACGTACAGAGCCTGACCGCCAGCCAGACCAGCTTAAAGACTGAATAAACTTTTTCTGATAGCTTTTGTGACAGTTTTTGTTGAGAGTTTCAAACAGCAAAATAAATAAACTTTTGTGATCATTTAAAAAAAAAAAACTTTTGTGATCATTTGATATTAAAGAACAACCCATTATCATCATCGTTATCATTGTATTTCCGTAACAAATTCTATTCATTTAAAGTTATTTTTTTTTAGTCTGGACATACCTACATATAAACTATATTTACTTTAAGCATGATAGATATTTGTCATTACAGGCCTCTTCCATTAAAACGCAGTTTGTAAAAGTGCAGTTCGCGTTATAATGCAGATAGATAGTGGAACCCAAAATATTAATATAACTCCCAGATTAGCTTGATCTGTTTCCAAAATAGCTAAATTTTCTCGCTGTGCAGTTGGCTTTCTTGGGGCCCATACACCTGCAGTATAAATCCACGAATAAAGAGTTGTTCATCTCATATTTCCCAACTGATATATTTCTTTTTGTGTCAATATGTTGGAAATGTAAGTTTTACATTTGTATCTATTTCTATTTTTGTTAAGTGCATAATTCATGTTTTAAAAAATATCCATTATCTCTGTATCATCAATAGATTACTTTACAAATCTTATCATAGATTAATCTCTTTTTTTTTACATTAAAAACCTCGAGTCCTGAAAAAAGAAACTCTATCAGTCAATAGTTATGTGCGTTTATTGGTAACATCTCTATAGATTCAATCGGATACTGATCATTATATATACGTAAATAACTTTATATATAGGTATGTACATACGAACATTTACTGTTTATTATGTCACGGGAAACGTGAGATTTTTTTTTCATATGTGCGTGGAGGATCAATTCACAAAGTAAGTTTATACCAAAGCGATCTCTAATTCTGTGTCCGGCAGTATTAATGATTGTTTTTTGTTATTAAATTTGACATTTTTAACGATCACTGCTCAACAAAAGGCGAAAAGGGTAACTTATTCATTGATCAACCTTTTTTTCTCACCATCCAAACCTATGAATTTATTTCTTTTAGTATACAGAACTACATTTAATCTTTAGATATAAGTGTTAAAAGCTGATTTCGTAAACATTAGGAACACACAGAAAAAAAGATGAAAACAATAAAGTTATCAGAGAGAGAAAAGGCGTTGCAAGAGATTTTCACCAACCCACCCGCTGCAAATTGTTTGTGCAGCGTGTTTTGTTGTGAGTTCGATTCTCAACGCAGGCTCACTCTTTATTTCCGATTGCGCTGTTTAATCTTGGTCGTAGAATGACGGTCCGAGTTGTGATTAAAAAAATAAAACAAAACAACATCTACAAATTAAGATGAAGGTAAAAACTAGCTGAAATTCTCTGAATTTTTTAGATGAGCAATTAGTATCATCTCCATTATTTTTCGGACTATCCTCATCTTGGTTGTTTTCCATACAACGTTTCGACCGTTGCACTCCACGATCTTCATCAGGTATCATCTGCAAGTAATCTAATGGTTCTAGGTTCAATCCCAGTGTGAGATAACAATAATTCAAAAATACTACTACTGCTAAGAGGGGAGTGCGGTCCATATACCCCCATCGGTTAAATAAAGGGTTCGGTTCGTTACTTCCCCACATCTACCAGATGATACTTGATGAAGGCCGTAGAGTACAACGGCCGAAACGTTGCATGGAAAGCAACCAAGATGAGGATAGTCCGAAAAATAATAGAGATAGTTGAAATTCATTATGAAATACGTCCGGTGAGTCACTCAAAAGAAGCCGTCACGTGATCAACGTTTTTTTTTTTTTTTTTGGTAACATGCTGTGTCGGGGGTGATCAATTGAAAATTTTGAAGAAGTGGGGAGTCAATTGATGAACTGAATTTTGTGGGACTGTAAACACTGAAAAAATCTTAAATAAAAAAAAACAAACAAAAAACAAAGTAGAAAATCAATTTAGTGTGAACTTACATTGCAAATTGAACCCCCCGAACTAAAATTCTCATTAGGGGAGGTATTTTTGAAAAACAAAGAAAAGTTTTTTGTCGTCATAATAGGGAGTAAATACTTGGATTTTCAGCCCTCTAGCTCCTTCGGTACGGACTGTACGAGTAATGCATCTATACACACATTCATACGTACTAACATTTAGTGACATTCGTCTGTTGGAATGCAGTAGCTGAACTATTATTTTTAAACCTTTTGTTGGTAACTCTTATTGAGTGTCCGGGGGCATGTCCAAAAAGCCCCCATCCACTCTCGGCTACAACTCTGGCAAAGAAATTTTCACCACTTTCTGTGCATACATATTTATATGACCGTTTTTAGCTTTCATCGTTACAATAATACAAGAATGCTTTGAATATTGCGGTTTTGATTAATACAGGTTTTGGTGTAGTACGGCTGAGGTATTGCTGTACAAATTAATGTAACTTAGTGGAAGCTGAAAAAAAACGTACACATCAAATCACAAAAAGACATTGAACAATGCGATTTCAAACAGAACTGATTAACGGCACTAATAAAACTAAACCTTCATTCAAGCTATGAAGGAAACCTATTGAGCTCATATTGACCCAGCTAATCGTGCATTAATCTCTTGGAGAAGGAGACCCTCCGTCATTCGATATTAGAGACCGTCAACCAAAACTGTTAGCATAGATTTCTTCAGTTTTTAAGTAGGTCCGACTGACTGGCAATGTGTGTATGTATGTATCTAACACGTATACAGGCTGTGCCATTCAAGCTAAAGGGATGAAATTTTAAACATTTGATTCTTATTTTGTTTAGAAAGACGTGTTCTCTTGGGAGAATAGTTTTTTTTAGAAGTGGGCTTACAAAGTAATTTCATGCTAAATTGATCTCTACTTTGAACCTGCTATTTTTTTAATTCAAACTTTTCAATAATTCGACAAAGGGCGAGTAGATCTTTATTTCATTTGCTTGTTTCAAGATCTTCTTGTAAGTATGAAATATCTGGCGTAAAGCAAGTTGAAATTTTGTACGACGCATAATTGTTGGGTATTGAAAACCATTGACTAAAACTATCACCGTCAACATGGGTTACCTCATTTTTAAGTTGGTTTGGCGGGCTATGTATGTACGTATCACGCGTACAGGCCTCACTGATGTAACTACGAGGCTGAATATTTAAATATTAACTCATCAGTACGTCTAGAAATGTCTTAGAAGTACCGAATATATGTCAAGTATACAGATTGTACCTTCTAAAGCATAAACAAGTTTTAATTGTTGTAGTAAATTGTTTCAACTCTTAACTATTGTGCTGCAGAGTAAAAGTAATTTTAATATTTTGTGATAAATTGTTATAGTTTTTACAAACTCATTGACTCATACTGCGATATAAAACATGATTTTAATATTTCAATACATAGTTTTATCGTTTATTTACATGCTTATGTTTCGATAATAAATATTTTAAACTCAATAGTTTGTTCCTGCGAACTATAAATGAATGACTTGAACAACAGAAGTGAATTAATTCACTAAAATAATTCAACCATCTGAAATTTGATTTTTGTATCTCAATAAATTGTTTTAACTCCATAGTTTCTGTTGGTCCTCTTTGTTCGTAGATGCACTCAGTTATCGTGCGCTGGATTATCCTTGCGCCTAGCAGTCGTGCACCGAGAAGTCGGCGTACAGATGTTGGTGCTAGAAAGACTTGTGCTGAGATGTCGGGTCTCAATTTTAATATCTTTGAGAGAAAAAAAAAACAGAGCAAAACGATACCAAAAATAAGTGATAATTTGATTGGATGAATTTCTTCCAAACTCCAGTCCAAGTGGGGAATAGACTTTGTTTTCTCCAAAAGATCAATTCTCATCAGACTTAAGGGAGTAAACTGTCCCGTTACGTTAAACCAAACTCATATTCATAATGAAAATTTCCCTAGCGTGATTTGAAATCAAGGCCAAATGATGGCTAGGAGACTCTCTTGCCAACTGAGCCAAACTGACAAGTCTTATATAAATACAAATTTATAAATCATCCATACAATGGTAAAGTTTCAATCATCATCAGTCGGAATAAAAGCATGAGTTTGACCTTACAGCAACAAGGCTTGTATCATATTGATTATTTTATTATATAGATTTCACTGTTTTGATCATGATGATTAAGAAACAAATCCAGACCAGTCTGTCAATCAGTGAGTTCTCTGACACATCTCTGGCATAGTAATGTATAAATGTGTTTGTATGCGCGTATAAGCTTTTATATGCTCGTATGAGTATACGTAGGTTTGTGTATATTGTATACAGCATATGTATATGTATACATATTCATGTTCATACATGTGCCCCCTATGTATGTGTGTGAGTGTGTATGCATGTGCGTGTGTGTGTGTGTGTGTGTATGTATGATTTTTATGTTCTTAAAACAAATATCAAAGCACTTTCAGAATAACAAGGGAAAGAAAAGTAGTTTCTATTCTCGCTCATGGTTGGTCAGATTCACTTTCTTTTGTCAAAACAAAACCAACATCTCTATCCCTCCACCTCTTGGTTAAGTATAAACTGGCGTGAAATCCCCAAAGGCTCTGATTATAGCGCTCAATTTAGCCTTTATTTGTTTCAGAACATAATTATTTTACATTAAGTAAAGGAATGAGATTATAGTGACATAATTTCATTTAATAAAGATTGTATATAGTTCTTTCAAATAATTCAAGTTGAGCTACTTAATTGATGTAAGTAATGTAAGCACCTGTAATCGATTTCATGTTGCATTTCATGTTAATTATAATTGGCATTGAAAAGCAATTAATACTCAATTAAGTAAGTAATACATTACTTACATCAACAAATAAGAGAGAAAAGCTAGACAAATATATTCTCGAATTATTTTCCATTTAAAAAGTGAACAGATCACTCGCTACATTCATGTATGCATTTGTGTGTTCCTCTCTCTGTCTCACGCATACACACTCTCTCTCTATCAAAATATATCTACGAGAGAGAGAGAGAGAGAGATGTGTGTATTTGTGTTTCTCTTGCTTTCACTTTCTCTCTCTCTTTTCAATCAATCTCTCTTCTCTTCCTCTTTACATATGTATGTGCGTGTTTGAGTGTGTGTGCGCGTGTTCATCTATCTCTCCTCTCTCTCTCTCTATATATATATATATATATACACACATATATATATAAATGTGTGTGTGTGTGTGTGTGTGTGTGTGTGTGTGTGTACACACATTTATAAGTGTGTGCGCTCGTGTTTCAGTGTGTATTTTAGTTTCTCACTTTCCTTTCTCTGTCTTTATATATATATATATATATATATATATATATATATATATATATATATATATATATATATATACATATATATATATATATATATATATATATATATATATATATATATATATATATACATATATATATATATATATATAGAGAGAGAGAGAGTTCATTTCTTCCCTTTCTCTCTCTCTCTCGCTCTCTCTCTCTCTCTCTATATATATATATACATGTATATATATATATATATATGTGTGTGTGTGTGTGTGTGTGTGTGTGTGTATATATAAATATATATGTATATATATGTTTATATATATAGTCTAAAAAACTTTACAACTTTAAACACTAAATACATAAAAATATACGTGTGTGTATGAATCTGTGTGTTTCTTTCTCTCTCTCTCTCCCTATTCCTTCTCTCTCTTTGTCAGTATATATATATATATATATATATATATATATATATATATATATATATATACATATATATATATATATATATATATGTGTGTGTGTGTGTGTGTGTGTGTGTGTAAGTACAGGAGTATATGTGTAACTATATGCAGCTAGAAGTCAATTTATGTAGATCATCTTGATTTGAAGTCAAGTAAGTACTTTCATTGTCGAATTTTAAAGAACTTATAAGGAAATTGCAAAATCTATACTCTTCTAAAATTTTTAATATTCTATTCTAGTTACAAAATTTTAATTAAAAAAAAAAGAATTTCAAAATATTGTTCGGAAATTGTGAGAAATCCACTTCATCAATTGAAGACCATATGGAAATATTATTTATTCAAATAGAATTTATCTACACAACTGTAGTATACAAAATGACGCACAATTTCTCCGATTAATTCAAATTCTTTAAATCAACCAAAATCTTATAAATCTTTTTTTGAAAAGGATTTATTTATTTGTATATCTATGAGAGTAAAATGACAATATCGGATGGCTTGCACCTCAAGTGACATCTCCTTGTACAATTTACATTAGAAATACCTATTCAACATTAAGATACACATTAATTCAATAGATAAAAATACATAGAACTTGATAAAGTTACCGGCTTATCAGGACAGAGAAAGTAATTACCAGGCACATTTTTTTCCTAAATTCGTCTATATATTCCAGCTGATAAAATTTCCCCACCGATTTATTTTCTGTTGCTGATGATCTAAATTTATCCAAGTTATTCTTGAGATTATTCATATTCATATCATTTTTTACACAAGATGGTATACTATTCCAGTATTTCAAAGTTCTTTCAGAGAAAAAAATCAACGGATGAATCTGTTTCAACCCAAAATTTCAAGTTTTACATTTTTCAGTATATTCACTTTATCTGGAATTAACAATTCATTGATATTAGAAACCGTCAACCAAAACCGTTGAAATGAGTTTTTTCGGTTCACAGACTGCACCAATGGAGCTACAGGGCTGAAAATTTGAACATTTACCCTTTATTATGTCTAGAAAAAAACGATTTTTTTTTGTTTATCGATCTCCAACCCCTTGATAGGTTTTTGTTGGGTGGGGGGTTCAATTAGCATAATGAGTTTTTGCTAAATTAATCATTTTGTTCGTGTCCAGAAGCTTTGTTTTGTTTTTTTGTTTGTTGAAAATTCAAACCATTTTAGTGATCATTATCCAACAAAATGCGAAAGGAGAAACTTATTGATTGATCAACCCCAACGTGTCATGCTGCCAAAAGACCTTGGTCATGAGTCAGTTTCTATTGGGTGACTAACCAGATCTGTTCATTGCTATGTTTTCTTTTTATTTAATCCACATCGATGAAAAATACATGTTTAAACTTGGCGAGATTTATTGTATTAAGAGGTAAATTAATTTAGAGCCCAAGATCCATGTATGGGCGGACAAGGGATTCCGATCCCAATCCCCTACTCAGTCAAAGCACTATAAAAAAAATCCCAAAAGATATCTAGGTAAAAAGATTTTATAAATTAAAAAAAACAACAACTTATAAGTCCCAGTAATCATAAATTAACGTTTTAAAAATATGTTTTGTATTCATTGTCTAATTAGAGAAATGGAGTGATTTTTTTTTTTTTACGATTCGGATCCTCCCCACGATTCAAAATCCTGGATCCGCTCCAGATCTTCTATCGGTCGATAACTTAAAAGACATTTTAGGAATAAAGTACTAATTATGTGTTGCTTTGTGAAATTAATCGTATATTGACGCAAAAACCTTATACATTATTTAAAAAAACGTTGGAAAAGTACAGGGTGATTAAAAAAAAATAGATAGTTTTAAAAATGTATTAAAGCAAAACTGTTCCAAATATTGATACTATAAGATGCTATTGGTGAGAAACATCCGAAATCTTATTACTGAGAGTTACAGTAGTTCGATTCGTGCATTTTCTAATTGCATAACGGAATTTTTTTCCACCTTCTAGAATCTTGTGTCAGTGCTACCGGACACACTAATTTGGCTGAACATCTTGCAAATTCACATGAGTACTCTGCAAGACATGTTCTCAAGTTTTTTTATTCATTCATTTTTTTTTTTACCTTCTAAAATATAGTGTCAGCGCTACCGGACGCACAATTTGGTTTAAGATCTTCCAAATTCATATGAGGACCGTAAAAGTCATCTCAGAAAAAGATTTATTTAAATTTTTTACCTTCTAAAATCTTGTATCATTGCTACCAAACACATGAATAGCACTTGAATCTTGAACGTCTGCACAAATATTTTACTAGACATCAATAAAGACTTTTCTAAATTTTTGGAAATTTTAAACAATTTTTTAAAATGTTTCTCTTTTTTTTTCTTTTTTTTTTTTCATTTTAATCTTGTTTCAACGTTTCCAAAACCTTCTGTGTTTCTTTCTCAAAATATACAAATCTATATAAATCTATTTAACAAAGTTTTATGGAAATTTCGTCGACTCCAGTGGTCAACCGTTCTTCCACTATACAAGACTGTCAAATAAATGATGTATCTGTGTTTATCAATCTAAAATAATATACTTTTACTTTACATTCAACTGTATTAAACTTACTTACACACACATACATACATATATATAAATGTTTGTGTGTGTGTAACGATACTATTCTCTATATATATATCTAAAACTGTGTGAGATACTGTATAAATTAAAATCTAATAAAATTGTTTATAAAAAAAAAGTAATTTAAATATAGGTATGTTCCTATGTGTAATTGATTTATTAATATGCCTTTGAGTAAAGGTTCTCTCTCTCACTCTCTGTTATATATATATATATATATATATATATATATATATATATATATATATATATATATATATATATATATATATATACATATATATTTATATTGTCTACTTCTGATTATTGTATCGACTCACACACACACACACACACACACAAACACACACACACACACACACACACACACACACACATATATATATATATATATATATATATATATATATATATATATATATATATATATTCAAAACCGTGTAAGATACTATATAAATCAAAATCTAATTTAACTGTTTATTAAAAAAAGTATATCAAATATAGGTTTCTTCCTAAGTGTAATTGATTTATTGATATGCCTTTGAGTAAAGGTTCTCTCTGTGTTTGAATATATATATATATACATATATACATACATATATATATATATATATATATATATATATATATATATATATATGTATATTGTCTCTCTCTCTCTCTCTCTATATATATATATATATATATATACATACATATATATATATATGTGTGTGTGTATATTGTCTATTTCTTATTAATATATCGACACACAGACATACACAGACACACACAGACACACACAGACACACACACACACACACACACACATATATATATATATATATATATATATATATATATATATCCACTTAAGAGTTATATATGCAAGTTAGCATGTTCAATTGAATAATTGTTTGTGTGGTTAATTTGTCTGATTTCTGATATAATCTAAAACTTATAATGGATTGGTCCATGTGAAATTGAATACCACAGCTAATGAAATAATTTACGGGTTGAAAAATATCAGGTGATATAATGTCATAATAACTCTTAAAACTTTATGTCTGATCATCATACATCAAAACAGATTGAGTTGAGACTTTTTAAAAACTTAGAATTAGTATGATTGAATTTTTAGAAATAAATTGCGTATTAAATAGCCCCAGGCTCCATCGTGCCGATCCATATGTAAGTAATGCCGTATTTCTTTTACGGGTATATGGAGGTATATACAAAATCATTATCATAGGCAGTAGCAGTCATTTTGGGACCACAGTTTTTCCCAATCCCTTCCGTGACGACTGAGACTGTACTAATCTCTGTCATTCCTTCCCAGCAAACCCTTCTATTTTATCTAAGGATGTTTTATCTGGTCTTCGGGTATCATTTGAATAACCTTGTGTACTTTCAGTTATACGTCCCTTTTGCTATGTGTTCGGCCCAGCTCCATTTTTGAAACTCAAGTATTCCTAGCATTGCTCTTTCCATTGATATCAATGAAAAGCAAGAGATCTTTATTGGATTTTAAAACATAATGCACGCAATATTCATATACCATATACATAGTATATCTATAAATATCAACAGGCATACTTATGGATGTAGGGATATTGTTTTGCCAGTACGTGGATATACGTATATATGTACATATTGAATATATAGATGTATGTTTATATGTATGTATGAGAGAGAGAGAGAGAGAGAGAGAGAGAGAGAGAGAGAGAGAGAGAGAGAGGTAGGATGTGTGTAAGCGTGTGTGCACGCGCCTGTGCTTGTCTGTATATATGAGTGTATAAATGAATATTTGTCTCAAAGTGTTATTTTAAGTATTTTTCGAAGTATATGATTTTATACATAACAAGCCTGGCTGCTGAAGGATCAAACTCCATTCCGAATTCTATTCCAACTGACGATTATTACCGTCAAAACTTCTATTGCATGTATGATAAATAAATTTAATGTAAAACTACCTAAAAGATATCTATTTATCAGACTGAAATGAGCCCGTGCACACTTGTATGATAATTTTACGTTAACATCTATGTTTTGTCAGTGAGACAGTCGTGAGTTCAAATCCCGAAAGGTGAATGCAGATTTCACGCATTGGTTAACACCCATGATTTTGGTGAGGATTGTTCCTGCTGTTGTTGTTGTTCTTGTTATGGTACACAATGAAGTCAACTCCAGTATTGGAGTATGTCAGAATCATATAAATAGACTTATTAATAATCATCTTCGCATTTACAAACATATGTATTCTGATGTGTTCGAAGAGTGTTTCAGGAGTTTTGAGTCTGATTATGATCACTTCGATTGGCTCAGATCAACAGCACAAAAAGAGTATTGAACTTGACGGGTATTTTGTTGAAAAATAAAATAATAAATAAAAATAGAATAATCTAGCATTTTAAAGGAAATTATGAATAACCACCACCCATATATGATCAATTAAAATTTGGAAAAAAAAGGGGTTATCAATTAATGAGTAACTCCTTTCGCATTTTGTTGGTCTGTGATCACTGAAAAAAGGTCTGAATTTTCGAAAATCAAGCGGAAATAAACTTGTAACCAATTTAGCACAAAATTACATTGTATAATGAACTCCCAACGAGAAAAGAATTCAGAAGGGGAATTTTCAAAAATCGAAACAAAAAAAATCAAAACATTTTCCTCACTGATAAAGAATGTACGTGCAAAATTTCAAATTTCTTCTATGAACGTTTGGGAATAGGCGAAGTCCGGATAGATAGATAGATAGATAGATAGATAGATAGATGAGTATGAATGAATAACCTAAGCCCAGCAACAGCGATAAAACTGGTCTGTTATGGGTAGCGGTGATTAAAATAAAAGTATTTTTTTCTTATTGTCATATCACTAGTATGTTTGATTCAAAAGTTTTGGAACATTCTTCGTATATATGAGGCTGGACTGATTGCAAATATCGTTCTTTAACCAAAGCTTGCATCCGAACCTGATGTAGGGTAGATTTTCAAATCTAGAAACCGTTACATAATCAACGTCTCTCGGCAGATGATCTGTTAGAGGCGATCAGTTAAAAAATTGGAAAAATGGGGTTATCGATGGATAAGTTACTTCTCTCACCTTTTGTTGAATAGTAATCACAAAAAAAGTTCAGAAAGCAAATATGAATGCTGCTGGACACAAACTAAGGGATCAAATTAGCATAAACTTACATTGCAAATTGAACTCACTTGGGTACGTTTAAAAACCCAAAGACATTTTTTTCTAGGCATCATAAAGTGAAGATGTTGAAAATTTCGACCTTTACGCATGATACGTATATACCTCCATTGCCAGCCGGACCAACTTGAAAACTGAAGAAACCTGTTTTTACTGTTTTGGTAACAGTTTTAGCGGGTGGTTTCTAATGATAAGGCATAATGATAAGCTCGTGTTACGGTATAAGAACACGTGACACGTATTGAAGATGTTCACGATAGAGGAATACATAAACAGATTAATGATTGTTCCCAACCGTGGGTAATTTAAGTCGTCCAAAGCGGAAATAAGGCTATTGGATAAAAATGAATTGCGTTGAGTGTTTTGGGCTCAAGGAGGGTGGGGATTATGTGATGCAATATGGAGTTCATACTCTATGCAACCAAAGGTGCGGATTATCCTTAAAGTATTTTTGATCTAAAAAATAAGATTGAATTTAGTTATAGTGTTAGGTTATTGTCATTGTGTTTAATTGGTTTTTATCACCTTCAATAAAATATTCATAATTCATTAATGACTATAATGTTCACTTCCTTGATTGATTTTGAGGCCAATGTATTTAAAGAGGTGGTCAGTATTCTTATTGACAAAAGTGGGGAATAATCTTGAAATGGTTAGAAACAATACATAAACAGATTACTGTAACACAAAAACGTAAGCGGGTATCTCACATGTGGCTACAGGAATACTAATGAAGAGTTTCAGTGATTGAGCACTTTGTGATTTTAAGTGAATTCCTTTTACGCGTTTTTTTAATCATTTCTATCTTCACTCGTCTTCGAAGTCTTTTTAAACTGACTTCTATCACTTTAAATCTATTTACGTATGTATAGTAATAACAAGTTAATCCAATAATAATTAACAGATGTATTTTTTTTAGTATCCTTGACATTCAAATGAAGACAGAGAGACTTACAAGCAATGAATGGTCAACCCAGACAAATGATTGAATTTTCTGATAATGAAATAATCTTTTAATACTGCGCTAAAGACTGGAGAACGTAAAAAAAAACATTTATAATCAGATGAAATACGAATAACTCATTGGTTGAAAGTATTAGTATCAAGAAACGGAGAAATTACTCCTTGTTGTAAATGGTTAATAGAGTCATGCGGAGAGTAGCAACAGAGAGTTCAGCGAAAGCTTTTCAGATGTACCGATATTTACAACGATGGAAATGAGTTTTGGGAAATAGGTATACGGTAAGGCTGGGTTTTGGGAACTAGGTATACGGCAAGCCAGATTTTGTGAACTAGGTATACTATAAAGATGGGCTTTGGAAACTACGTGTACGGTACGCCGGGTTTGTGAACTAGGTATACTATAAAGCCGGGTTTTGGGAACTAGGTACACGGTAAGGCTGTGTTTTGGGGAACTAGGTATACAATAAGGTTGGGTTTGGGAAACTAGGTATACGATATAGTTGAGTTCAGGGAACTAGGTACACTGTGAAGTCTCCTTTAGTAGACATTAAATATACACAAAACCTGGAAACTGTCCCGTTTCCATCACTTTTTGCAAATATTCATCACCAAAATACAGATCAAAGGTGTCTCTGTTAACCCTTATGGGGCTGAATATACATATGGTATACATGAACAAAAAAAAAACAAAAATAAAACAATTCGTATAGTTTTAGGGTAAAGATATATGAAAAATTCAAAATTTGTAATTATTTGATTAGAAATTTCAATTTGTGGGCAAAACTGTTGGCTGTGTGACCCTTACAGACGTTAAGGTTATGCAGTGTCATGTAAATCTTTTCAAATATATTCTATTGTTATGGGCCGTATGGCCCTTCCCACCCTGAAAGGGTTAAAAAGTAAAGAAGAAATGAGATACAAACGCATGCCTGGAGTCTTAAAAATTCGGAATCCTGGAAGTGGCCGTGATTGTAGGACGAATGACAAAAAGTAACATTTTTAAGTATCTGCACCGGATTTATTCTAAGAATTTAAAGATAGTGTAAAGAAAATATGACTGATCTGAGAAAGAGAGAGAGAGAGAGAGAGAGAGAGAGAGAGAGAGAGAGAGAGAGAGAGAGAGAGAGAGAGAGAGAGAGAGGGGGGGTCGTAGTAATGAGCTGAGTAGAGGCAGGGTGCAGTTGTAATTTGCAATGTCTCATGAGAAGACGTACCCCTTTCAAGGCAAGTAGTACTTTTCAACCACCATCTTGTCTATGGCGTGCCCTGGTGTTGTTCATTTAGTGATCTCTCTACCCACCATGCTCCTATCATACTTTTCATCCTGATTACCCTCACCATCAGCAGCTAAAGCCTAGCGTACCGTCACCGCCACCAACTACTGTAGCATTACCGTCACAACTTACAAATCATAGGAATTCAAGCGAGTTCGTCCGTGACTGAAATCCACAGCATCACTGGAACGCTCGGTTCAGGCTCACTGGCAGAAGAACACGTTGCCAGCGACAACTTTCGCAAGGAAATACGTACAATTCGCAATAGTATACGTCGTATTCATTCATTCCTTCATTTATTCTTTCTTTCTTTCTTTCCATTATTTTACTTTAATCCCCCCCCTCTCTCTCTTTCTCTCTCTCTCTCTCTTTCTCTCTCTTTCGCACGCTTTCTCCTTTACTAATTCTGTATTTATTACTCCCTTTCTTTCAATTTTCGTTAGGTCACATTTCTCATTACGTATAAAAAATATATCATATGACTTGGCAAATTGGGAAAACTTATCATTTTCATATATTCATTTCCAATTGGTCAAATCATAAAGCGTATACATTGTCGGAAATATCATTTCTCTTACAAAGAAACATTATAAGGGTGTATACAAGTACACGCAGATATCCATCAACATATACATAATATACAACTATTTACGGAGTTTCTTTTAAAATACCTGTGATTAACAGATACATATTAAACAGATTGATTCTCTCATGCGCACGTTGCACACTTCTCGGTTTGTAAGACTTTCTCTTGGTTCGGTTCCATGTTTCAGCTCCATAAGTGACTATCGGGAGAATGCATGGAGAGATTACAAGATAGCACAGTATATAAGGAAGACATCATAGAAACTATTAAAAATCTCAAATGGCAATGGGCAGGCCATTTTGCAAGAATGAAAGACAACCGATGGACATCACGTATCACAACATGGATCCCCAGAGATCACATGCGAAACCGAGGCCGACAGAACACAAGATGGAGAGATGAACTTGACAGATTTAGGAATGGCTCCGCGATGCCCATGATAGGGAATTGTGGCGAATCCTGAGGAAGGTCTATGTCCAACGACGGATGTTAAAAGACTACTACTACTACTACTACTGCTGCTGCTGCTGCTGCTGCTGATGATGATGATGATGATGACAATGAAACAAAAAGAATCGCACTAAACTGAATCACACTATTCGAGGTATTGACGTATATAAACCACTTTAAAATCCACGTCTTGGATGTTTGTTTTTGTTTTTTGTTACACAATGTAATATATCTTTCACTCACTCGAGTATGCATGTGCATTAGGGTATTGCCATTAGTCTGGGAAATAGGCCCAACTATAAAATCTAACACCTGAACCTTATGCTTAATCTGATCACATCTCTTCTACACACACACAACGTGTACATTTGACGTCTACTGAGACACTTGTTGAGTTGACTTCCGTTATGTCTGATTTCGACGTTCAGCTTTCTTCTGGGTACAGATAGTTCAGTACGTCTCCAAGCAAGTATAATCGCTCTCTGCTTGAACCCTCTCGAGGCTGCCCCGCCTGTAAGAGTCTCGTTCTGCTTACGGCACCTGGTAATCCCGAGTGATCACCCATCTACGTACTGACCCGGCTCTACGTGACTTAACTTCGGTGATCTAACCAGAACCGAGATTTGGCCGTAACTCCTAATCATTGGCGAGAGTTTGTTTTTTTTTTTTTCAGTCTTAGTCCTCGTGCTTAGTATGACTCGACAGTTGATGAAACCACGGCCTCCCAAATCGCAGGCGAGCACTATACCACTGAACCGAGGCCAGATTGTTCTGTGAGCTAATTTTGATTAGAAATTTTTTTTTTTAAAGCTGCGCGTGACACGTTCCTTTCTGATCGTATATTGTTACGCTTAAACGCCCAAACGCGTCTCTATAAGAAGGTCGGTCGGTTGGTCGTTCTGTTGGTCGGTCCTTTCCCAGTACGTTCGAAATCGATTTTCGGCGCATGGTAGAAAGAATCTTTTCAGCCTTGCATCTTCACTGCGCTCTAACTAAACAAAATCGGATAGTTTCCACCCGTTACGTCACGTTTTAGAAGGGGTTTTAATCTGATATGAAATTACGGAACTCAACCTTGACTGCATCTCCACTTAAAAGTTCCTCAGTCAGAGAATTAAAAAAAAAAGAAGATCTCTGATGATGTCATAAAAATTCGTAAAATAACACCACCTGATCAGACATTCTTTAGGAAGCTAGTTTTTGTCTACCTGAGCCCATATTGAACATAAATTTCCTCAGCATGCCACAAAAGAGTGATGTGAATAAAAGACTTATTGCATTGTAGTAACGGCAGGTAGAATGTGGGCGTATCGTTGGACTAATTTCTTTGTTTCAAAATAAAGGACGTATGCATTTGATATTGCTGCTACTTAGGATGATATCACTTATTATTTCATTCAGTATCGTTCTCTTAAGTAAGTCGGAACACAGAGCTGTCAGTCGCAGTCAGCTTCTGGGTCAGTTCAGGGGCTCCTAATACACAGAAATACAAATGCACGGAAAATCACAAAATGTACATATCAAAGTCCGTTTATTATATGTAAGTAGAACTGACAAGTTATACATACATAGAAAGGTTGAATGAGTTATATATCTGAAGTAAGTACGTGTATACAAGTGAAAAAATGCCAGCAAAACTCCAGGTAAATCTTGAGGTAAGACAAAAAAGATTTTCGTGAGCCATCCTCCAAATACTGTAGACCCTAACTACAAGCAGCAATTTTGTTACCTTAATCAAAACGAATAAAGGCTCTCTAATAAAATGAATTCCAATGGACTTTTGCACAGAGGGGGGTGCCATAGCCTGTTTCTGTCCCCTTACACATGCAGCACCGGCTGCAATGATAGGTTTTATAAATTCATTTAAAGCAAAACTTGTTCATTGATTTATCTGCGACACATTTCCCAATCGTAAAGAAAATGATTCGATACAGTGACTTTGGCCAGTCTCCATTTGCAATCTACCTTCAATTGCTTCAGGAGCAGTTCAAATTTACAATTACCCCTCCTCTTCTACATTGTAGCTATCTGTGCACACCACACAGTGTATTCAGTGAATATTAGACTATGGGAGAAGTGATTGAATTTGGGAGCAGGTCCATCAACAATTGTACCCCTTTATGCCATAGCTATCAGTTTACACAAGTGTTCCATTCCAAAACAAGGGTTTGTGGCATCTGATTATAAATTGCACAAAACGATTTGCTCTGGTTCTTTCAATTTTTTTTTTTTTTTTTTTTTTTTTAAATATGTCGACATTTGATGAAATTCCTCTTCTGACTATGGCACCACAGCGAAAATCCGACATGATGAAAAATGGTGCTAAAATAATTTTTTCAACTTTTTCTAGATTGTCTACCCAAGATATTCTTACTCACTGAAGGTCCCTGTATAATGTCAAATTGGTTTCATTAGTCAACTCAAAAATATCTATGAGGCTCTATCGTAGCGAATCACTTTTCGACTACGAATATGATAAAATCAAAATACAGATTTACCAATGAGCATTTCAATGGTTGTTTACACACAGCAATACAATTCTACTCTTCTTAACTATGAAACATTGATCAATGAAGTTCAGTAACAAAAAAATCAGTGTGAGATTTTTAAGAAATTTTGTTGCATAGGAATATCATTTTTGAATTCCATTATGTAGAGTATCTTTATCATTATTCTATATGGGAATTGATTTACTTTTGTATTATGTTGATTATTACGTCCACAAGTGCCATAGCTTCTACCAATCTTTTTGCATAGGCCCACCAGACTGGCCACTATTAAATAAAGAATCATTCAAATAAAAACCGAAGGCCTGGAACAATGAATATTGTAACAGCAAAATGAAATTGTGCAAAAAATGAACAGGAAACAACTTGAGGAGTTTAGTTGTAAAAGTTTCCTTTTCTGAAAAGTGCGACAAACAAAATAAAATCGCTTTTTCAGATCCACCAATTTTTGCAAATCATTGTTTTAGACTTTGGAATCTCGTCTTACCAATAAGCGTTTCGATGATTATCTATAGACAGTAATAACATCCAACTTTTCTATGAGACATTGGTCAATGGAGTTCAGTACCAAAAGAATCACAGTGTGAGATTTTTTTAATAGAACATATGAAAAAACGTTTTATTTGTACGGAATGATTATATATATATATATATATATATATATATATATATATATATATATATATATATATATATATATATATATATATGCACAGTATATGTGGCACAAATTAGGCAAGCAGTATAACATAATATGATAATATATCAATAATATGAAGCCACTTCTGAAATATGAATTTATTTCGTAGAGTGCTCGATACATAAAACATATTACTCTTGAAGTTAAGTGGTTTTAGAGTAGAGCTGGAAATAAATTGTAGAACGTGGATTCGCTACACAAACTAGCTCACGTTTCTGTCCTCTTCGGGCCTCATATGAGCTAGTTTGTGAAGCGAATCCACATTCTACTATTTATATACATACATACATACACACACACACACACACACACATATATATATATATATATATATATATATATATATATATTGAGTCATCCACAGACAGCTGTTTCATTGTATTACATCTCTTCAGTGTGGCTATAGACTATCCAAATGTCCAATGTCCCATCCAGTACGACGAGGTAGGATCGAAACCTTCGCTCCAGAGGAAGGCATTTTACGGAGAATTGGAGGTCAATAAGACCGAATTTAAGCGATATATTTGCTCCATTCCAGGAGTTGGAAGAGTATTGCTATACAGCTAATAATGGACTAGTTGTCTTACTTAAAGATGAAGGGAGTGTAAATCATAATGATAATTAATACTATATCGATTTTCCCATCCAGTACCACGTGGTAGGATCGAAACCCCCGATCTAGACTGAATTCAAGCGGCATATTTATTTTATCCCCTATCCACCAGAGCGCTCCATTCTAGAGTTGGAAGAGCATTGCTAGATAGCTTATAATGGCCGAGTTGCCTTACTTGAAGAGTGTTCAACCCTGAAGAAGGGAGCGTTAATTAAAAAAAAAAAAAAAACATTTGCATAAGAACTTACCCCCACCAAAAGCAACTTTTTCGTCACACCAGACAACAACAATGCAAGGAATCTAGGCCCTGAGATGCTAAGAAATTCGAAATTTTGGTTTGGTCACTTCTTTGAGTCCCAAGCATTTTTGCCTAGCTACTGCCCTGTTTATACGCTATTACTTGATTGTTCAATTATTTTATTTTGTGTTTTTTTGTTTTGCTTTTAGTCTAGATGATCCAGTTTTGTTTTGTGTATTATGTTCATTATTTCATCGTGTAGTATGATTGTTATATCATTATGCATTATGCAAATCATTTTACATAGGAAGTTCACGTTACATCGGTACATTATAAAGTCAAAGTGTTTACCTAACTTTTTTCCATGACAATATAAACAATTTTTGAAAAATTGCTGAATCGTTATAATTTTTTAATATCTTATTTTGATAAGAATAGGATACGATGTGAGTTTTTTTTAAATATTAAGTCCCAGTATGAATTTCTCTTGAAAAGTATGAGGGCACTGCAGTATTACAGCTCTTCGGGACAAAAAGGTTGCGCAACCCCGATATAAAGGAAAACATATCTCGTATAAAACTAAAGGATGAAATTTAGCACCGTACTACTATAAAGCCACAACTCCTATTACCAATACAGAGCCGTAGTTTTGAAATCTGCTTGAATACAACGAGCATTATCCAAATATGTGAAAATAGCATAAAATTGAGAATACTAACAAAAAATGGAAAAAACAAAACAAAACAAATGCTGAAGTTGAAACGTTTGGCAAGGTCCTTCCAGTAACACTTATCTAAAACAATTGAAAGCGTTATTATAAAATGAATTCCCAAATTATTTCTTTGCAGTAATTATTCTTTAATTTTTTTTATTATGGAACTATTTTTTGAAATTATGATATTTTTGTACTGATGGGACCTGGGGCTGGAGGGGAGGTCCGGAAAACTGCCCTTTGCTCCCTTATAAACATGACCCTGGGCGTTATAACAAAATGAACCCCAAAATGCATCCCGAGCAGTAATCATTGATCAATTTATAATTAAAGAAACTATTCGCTAATTTGGATACTTTGTATTGAGGGGACCCGGACTAGAGTGGGGTCCAAGGCAATTGCCCCCTTTTTCACTCAGCCAAATCCGGCCATGCATGCCGTAAAATATTGTGTGCTTCATTATGCATACGGATCCTGGCTCTTTGATCTGAAATATTCACCGTATAATGTTCGATCTACGTGATTAATATTCAGCAATGAATTAGAAGCATCAACAAGCATGTTAAACATGAATGTATGTATGTATGTATGTATGTGTGTGTGTGTGTATATGTGTGCATGTATGTATGTGTGTATGTATGTATGTTTTCATGCATGTATGTATGTATGTGTGTGTATATGTATGTATGTGTGTATGTATGTATGTGCATATGTATGTATGTATGTGTGTATGTATGCATGTATGTATGTGTGTGTATATATGTATGTATGTATGTGTGTACGTATGTATGTGTGTGTATGCATGTATGTGTGTATGTATGTGTGTGTATATATATGTGTGTGTATGTATGTATGCATGTGTGTGTATGTATGTATGTATGTGTGTGTATATGTATGTATGTATGTATGTGTGCGTGTGTGTGTATATATATGTATGTATGTATGTATATATGAGATTCTTTAAATGTTTATTGATTCCCGTTGAGCACCGATAAAGACTTTGTGCCTGGGAACTTTTATTGTCAAACTCCAGTCCAATAAGAACAAGAACAATCTTCACCTAATCAAGGAGAGGCAACACTTCAATGAAGACTTACTTCCCCTGAATTTAATTAGTTTATTAACTCATAGTCTTTGGAATAGACAAAATAAAAAGTTCCAGTGATCATTTTCAATCGGAATAAAACTAGGAGTGTTGTTAAACCTTGCTGCATCAAGGCTTGTCAAGTCTCCACTGATTCTCGTCAACTGCAATGGTTTTTAATTTGTTTCTGTACAGTAATATGGATTCAAAGATACACTTTTCCTTCAAAGATGAGTTGCTTCGTAAGGAAGGGTCCCTAATGGGAAAGTGCCTCCAACGGAGGGTGTGGATCCCGAAAGCTTTATGAATTATTGTTCCCTTACAGCATTTCTACTGACATCAATTATAAGGATGTATTTGTACGTACTTGAATTGCACAAATAATATTCAGCCTCCGGGATTGCTTTTCACCAATTAATTGATAGTGAATGTCTATCTATTGCAAATTTTCTTTCTTCATCAAATCTCACTAAATTTTAGAGGACCCATTCAAGAAGATAAGGCCTCTGAGCCCACAAATATCTAGCTGTATCTAGCTATACAACTCCTCTTTGATAGAACACTTTTCTGTCGCGTGTGTTGGAAGGTTTGAAACAATCTTTTCTGAGCATGCTACCTGAGCGATCGCTACAATCAAGTATATATATATATATATATATATATATATATATATATATATATATATATATATATATATATATATATATATATATATATATATATATATATATATATATATATATATATATATATATATATATATATATATATATATATACATATATATATATATATATATATATATATATATATATATATATATATAACAGTCATGCAGGCAATTTATTTTTGGCTGCTTGTCGTTTGGTGGGAGGTGATCTATTGAAAAATTGGAAAAGGGATTGATCAATGAATAAATTACTTCCCTCGGCTTTTGTTGGGCGGTGATCACCAAGGAAGTCCTAATTTTCAAAACACTCAAACTAAGGGGTGAATTTAGCACAAACTTACATTGCAAAATGAATCTCCTTACTAAAAACCTATTTGATGGGGGTTAAAAACTTGAAAACGTTTTTGCTACACCAAGTGAGAGGTGAAGGTTGAATTGTTCAGCCCACTGTCTCTTTTGGTGCGACCTGTACTAATGATACACATACGTAGTCAGACTGACCAGCATAAAAACTAAGAGAAACCTATGTTGACAGTTTTGGAGAGGGTTTTGGTTGATAGTTTCTAATTAACATACACATACACACACACACACATATATGTATATATCAAAAGACGATTGAAGAATGGGTAAACCATGAAACACGTGTAGAGTCTATGCCTCTGATTCTCTCTCTCTCTCTCTCTTTCTCTCTTTATATATATATATATATATATATATATATATATATATATATATATATAAAGATGAAAGATTCGCCACTCAAACATGTCTGCCCAGTTTGGGCTTCTTTAGGCGATTGGTTTGATTTATTTAAGATCCATATTTAAGACTTTTTTTTTTTGTTGTGTGTCTGTTTTTCTAGGATGGATAATTTTCTTCTTCTATTTATATATCTTTTCTTTTTATTTACCTTGTTTATTCGTTGGTCACTGCTTGTTATGTTCCTCTGTTTCACCAAGAGGGAATACTTTTACTTCATGAAATAAACCCATCACACATCAGACATCGCATCATATTATGATATGTCATATTGTATTCCTGATTTGTATCATATATATATATATATATATATATATATATATATATATATATATATATATATATATATATATATATATATATATATATATTCTTTGTGTATTTGTTGGTCACTGCTTGTTATGTTCCTCTGTTTCACCAAGAGGAAATACTTTTACTTCATGAAATAAACCCATCACACATTGCATCATATTATGATATGTCATATTGTATTCCTGATTTGTATCGTATATATATATATCTATATCTATGTCTATATATATATATATATATATATATATATATATATATATATATATATAAATATATACATATATTAACATTCTGACAGATCACATCACATCCACAATCCAAACACGCACGCACGCACACACACACACACACACACACACACACACACACACACACACACACATATATATATATATATATATATATATCTTCCACAATTTGAGATCTGCAGCTGTCATGAATTGTTGGATCATTTCCATCATTCTTCTAAAAGGGTTGGATTTTTATTGCGTGTTATGAGATACAGTTTAGACATTTCTGTCTGTAATACTTGTACAATTATGAATATAAATTGGGCCCTTTAGTGACATCATGATAATAGCCGTATTGATGACACAGGAATGAAGTATGGAAGACAATTGTGAAGCAGACAATTTGTTTTAGAAACAGACAACCAAAACTGTCAAATCAGGTTTCTCTTACTTTTTAAGTTGGCTGGCTGGCTATGTATGTATCATGCATACAGGCCACCCCAATGAAATGGAAGGCTAAAAATTTCAACATTTGCTCACTCCTTATTTTGTCTTGGAAAAACGGTCTTGGTCTTTTTTTAAAAAATCACCCTAAATAGGTTTTATAATGGGGGAGTGATCAGAGAAGGTTTATGCTAAATTGGTGTCTAGATTGTACCTGCTTTTTTTTTTAAGATTCAGACTCTTTAGGGATAACTGTCCAACAAAAAGCGAGAGAAGTAACTTCCCCCCTTTTCTTTTTTTTTGATCATCCCCAACACGGCGTGCTGCCAAAGATGTTGGTAAAGTGGCGGTTTTAATCGACTGACTAACCAGACCTATTTTGCTTTCCTTCTGAGAGTTATCAAAAGGATGAAAGCTCAGTCAAATATAAAAACCCTGATTAATTAAGAGATATTGTTATCAGATACATGTATAACTTAAATAATGCCGTTGATTCGGTAAAAAAAATACCGTGCTGTTGAAAACTGCATTACTCAATGTCTTATTATAATTGAATGTGATTTTGTTTTCAGATTATCCTTAGTTACAATAATTTGTACAGCAATATCGTAACTGTACGACATCAAAACCTGCACTAATCAAAACTGTACTGTGTAATGTCATATT
>OY735243.1:29016909-29024409 GCA_963457665.1 Thysanoteuthis rhombus | reverse complement strand
TGGAGAAGTAGCTGTGGGAGGAGGCAGATTATTATCAGTTGTAGCAGCAAAACTTATATATTGTGACAACGGACTGTGGTTAATTCCACAATTCGCTTCTGCAAGCACACTCGGTACTGCCAGTATGGTCAGATTTCAATTCTTGAAAACTTACTGAAAAGCTGGATAAGAAAAGAAAAAAAAAATAAACAAAAAAAGAAAGAGTGAGAAAATATTACTCTAATTTTTTTTTATTATTTATAACCATGAAGAGAGAAGGCGTATAAAAAAAAAAGATTTTCATCTAAAGATTACGAAGGAAAAAAGAAAGAGAGAGAGAGAGAGAGAGAGAGAGGAAAAAAAGAAAAAAAGTAGGGAAAGAAATAAAAATAAAAAATATTCTAAAAAAGTATATAAACATATATATACACATACACATACACTATACGTATATATATATATATGTATGTATATATATGTGTGTGTATGTATGTGGGTATGTATGTATGTATATACAGTCGATCAGCACTAAAAAATTCTTACTTCGATAAAGACGGGGCAATATTCATTATTCAAATCGAAAATCAAGGTTTTAAAACTGGAAACGGTCTTCTCCTCTACCACTCCCGTAAATTTGGCTGCATTCGTACCACAAAACCCGGGACCCATGATGGGTAAGTAAAAAAAATGATTTCTTGATTTAAAAATACTTCTGTTTTTTTAAATATTTTTTTTCACTTTCCGTTGACTTAATATTGTTATTTTAGATTGTGTATATCCATTCATTTTTTTTCTTGTTGTTGTTGCCCATATTTGTTTATAAAGATATTATGATTATAGAGAAAAAAAAGACAATGCGGAAACCAAGTTTTAAAAAAAGAAAGATTTTTATTCTTTTCTTTGTGACATGTTTCGCTTAAGGGAGCTTTGACGCAGAAAAAGATAACAGAGAGATATGAAATATAAATCGTTACAATTAATCATACATGAGCTTAAATGCATTATATTATATAATGTTATATCATATTGCATTATTCACTCATCATAGAAACAGTTAGGTATGGTGGTACAATAATGCGATTCATATTTTTATTTTTTTAAAATCTTATTTACTTTCACTGTAATTTATTTGGCATTCCAAGAAGATAATGAAATATTTTCATTAAAAAATGAAGTTTATAGCAGAATATTGAATCTGATGTCCAAATTTGGTTCTTTTTCAAATCTCATGATGTCCACCAAGAATTGGACTCAAAATAATTATTGTGAAAAACTATCTTAGAAAGTTAGTTATAAACTGGAATTATTATTGTTATTATTGCTGTTATTATTGTTATTATTATTATCGTCTTTATCACCATCATCATGCATATTATTATTATTATGGTTATTATCATTATTATCATCATTATTATTATTATTATTATTATTATTATTATTATTATTATTATTATTGTTGTTGTTGTTGTTGTTTTCCATGTCTGAACACACATTTCACTTTTTAAACTTATGAAAATCATTTTTCATGAAGGCACCACATTACTGGAACCTTGATGAGTTACGTTCAAATTCTATTTCGTTTTTAATTGCAGAACGCACCATTTGAGTTTTGAAAGTTTTTTTTATACTTGGATTTTGACTAATGCGAACATTGATACAATATATCGAAAATTTTCAGTTTTGTTACTTTATTATTATCTTTATCACTATTACTGTTATGATTATCATTATTATTATTATCATTATTATCAATATTATTATTATTATCATTATTATTACATTTATCATTATTACAACAACAGCAGCAACGTAAAATCGTGTTTCAAATACCTCATTGAATTATATGTTTTTTGTTCATTCGCAAGTATTATTTTTCTCTTGCAAATCAATTGTTTTATTTCATATTCCTCATTTTTTACGGACATTATTTAAAACATTATTGAAGTGATTATTACCAAATGTAGGCTTATTTTTTTTCTTTTCAAAACCACGAATTGATATTGGTTTGCACTTATTTCGTTATCATAACTTTCAAAGTCATTTTGGAAAAAACTTTGTTTTGCTAATCTTGTTGACATTGTAATTAACTTACTTAAGTTTTCAGCGTTAACTAAATTATAGGGAAAAATTGAAAATATTTCTCTTTTTTTTTGCAAAGGATCATCATCGTAGTCATCTTCTATTCAAGAATCGTAATTCTTTGCAGACATTGTTGTACTAAATCGCCTCGAAAGTGATTTTATATCATATTATCAACATTATATATTTTTATATTCTGTTCTATATCTGTCCTATACTGTTCGGTACTAGAGGTTTATATTTATCATATCTTCATTCATTAGCCACAAGATCTCCATTGGAGTGATTTTTGAGAATTCTCTCCATTAAGAGTTATTAATAATGGGAAGGAAAACCAAGTGAGTATAAAATAGTAATAGTAATAATAATAATAATAACAATAACAATAATAACGATAATGTTAATGATAATAATAACGGTAATGATAATAGTAATGATGTGAAGTGCATCATAAAAAACTACAATATAGAAAATGAGACTGCAACCTTCTTTAGTCCCAGCTTGTTGGTAACAACTTGGTAATAGATTTAAAGAACAGGGATAATAATAATAATAATAATAATAATGATAATGATAATAATAATGAAAAATATCAATGATAAAATTAACAATAATAATAGTAATAATGGTTACTTTTATGGAGGGAATTCTCTAAAACTGTCCCTTATTTTACTTACATTTTTTTATAGTAATTAATACTATCGAACAAAATTTACTTTTGCCTTTTCCAGGGAATTCTTCAGTGTCTCGGAGGGAAAATCTAAAAGTTGTATATCTCATATTTGCATAATATCATTTTTATGACGTTCCATTTTCTCCTTTTAATCATTGAGTATTTTTATCAACAATTTGACATATCTTCTTTTCTATGTTGATACTATCTAATCATTTAGCGCCAATGATCCTGATACTACATGTCCCCACGTGAATTCATTTGTTTTATCGGTGATAGCCGATATTGCAGTTCCGAGTATATTGTAGCTCTCGTCCAATAATAATTTATCTCTGAAACGTTCGTTAACTAAATGCCTGACTCCGATGTTCATTTTATTCTATCAGATGAAGTATCATAAATTATTATAAATGATTCTTTTGCTACCATTTACCAGCGACTAATTGTTGTTGCTTTTGATCACAACACAACTTAGGCCGGGGTCTGTGTTGTTGATTTATTTACTCATTGCCGAAGGGAACCCAGCGTGAGTTTAGTCGCGATAAAAAAGCAACGACAAACGAGATGAAGGTATCTATAAACAAAAAATGAATAATACATGTCTCACGTTTTCCTTCTTCTATATTTCTTGAAGGGTTTGATGAGTAAGCTCTCTTTTTCATCTGATCGATGGTATTCCTCAGGTCCATGACAAAAATCCCCCACAAAATCCAACGAATTCCGCCATCATGTATTTCATCAAAACAAAGATTGAAAGTTTCGGTTCATCATGAAATACAGTTAATGAAAATTAAAATATTTCGTCAAGTGTTCAAAAAACTTCAATTGAAGGTTAAAACTTTCATTTATTTATTTATTTATTTATTTAATTAATTAATTAATTTATTTATCTAATTTTTTTGTTGTTATTTCAAAGACCACTTGAAATCCATGTAGTTGGCTGAAAGGAAACAAGAGAAAGACATCGTATTTATCGGGTCATTTTATTTATTACTATAACTAATCTAAATAATTACTGATTCAGTTCTTCCTGTGATACATTGTACGAAATGAAAAAAATGAAATCTCGATAGAACCTTTATACATTCAAATTCACAAAAGAAAATATCAAATTTTTGTCCTCGTCCCGTATTTCAAATTTTGCCATCTTCTTAATTTTTCATGTAGTTATGTTTGGGATCTTATAATTGAATTTGGCTAAAGATTTTCTGAACTGCAAAACGTTTTTTTCAATTTAGTGATCTATGCATTTTTCTTTCGAATGGAGATATTCGCAAAAAGATCTAGTAATCTCTTCACTGAATTTGGTTACAAGGCACTCTTCGGTAAAATCTTTATCGTCATCTTGCTTATTTTTAAAATCGAAAAGAAATACTGCTTTTTTTTTCTGTAGATGAATTTTTTTACATGTTTATTATTATATTTTAAATTTTCTTTGTCACTGTTTACCTTCATTTTAGTATTTTGTTTTTATCGCAACTCTTCTCAAATCAGAATTCCTTCGTCGTGAGTGAATAAGACGCACAGTCAGGAATAAAGGATAGCGTCATAGAAATTTTTAGAAATGTTAATAATCGATCAAAATATTTCACCTTCTAATAGAATTAATGCATTTCTTTACCGAAAATATTGCTTTTGTTCCCATACATAATTGTTTATGTTAGTGTGTTTTCTATTTTTTGTTTCTGTGATATTTTCATGTACAATACAGACTGTGATTCTATTCAATCGATCAATACACTTAAAAAAAGATTAATTATAATTAGTGTTAAAATTATACAAATATTTATGACTATTTGTTTGACAAGTAGCAGTTACAATAGCAAAGGCCGTGATTAAGAATTAGAGATAATTCTCATAGAAGTCAGCCAAATAGTAAAATATTGAGTTGATGTATAACAAACCATGATGTATATTCCTTTGAAATCCCCTTAGATAGCAAATAGATATTAAAAAGTATATAGTTTATAATGAAAAACTTGGGGAGCACTTGCTGAGAATTTGTTTCGCTCTCTCCTGCAAATTTCAAGTGGTTATTTTGTGAGGATTGAACGAGTATTTGTTAGACTTGCTTTATTTCATTGGAAATATTGAGCACTCTTATCATCAACACATCATTTTGTTATCATTAGAATATTTATGATAAATGTGTATATTTGAATAAAAAATATATCACACAAAATGGTTCCTAAAAAGCTTTGTTCATTTGAAACTCTTACAATTTCTTTGATAAACTGGAGAATCCCTTTTCAAATACCCATCTTATTTTTTGTTGATTTTTCCTTTAATTTATTCTTGATATTAGATTAAGTATAGTAACACAATATCTTTTTATTATTATTACTTATAGTATATTTACGATTTTGGTAAATATAATTTTTCTCGCTGGGGTTTATTGTGTATTTTCATGTTTGAGCAATATATTTTTCTATGAGAGCTTACAAAAAAAGGACGTATTTTTCTAAGCGTAAATATGATAAGTATTGGATGTAGTCTATATTGTTAACTTGTGTTCTTACGAATTGTAAAAATATTGAATAACATATTAAAAGAATTATGAAAAGTTTAAAGTAAGTATTTTTATTGTTAGAAATTTATGAATTCGATACTGAATTCAATATTTGGTTATAGAATTTATTAAGTTTTTATTGGAACTGCCTGCATGAAAAAAATCAAAACGCCGTTGGGTGATATATCTATACACACACGCACACTCACACATATTTTAAAACAGAACTTCCAATATTGTCATTTGTTTCTCATATTGTCGGGTTAACCACGATCAAAACCTATATATATATATATATATATATATATATATATATATATATATATATATATATATATATGTAGATATATATATATATATGTAGATATATATGTATATATATATATATATATATATATATGTATATATATATATATATATATATATATATATATATATATATGTATGTATATATATATATATATTGATGAATATGACAATTGAAACATTCTGTTGGATAACTTCACATCCACAATACACACACACGCACGCATATATATATATATATATATATATATATATATATATATATATATACATGTATATGTATATATATATATATATAAGAATTGCAATAATATATACCCGGTGAATGCTACTGTACTCATCAGCAACCGGCAATGTTTTTATAATTATACATTCTCTTCATTCTTTTTTTTAACTACATAATTATATTTTCATTTATTAATAGCTCCATTGATTGTTTTAAATATTGAGCTCCATAATTAAACATTGAAACAGATGAAATATGTTTTCTATCTCTTTCTTCTTGTATTCTTACAAATTGAAAATATATTGTGAACTACTGAGGCTGTAATCTTTCCTCTGTACGAATTTCGATGGACAGTTCCGACATTTTTGTCGGTTCTATTTCTTTGTGGTTTTTCGGGTGGTGATAGCCGGTCAGGAGGAGTGTTTGGATTTTCCAGAATTTTGTATTCGTCTTCTTTAATTTTCCAATGGTTGGAAATAATCGAAACTAATAGAAACAATGAACTTCACAAAATATATGATATATATATATACCCGTGAAAACGGTTCCGAAAAGTTTTCAGTATGGTATTTAAGTGTTTATAAGTGACACATTTTCTGCTCAGATAGTTGAATTATTAACCGACAAGATTTACTGTTTTATTTCGGGACGTGTTTCTACGATTTATTCATCTTCTTCAGCCGGTTAGATGTTAATTTCAAATTCAAGTGAAGTTTCTCGTTGTCATGTGACCATGCAACGTTCGCTTCGTTTCGTGGCATTCATTGATGGTATCTTTATGGAATGTTAGTCTGTGTTCCTGCATAGTTAGCTCTTTTTATGTTTTAGCACTAGATTGGCTACTATCTATCTATCTATCCATATATATATATATATATATATATATATATATATATATATATATATATATATATATATATATATATATATATATATATATATATATATATATATATATATATATATATATATATATATATATATATATATATATTTATACGTGTATGTATTCATTTTTGGAGAAGCTTAAAGAAGGCAGAAACATGAACGTGTTTGTGTAGCGAATCCTTCCTCTATTTTATTTTAGCTTAAAATTAAAAACTTTTAAGTTTAATGTTGAATTTATCGAGTACTTTACAAAATGAACCCATCACACATTGGATATTATATCATATTATATTGCATCCTGTTTTGTATTGTGGTATATATATATATATGTATATGATAAAATAATGATTAATAATATACACATATATATAAGTAAGTATGTATATTTATATAAATTGTGTCGACAGATATTGAAAAATGGGTGACTGAAGTGACACAAAAAAATATTATTTAGAGTTTAAAGCTGTAAAACTTTCTAGACTCTCTCTCTCTATATATATGTGTGTGTGTATATATAAATATATATATATATATATATATATATATATATATATATATATATATATATATATATACATATATATACATATACATATACATATATATATATATATATATATATATATATATATATATATATATATATATATATATATATATATATATACATATACATATACATATATACATATACATAATATATATGATATATATCCAAAACAAGACATATTGTTCCAAAAAAGACATTTACTGAGTTTTTCACGAAAATCCATGTGCGACTGTTTTGAATGTCCGTTTAGGATACTGCGGAAATAGATTTCATTTCATCGTAATTATGCG
>OY735243.1:28989409-29006909 GCA_963457665.1 Thysanoteuthis rhombus | reverse complement strand
TCACAATATTAAAGAAATCAAATACATTTTTTTGTTTTTTAATTAAATCATAAATCACTCCAAATATTTTTCTCACTTTCTTTCGTTCTTTACAATTTGATATAAAATATTGCAGCGTTATACATGTTGCGTTTTATTTTACACTTTGGAAACGCAATAACTTATGTATAATACTTTTTGCTCGTAGAGTATTTTATTGTCGAGATTATAAAATCGCTAGTAATATAAAAGAATGTGTATGATACTTTTAAAATAATTCACAATGAAATATTTCAAAGAGATGTCATAATAATGAGATTGTAACATTTAAACCAACTTCGTAAAGCATAGATTCAGAAAAAGAAGAATAGATATCAGTCTTGAAGCTGTGCGCGCGTACATTTTACGACCAGGGCACAAAAGAGATTAATGTGCGCAAAAATGATTTAAAATTCTGTTGATAGCTCACTGAGTTTCTATTGAGGAAATATTGATTCACAGTGTCGAATTCGAAGTGCGCTCATACGTTTGTCACCAGGAAAATATTTGCACAACCAAATATTTTAGCGCACACTAACGACTAATAATTAAAGGGAATGTTGATTATGATAGAAAAACAGCGGTACTGCATACTGAAACACTATATATATATATATATATATATATATATATATATATATATATATATATATATATATATATATAAAAATAAATAATGGAATTGATATATAAAATAAAAATAATGGAATTGATATATAAAATAAAAATAATGGAATTGATATATAAAATAAAAATAATGGAATTGATATATAAAATAAAAATAATGGAATTGATATATAATCCGATAGAATGTTTATGAATGCATTATACATTTGAAAACTCTATTTGTTACACAAAGAACGAGTCATCGGCCAAGACAACGTAAATTGAAGTAAATGATTAAAGGGAAATAAGGCTTCTGCAGGAATCGAACTTGTGACTGATTAGGTTTCCACTTTAACGTAGCGTTGCTCAGACCATTGAGCTAAGCAGTCCAACAGAATTAGTGGATTTTATATCCCTTTCGTAATAATATTAATAGTCGGCGTTAGAGGCAAAACTGTGCAGACATGGACCGTGAGAATGAACAAGAGGAGAAGAGAGGGTGTGATGCAGTTATCTAATCGGTCGCAGGTTCGATTCCTGACGCAGCCCCATTTTTCTAATTGTTCCACTCTGTTTACACTGTCTAGGCCGAGTAACAACGGGAGGTTATTTCAAAAAATATAATGCATTGTATATATATATATATGTGTGTGTGTGTGTGTGTAACGCCAAACCGTGAAATTTACGTGGTTTTTTTAGTTGTCGTTTTTTTTTTTTTTGTAAAAAAAGTTTGATTTCGCTTTGATTACGTAAACTTTTCATTGTGAAAAAATAGTTGTTTTATATCCTTGTTTTGATTAAATAAACTTTTGATCTCATTGAAACTACGTATTTATTCATTTTTTATTAAAAAAAAAAAAAGGTTTGATTTCATTTTGAGTACATTAACTTTTCATTGTGAAAGAAAATTGGATTAAATTAAATATTCAAATTGAAACTACATTTTTAATGATTTTTTTTCTGTAAAAAAGCTTGAAATTGTAAAAAGCTGATTCGTTGTAACATATAAACTGAATGCAACCATGTGACGTGAAAGTCAGTCTGGTCTCTATTTAAATTACAATGGATACAACAGAAACGGAATTTTATGAAAAAATCTCAAAACATAAGCGAATTTTCAAACTCGTTCTAATTATATCTCCCCTCCTCATCTTTGTTATTTTTCATACAAAGATGAGGATGGTCCGAATATCAATAGAAATAATAATAATACCTCATCTCCGAGATATATTATATCTCCCAGTCTAACTATAACTAAAATCAACTTAGAAAGAAAGGATATTTCAGAAATCAAATTTATTGGATTAAAAAATAGTTTTATCCGTTATAACTGGATTACTAATATAAGTAATCAGAAATAATTTCCTGGCAGTGGCGTAGTTAGGGAGGATGAGACGTCCCGGGGTCCTCCAAATCTCTAGCTGCGTTTCCCTGGACTCCAATTTCAAGCAGATACTTAAGAGATATCCGTGAAATTTAAATATGATGGCGACTTCAAGACTGTACGTACAATTAGAGTTGTATGAGCTTATATATATATATATATATATATATATATATATATATATATATATATATATATATATATATATATATATATATATATATATATATATATATATATATATATATATATATATATATATATATATATATATATATATATATATATATATATATATATATATATATACTGAAGATATGTATGCTTATGATTGAAGGTGTATATACTAATACGTATACGTTTATCACTGAGGGAGTGTGTACATGCTTATGAATATATGAGTGTGATTGAATATGTATATGCTTGAACATATATGTGTATGTTTGAAGGTGTATATGCATATACATGTGCGTGTGCCATTGAGAGTGTATATGCTTATACACAATGCGAAAAAATTCTTTAGATCATAGTTGACATTTCTGTTTCCAATAATGAATAAAAACCCTGTTGTACCAAGTTCAATCCTTGTGTAAAATAGTTTACTTCTATTTTTCCTGACTTTGAGAAGGATCATTGGAATTCAAACTTTGGTTCTGACCATCTAAATTCTTTTTCCTATCTTTGTTGTTGACGCAACGTTTCGCATGATTCATTCTCATGGTCATCCTCGGGTGTAAAATGCAATGTCCGGTTCACACTCTGGCAGTGCGTCGCGGTTAACGTTGAATTTTTGAATTTTTTTCTTTTCTACTTTTTGCTTTGCACCACTGGAACCGATAAGGGTGACTCTTTCCTCACGAATATTGCATTTTACACCAGAAGAAGGCCGTTCAATGAATCGGTCGAAACGTTGTGTCAACAATACTGCCATTATTCTACGTAGAATGATATACATGCTTGTAAAATCAAAGTACGTCTCGAAGAAAAAAATCTTAAAAGATATCGTTCGGATTTTTTTCGAAATAATACAATGGTTTTCTCTTTGAAATAATTCTTGTTTATAACATGTATAGTTAGTCACTCAATAGAAACAGTCACGTAACTGATGCATTTCGGTAGCATGCTGTGTTGGAGGTGATCAATTAAAAAATTGGAAAGAAGCCTGCTCACTGGATAAATTACTCCTCTTGCTTTTTCTTGGTTAGTGTTCCCCAAAAAGTCTGAATTTAAAAAAAAACTGAATACGCATGATTGCTACCTGACACAAACTAGGGACCAATTTAACATAAACTTACATTGTATATTGAAAAGCCCCCAATTAAAAACGTATTTCGGAGAACTGTTTTTACTAAACATGATAAGGAGTAAATGATAATTTTGTAGTCCTCTAGCTCCTTTGGTACGACCTGTCCATACATACAGTGTCAGTCATCCACCCTGACTAACTTGAAAACAGAAGAAACCTATGTTGATAGTTTTGGTTGATGATTAAAAATTGGAAAATTGATTTTCTTCAAAATAAATGTCTTTCATTTAAAATCTCCATTATAGTCAATAATTGGACAACCGTAGCGTCAAAATTTGAGGTCATATAAAAAAAATCCCATCGAAGAGTGAATATGTCACAATAGATTCTATTTAGGACATCACTGGCTTTTTCCAGTGGAAAACATCTGAAATAGAGTTGGATTTTTTCCCCAACTTGATGTTAATAATAAATCGTAAGAATGAGGTCTCAAAAAGTGAAAAATCATTTTTTTCTAAAAATTGAAGATAGATACCTGAGAGCAATCGGATTTTACGAGTAAAATTACTGTGTCTTCAAGAACTCTCTCGCATACGCAAAAATGAAATTGACATTTTGCAATTAAAAAGAATGAAATAATTTTTTACGTCAATATATATATATATATATATATATATATATATATATATATATATATATATATATATATATATATATATATATATATATATATATATATATAAGCTTTTCATCGTAAAAATCTACGTATTCATTTATTTATATGAGAAAGTGCTACTTTCTTGTAAAAAAAAGTTTCATTCCACAAACTTATGATTATAAAAAATTGTAGTTTTATATTCTAGTTTTGATTGAATAGACTTTAGATCAAATCAAAACTACGTATTTATCAATCAATTTTTTTTTGAAAAAGAAAGAATGTTAAAATTTCGCCATTTAGGCAATTTCATCAATTCAGCGTAACATATACATACATTTTATCTACACGAATACATTTATACATACGAACATTCATCTTCATCTACACGTCATTCGCACGCCTTATTCTAACTTGAAGCCTCTCCAAGTGATTGTTGCGAAATATTTACCGGCAGAAATACGTATATTGATATTAAATATATACAAATACTATGTACATACCGCACATAAGTACGCATGGTTTCAATTTTATAAATCATTGCAACTGGAGATTCAGTTGATTAACTGAACATATTCCTAAGTCATTACAATGAGAGCAAAAACAGCAACAGTATTTGAAACCGGTCTGTTGTGGGTAGCCTAATCCTGAAATATGAAATACTTTTGATCGTTCAATTTTTTAAAGAAATTTTTATTCTTTGTAGATGAATATTGTAGATTAATTAACAGTGTGGATCGTAATGAAGAATAAGTTTGAGGGTCGCGAGTTCAGTTACTATACTTGGTTACATGAATCTGCACTGCAATACCTTAACAGTACTATATCAAAACCCGTACTAAATAAAACCGTACTGTTCAATACATTGCTGTATTTAGTTACGTGAACTTGTACTAAAATACCTTAACCGTACTACATAGAAAAAAACGTACTAATTAAAGGCGCGCAAGGTATAGCTGTATTTATGATTTTTCTACAGTATAATTTTAGATGTATAAATAATCTAGCCACGTTAGATTTAAATACGACGCCTTAAAAAATGCAATTTCAGAAAATAATTTTATAAACGATACATTATCTGCTTGAAGTTTCTTGAAATTCATGTTAGACTATATTAACTTTCCTTGCTCGATTTCATGGTATGTTAATTGTTTATTACTTATATACTGCCCCATTGAGAGTTTAGTATAGTATATACATACACACACACACACACACACACACACACACATATATATATATATATATATATATATATATATATATATATATATATATATATATATATATATATATATATATATATATATATATATATATATATATATATATATATATATATATAAAGAGAGTGAGTTGGGTAATTGTTTTCCCTTCTTTTTAATTAGAAACTGTCAACAAAACTGTCAACATAGAATTTAAAGTTGGTCCGACTGACTTGCTATGTTAGTACGTATGTATGTATGTATACATGATATATACTAAAATCTCAGTTACAAAATTATCAATTTCTTTACCCATATGTATCGTGCGCACAGGCCGCACCAGCAGAGCTAGAGGGCTGAAATTTCAAACATTTACTCCTCGTTGTATCGAAGGAAAACGTTATGTTTTTGTTGATCGAACTGAAGGCGAATGAAGCAATTAATTAATCAACCCTCTTCCTAATTTTCTTTTTTTTTTTTCTTGATCATCCCCCACACGGCATGCTACCGAAAGACATTGATCATGTGCCGGTTTCTATTGAGTGACTAATCAGGCCCATTTTCATTTAGGTTTGATCTTAGACTTAATTTTTTATTTTTAATCCACGTGATTTGATACTGACATCCTCAATAACTTTTTCCATGTTATTACTTAGGAGAAATGGACAAAGGAGCATAAAATTGTATTAATTGAAATTACTAAATTCTTAATCAATAAGATTCTATATATATATATATATATATATATATATATATATATATATATATATATATATATATATATATATATATATATATATATATATATATATGTATATGTATATATGTATATATATATATGTGTGTGTATATATATATGTATATATATATATATGTATATATCGTTTACGAAGCTTCGCAGCTTGAAACACTTAACATTAAAATTTTTTCAGTAGATTTTTTTCTGTGTCAGTTCAGTCACTCATTTCCCGATACCTGTTGATGTAATCCATGTAATTTTCTTCAGTTTTTTTTTTTAATGTTCCATATTTGTTATTACGGTACCATGTGTAAATTTTCTCTAGTTGGGATCATCAGCTGTTTGCCGTGTAGCAGTTTCGAGGATTTTTTTCAAACAAAACAGTAATATTAACATGGCACCAAAGCAATGCTGATCAAACACTACCTCCCCTTTAGCTATGATTTTAATGTATAGCTTTGGCATAGATGTAGTTTGTTATTTTATATAGGGTATCCTCATAATGTATTGTATATGGATATTATTTTATACTAAACATCATTCAACTTTTTTGAAATACGGCTTACTTACGTAGGTTACAAAAAAATGTATTTAACGTCGAGGGATCAGTGAGTGTAACAACAGACGTGACTCGTTGTTCGTGTCACTTTTATTGAGTGTTCGCCCATGTGAATATCAATACTGATGAATACTTGTGTATACATATATATTAGTGGCGTATTATGTGTTTTTTTTTTTAAATCTTGGGTGTGCGGTGTGCGAAGGATACAAAAATGCAGAAATAGGTGATCCAGATCGTAAATGTTCACAAAGTTTCACACCTTCGCTCATTCGATGTTACAAAACGACGAACAAATAAGAAGAAATAAGAGGATTCATGAGAGGAAAACGAAGTTTATACTGGACACTATCATCCGCTGATAGTGTCTAATGCAAATTCTGTTTTCCACAAATTCTTCAATTTCAACGAACTGTCCACTGCTTTTACAGATATTAAAACGAATTTGCGTTTTTGTACATCTGCCGAGCAAAGCACACCCACAATGAAAGGCACCATACGCTACATATATAAAACTTGAACAGTGCAGTTTTGAGCTGTACAGAACATTTTAGGAAAGAATCAACGCACTATGTCGGGAAATGTGTCAATAATTAAGAGTGTGCGTGTTTATAGTTGAAAATAGTGTCAAACCATGCATATAAATGCGTATGTATCAATACACACACATGTATGTGCATGTATAAACATGTATATATATGTGTGTGTGTGTGTGTGTGTGTGTATATATGTATATGTGTATGTATATGTGTGTATATATATGTATGTGTATATATATTTATATATATATATATATATACATATATATATATATATATATATATATATATATATATATATATGTATGTATATATATATATATATGTATATATGGGGTGTACAAATACGCACATCATAAGTATACATATATATACAAAATGCGTTCGAACATGCATGTTATAGGTACAATAAAATGTACAATTTTTACCGGTATACACACCAACACGCTCAGATATGTGCGTATCGTTGCCTGCACACGCATGGATACAAATAAATACTTGTGCGCACAAATATACCATGTACAATGTGGACGAAAAATGTCAAGACAAAATATCCAGTCTTATATATATATATATGTGTGTGTGTGTGTGTGTATGTATGTGTGTGTGTGTGATAATGACAGACAATATTGGGAGTCTTGTAAAAATAAATGGTATATTTTGTTCCAATGTTGCGTCGATTTTTTTTTAATTCATCAAGACAAATGTTGGGAAAAAATGAGTGAACAACAGTTTTTTTTTAATTCAGATTTTCTTATTTTTCCCGATTCATTTACCTTGACGAAGTCAATAAAATGGTCAAAAAGTCGGAATGGAATATCTGATTTATTTTAACAAAACTGCCAACGTTATCATTCATTTATCATATTGCTGGATTAACCATAGTTCATACCAATATTCAATCATATTCATATATGCGAAAATAGATATGCATAGTACACTGATATGAGATTGAATTCGAAGTTGCACCAAAAATCCATTTATTGTTTCTGGCACTACAATCTAAAGTGTTATATCACACCTTTCATATATGAAAGGATATTACTAAATAATTGTTGTGTATATGTCTTGAAAATTTTTAAAAAAGAGAGAAATCTGAAAAGTGAAGAAAATGAAGATTTTTCGTCTGTTTTCAATGGATAAGCATAAACGAGCTAATTAGACGCGCATCCAAAGTAAGGTATATAGATCCGGACCCCCATTCCTGTTAGGGCAAAGCACAATTCAAAAAAATATTTGTACTTCAAGATAAAGAAATGTTATTATTAAAAATCCTTTTAATTCCGCGTTATCATAAATCAATCTTTAAAATTTAAAAAAAAAATGTATTAAATCCATTAGCTAATTATATTGATGGAGTGAAAATTATTTTTAAATATTGGACCACCCTCCCTGCTCAAAATCTGCCCCTGTCAATATACCTCAAACGATGCTTTTTTTTTTCTTTAAGCGGGATTTTACGATGCCAGTCAAAGATCCCGAATGCCATCATCTGATAGAAAACTGGTACTGATGATGAAGGAGAGTGTATATATGTTTTTAAATGTTGTAAAGCCATGCATATACACCCGCGTGTAATTTCGCTTAAAAGCAGACAGACGTACATGACGGGTTTACATTCATGCAGGAAAAAAGTATTCAAACAGTATATGAACGCGTTAACAATCAGTGAAAATAATATATATAATTTATAAAAGAAATCAAAGCTGTTTCTTCGCTATCCTCCTATATAAAACAGTTATAAAATCCTGGAGAATATTCCATATTATAAAAACCGATAATCCCGAAGGCTTAATAAAGGATTTTAAACATGGTCTACAAACTTGATTCTATGTATTTATTTTCAAGTATACCTTGATCAGTGCGTTTAATTTGTTCCAGAATGAGCCCGTGTAAACTGCATAGTTGAAAGAATTATTATAATCAAATTTTTGTTTTCAGCCACGACTTACTTACATTAATTTGTACTGCAATACCATAACCGTACTACATCAAAACCTGCACTGATGAAAACCGTACAATACAAGGTATTGCTGTTCTTAGTTACATGAATCTGTCAAGCAATAACTCAACCGAATCACATTAAAACCAACACTAATGAAAAATGTACTGTCTAAAGTCTTATTATAATTGAATGTGTTTGTTTTCAGCTTATACTTAGTCACACCAATTTCTACAGCAATACTTGAACCGTACTACATAAAAATCTGCACTAATCAAGACCGTATCATTCAAAGTATTGGTGTTTATTGTTGTATTAATCTGTAAAACAATACTTTAACTGTACAACATCAAAGACTGCATAAATCAAGACCGTATCATTCAAAGTATTGCAGTTCATTGTTCCATTAATCTCTAATGCAATACTTTAACTGTACAACATCAAAGACTGCATTAATGAAAACCGTACAATACAAGGTATTGTTGTTCTTAGTGACATGAATCTGTAGAGCAATACCTCAACCGAATTACAGTAAAAAAAAACCCTCGCTAATGAAAAATGTACTGTCCGAAGTCTTTTTATAATTGAATGTGTTTGTTTTCATCTTATACTTAGTTACATTAATTTATTCAGCAATACCATAACCGTACTACATCAAAACCCGCACTGATGGAAACCATACAATTCAAGATATTGCTTTAATCATAAACTACGTTTATAGAAAAAAAATGGATGGATTTCGCCCCCCTCCCCAATTAGTGTCATACAGAATGTCGCGCCATTTTACAAGAGTTGAAACTGGAAACCAATAGTTTTGTCCCTTTTTTTTAAAGGGTCTGTGGATTATATGTTGAATGGAAACTGTTGAAAAGAACAAATGTCCCCCCCCCCCCAAAAGTACTAGCTTTACTCTATGTCTTTTTCTTTCATTTTGGCAACGAGTTGTTTCCATGCATTCATCTACGAATTACTACGTAAAGAAACAACTATTTCAGAACATTGTCATCACGACTCACGACATGGATGCCCATCGATCACGTGCGTAACCGAGGTCAGCAGATGGAGAGACGAATTAGACAAGTACAGAAAGTATTGACTCCGAAACGCCCACGATAGAAAGGTCTAGGGAAGGTCCATGTCCAACGACGGACGATAAAAGACCAATACACACGCGCACACACACACACACACACACATATATATATATATATATGTGTGTGTGTGTGTGTATATATATATATATATGTATATATATATGTGTGTGTGTGTGTGTATATAAAAACGATAAAAGACCAATATATATATACATAAACGATATATACATGTGTGTGTATATAAATATATGTATGTATGTGTGTATATATATATATATATATATATATATATATATATATATATATGTATATATATATATACATATATACATATACATATATATATATATATATATATATATATATATATATATATATATATATATATATATATATGTTGCGATATCTTGAATTGTACGGTTTTTAATTAGTGCATGTTTTGATGTACTACTATAATGGTATCGTGGTACAAAATAATGTTACTAAGTATAAACTGAAAGAAAAACATTGGATTATAATGATACCTTGAACAGTACAGGACATTTTTGAACGAAGTAACCGCACGAATCAACGTATACCTATACTAAATATAATAAACACTGAATGGTGATAAGTACTTTTGCAGCTACTCTCTGTGAGCAGTACACGTTGTGATACTGTTGTAAACATACCTAAGGGGATACTTCGAATGAATATTTGAATATACTGAATAATCTTCAATACGTATGTTTATGCTACGTTCATAATAACTATCAACTTCACAATCAATACGTTTGAACTGATCTTTCTATATTTTGTATCAATAATTGAATTGAATGGTAAAAAATGCGTATAAATATTACAATACTTACAACGTATAGATTCTTATATACAAACATACAGGTCAATGGATGGGTAGATAGATAGATAGATAGATATGAGCGAACTGAGATAGATAAGTAGGTAGGTAGGTAGATAGATTTGCATTTCGTTAAATATGACTTTAGACAAATACAGAAGCTAATACAAGACTAAGACCTGCAGAAGAATTGATAAGAAAATACTGATATCAAACAAATACAAAAGCTTTACCAGAGTAAAACATACTGAAGATATATTAAGAAAGTATTGATATAAGGCAAATACAAAAGGTTTACCGGTGCAAAACCTACTTAATACATATTAATAAAATACTGATATCAGACAAATACAAAAGCCTTATCAGAGTAAAACCTACCGGGGATATATTAAGAAAGTATTGATATAAGACCAATGCAAAAGCTTTACCAGTGCAAAACCTACTGAAGACCTATTAAGAAAATACTGATATCAGACAAATACAAAAGGCTTATTAGAGTAAAACCCACTGAAGACATGTAAAAATATTACTGATATAAGACAAATACAAATACTTTGAAAGACCAAGGCCTGCATAAGCCATGATTATAAGCTGATACTAGAATTGTAATTTGGTCACAATTAAATCGCTTCTGTTTCTTTGCTCAACATTTCCCATGTAAATATTTCCTAAAAACAACGCACCCCAAAGAGAGTGTATGGTAGGGAGCAGGGTGAGAGAATCTCCCCAATGCGAGTTCGGAATGCCCGGAAGATTTGTTCAAAATCAATGTACGAAAGGACATCACATTCATTTCGTTCACTTCAAAAGAAGAAAAAGAGAAAACAAAAAGACGAAAACAACAAACATCCACCCTGGGTGAACGAACACTCATCGCTTCGTCAGTCATAAGTCACTTGTTTGTCTTCTGTCAACAAATGCTGTCATTATTTTCCTTTGTTTTGATGCTATGCAAAATAGTTAGCACGTCTGTCTCATACGCACGAGGTCCCAGCTTCGATTCCGGTAGAGTGTGGAAAACTCTTTATTTACCCGTGCATTCAGCAGCTAATTGAGTACTTCCTAAGTTATGTGACAAGGATGGATATAGCACTTCGATGGACTTGTATTGCACTGGTTTTTTTTAAGTAACTGCATTAACACCATTACAATCTTCCTAGTAAATGTAGGCGTATAATGAAAATTCTGAATGTAATTCGAATTTTTCCGTGCAAAAGTAGAAATCTATATTTCTAATCATTACAAGGATCGAGAAATCGTTGAACAATGGCTTCCAATATATATCAAATTAACCGAAGTCGCATGACTGTTGTGTCAATTTTAGTGCAATTCTCCTGGTATACTAATTGAGTATAATCCCAATAAGTACGTGCAGACATATATAGACTCATCCATACATTAATATACCCACGTAAATACAAAAACAAGAAACAAAACAACAAAAAAACCGTGTACGCAAGCATACACACATTTGCATATGTCTTTGAACGTTTGCATTTGTAGGTGGCTTGATCATCTGTGAGTGAAGCTGAAAATCTAATGAGATGATACAACTGAGATTAGAAGTTGTTCCAGGAATGCGTACCGTTTTGATCACATTACAACAACAACAGCAATAATAATAATAATAATAATAATAATAATAATAATAATAATAATAATAATAATAATAATAATAATAATAATGATGATGATGATGATGATGATGATGATGATGATAATAATTATTATTAGTAGTAGTAGTAGCAGTAGCAGTAGTAGGAGAAGAAAAATTCAAGTGATCCAGACGACAGCATTATTGAAAAAAGAGATCTGGTCCCCTAAACGCGGGGCTTACACCTTGCCCTGGAATGTGGACGCTCACGAACCAGGCTTCATAAATTGGCTAATACGAAGTAAATGATTATACCAATACGTCTTACTAGTTCTTTACATCGTATCGGTCGTCATACGGGTCAACAAGGGCCATGATCCCCAGTGAGGAACCAGACTGGGATCAAAAAGTTTGGTATTGGAATTAATTCTACCCAAGTACTACAGAAACGCGGCACCGAGGACACACTGCCCAGAGGCCTTCTGTATACACCTGAAATCCCGTCACGACAAAAAATGGTCCAGTCATGTAAGCGCTCTTCAAGAAAAAGAAATGCTTACTAAGAAGAATATACACCATCCGGAAGCGAATGTTACCAGGCTGTACCTTCCACGGGTTTCAGGAGGACTGGCCATATTCCAATTCAATTTACGTTCAAGATAACCTTGATGGGGTTACATGCATACCAGTCAAAAAAAGATGACCCACTCTTTCAAATAGTAAAAAACCAGATCAAATCCGTTTTCAAGAAAGAGGTTAATGTCCCCGAAACTCCATCGCTAGAAAAAGAGGTGATCGGCGCAGTGGAAGATCTGCAATGAATAAAAAATTTGAAAATCCGAAAATCACTGAAAGCAGCAGTATCTCCGTCCTCTGGGAGATGCCCCTCCACACTGACAGGCAAATAAAAGCAAAGAAATAACGTTATCAAATAAAGGAAAGAAGAGAGGTGCCTGCTCAACGACATAGCCATACCAGCAGCAAAAAAACACCTCCGTGAATGTTACGGAGAATCTCTCAAAATACAAAGACCTGGAGATCAATAGTAATAGGATATGAAGAATGAAGACTAAAATAGTACGAATAGTCATCGGTGCTGTAGAACTTATAAAGGAAGGAACGGTAAGGTTCACCAGCCGTATCCAAAGTACCATCAACATTTACTCTGTCCAAAATATCGCCCTACTTGGAAAAGCCCAGATGTTACGTATCAATAAAATGACCATTCCCTTATGGTGCTTTCGGACCATGATTTGGAAAGATCTATCGGGTGTTTTTCTAAGTCAGTCGATGAAAGGGTATAACTGAAAAAAAACTGAAAAGCTGGGAAATTCCTGAGCCTTGCCGGTGAACTGGAATAAATCTTTGATATGAAAGTGATGATTGCGCCAAGCCCCAAAGAAGAATTGGAAGAATTTAAAATATCCAGAAAACAGCATTACTAAAACCAGTCCCCCCCCCCAAATGAAGGGAATCAGATATTCAAGGATTTTAGGATCCAGACCAGCTACCAACCTAGGCGTGAAGACTAGATCTGATATTCGTGAACAAGGAAAAGAGGAAAAGAGAATGTGACTGTTCCAGCGGACCACAAGGTGAAGACAACAAAAGGCGAAAAATTGATTTAAAAAAATAATAGGATCTCACTCAAGTACCGTAGAACATGCACATGAGAGTTGTTTTCATGATTAGTTTTCGAACCGTTGCTAAAACTGATCAAAATTAGATGAATAAGAAAGGACTCTCAATGGGGGAAAAGAATTACAAACAGGTCTGCTTAGTAACTCAATAGAGACCATCACGTTATCAATATCCTTTGGCAGCATGCTGCGTTGGGCGATTAATTTAAAAAAATGGGAAAAGGCGTTATCAGTGTATAAGATACCTCTATCGTCTTCTGTTGGGTAGTGATCACTAAAAGAGTTTTCAAAATACAAACATGAATGCTGCAGGACACAAACTAAGGAATCGATTTTGTATAAACTTACATTGCAAAATCCCCCCCACTATAAGCCTATTGGAGAGATAAAAAAAATAAAAGAAAACTAAACATAACAAGAAGTAAATGTTGAAAATTTTCAACCCTTTATCTCCATTGGCGTGGTCTGTATGCATCATGCATACTTACATAGCAAGCCAGATTAAACTGTAATTGGATGGTTTCTAATATCTACAAATAATAGAATCAGATTCAATCAAACGAGACGGAAACAAAAGTCGGCGAACACAACCCAGAAGAACAAGGAAATTCTAGAAACAGCATCAGCAGAAGAATGGTGAGAGATACCTAGAGAGTTCTTAAAGTGGATGAAGAGGCTCCGACAACTCTCAAAAGAAAGAGACTGAGTCATTTTTAAAGGGACCCCTGAACAACGCAATAGGAATCGATTATCGAGAATAAGGACAGAATTGTCAAAATCGAAGATGCAAAACTGGGGAAAGTAGACCAATACATCAACCTAGAACAACAAATCTCGACGAAACCCACAAAAGAAGAGGAAATCAAGCGAAGAATCATCCTATAGTGGCAAGCTTTTGGCAGAGCAAGCTCAACTTTCGAAAACAAGAAGATCCCAATAATCCTAAAAAGAAGAGTATACAACCAATACATCCTCCCAGTAGTCACTTATAGAGCTGAAACAGGGAACCTAACCAAGAGAGAGACCTGCAAACTGAAAAGCATGCAACGTGCACATGAGAGAATCATGCTCAACCTCACATGGAGAGATCACAAGACAGCACAGAATATTAGGAAAGAAAACGGGAGTCCAAGACGTCATAGAATCTATTCGAAAACTTAAATGGCAATGGGCTGGTCATATTGCAAGAATGAAAGACAGTCGATAGACATCACGACGCATGACATGAATCCCCAGAGATCGCATGCAAAACCGTGCCCGATAAAAAACAAAATGGAGAGACGAACTAGACAAATTCAGAAAATACTGGCTCCACGTCTCCCGTGATAGCGAAATATGGCGGATCCTGAGGAAGGTCTATGTCCAACGATGGACGATAAAAGACTGATGATGATAATGATGATATAAGAGACAAGATAGATAAGACAGTATCACCCGCGCACACAAACATTCATGAGGTCACACGAATGAAATAGAGAGGGGGTGAAAAGAATTTTTAACGTTAGGTTTCGAAATATTTCAAATCAGATTACTTTGAGAAAGATGAATCAAGTTGCCAACAAATTGTAATTCAAAAGTTCAAAAATGACTTTTTTTGTCTTAATCATTCTCTTGTCGTCAAATCAATGATCCTCTATGAGAAAACGTCAAGCAAAACAGTCTCCAAAACTGTCAAAATAGGTTTCTTCAGTTTTGAAGTCAGTCCGACTGACTATGTATGCATGTATATATCAGGCATACTGACCGGAAAATGGAGCTAGATGGTTGGTAATTTGAACATTTACTCCATATTATGTACACAAAAAGTAGAGTAAGCTTCTTTCAACTCCGTCCTCCGAATAAGTTTCTAAAGGGTGTTCATTTTGCTGTGCAAGTCCATGCTAAATTGATCACTCATTTTGTGACCCATAGTTTCATGAAAATCCAGAATTTCTTTAGTGATCATTATCCGAATAAAATGAAATTCATTGATCTCATCCTTTTCCAATTTTTTAATTGATCACCTCTGACATGGCATGCTGTCAAAATACGTCGGTTGTGAGGGGGTTTCTATAGGGTGGCCAACCAGACCCGTCTATTTATGAGTCATATTGTTCTCCTTAGATGACTGATGGGAATTTCCTATTCTTGGAGATTGAGCTCGCTCTACCGAAAGCTTGCCATCGTATTGGATCTTTTAACTCAGTTTAGTGACTAGTTTTTCGTTGAATAACTTTATTGATCAACCGTAGCCACCAGAAGTGTCGAAGGTTTATATCCGTTTGTATATATATATATATATATATATATATATATATATATATATATATATATATATATATATATATATATATATATATGTGTGTGTGTGTGTGTGTGTGTGTGTGTGTGTGTGTGTGTTTTGTATATTCGAGCCCTCCTGGCCATACCGTTTCGTCTAAATGCTTGACACTCCGCTACATCCCTTCTGAAAATGCTATCCTTGATTTCTGACCTTTTGGGGGCCTTATTTTGTCATTTTTATCACTAATATCTAGATTCTCCTGGATGTAGATGTTTCTTTTCACTCTATTTTGAATGTTTCCAAGTGGAAAACAGCAGTGCTGTCATAAAAAGAATTTATTTGGTCTTCGATGGAATCTGTTTTTGCATGACTTCAAATTTTGACGCTACGGTTGTTCAATTATCAACTGCGATAGTGAGTTTATTTCATATTTTTTAGAGAATATAAGTCAGCTTCACTGAAAGCAGAAATTCCACCAAATGTGCAAACACCCTGTAGCCAAAGTGGTTGAATCACACGTGTTGAGCGAGATATATCATCAAAACATGATACAAGCAATATATTCGGAAGCGATAAAACCTGAGATAGATCCAGACCACAAATATCTTATATAACACTGTTATCAACCATCTAAATCATTTTTACTATGATCATATATCTATAATAGCATTTTTGTTATCAAGTAGCTATGAGATTTCCGTTAGATCTGCTGATATCTCAAGATCACACACTAGGTGATATCACAAAATCATTCTTCCTTACAGGGGTAACTACATTCCGTTCATTGTGTTGAAGTCCACTGATCAAATATCAATCATTATATCCATACACATTAAATGATCCACATTCCAGTAAATGTATTTATTTTCATAATTGACTTCCTGTTATCAAAGTATATATATATATATATAGAGAGAGAGACAGACAGACAGACAGACAGTGAGAGATATACGTGTATGTGTGTTGTGCAAGTGAGTACATGTGTCAGTTATTGACCACGAAGTTTTTAATTTAAGTAAATAGTTTTAAATTAATTCATGTAAATTTTTTTATTGTTATTTTAATCTGCGTAATTATCGTTTATTAATTTGGCGTCGCCATAGCAACCGGATATCTTATTTTTTTCCATCATTCTTATCGTGTTTCTATACTTATGCAAGAAGAATCCGATATATTAC
>OY735243.1:28979409-28984409 GCA_963457665.1 Thysanoteuthis rhombus | reverse complement strand
GTTGGTTTTCACACCAGTGGGGGCTGTTGGATTTCACTGGAGATCAAGTGGCAGAAAGTATCCTCAATACTCCAGAACTCTCCTCAGTATTATAGCTGATCTTAGTAGTGTTGTCACTTGGATAGGTTTCCAGTCTTTCAAATCTCTTTGCTAGGTTTCTTTTGCTTTGGGATTATTCCAAACAAGATTGGTACTTGTTGTTGTTGTTGTTGTTGCTGCTGCTGCTGCTGTCGTCATCATCATCATCATCATCATCATCATCGTCGTCGTCATCATCGTCATCATCGTCATCATCGTCATCGTCATCATCATCATCGTCATCATCATCATCACCATCAGTAGTAGTAGTAGTAGTCTTGCATCTTCATTTGGTAGCAGCTAAAGCTGAAGATCAACTAAGAGCAAGTCTCTCCCGTAGTCCAGCTCACCAATCATCATCATCATCATCATCATCATCATCATCATCCACCACAATGATAGCGCTGAAAATTCAACTTGGACTCGACTCTACAGGACGCTAAATGAAAGAATACAGAAAAGAACATAATAATAATAATAATAATAATAATAATAATAATAATAATAATAATAATAATAATAATAATAATAATAATAATAATAATAATAATAATAATAATAATAATAATAATAATAATAATAATGGTGATGGTGATGGTGATGATTATGATTTAAAAAACAGTATTTAATTAAGATGCAAATAAGTATGATATATACATATATATGCACACATACAATACCACCCCAACAAAGTCTCCTCCACGCACAACTTGTATGTTTTATCAAAATAAATCTTTTCCCATTTTTTGCACGAAATTTTCACATTATAGTTTGTGTTTTCACTACTTTGTAGGAGAAATGAACTTGTTTCTTTTATCTTAGTTATTAGAAAACGTCAACCAAAACTGTCGACATATATTTCTTCAGTTCTTAAATTGATGTGGTTGGTTTTCTGTATTTATGTATCACGTGTTCAGGCCACCCCAATGGAGTTAGAAGGCTGAAAAATTGAACATTCATACCTTATTATGTCATATCATTCCTGAAATCATTTGTCGATAACTAATACAGACATATTGTTGGATGGGTCCATTTAGTCGACGTTATAAATACTTTATCATTATTAATACTCCTATCATTATGTCTAAAAACAAAACGTCTTCTGCGTTTTTCAAAAGCACCCCTTCATAGAATTTTTAGTTTGGGGTCCAATTTGCAACGCAAGTTTATGCTAAACTAGTCCTGCGGTTTATGTCCGGTAGAATTCACACTTGTTTTTGTTGTTGTTGTGGTTGTTTTGAGGTTCTTTTTGAAAACTTTGACTTTTTTTTTAGAAATCTCTGCCCAACAAAACACCAAAGTAAAAACTTACTCGTGGATCATCAAGCTCTTCACAATTTTCTTGGCTGATCACCCGAAACACATCGTGCTGCCAAAAGACGTTGGTCACGTGACAGTTCCCATCGAGTGACTAACCGGACCTGTTTATTTATTTACTGATTTACATTTTACCGAAGTAACCTGTGTAGCTCTGGTAGATAACGCAGTATTTTATTACGACAGGAAAAACAAACATGGAAAAAAAGGCCGGAGAATAAAGAAAACAAGGAAGAAAATTGACATTTTTTCAAAAAAAAAAAAAAAAAAGAAAGAAAGAAATGATACACAAGAAGAAAATCATTTGTCGATAACTGACACAGACATATTGTTGGATTAATCAATTTAGTCGACGTATATATTCGCCATCACAGTAATCCTAAAAATAATGGAATGCTTTCCCTTAGAAAGACCACTTTTTACGAACTTGATACGCCTTGAAAGAGCTGTATTTAATAGTGAGTAATTGAAAATGGCACTTTCTTACCTCACTCGGGCAAGTTTCGCATAATAGTTTTTCCTCTGTTCGAAATGTCCGGAAAACCCCATTCAGGCCATTTTGTGTCACACCATCCAGAGATCTTCATTCTTGACTTTGAAAGATTTTTTTTGTGTGCGTGCGGTACGAATCTAACAGCTGTTTGTCTCTTTTCTTGTCGGACGGTCTCTCTTCAGATTTTCTTTTTCGATTTAGGATGGTCGGCGAGAAAGTCAGGAGGAAATATTCCCGAACACATAGTGCACAATTTCAAAAACCAAAGGGTTCGAGAAGCTTGGGATTGGTTTGGAAAGCTATTTAAAAAAAATACAAAGAATGTGTAATCAAAAAAAAATGAAGAAAGATAGTTGATGATTTATACAAAATGAGAAAAAATTATCTGGAAAAAAACATGGAAAAAGCGAACAAAATATTAGTTGTGGGTGAAGTGAGAGAAAATATCAGACAAAAAAATTAATACGTCGTCAAATGTATTTCATCAAAATTCCGTTTGTGTGAACAAGTGCATTTGTTTCTGTATTGAAGTAACATGCTTAACATACATAGGCGTCCGCTGCTACTTTCCCAGGGAAGGGCAAAAAGATTTATCCCAGGGGGAGGGGTTAAGCAAAAAGATATATCCGGATGTTGATTGTCAGGTGAAGGACTAGAGAGTGCCTAAGGCGTGACTCTTCATGGTGACTCATTGATCACCAGTCTCTATAAGGTTCCAGCTTTTAAATGTCCTTGCCCTCGATGAGAAGGTCTTATGCCCCATTTGTATCCCAGCAGACTGTCATGTTAATCTACTTTTATTACATTACCATAAAGTTCGTTTTAATCCTATCGTTAAATGGCATTAGAAGGGTGTAGTTTTAACTAACTTAATTTTTTTAAAAAGACTGCTTTTCATTGTGTGGTAAAGAAGGGATTGAGATGTTGGGAGTGTGGTGACCAGAGCGACACAGTGAAATCTTTTCCATTTTCTGGAAACCATTCCCTCCGTTTGGAAGGTGCATTGTCCAAAGGAAAGATGTCCCTGCCATCTTAGAAGATAGTTGACATGAAGGGATTTATCTGGTCAGATCCAGATTGAGATTGTATAGCGGCCCCCGGCTTTGATTCAAACCGGGACTCCCCATAAAAAAGATTACTAGTGCAAGTAAATAAGAAATTATATTGGATAGAATTGTAATCATATTGAATTCCATCCACATAATTGTTATCATTATCGTGCATCCACGAAATTTTCTCGTGGCATCTTTTTCTATCGATTAATTTTGGGCTCTCCGTGGCTTCAGCCCACTCAGTACCCCCTAATCCGGCATTGTATCTGGTCTTCAAGTGGTACGGAACATACCGTCCACATGTATGATAGGACCCAGTGTTTCCCAGCAGAAAGTTCCCCGAACTGCCACACTGCCTCCTTCGGTTTTCTAGACCTCAGTACATGACGGAACCATCGCTTCCCGAGAATAACGACGCACTGCACCGTTCGACTTATAGAGGAGAACGCAGAACTCGTCGAGGCAGGCCAGCTTTTTTTTTTATCAATAATCTTCGGTAATACAGTGTCCAGTCCCGACATTTGTGTACCCACTGAAGACGCTTCCAGTGATGGACATAGGTTATCATAGGTACTCTGACTGGCCTGCAGCTACGTAGCCACATATGCAAGACTAATCTAGAGTATCTTGTGACGCATTCCTTCCTTCACCTTGATAACATTTTGTGCTACAGAAGTCCTCCTGTTGATTCGTAACTGGCCTCCGTTCACTTCTTGTATCAATTTCTTGGCCACCAAAGGCCTTGCTATTGGTTGGGGAGTTTTCATTCTTCAAACCATAGTCGATAGATACTCGACACAACTGAGCGTAAGCATGCTACAAGCTGTGTCATTGTGCCGTCGTTACGAGACAGTCGCTGTCATTCACTGGTAATAATGTTTTGATTCATCAGTGTAAAGAAATGCACGAATATAACAACACATAAGAATATCTCGTATATTCAAATGTTGATTAATAAGTGTACAACTAAGTTGATGTGAAATTTTATCTCCACCATGCTAATATAATGTCATACAAAATAAAAGATATTAAGAGAATTCCAATAGACACTGAGATAATTACTGAATTTTCATTTCGAATCTTCAAAGAAATACTTTGCCATAACAATCAAAATATTACTAATACCCTAGGACAATTCATAACTAACAAAACTTTCAACTTTTTCAAAAAAAAAGTTCTGGTTAGTCACTCAATAGTAACCATCACGTGACCAACGTCTTTTAGCGGTCTGCTGCGTTTGGGGTGATCAATTAAAAATGGTTAAAACGGTTGATCAGTGGATAAGTTACTTCTCCCTGCTTTTCTTGCGCAGTGACCGCTGCTGAACACAAACTAAGTGATCAGTTTGGCTAAGCAAATTGAACCACCCCAGTAAAACCTTATTTGTGGGGAGTGGATTTTTTAGAAATGAGGAAAACGTTTTTTGTACGTCTGTGTGGATATAAAGAAGTGAAAATGTTGAAAATTTTAGGTGCAGCCTGTGCGCTTGATACAACCATATATATATATATATATATATATATATATATATATATATATATATATATATATATATATATATATATATATATATATATATATATATATATATATATAAGAATGATGGGGCCCTGAGAGGGCAGGAACACGAGCTAGTTTGTGTAGCGAATCTACATTCTACTTTATTTCCAGCTCTACTCTAAAACAACTTGACTTCAATAGTAAAAAGTTGTATGTATCGAGCACTCTATGAAATAAATCCATTACATATCAGAAGTTGCTTAATATCATAAATATATTATTATATTGTGTTATACTGCTAGCCTGATCTGTATCATATGCATTATATATATATATATATATATATATATATATATATATATATATATATATATATATATATATATATATATATATATATATATATATATATATATATGCATACATACATAGCCAGCCTACCTGCTGGGCCCACTTGAAAACTGAAGAAACCTATATAGACGGTTCTGGTGACAGTTTTGGTTGGTTGTTTCTAATATATTTGTACATTGACTCTCCCAGGGTTCTTTGTCTGCTAGAGG
>OY735243.1:28964409-28976909 GCA_963457665.1 Thysanoteuthis rhombus | reverse complement strand
AGGTTCTTCTCAGTTTTTAAATTTGTCTGTCCGTCTGTCTGTCTGGCTGGCTGGCTATCTACGTACATATGTATGTAGCACGCATACTTGCTGCAGCAGTGGAGGTAAAGGGCTGAAACGTTCAACATTTAACTACTATCGTGTCTATACTAAATAGGGTTTTGATGAAAGGGGCTCAATTTTCAACCTAATGTTATGCTAAACTGACCCTTTAGTTTGTGCCCGCTTTAAAAAGAAAAAAATCAGACTTTTTTTAGTGACCATTGCACGACAGAAGATGAGTGAAGTATCTTATTCATTAATCACATTTTTCAAATTTTTTGATTGATCATCCCCAACAGGCTATGCCGCCAAAAGATATTGATCAAGTTACAGTTTCTACTGAGTGATTAACTAGACCTGTCTTCATATGTTGGTTTTTTTTTCCATAATTCCTTTTAGATCTTTGACAATGTTTGGATATCTATCTAGTTACTTGTATATTCAGTATTACAGTAGCTTCCTACGTCTGATAGATGTTTTTGTTGTCTTTGTTTACCGGTTCTCTTCGTTTAGACAGGGTAATCCGCCTGTTTTTTCAAAGTACTTGAGTATTATACCTTTCTATACTTTACATGATAGATTCTGGTTTGTGCTTATACTCTTTGCCTGAATAATCTAATTAAATTTATTCGCAGAATTGTACGCAAATTTCCCCTCTTGCATAACCGAATTGGGACTGCGTAACCATTAACTAGAAAATAAAAAGCAAGTTTTTTTTTTTTGCGCTGAATAAGCCAGATGTTCCTTTCTCCCGAATTCGGGCGAAACAGTCTTTCTAATATTATCATTTCACATTCTCGCAAAGTGGAGCAGACCCCGAAAGCTAGCCCAGGCATCTACCAGGAGAAGGACACTCCTACCAAAACCTTCGACCTAGGGACCTGCTCCTGTTCACATCAACCCGAATGAATATAGGATGCAAACCCCTGGTTTAAAGGGTAAGGCCAGCCCAGAGCACATGGCACCACCTTAAAATTTAATTGTTCAGGCTGGGCAGCAAGTTTACGCACAGTCCCGTCCATCGATGGTCCTACTTCTATGGAAAAGCTCTTCTATAAAATTCTTCGTTTGGGAAGCCAAAGTGTTATATATATATATATATATATATATATATATATATATATATATATATATATATATATATATATATATATATAAAAGCATATCGTTCTGCATGTTGTTGCACTTCAGAATAATGATAACAACAGCGATACTATGGGAACACTCGCTTATTACCATAGGTGTGCGTGCTAGATAATGATATACACACTGACAACACACTGGCTAGCCTAATTCTGATTGAAACATTCAACTTCTTCTACCAGTATGACTTATAGTCACCAAATAGATTCCTATGTAGAAACCAAATTCCATGCTTGCCTCATGGATGAAATTAAGACGATAAGAATATCATTAGGTTTCAAAGTTGAAGCAGTGCATCTGCTTGCCTCAATTTCTTTTCCTTTGTTATATTAGAAACAGTCAACCAAACTGTCATAATAGATTTCTTCAGTTTTTGAGTTGGCTGGCTATGTATGTAAGTGAATGCTGCACCTATAGAACGAGAGGGCTATTAATTTCAATATTTACTCCTAATTACGTCTCCGAAAAAACGCCTTTGCTTTCTTTCAATCAGCACCCCACCCAACCCGCCAAAAGTTTTGGGGGATCAGTTTACAATGTATGTTTATGCTAAATTTGTCCCTTAGTCTATGCCCGCTTGTTTTGTTTTGTATTTTTAGATGTTTTTCTGGGGTGGGGGGTTAAACTCTTTAGTAATCCAACATGAGCGAGGGAAGTAATGTTTTCATTGATCACCCCTTTCTTTCCAATTTTTAATTGATCGCCTCCAACATGGTATGCTGTAAAACGACCTCGGTCACATGATGGTTCCTATTGAGCGACTAATCAGACCCGTTTCCTTTGGACTCGTGAATTCAAGTGAGGGAAGTTTATAAAAGTCGTATGTGTATTCTAGATATATCTAAAATGTAGGAACCCCTATTAAGGGGTAGTCTCAATTTTAGATCTCCACTGGCCAAAGAATAGCAATAGGAAGGGAAAGTGTGATGGACTACCTGTAAAGTAGCTTATCATATTGCATGTGTAAAGCTTTCATTATATTAGACGCGACAGCCTTTAATGGGATAATGAATCCTCCAGAACAATATATCTCAGATTACAAGAAAAATTGCATTAATGAAAATTACTTTTATTGATAGACCTCCATGTACATGCCACAAACAATTTTCTGTGAATCTTTTTTTCTTCTTTCTCTTTTTCTTCTGCATCACTTGATTTCTCCTCCCTTTTCTCTTAGAATTAGACAGCACCAACCACAACTGTCACCAAAGACTGTCAACATCGGTTTCTTCAGTTTTCAAGTTGGACTGGCTGGCTATGTGCGTATGCATCACGTATACAGGTCGCACCGACAAAAATAAAGGGCTGAAAATTTAATCATCCACTCCTTATTAGGGTCTTGAAAGAAAAATGATTGTTTTTCCTTGACCCCCCACCTCTTTTCATGGGTTGGCTTAATTTGCAATGTAAGTTCATACTAAATTCATCCCTTAGTTTGAGTCCGGCAGCATCAAGACTTGCCCATTGAAAATTCAGATTTTTTTGTGATCAGTGCCCAACAAAAGAGTGAGAAAAGTAATTCATTCATTGATCATCACATTCCATTTTTGTTATTGATCACCCCAATACAGTATGCTGCCAAAAAGACCTGGCCATGTGATGGTTTCTATTGAGTGACTAATCAGACCTGTTTATTTATTCCATTCTTCATCGTCTTATTTGTTTTTTCCGTTATATTCATTTTTTTCACGATATCATCATCATCATCATCATCATCATCATCATCATCATCATCATCATCATCATCATCATCATCATCATCATCATCATCATCATCATCATCATCATCATTTTGATCGTTATTTACTCCATTTATATACACAAACAAGGGGATAGACATATATAGTTATAAGTACGTATATCTGCACTTATGTGTGGGGGGGTAAGGTATATATGTGCAATTCTTTTCTGAAAATTGACTTACTGACTTAATCTTCCATTTTTTTCCTGCTTTTTCCCCCTTTATATCTATCTATCTATCTATCTATCCATCCATTCATCTATCAATCTATGTATCTATGTATCTATGTATATATATATATGTATATATATATATATATATATATATATATATATATATATATATATATATATATATATATATATATATATATATATATATGTGTGTATATATATATATAGAGAGAGAGAGAGAGAGATAGATAGATAGACAGAGAGAGAGATAGACAGAGAGAGAGAGAGATACTGTGAGGGAAAGAGCTCGATACTATTTTGAATAGAGATAGTGTAATCATCTTATTGATATATACCCACGGCAGACCTATTTCATGATCGTCACAGTTTTGTATTAAAAAATGACTCGTTATTTTACCTATATCTTATTTACGAGGGATGACGAATAATCTTCGATTAGTCGCTTTTTTTCGTATATCTTGAATACCAAAAATAACGATTAATATTTGAATACAATTCTACCCAGGTAGTCGCAGGAAAGGTATGTCATATATATAGGTAAGTCATATATATATATATATATACACACACATACACATGTGTGTATCCAGAAATGGATATACGTGATATGACAGAATGATTATAAATTACGTTATATAAAAAAGAAATTTATTTGAAATGATCTCCCGTCATTACATGGTTAATATATCACTCAATTTAGACAAAGTAAATGAAAATAAATTATTGAAGTAAAAGGGGCTGCTTCAATGTAGCGATGCTCTTACCATTGAGCTAAACAGCTGCCGGTATTGCAAACGCCCAGATAAGTGCTTTCAACCCAAATTCTCGTCTCGTTTGCCATATATATATATATATATATATATATATATATATATATATATATATATATATATATATATATATATATATATATATAGTTTAAGGTAGAGATACATTTTACTCGGGCCCCTTAATACCTCGTATAGTATGATTTTGATTAGTGAGGTTTTTTTATGTTGTACGATTAAGGTATTGTTGTACAAGTTAACATGATTGAGTATTAACTGAAAGGAAACACGTCAAGTTATGATAAGACCTTGAACAGCACGGTTTTGATTAGTACTGTTAAAGAATTGCCGTATAAATCAACACAATTAAGCGTAAGCTGAAAACGCAAAAACCTGTTAAACAGCGCCGTTTAGAAAATTTTGGAAGGAATTAACCGTACTAATCAAGGTAAACCAGTACTTCTGTCTCTGATGCATGTAGCACAGTTCTGACCCGAGTACCGATTGCTTATTAAAAATATTCTAAAATGGTGTGCGTTAGAGATAACTATTCAAGGCAGACTCTCCAACGCACTTAACCTGAAGTAACAGGAAAGCAGTTAGTACTTTGGCCTAAAATCACCTGCGAGGTCAAATACGAGACAGGGGGGAATTCAGTTCTTATATTAATGGTTTTGTACTACAACAAACGCCAACCAACTCGTTTGAAGCGGAACTTCCTTATAGCTATGTACTCTTTGGGTAAGGAAATATCTATCAGTGAGTCAATACTCGTCTATTTGTATCTGTATACATGTACGTATATATATATATATATATATATATATATATATATATATATATATATATATATATATATATATATATATACATACATATATACATATATATTATAACCTATGTTTATATATATATATATATATATATGTATATATATATATATATATATATATATATATATATATATATATATATATATATATATATATATATATATCGTTATTATTTTTCTGAGGGTTGAATTATCTATGCATGAAGAGTGCTCGATATTGGGGATGTAAGTAGGTGTACAAAGAAAATTCAGCTCTTCGCGGCGACTATGTTTCATGCCAGTGATGCTATCGCCAGACTGTCCTACACACACACACACACACACACACACATATATATATATATATATATATATATATATATATATATATATATATATATATATATATGTGTGTGTGTGTGTGTGTGTATATATATATATATATATATACGTACATGTATAAATGTACATGTATACGCAGACACTCACAAATACATACACACACGCACATCAATCCATATAAAAAGCTACGTATGCACATTAGGATCCTTTATTGTATAAATGGGAAAAAAGTTAATTGTATGGTTGTATGTATCTCTATTTTATCCGATTCCTCTTATAATCTATAAGTTATAATGGAATGGTCCATGTGAAATAGAATAACACAGCAAATAAGTACGATCATTGGGTTTCAAAATTAGGTCGGTTGTTATGACATAAGAATGAATAATGCCACAGAGTCGCTGTATATTTGAAACTAAAATAAAAAAAAAAAAAAAAGAACGCGTAAGTGACTGAAACAAATGTTTATTGTTAAGTTCAGACTAAAAAGCAGAATTTGGATCCTTGAATTATTGAAAAAAAGTCCCCATATAGAATAGCTTTGGGCTACTTATTGCCGTTCCATACATATATAAGATCATCTTTTGACGGGCATATGTTAGTACAAGTATTAATAACAAAGTACTAGCTATTCTGACTTATCTTATAAGGTAGGAGTTATTGTTTTACCACAGAAAGTTATTCCATTTAGAATATATTTCATTCGAAGGGTTTTTTTTCTTGATAATTGAACTCATTCTTGGATGTGGTGCTGACATTTTTTTACATTACTATGAAGATTATAAATAAGCCCAAATTTCAAATCAATTTCAATCAACGATTGGACGAAATTATTACTATTTTTTATTTGATTCTTATTTTTGTACAATAATTGTGTTGTTATGATTGGGTGTGCTTTATATATATTGTTACATATATCTTCTAATACGTGTATATTTCTATATAAGTATATTGTTTTGAGAGTATATTCTTATGTATGAACGTGTCTTCGTAAGCGCAAGTGTGAAAAGTAAAGACAATAGTGTTTCAAGTACGAATCTAAAAATCATATGCAAATATTGTTCTTTCTCTCCCACTCATTTTCTCTCTCTCTCTCTTTCTCTCTTTCTCTCTCTCTCTCTCTCTCTCTCTCTCTCTCTACATATATATATGTGTGTGTGTCTGTCTATCTGTCTGTGTGTGCGTGTGCATACAAAGATGTATGTGTAAATATCTCGTAAACATAGTTTGGCATAAGATCACATAGATAGATAGATAGATAGATAGATAGATAGATAGATAGATAGATAGATAGATACATACATACATACATACATACATACATACATACACGCATACGTATATACGAATATGTGAATAATGTAAAAAAATGCTACTTTACTTGAAAATGATTTTGATAAAAAAGAGCAGTTTTAGTTATATATATATATATATATATATATATATATATATATATATATATATATATATATATATATAATGTGTGTGTAAAATGGAGTAAGGATCCATTATATTTGAAGCTCTACTCAAAATCAACTTAATGTTTGATGTTGAATGCATTGACCACTTTCTGGAATAAACCCATCATATATCGGATATTATTTTATATTGCATCCCTGATTTGTATTATCATTCATATATATATATATATATATATATATATATATATATATATATATATATATATATATATATATATATATATATATATGTATGTGTGTGTGTTCGTGTGTTCGTATGTGTATGTATGTGTGTGACTGTGTTTGTGGGGTGTCATATATTACACAATAAGAGGTAAACATAATCTCCGAATAAATTTTGTTTTTATTTAGTCTTCTAGAAAACTTTTGAAACTTAAGTGTTCAGATAATTCTCTAAAGCTGATGTTGTCAATTATGCCTGAAAGACTACATCACATGGATCCTAAATTTAGAAATACGAAACAACATAAGCAGCTCTTCACTGAGGCGTTGATTGGGCGAAGCGGATGGGGAAAAGGCATCTGTTTCATCAAACAGAACAAGCAAAAATGTTTTCTTTTCTCTGATTTTTCACGACTTGATTCTTAAATCATTATGTTTCCCATAACAAGTTCATATTAAAAGACCATGACATCTATTCTATTGTAGCCAAAGATTGACCATCTTAATGAAATGGTTTAAAATAATACTAAAGGTTTTCAGAAGCCGTCAACCGCAACTGTCAACATTGGTCTCTCCAGTTTTCAACTTGGTCTGGCTGGCAATGTACGAGTGTTTCACTCAGCACCAATGTTGCGATAGGGTTGAAAATTTCGACGTCTACTCAAAATTATGTCTGGAGACGTTTTTGTTCGTTTGTTTTTTTATGTTTTTTTGTTTTTTTGTACTCCATCCCAAGAGGAATTCTATTTTTGCGATGTGAGTTCATGCTAAATTTGTCCCTCAGTTTGTGTATGTAAGCCCTCGCGTTTATTTTTGAAAATTCAGACATTTTAGTAATCACTGTCTAACAAAAGACGGGAGAAGTAATTTTGTCCATTAATCACCCCTTTTCACAATTTTTTAATTGATATCCCCTACTTGGCATACTACCAAAAGATGTTGTTCGCATGGCGGTTCCTATTGAATGGCTAATTAGACCTGTCTTTGTATAAAACTGTAATTCTGTGCCAACTGTTCATTATGAGATTAAAGAAGAATCATTTCCCTCTGATTTACATCATTGAAGTATGTATATCATCAAATTGGGCAGTTCATGTCCGATAGAATGTGATAAATATAGAGATTAGAGTGGGAACTATATTTCGTCCGGCACCGGTGTTAATTGCGTAGCGTATCGAACTGTAGTAGCTTGCATTATATCATTGCATAATCGCGTATAGGCGTCCGTAAGGGGGTGCAAGGAAGTGCATTTTACCCCCATCCCGGAAAAGTACTACAAATCTACTGTAATAAAGTATATATATTACATAAGTAATTATGATTAATAATTGTGTCATCCACAGACGGCTGTTTCGTTGTATTACAACTATTCGATGTAGCTATAGGCTACCCGATATCCCAAGCAGTATCACGAGGTAGGGTCGAAACCTTCACCTCAGATCAAGAGGCTGGCACTTGACCCCGGCCTTACGCAGAACTGGACGGTCAGTAGGACCGAATTTTGGCGATATATTTACTCATGCTTCATACCCCATCCACCAGAGTGCTCCATTGGTTGGAAGAGCATTGTTATATATATATATATATATATATATATATATATATATATATATATATATATATATATATAAAGTAATCTATCTGTAGTTTCTGTTGGAGAAAGGATCCAGAATAAGAATTAAAATTCTAAAATTATTTCCAAATTCTAAAACTTTCATATAACCTTTGATTCCTTTGGGCATATTGAAGGAAGAAAAATTAAAAAAGGGTTTCTGATCTTCAGCCCGTGCTCTTTGTGAAAGGGCGTTAATCAAGACCCAACAACCCATGGAAATCTTTGACCTGATCACCCTAATAATAGTACGATCTGAAATGAAGAATAAGCCTTCGCCCAATATATCCTTTTTTGTCCCCTAATCCCAAAATACATCTTTTTGTGTCCTTTACCCTCGAAATACATCCTTTTCCGCCCCCGGGAAAGTGGCAACGGACGCCCATGGCCATTAAAGTCAGCCAGTACTACAAAGATATTTGTTCTTTACAAATGCAACATCTCTTGAATTATTTAACAGAGAAGAGTTGAAAACGATCACTAATTGCAATTTTTTCAACCAACCGAAATTGATCTGCAAATACATTTGATATATAAACCAATCATGCAATTTTTATTATGAATTCTTTTACTAAATATAGAAAAATAGAACTACCACATTCTCATTAATTAGCGATTCTGTGTCATTCATAGTTAAGTAGCTAAGATATTTCAGAAATGCTGGAAAATAGTTCTGAACTAAATCACAAATAACCGTATTTTGTGCATATCGGATTTCAGTCAACGATTTCCAAAAGACAGACAATGAAATATCAATTAAAAGCAAAAAATCGCATTTTCTCTTTTCTTGCAGATTCGTTTTCATGTTTCGTATACATTTTAACTGCGTTTAAATCAAAGAATGGCCCTTGAAGCAGAATGAAACAATAGCATAATAAAGTTACAGAGAATAGAAAACACCAAAGAATGTATGTTTTATTAATAAGCTTGTGCATAATAATAAGAATTTAAAAAACACGAAACTTGATTCAATTCTTCCAAACATGTAAGAAATGATAAGAGGAATAAATGACGGCAACAATCACCAGCAATGATACCCAGCGCTGCCCGGGGGAAGTTATATAAAGACATGATATGGACAGTGACATCACCATCGAAATGAACAGATGAGATTGTCGACTAATATGATTATATCGGGCAATATGTATTAAGTTGACAATAAGAAAGAATAGTTGTATTTAAATTCAACTTAATGATCATTTAGTAGCCTAAAAACATAACTCCTGCATAACCTTTGTTCGTGTCCTCGTCTTGGTTATGATTTTTCAGAAATTCATTTCCATTTTTAGCATTGCGGTTTCTTTGCAATTTTAAATACTTGGCTTTTGCCGCTCGCTAGTTATGATATTGCGAGACGGAGTATAAACGGATATTTCAAAATTGTTCCCTTTGGAAATTTAGCTTTTAAAAAGCCGAAAGGGGAAACATGTTAGTTGAATTAATATGATTTAAATGCAACTAGGACTACGAGTCTCCAGGAAATTTTTCACAATCTCCAGGAAATTCTCAAAAGAATGAGAAATCAATCACTCCAGGATGGTAAGCTTTCGGTAGAGCAAGCCTCCAAATAGTCACCTATGGAGCTATAACATGGATTCTAACAAAAAGATTGACCCTTAAGCTGAGAAGCATACAACGTGCACAGGTGAGTCATGCTCAACATCGTATGGATCGCAAGACAGAACATTACACTAAAAAAAAACACATGTCAGAAATATGGTAGAATCCATTAAAAAAAACTCAAATGGCTAGGGACTGGTCATGTTGCAAGAATGTCAGACAACTGCTGGACATCACGACTCACGACGTAGATCCCAAGAAATCATATATGGAACTATGATCGGTAGAATTTAAGATGGTGTGACGAACTAAACAATTTCAGAAAGTTCTGGCTCCTCGACGCCAATGATGAAGAGATCTATATCAAACAACAGACGCTAAAAGGCTGATGCTACTGCTGCTGCTGCTGCTGCTGATGATGATGATGATCCCTATCCCTTTTGTCAACTCAATACATAGATTAGATTGTAGACGATAAAATATGAGTCAAATGTTGAGAGAACAGTTGAAAGAAAAGTAGGAAGATTTGCGCGGTACAATAATAATTGCTTGATCACGAGAATGATGTTATGAAAACTGTTATTGCTATCTTTCTTTATAGTTATTATTAAACTTTCATGATGAATCGAATCAGATGATGAAAAATACAAAGAATGGTTTGTGGGAAAAAAAAACAGTTACTTATGAATATCACCATCTTGGCCTCAAAAGCGAAGGGAATGATGGACATTTTCTATACTTTTGACATAGAAGCAATTGAAAAATAACACTCTCTACCCAGTAACAATTACATATGAATATCACTGTCCTGGTCACAAAAGTAAAGTTTGAACGGAATAATAGCCATCTTTTATACTTTATACATGGAAGAAATTGGAAAATACCATTAAAAACCCAGGAACAATTACCCATGAACATCACTGTCCTGGTCAAAAAAGTAAAGTTTAAAGGGAATAATAACCATTTTCTATACTTTTTACTCATAAGCAATCAGAAAATAACACTCAATATCCAAGAACAATTACTCATGAATATCACTATCTTCGTCAACAAAAGATAAGTTTGAAGGAAATGATAGCCATTTTCTATACTTTTTACACTGTAGCCATCAGAAAATAACACCTACTATCCAGGAATGAAAATTGCGTGGCACTGTGTGGTGATTTCGGAAACAAAAGGGTGGTTTTGGGGTCAAATATTTTAATACTGATATTGAAAAGTTGATTTTAGTGGGTCTTTATGTATATATCGACTATAATAATGACGATAATGATTATTAGAGTTATAGATGGGATAAAATAGTGATTCAGATGATAACATTATTGTTTATAGTATTGGATGATTACGAGTTTATTACTGATATCAATCATTACTTCTTGAAAACCTATGAGGCAAGGAATGTATCGCAATACAGGTAGGTGTCAGATAATTATACAGACTATACAAACGTTAAGTTTAATAGGAGTATAACCTTTCAACGGAAAATTCTTTCGTGAATACTTGCCAAAAAATGCTCTTCGTTGGCTCTTCATGTCTCTAACGAGAGAAAAACGCAATGAATTGCCAATCAAAACTTGATTGAAATAAGAGATAAGTAAATTTTCCACCTGAATATATAGAGAGAGAGGGTTTCAAATTAATATAATGCAATTTATAATTATCAATATTTATTTATTTATTTATAATATATATCCATTTCCTAATAATATTGCCTGAGTTGAAAGGAACAAATAAGAGGAGCTTCTGGTCTCTCGAAAGCTGATGAAATTTTATTCCATAATTCTCGAAAATGTATCGTTCTGCATCGTCATTTGTATAGATTACTACTTCCAATATTTGTTGCATCATCATCTAATGGTGTTTTTGCATCAAATATGCAATGTACTATGTCAGTCATTTTCATCATTATTATCTAAATTCAAATCAACTCATTTCAGTGATACTAACATTGAAATTATTATTTGCATCAGTCACTTGCTCTAGACTAAAATTATGAATCTTATCTCTAAAACCTTTTCCTAATATAGTTATCATTACTAAATGATTGTCAGATACTAAATGAATATATTTGAGTTCAGAGAAAAAAAACAAAAAAAAAAAACAAATAATGCTGAATTAATGAAAGTGGTGATTACAATAACGATGGTGATCACATTTTTTTTTTTTTTTTCACTTTTTTTCCTTGGAAATAAGTGTTATTTTCTGCTTGTTTATGTGTAAAAAGTATGGAAAATGGCTATTATTCCATTCAAACTTTACTTTTATGACCAGGATAGTGATGTTCATGTGTAATTGTTCTCGGGTAGTTAGTTTTATTTTCTGATAGCTTATGTGCAGAAAGTATGAAAAATGACTATTATTCCCTTCAAATTTTGCTTCTGAGACAAGGACTGTAATGCTTTGAAATCTATTCATTTCACATGGGACAACAAGCGGATTTGTAGATTTTCAACTTCTCAAAAAAAAAATTATTTCTAGGTATTAAGTGCTATTTTCTGACAGATTATGTTTCAAAGGTTTAGAAAATGTCAATTATTCCATTCAAACTTTGTTTTTCGTAGTCAGAACATTGATAATTTCAAAGAAGTTCTTGAAGACAGTTAATCATTCGAACCGTTCCAAAATGTAGAACGCAGCGTATTTGT